>JAGUQR010000013.1:0-1200000 GCA_018905775.1 Meloidogyne exigua
TACTTACTCTCCCCCTCACCCACCCCCTCCCTCTCCTTACTTATCCCTTGAGGGTATAGATAACCTTTGGGTATAGATAACCTTTGGGTAACCTAAAGGTATTGGTTACTGTTTAAACTAATTTATATCTGGGGATAACTATTGATTCTAGTTCCTATATTCTCCCCATTTAAAGGCAAATAACTTATTTTTCATCTAATTTTATTCTTACTTATAGATAACTTACTTATCCCTTGAGGGTATAGATAACCTTTGGGTATAGATAACCTTTGGGTAACCTAAAGGTATTGGTTACTGTTTAAACTAATTTATATCTGGGGATAACTATTGATTCTAGTTCCTATATTCTCCCCATTTAAAGCCGCAAATAACTTATTTTTCATCTAATTTTATTCTTACTTACTCTCCCCCCTCACACCCACCCCCTCCCTCTCACTTACTTATCCCTTGAGGGTATAGATAACCTTTGGGTATAGATAACCTTTGGGTAACCTAAAGGTATTGGTTACTGTTTAAACTAATTTATATCTGGGGATAACTATTGATTCTAGTTCCTATATTCTCCCCATTTAAAGCCGCAAATAACTTATTTTTCATCTAATTTTATTCTTACTTACTCTCCCCCCTCACCCCACCCCCTCCCTCTCACTTACTTATCCTTGACCTTTGGGTATAGATAACCTAAGGGTATAGATAACCTTTGGGTATAGATAACCTTTGGGTAACCTAAAGGTATTGGTTACTGTTTAAACTAATTTATATCTGGGGATAACTATTGATTCTAGTTCCTATATTCTCCCCATTTAAAGCCGCAAATAACTTATTTTTCATCTAATTTTATTCTTACTTACTCTCCCCCCTCACACCCACCCCCCTCCCTCTCACTTACTTATCCCTTGAGGGTATAGATAACCTTTGGGTATAGATAACCTTTGGGTATAGATAACCTTTGGGTAACCTAAAGGTATTGGTTACTGTTTAAACTAATTTATATCTGGGGATAACTATTGATTCTAGTTCCTATATTCTCCCCATTTAAAGCCGCAAATAACTTATTTTTCATCTAATTTTATTCTTACTTACTCTCCCCCCTCACACCCACCCCCTCCCTCTCACTTACTTATCCCTTGACCTTTGGGTATAGATAACCTTTGGGTATAGATAACCTTTAGATAACCTTTGGGTAACCTAAAGGTATTGGTTACTGTTTAAACTAATTTATATCTGGGGATAACTATTGATTCTAGTTCCTATATTCTCCCCATTTAAAGCCGCAAATAACTTATTTTTCATCTAATTTTATTCTTACTTACTCTCCCCCTCACACCCACCCCCTCCCTCTCACTTACTTATCCCTTGAACCTTTGGGTATAGATAACCTTTGGGTATAGATAACCTTTGGGTAACCTAAAGGTATTGGTTACTGTTTAAACTAATTTATATCTGGGGATAACTATTGATTCTAGTTCCTATATTCTCCCCATTTAAAGCCGCAAATAACTTATTTTTCATCTAATTTTATTCTTACTTACTCTCCCCCTCACACCCACCCCCTCCCTCTCACTTACTTATCCCTTGAGGGTATAGATAACCTTTGGGTATAGATAACCTTTGGGTAACCTAAAGGTATTGGTTACTGTTTAAACTAATTTATATCTGGGGATAACTATTGATTCTAGTTCCTATATTCTCCCCATTTAAAGCCGCAAATAACTTATTTTTCATCTAATTTTATTCTTACTTACTCTCCCCCCCTCACACCCTCCCCCCTCCCTCTCACTTACTTATCCCTTGAGGGTATAGATAACCTTTGGGTATAGATAACCTTTGGGTAACCTAAAGGTATTGGTTACTGTTTAAACTAATTTATATCTGGGGATAACTATTGATTCTAGTTCTATATTCTCCCCATTTAAAGCCGCAAATAACTTATTTTTCATCTAATTTTATTCTTACTTACTCTCCCCCTCACACCCACCCCCTCCCTCTCACTTACTTATCCCTTGAGGGTATAGATAACCTTTGGGTATGGGTATAGATAACCTTTGGGTAACCTAAAGGTATTGGTTACTGTTTAAACTAATTTATATCTGGGGATAACTATTGATTCTAGTTCCTATATTCTCCCCATTTAAAGCCGCAAATAACTTATTTTTCATCTAATTTTATTCTTACTTACTCTCCCCCTCACACCCACCCCCTCCCTCTCACTTACTTATCCCTTGAGGGTATAGATAACCTTTGGGTATAGATAACCTTTGGGTAACCTAAAGGTATTGGTTACTGTTTAAACTAATTTATATCTGGGGATAACTATTGATTCTAGTTCCTATATTCTCCCCATTTAAAGCCGCAAATAACTTATTTTTCATCTAATTTTATTCTTACTTACTCTCCCCCTCACACCCACCCCCTCCCTCTCACTTACTTATCCCTTGAGGGTATAGATAACCTTTGGGTATAGATAACCTTTGGGTAACCTAAAGGTATTGGTTACTGTTTAAACTAATTTATATCTGGGGATAACTATTGATTCTAGTTCCTATATTCTCCCCATTTAAAGCCGCAAATAACTTATTTTTCATCTAATTTTATTCTTACTTACTCTCCCCCTCACACCCACCCCCTCCCTCTCTACTTACTTATCCCTTGAGGGTATAGATAACCTTTGGGTATAGATAACCTTTGGGTAACCTAAAGGTATTGGTTACTGTTTAAACTAATTTATATCTGGGGATAACTATTGATTCTAGTTCCTATATTCTCCCCATTTAAAGCCGCAAATAACTTATTTTTCATCTAATTTTATTCTTACTTACTCTCCCCCCTCACACCCACCCCCCTCCCTCTCACTTACTTATCCCTTGAGGGTATAGATAACCTTTGGGTATAGATAACCTTTGGGTAACCTAAAGGTATTGGTTACTGTTTAAACTAATTTATATCTGGGGATAACTATTGATTCTAGTTCCTATATTCTCCCCATTTAAAGCCGCAAATAACTTATTTTTCATCTAATTTTATTCTTACTTACTCTCCCCCCTCACACCCACCCCCTCCCTCTCACTTACTTATCCCTTGATAGGTATAGATAACCTTTGGGTATAGATAACCTTTGGGTAACCTAAAGGTATTGGTTACTGTTTAAACTAATTTATATCTGGGGATAACTATTGATTCTAGTTCCTATATTCTCCCCATTTAAAGCCGCAAATAACTTATTTTTCATCTAATTTTATTCTTACTTACTCTCCCCCCTCACACCCACCCCCTCCCTCTCACTTACTTATCCCTTGAGGGTATAGATAACCTTTGGGTAACCTTTGGGTAACCTAAAGGTATTGGTTACTGTTTAAACTAATGGGTATCTGGGGATAACTATTGATTCTGTTTAATTCTAATTTATATCTTATTTTTCAACTAATTGATTCTTAGTTCCTATATTCTCCCCATTTAACCTTTGGGTAAATAACTTTGGGTATTTTTCATCTAATTTTATTCTTAACTATTGATTCTCTCCCTCCCCATTTAAACCCAAATAACTTATTTTTCATCTAATTTTATTCTTTTACTCTCCCCCTAGACCCACCTTTGGGTATAGATAACCTGAGGGTATAGATAACCTTTGGGTATAGATAACCTTTGGGTAACCTAAAGGTATTGGTTACTGTTTAAACTAATTTATATCTGGGGATAACTATTGATTCTAGTTCCTATATTCTCCCCATTTAAAGCCGCAAATAACTTATTTTTCATCTAATTTTATTCTTACTTACTCTCTCCCCCTCACACCCACCCCCTCCCTCTCACTTACTTATCCCTTAGATAACCTTTGGGTATAGATAACCTAAGGGTATAGATAACCTTTGGGTATAGATAACCTTTGGGTAACCTAAAGGTATTGGTTACTGTTTAAACTAATTTATATCTGGGGATAACTATTGATTCTAGTTCCTATATTCTCCCCATTTAAAGCCGCAAATAACTTATTTTTCATCTAATTTTATTCTTACTTACTCTCCCCCCTCACACCCACCCCCTCCCTCTCACTTACTTATCCCTTGAGGGTATAGATAACCTTTGGGTATAGATAAGGGTAACCTTTGGGTATAGATAACCTTTGGGTAACCTAAAGGTATTGGTTACTGTTTAAACTAATTTATATCTGGGGATAACTATTGATTCTAGTTCCTATATTCTCCCCATTTAAAGCCGCAAATAACTTATTTTTCATCTAATTTTATTCTTACTTACTCTCCCCCCCTCACACCCACCCCCTCCCTCTCACTTACTTATCCCTTGAGGGTATAGATAACCTTTGGGTATAGATAACCTAAGGGTATAGATAACCTTTGGGTATAGATAACCTTTGGGTAACCTAAAGGTATTGGTTACTGTTTAAACTAATTTATATCTGGGGATAACTATTGATTCTAGTTCCTATATTCTCCCCATTTAAAGCCGCAAATAACTTATTTTTCATCTAATTTTATTCTTACTTACTCTCCCCCCTCACACCCACCCCCTCCCTCTCACTTACTTATCCCTATGACCTTTGGGTATAGATAACCTTTGGGTATAGATAACCTTTGGGTAACCTAAAGGTATTGGTTACTGTTTAAACTAATTTATATCTGGGGATAACTATTGATTCTAGTTCCTATATTCTCCCCATTTAAAGCCGCAAATAACTTATTTTTCATCTAATTTTATTCTTACTTACTCTCCCCCTCACACCCACCCCCTCCCTCTCTTACTTACTTATCCCTTGAGGGTATAGATAACCTTTGGGTATAGATAACCTTTGGGTAACCTAAAGGTATTGGTTACTCTAGTTCTATATTCTCCCCATTTAAAGCCGCAAATAACTTATTTTCATCTAATTTTATTCTTACTTACTCTCCCCCTCACCCCCCCCCCTCCCTCTCACTTACTTATCCCTTGAGGGTATAGATAACCTTTGGGTATAGATAACCTAAGGGTATAGATAACCTTTGGTATAGATAACCTTTGGGTAACCTAAAGGTATTGGTTACTGTTTAAACTAATTTATATCTGGGGATAACTATTGATTCTAGTTCTATATTCTCCCCATTTAAAGCCGCAAATAACTTATTTTTCATCTAATTTTATTCTTACTTACTCTCCCCCTCACACCCACCCCCTCCCTCTCACTTACTTATATAGATAACCTTTGGGTATAGATAACCTTGAGGGTATAGATAACCTTTGGGTATAGATAACCTTTGGGTAACCTAAAGGTATTGGTTACTGTTTAAACTAATTTATATCTGGGGATAACTATTGATTCTAGTTCCTATATTCTCCCCATTTAAAGCCGCAAATAACTTATTTTTCATCTAATTTTATTCTTACTTACTCTCCCCCTCACACCCACCCCCTCCCTCTCACTTACTTATCCCTAGATGAGGGTATAGATAACCTTTGGGTATAGATAACCTTTGGGTAACCTAAAGGTATTGGTTACTGTTTAAACTAATTTATATCTGGGGATAACTATTGATTCTAGTTCCTATATTCTCCCCATTTAAAGCCGCAAATAACTTATTTTTCATCTAATTTTATTCTTACTTACTCTCCCCCTCACACCCACCCCCTCCCTCTCACTTACTTATCCCTTGAGGGTATAGATAACCTTTGGTATAGATAACCTTTGGGTAACCTAAAGGTATTGGTTACTGTTTAAACTAATTTATATCTGGGGATAATATTTGATAACCTATATTTCCCCATTTAAACCCGCAAATAACTTATTTTCATCTAATTTTATTCTAATTTACTCTCTGGGGATAACTATTGATTCTTACTTATCCTTATATAGATCTCCTTTGGGTTAGATAACCTTTGGGTAAATAAGGTATTGGTTTTTTTAAACTAATTTATATCTGGGGATAACTATTGATTCTAGTTCCTATATTCTCCCCATTTAAAGCCGCAAATAACTTATTTTTCATCTAATTTTATTCTTACTCCCTCTGAGGGTATACCCACCCCCTCCCTCTCACTTAGATCCCTTGAGGGTATAGATAACCTTTGGGTATAGATAACCTTTGGGTAACCTAAAGGTATTGGTTACTGTTTAAACTAATTTATATCTGGGGATAACTATTGATTCTAGTTCTATATTCTCCCCATTTAAAGCCGCAAATAACTTATTTTTCATCTAATTTTATTCTTACTTACTCTCCCCCCTCACACCCACCCCCCCCCCTCCCTCTATCCCTTACTTATCCCTTGAGGGTATAGATAACCTTTGGGTATAGATAACCTTTGGGTAACCTAAAGGTATTGGTTACTGTTTAAACTAATTTATATCTGGGGATAACTATTGATTCTAGTTCCTATATTCTCCCCATTTAAAGCCGCAAATAACTTATTTTTCATCTAATTTTATTCTTACTTACTCTCCCCCCTCACACCCACCCCCCTCCCTCTCACTTACTTATCCCTTGAGGGTATAGATAACCTTTGGGTATAGATAACCTAAGGGTATAGATAACCTTTGGGTATAGATAACCTTTGGGTAACCTAAAGGTATTGGTTACTGTTTAAACTAATTTATATCTGGGGATAACTATTGATTCTAGTTCCTATATTCTCCCCATTTAAAGCCGCAAATAACTTATTTTTCATCTAATTTTATTCTTACTTACTCTCCCCCTCACACCCACCCCCTCCCTCTCACTTACTTATCCCTTGAGGGTATAGGTATAGATAACCTTTGGGTATAGATAACCTTTGGGTAACCTAAAGGTATTGGTTACTGTTTAAACTAATTTATATCTGGGGATAACTATTGATTCTAGTTCCTATATTCTCCCCATTTAAAGCCGCAAATAACTTATTTTTCATCTAATTTTATTCTTACTTACTCTCCCCCTCACACCCACCCCCTCCCTCTCACTTACTTATCCCTTGAGGGTATAGATAACCTTTGGGTATAGATAACCTAAGGGTATAGATAACCTTTGGGTATAGATAACCTTTGGGTAACCTAAAGGTATTGGTTACTGTTTAAACTAATTTATATCTGGGGATAACTATTGATTCTAGTTCCTATATTCTCCTTACTTATCCCTTGAGGGGTATAGATAACCTTTGGGTATAGATAACCTTTGGGTAACCTAAAGGTATTGGTTACTGTTTAAACTAATTTATATCTGGGGATAACTATTGATTCTAGTTCCTATATTCTCCCCATTTAAAAAGCCAAATAAATAACTTATTTTTCATCTAATTTTATTCTTACTTACTCTCCCCCTCACACCCACCCCCTCCCTCTCACTTACTTATCCCTTGAGGGTATAGATAACCTTTGGGTATAGATAACCCTTGGGTATAGATAACCTTTGGGTATAGATAACCTTTGGGTAACCTAAAGGTATTGGTTACTGTTTAAACTAATTTATATCTGGGGATAACTATTGATTCTAGTTCCTATATTCTCCCCATTTAAAGCCGCAAATAACTTATTTTTCATCTAATTTTATTCTTACTTACTCTCCCCCTCACACCCACCCCCTCCCTCTCACTTACTTATCCCTTGAGGGTATAGATAACCTTTGGGTATAGATAACCTAAGGGTATAGATAACCTTTGGGTATAGATAACCTTTGGGTAACCTAAAGGTATTGGTTACTGTTTAAACTAATTTATATCTGGGGATAACTATTGATTCTAGTTCCTATATTCTCCCCATTTAAAGCCGCAAATAACTTATTTTTCATCTAATTTTATTCTTACTTACTCTCCCCCTCACACCCACCCCCTCCCTCTCACTTACTTATCCCTTGAGGGTATAGATACCTTTGGGTATAACTAAGGGTATAGATAACCTTTGGGTATAGATAACCTTTGGGTAACCTAAAGGTATTGGTTACTGTTTAAACTAATTTATATCTGGGGATAACTATTGATTCTAGTTCCTATATTCTCCCCATTTAAAGCCGCAAATAACTTATTTTTCATCTAATTTTTTATTCTTACTTACTCTCCCCCTCACACCCACCCCCTCCCTCTCACTTACTTATCCCTATAGAGGGTATAGATAACCTTTGGGTATAGATAACCTTTGGGTAACCTAAAGGTATTGGTTACTGTTTAAACTAATTTATATCTGGGGATAACTATTGATTCTAGTTCCTATATTCTCCCCATTTAAAGCCGCAAATAACTTATTTTTCATCTAATTTTATTCTTACTTACTCTCCCCCTCACCCACCCCCTCCCTCTCACTTACTTATCCCTTGACCTTTGGGTATAGATAACCTTTGGGTATAGATAACCTTTGGGTAACCTAAAAGGTATTGGTTACTGTTTAAACTAATTTATATCTGGGGATAACTATTGATTCTAGTTCCTATATTCTCCCCATTTAAAGCCGCAAATAACTTATTTTTCATCTAATTTTATTCTTACTTACTCTCCCCCTCACACCCACCCCCTCCCTCTCACTTACTTATCCCTTGAGGGTATAGATAACCTTTGGGTATAGATAACCTTTGGGTAACCTATAGATAACCTAACTATTGATTCTAGTTCCTATATTCTCCCCATTTAAAGCCCAAATAACTTATTTTTCATCTAATTTTATAGATAACCTTTGGGTAACCTAAAGGTATTGGTTACTGTTTAAACTAATTTATATCTGGGGATAACTATTGATTCTAGTTCCTATATTCTCCCCATTTAAAGCCCAAATAACTTATTTTTCATCTAATTTTATTCTTACTTACTCTCCCCCTCACACCCACCCCCTCCCTCTCACTTACTTATCCCTTGAGGGTATAGATAACCTTTGGGTATAGATAACCTTTGGGTAACCTTTGGGTAACCTAAAGGTATTGGTTACTGTTTAAACTAATTTATATCTGGGGATAACTATTGATTCTAGTTCCTATATTCTCCCCATTTAAAGCCGCAAATAACTTATTTTTCATCTAATTTTATTCTTACTTACTCTCCCCCTCACACCCACCCCCTCCCTCTCACTTACTTATCCCTTGAGGTATAGTATAGATAACCTTTGGGTATAGATAACCTTTGGGTAACCTAAAGGTATTGGTTACTGTTTAAACTAATTTATATCTGGGGATAACTATTGATTCTAGTTCCTATATTCTCCCCATTTAAAGCCGCAAATAACTTATTTTTCATCTAATTTTATTCTTACTTACTCTCCCCCCTCACACCCACCCCCCTCCCTCTCACTTACTTATCCCTTGAGGGTATAGATAACCTTTGGGTATAGATAACCTTTGGGTAACCTAAAGGTATTGGTTACTGTTTAAACTAATTTATATCTGGGGATAACTATTGATTCTAGTTCCTATATTCTCCCCATTTAAAGCCGCAAATAACTTATTTTTCATCTAATTTTATTCTTACTTACTCTCCCCCTCACACCCACCCCCTCCCTCTCACTTACTTATCCCTTGAGGGTATAGATAACCTTTGGGTATAGATAACCTTTGGGTAACCTAAAGGTATTGGTTACTGTTTAAACTAATTTATATCTGGGGATAACTATTGATTCTAGTTCCTATATTCTCCCCATTTAAAGCCGCAAATAACTTATTTTTCATCTAATTTTATTCTTACTTACTCTCCCCCTCACACCCACCCCCTCCCTCTCACTTACTTATCCCTTGAGGGTATAGATAACCTTTGGGTATAGATAACCTTTGGGTAACCTAAAGGTATTGGTTACTGTTTAAACTAATTTATATCTGGGGATAACTATTGATTCTAGTTCCTATATTCTCCCCATTTAAAGCCGCAAATAACTTATTTTTCATCTAATTTTATTCTTACTTACTCTCCCCCCTCACACCCACCCCCCCTCCCTCTCACTTACTTATCCCTTGAGGTATAGATAACCTTTGGGTATAGATAACCTAAGGGTATAGATAACCTTTGGGTATAGATAACCTTTGGGTAACCTAAAGGTATTGGTTACTGTTTAAACTAATTTATATCTGGGGATAACTATTGATTCTAGTTCCTATATTCTCCCCATTTAAAGCCGCAAATAACTTATTTTTCATCTAATTTTATTCTTACTTACTCTCCCCCTCACACCCACCCCCTCCCTCTCACTTACTTATCCCTTGAGGGTATAGATAACCTTTGGGTATAGATAATAAGGGTATAGATAACCTTTGGGTATAGATAACCTTTGGGTAACCTAAAGGTATTGGTTACTGTTTAAACTAATTTATATCTGGGGATAACTATTGATTCTAGTTCCTATATTCTCCCCATTTAAAGCCGCAAATAACTTATTTTTCATCTAATTTTATTCTTACTTACTCTCCCCCCCCCCCCCCCTCCCTCTCACTTACTTATCCCTTGAGGGTATAGATAACCTTTCACTTACTTATCCCTTAAGGGTATAGATAACCTTTGGGTATAGATAACCTTTGGGTAACCTAAAGGTATTGGTTACTGTTTAAACTAATTTATATCTGGGGATAACTATTGATTCTAGTTCCTATATTCTCCCCATTTAAAGCCGCAAATAACTTATTTTTCATCTAATTTTATTCTTACTTACTCTCCCCCCTCACACCCCCCCCCCTCCCTCTCTTACTTATCCCTTTATAGATAACCTTTGGGTATAGATAACCTAAGGGTATAGATAACCTTTGGGTATAGATAACCTTTGGGTAACCTAAAGGTATTGGTTACTGTTTAAACTAATTTATATCTGGGGATAACTATTGATTCTAGTTCCTATATTCTCCCCATTTAAAGCCGCAAATAACTTATTTTTCATCTAATTTTATTCTTACTTACTCTCCCCCCTCACACCCACCCCCCTCCCTCTCACTTACTTATCCCTTGAGGGTATAGATAACCTTTGGGTATAGATAACCTTTGGGTATAGATAACCTTTGGGTAACCTAAAGGTATTGGTTACTGTTTAAACTAATTTATATCTGGGGATAACTATTGATTCTAGTTCCTATATTCTCCCCATTTAAAGCCGCAAATAACTTATTTTTCATCTAATTTTATTCTTACTTACTCTCCCCCTCACACCCACCCCCTCCCCTCTCTTATCCCTTACTTATCCCTATAGATAACCTAAGGGTATAGATAACCTTTGGGTATAGATAACCTTTGGGTAACCTAAAGGTATTGGTTACTGTTTAAACTAATTTATATCTGGGGATAACTATTGATTCTAGTTCCTATATTCTCCCCATTTAAAGCCGCAAATAACTTATTTTTCATCTAATTTTATTCTTACTTACTCTCCCCCTCACCCACCCCCTCCCTCCCTCACTTACTTATCCCTAGATAACCTTTGGGTATAGATAACCTTTGGGTATAGATAACCTTTGGGTAACCTAAAGGTATTGGTTACTGTTTAAACTAATTTATATCTGGGGATAACTATTGATTCTAGTTCCTATATTCTCCCCATTTAAAGCCGCAAATAACTTATTTTTCATCTAATTTTATTCTTACTTACTCTCCCCCCTCACACCCACCCCCCTCCCTCTCACTTACTTATCCTTGAGGGTATAGATAACCTTTGGTATAGTATAGATAACCTTTGGGTAACCTAAAGGTATTGGTTACTGTTTAAACTAATTTATATCTGGGGATAACTATTGATTCTAGTTCCTATATTCTCCCCATTTAAAGCCGCAAATAACTTACTTATTTTTCATCTAATTTTATTCTTACTTACTCTCCCCCCTCACACCCACCCCCCTCCCTCTCACTTACTTATCCCTTGAGGGTATAGATAACCTTTGGGTATAGATAACCTTTGGGTAACCTAAAGGTATTGGTTACTGTTTAAACTAATTTATATCTGGGGATAACTATTGATTCTAGTTCCTATATTCTCCCCATTTAAAGGCAAATAACTTATTTTTCATCTAATTTTATTCTTACTTACTCTTTAACCCCCCTCCCTAATTTATATCCTTTGGGGTATAGATAACCTTTGGGTATAGATAACCTTTGGGTAACCTAAAGGTATTGTTACTGTTTAAACTAATTTATATCTGGGGATAACTATTGATTCTATTCTATATTCTCCCCATTTAAAGCCGCAAATAACTTATTTTTCATCTAATTTTATTCTTACTTACTCTCCCCCTCACACCCACCCCCTCCCTCTCACTTACTTATCCCTTGAGGGTATAGATAACCTTTGGGTATAGATAACTTTGGGTATAGATAACCTTTGGGTATTTGGGTAACCTAAACCTTTGGGTAACCTAAAGGTATTGGTTACTGTTTAAACTAATTTATATCTGGGGATAACTATTGATTCTAGTTCCTATATTCTCCCCATTTAAAGCCGCAAATAACTTATTTTTCATCTAATTTTATTCTTACTTACTCTCCCCCTCACACCCACCCCCTCCCTCTCACTTACTTATCCCTTGAGGGTATAGATAACCTTTGGGTATAGATAACCTTTGGGTATAGATAACCTTTGGGTAACCTAAAGGTATTGGTTACTGTTTAAACTAATTTATATCTGGGGATAACTATTGATTCTAGTTCCTATATTCTCCCCATTTAAAGCCGCAAATAACTTATTTTTCATCTAATTTTATTCTTACTTACTCTCCCCCTCACCCCCCCCCCCCCTCTCCTTACTTATCCCTTACTTATCCCTTTGGGTATAGATAACCTTTGGGTATAGATAACCTTTGGGTAACCTAAAGGTATTGGTTACTGTTTAAACTAATTTATATCTGGGGATAACTATTGATTCTAGTTCCTATATTCTCCCCATTTAAAGCCGCAAATAACTTATTTTTCATCTAATTTTATTCTTACTTACTCTCCCCCTCACACCCACCCCCTCCCTCTCACTTACTTATCCCTTGAGGGTATAGATAACCTTTGGGTATAGATAACCTTTAGATAACCTAAAGGTATTGGTTACTGTTTAAACTAATTTATATCTGGGGATAACTATTGATTCTAGTTCCTATATTCTCCCCATTTAAATCGCAAATAACTTATTTTTCATCTAATTTTATTCTTACTTACTCTCCCCCTACACCCACCCCATCCCTCTCACTTACTTATCCCTTGAGGGTATAGATAACCTTTTTCAGATAACCTTTGGGTTATTATTGGTTACTGTTTAAACTAATTTATATCTGGGGATAACTATTGATTCTAGTTCTATATTCTCCCCATTTAAAGCCACAAATAACTTATTTTTCATCTAATTTTATTCTTATCCCTCTCCCCCTACAGATAACCTCCCTCTACTTACTTATCCCTTGAGGGTATAGATAACCTTTGGGTATAGATAACCTTTGGGTAACCTAAAGGTATTGGTTACTGTTTAAACTAATTTATATCTGGGGATAACTATTGATTCTAGTTCCTATATTCTCCCCATTTAAAGCCGCAAATAACTTATTTTTCATCTAATTTTATTCTTACTTACTCTCCCCCTCACACCCACCCCCTCCCTCTCACTTACTTATCCCTTGAGGGTATAGATAACCTTTGGGTATAGATAACCTTTGGGATAACCTTTGGGTAACCTAAAGGTATTGGTTACTGTTTAAACTAATTTATATCTGGGGATAACTATTGATTCTAGTTCCTATATTCTCCCCATTTAAAGCCGCAAATAACTTATTTTTCATCTAATTTTATTCTTACTTACTCTCCCCCTCACACCCACCCCCTCCCTCTCACTTACTTATCCCTTGAGGGTATAGATAACCTTTGGGTATAGATAACCTTTAGATAACCTTTGGGTATAGATAACCTTTGGGTAACCATAAAGGTATTGGTTACTGTTTAAACTAATTTATATCTGGGGATAACTATTGATTCTAGTTCCTATATTCTCCCCATTTAAAGCCGCAAATAACTTATTTTTCATCTAATTTTATTCTTACTTACTCTCCCCCCTCACACCCACCCCCCTCCCTCTCACTTACTTATCCCTTGAGGGTATAGATAACCTTTGGGTATAGATAGTATAGATAACCTTTGGGTATAGATAACCTTTGGGTAACCTAAAGGTATTGGTTACTGTTTAAACTAATTTATATCTGGGGATAACTATTGATTCTAGTTCCTATATTCTCCCCATTTAAAGCCGCAAATAACTTATTTTTCATCTAATTTTATTCTTACTTACTCTCCCCCCTCACACCCACCCCCCTCCCTCTCACTTACTTATCCCTATAGATAACCTTTGGGTATAGATAACCTTTGGGTAACCTAAAGGTATTGGTTACTGTTTAAACCTTTGGGTATAGATACTTATTTTTCATCTAATTTTATAGATTACTTATTTGGGATAATAGATAACCTTTGGGTAACCTAAAGGTATTGGTTACTGTTTAAACTAATTTATATCTGGGGATAACTATTGATTCTAGTTCCTATATTCTCCCCATTTAAAGCCGCAAATAACTTATTTTTCATCTAATTTTATTCTTACTTACTCTCCCCCCTCACACCCACCCCCCTCCCTCTCACTTACTTATCCCTTGAGGGTATAGATAACCTTTGGGTATAGATAACCTAAGGGTATAGATAACCTTTGGGTATAGATAACCTTTGGGTAACCTAAAGGTATTGGTTACTGTTTAAACTAATTTATATCTGGGGATAACTATTGATTCTAGTTCCTATATTCTCCCCATTTAAAGCCGCAAATAACTTATTTTTCATCTAATTTTATTCTTACTTACTCTCCCCCTCACCCACCCCCCCTCTCCCTTACTTATCCCTTAGGGTATAGATAACCTTTGGGTATAGATATAGATAACCTTTGGGTATAGATAACCTTTGGGTAACCTAAAGGTATTGGTTACTGTTTAAACTAATTTATATCTGGGGATAACTATTGATTCTAGTTCCTATATTCTCCCCATTTAAAGCCGCAAATAACTTATTTTTCATCTAATTTTATTCTTACTTACTCTCCCCCCTCACACCCACCCCCCCCTCTCACTTACTATCCCTTACTTATAACCTTTGGGTATAGATAACCTAAGGGTATAGATAACCTTTGGGTATAGATAACCTTTGGGTAACCTAAAGGTATTGGTTACTGTTTAAACTAATTTATATCTGGGGATAACTATTGATTCTAGTTCCTATATTCTCCCCATTTAAAGCCGCAAATAACTTATTTTTCATCTAATTTTATTCTTACTTACTCTCCCCCTCACACCCACCCCCTCCCTCTCACTTACTTATCCCTTGAGGGTATAGATAACCTTTGGGTATAGATAACCTAAGGGTATAGATAACCTTTGGGTATAGATAACCTTTGGGTAACCTAAAGGTATTGGTTACTGTTTAAACTAATTTATATCTGGGGATAACTATTGATTCTAGTTCCTATATTCTCCCCATTTAAAGCAAATAAATAACTTATTTTTCATCTAATTTTATTCTTACTTACTCTCCCCCTCACACCCACCCCCTCCCTCTCACTTACTTATCCCTTGAGGGTATAGATAACCTTGGGTATAGATAACCTTAAGGGTATAGATAACCTTTGGGTATAGATAACCTTTGGGTAACCTAAAGGTATTGGTTACTGTTTAAACTAATTTATATCTGGGGATAACTATTGATTCTAGTTCCTATATTCTCCCCATTTAAAGCCGCAAATAACTTATTTTTCATCTAATTTTATTCTTACTTACTCTCCCCCTCACACCCACCCCCTCCCTCTCA
This sequence comes from Meloidogyne exigua, assembly GCA_018905775.1. Taxonomy (NCBI): domain Eukaryota; kingdom Metazoa; phylum Nematoda; class Chromadorea; order Rhabditida; family Meloidogynidae; genus Meloidogyne; species Meloidogyne exigua. Next base: position 15,721 of record JAGUQR010000013.1, read on the forward strand.
CTTACTTATCCCTTGAGGGTATAGATAACCTTTGGGTATAGATAACCTTTGGGTATAGATAAGGTATTGGTTTGGGTTTAGATAACCTTTGGGTAACCTAAAGGTATTGGTTACTGTTTAAACTAATTTATATCTGGGGATAACTATTGATTCTAGTTCCTATATTCTCCCCATTTAACCTTTGGGTAAATAAATAACTTATTTTTCATTTAATAATTTATTCTTACTTATTCTAGTTCTATATTCTCCCCATTTAAAGCCACCCTTATTTTTCATCTAATTTTACTTATCCCTTGAGGGTATAGATAACCTTTGGGTATAGATAACCTAAGGGTATAGATAACCTTTGGGTATAGATAACCTTTGGGTAACCTAAAGGTATTGGTTACTGTTTAAACTAATTTATATCTGGGGATAACTATTGATTCTAGTTCCTATATTCTCCCCATTTAAAGCCGCAAATAACTTATTTTTCATTTAATTTTATTCTTACTTACTCTCCCCCTCACACCCCCCCCCCTCTCTCTTACTTATCCCTTGAGGGTATAGATAACCTTTGGGTATAGATAACCTAAGGGTATAGATAACCTTTGGGTATAGATAACCTTTGGGTAACCTAAAGGTATTGGTTACTGTTTAAACTAATTTATATCTGGGATAACTATTGATTCTAGTTCCTATATTCTCCCCATTTAAAGCCGCAAATAACTTATTTTTCATCTAATTTTATTCTTACTTACTCTCCCCCTCACACCCACCCCCTCCCTCTCACTTACTTATCCCTTGAGGGTATAGATAACCTTTGGGTATAGATAACCTAAGGGTATAGATAACCTTTGGGTATAGATAACCTTTGGGTAACCTAAAGGTATTGGTTACTGTTTAAACTAATTTATATCTGGGGATAACTATTGATTCTAGTTCCTATATTCTCCCCATTTAAAGCCGCAAATAACTTATTTTTCATCTAATTTTATTCTTACTTACTCTCCCCCTCACACCCACCCCCTCCCTCTCACTTACTTATCCCTTGAGGGTATAGATAACCTTTGGGTATAGATAACCTAAGGGTATAGATAACCTTTGGGTATAGATAACCTTTGGGTAACCTAAAGGTATTGGTTACTGTTTAAACTAATTTATATCTGGGGATAACTATTGATTCTAGTTCTATATTATTCTCCCCATTTAAAGCAAATAAATAACTTATTTTTCATCTAATTTTTATTCTTACTTCCCCTCTCCCCCTCACACCCCCTCCCTCTCCTTACTTATCCCTTGAGGGTATAGATAACCTTTGGGTATAGATAACCTAAGGGTATAGATAACCTTTGGGTATAGATAACCTTTGGGTAACCTAAAGGTATTGGTTACTGTTTAAACTAATTTATATCTGGGGATAACTATTGATTCTAGTTCTATATTCTCCCCATTTAAAGCAAATAAATAACTTATTTTTCATCTAATTTTATTCTTACTTACTCTCCCCCTCACACCCACCCCCTCCCTCTCACTTACTTATCCTTGAGGGTATAGATAACCTTTGGGTATAGATAACCTAAGGGTATAGATAACCTTTGGGTATAGATAACCTTTGGGTAACCTAAAGGTATTGGTTACTGTTTAAACTAATTTATATCTGGGGATAACTATTGATTCTAGTTCCTATATTCTCCCCATTTAAAACCGGCAAATAAAACTTATTTTTCATCTAATTTTATTCTTACTTACTCTCCCCCCTCACACCCACCCCCCTCCCTCTCACTTACTTATCCCTTGAGGGTATAGATAACCTAGATTGGGTATAGATAACCTTTGGTATAGATAACCTTTGGGTAACCTAAAGGTATTGGTTACTGTTTAAACTAATTTATATCTGGGGATAACTATTGATTCTAGTTCCTATATTCTCCCCATTTAAAGCGGCAAATAACTTATTTTTCATCTAATTTTATTCTTACTTACTCTCCCCCTCACACCCACCCCCTCCCTCTCACTTACTTATCCCTTGACCTTTGGGTATAGATAACCTTTGGGTATAGATAACCTTTGGGATAACCTAAAGGTATTGGTTACTGTTTAAACTAATTTATATCTGGGGATAACTATTGATTCTAGTTCCTATATTCTCCCCATTTAAAGCAAATAAATAACTTATTTTTCATTTAATTTTATTCTTACTTACTCTCCCCCTCACACCCACCCCCTCCCTCTCACTTACTTATCCCTTGAGGGTATAGATAACCTTTGGGTATAGATAACCTAAGGGTATAGGGTATAGATAACCTTTGGGTAACCTAAAGGTATTGGTTACTGTTTAAACTAATTTATATCTGGGGATAACTATTGATTCTAGTTCCTATATTCTCCCCATTTAACCGGCAAATAAATAACTTATTTTTCATCTAATTTTATTCTTACTTACTCTCCCCCTCACACCCACCCCCTCCCTCTCACTTACTTATCCCTTGAGGGTATAGATAACCTTTGGGTATAGATAACCTAAGGGTATAGATAACTTTGGGTATAGATAACCTTTGGGTAACCTAAAGGTATTGGTTACTGTTTAAACTAATTTATATCTGGGGATAACTATTGATTCTAGTTCCTATATTCTCCCCATTTAAAGCAAATAAATAACTTATTTTTCATCTAATTTTATTCTTACTTACTCTCCCCCCTCACACCCACCCCCCTCCCTCTCACTTACTTATCCCTTGAGGGTATAGATAACCTTTGGGTATAGATTGGGTATAGATAACCTTTGGGTATAGATAACCTTTGGGTAACCTAAAGGTATTGGTTACTGTTTAAACTAATTTATATCTGGGGATAACTATTGATTCTAGTTCCTATATTCTCCCCATTTAAAGCGGCAAATAAAACTTATTTTTCATCTAATTTTATTCTTACTTACTCTCCCCCCTCACACCCACCCCCCTCCCTCTCACTTACTTATCCCTTGAGGGTATAGATAACCTTTGGGTATAGATAACCTAAGGGTATAGATAACCTTTGGGTATAGATAACCTTTGGGTAACCTAAAGGTATTGGTTACTGTTTAAACTAATTTATATCTGGGGATAACTATTGATTCTAGTTCCTATATTCTCCCCATTTAACCGGCAAATAAATAACTTATTTTTCATCTAATTTTATTCTTACTTACTCTCCCCCTCACACCCACCCCCTCCCTCTCACTTACTTATCCCTTGAGGGTATAGATAACCTTTGGGTATAGATAACCTAAGGGTATAGATAACCTTTGGGTATAGATAACCTTTGGGTAACCTAAAGGTATTGGTTACTGTTTAAACTAATTTATATCTGGGGATAACTATTGATTCTAGTTCCTATATTCTCCCCATTTAAAGGCAAATAAATAACTTATTTTTCATCTAATTTTATTCTTACTTACTCTCCCCCTCACACCCACCCCCTCCCTCTCACTTACTTATCCCTTGAGGGTATAGATAACCTTTGGGTATAGATAACCTTTGGGTATAGATAACCTTTGGGTAACCTAAAGGTATTGGTTACTGTTTAAACTAATTTATATCTGGGGATAACTATTGATTCTAGTTCCTATATTCTCCCCATTTAAACCGGCAAATAACTTATTTTTCATCTAATTTTATTCTTACTTACTCTCCCCCTCACACCCACCCCCTCCCTCTCACTTACTTATCCCTTGAGGGTATAGATAACCTTTGGGTATAGATAACCTAAGGGTATAGATATAACTTTGGGTATAGATAACCTTTGGGTAACCTAAAGGTATTGGTTACTGTTTAAACTAATTTATATCTGGGGATAACTATTGATTCTAGTTCCTATATTCTCTCCATTTAAAAGCAAATAAATAACTTATTTTTCATCTAATTTTATTCTTACTTACTCTCCCCCTCACACACACCCCCCCCTCTCTCACTTACTTATCCCTTGAGGGTATAGATAACCTTTGGGTATAGATAACCTAAGGGTATAGATAACCTAAGGGTATAGATAACCTTTGGGTAACCTAAAGGTATTGGTTACTGTTTAAACTAATTTATATCTGGGGATAACTATTGATTCTAGTTCCTATATTCTCCCCATTTAAAGCAAATAAATAACTTATTTTTCATCTAATTTTATTCTTACTTACTCTCCCCCTCACACCCACCCCCTCCCTCTCACTTACTTATCCCTTGAGGGTATAGATAACCTTGGGTATAGATAACCTAAGGGTATAGATAGAACCTTGGGTATAGATAACCTTTGGGTAACCTAAAGGTATTGGTTACTGTTTAAACTAATTTATATCTGGGGATAACTATTGATTCTAGTTCCTATATTCTCCCCATTTAAAGCGGCAAATAAAACTTATTTTTCATTTAATTTTTTCTTACTTACTCTCCCCCTCACACCCACCCCCTCCCTCTCACTTACTTATCCCTTGAGGGTATAGATAACCTTGGGTATAGATAACCTAAGGGTATAGATAACCTTTGGGTATAGATAACCTTTGGGTAACCTAAAGGTATTGGTTACTGTTTAAACTAATTTATATCTGGGGATAACTATTGATTCTAGTTCCTATATTCTCTCCATTTAACCGGCAAATAAATCACTTATTTTTCATTTAATTTTTTCTTACTTACTCTCCCCCTCACACCCCCCCCCTCCCTCTCACTTACTTATCCCTTGAGGGTATAGATAACCTTTGGGTATAGATTAAGGGTATAGATAACCTTTGGGTATAGATAACCTTTGGGTAACCTAAAGGTATTGGTTACTGTTTAAACTAATTTATATCTGGGGATAACTATTGATTCTAGTTCCTATATTCTCTCCATTTAACCGGCAAATAAATAACTTATTTTTCATTTAATTTTTTCTTACTTACTCTCCCCCCTCACACCCACCCCCCTCCCTCTCACTTACTTATCCCTTGAGGGTATAGATAACCTTTGGGTATAGATTGGGTATAGATAACCTTTGGGTATAGATAACCTTTGGGTAACCTAAAGGTATTGGTTACTGTTTAAACTAATTTATATCTGGGGATAACTATTGATTCTAGTTCCTATATTCTCCCCATTTAAAGCAAATAAATAACTTATTTTTCATCTAATTTTTTCTTACTTACTCTCCCCCTCACACCCACCCCCCCCTCTCACTTACTTATCCCTTGAGGGTATAGATAACCTTTGGGTATAGATAACCTAAGGGTATAGATAACCTTTGGGTATAGATAACCTTTGGGTAACCTAAAGGTATTGGTTACTGTTTAAACTAATTTATATCTGGGGATAACTATTGATTCTAGTTCCTATATTCTCCCCATTTAACCGGCAAATAAATAACTTATTTTTCATCTAATTTTATTCTTACTTACTCTCCCCCCTCACACCCACCCCCCTCCCTCTCACTTACTTATCCCTTGAGGGTATAGATAACCTTTGGGTATAGATAACCTAAGGGTATAGATAACCTTTGGGTAACCTAAAGGTATTGGTTACTGTTTAAACTAATTTATATCTGGGGATAACTATTGATTCTAGTTCCTATATTCTCCCCATTTAACCGGCAAATAAAACTTATTTTTCATTTAATTTTATTCTTACTTACTCTCCCCCTCACACCCACCCCTCCCTCTCACTTACTTATCCCTTGAGGGTATAGATAACCTTTGGGTATAGATAACCTTTGGGTATAGATAACCTTTGGGTAACCTAAAGGTATTGGTTACTGTTTAAACTAATTTATATCTGGGGATAACTATTGATTCTAGTTCCTATATTCTCCCCATTTAAACCGGCAAATAAAACTTATTTTTCATCTAATTTTATTCTTACTTACTCTCCCCCTCACACCCACCCCCTCCCTCTCACTTACTTATCCCTTGAGGGTATAGATAACCTTTGGGTATAGATAACCTTTGGGTATAGATAACCTAAGGGTATAGATAACCTTTGGGTAACCTAAAGGTATTGGTTACTGTTTAAACTAATTTATATCTGGGGATAACTATTGATTCTAGTTCCTATATTCTCTCCATTTAACCGGCAAATAAATAACTTATTTTTCATTTAATTTTTTCTTACTTACTCTCCCCCTCACACCCACCCCCTCCCTCTCACTTACTTATCCCTTGAGGGTATAGATAACCTTTGGGTATAGATAACCTAAGGGTATAGATAACCTTTACTTAGATAACCTTTTAAGGGTATAGATAACCTTTGGGTAACCTAAAGGTATTGGTTACTGTTTAAACTAAATAATTTATATCTGGGGATAACTATTGATTCTAGTTCCTATATTCTCTCCATTTAACCGGCAAATAAATCACTTATTTTTCATTTAATTTTATTCTTACTTACTCTCCCCCTCACACCCACCCCCTCCCTCTCACTTACTTATCCCTTGAGGGTATAGATAACCTTTGGGTATAGATAACCTAAGGGTATAGATAACCTTTGGGTATAGATAACCTTTGGGTAACCTAAAGGTATTGGTTACTGTTTAAACTAATTTATATCTGGGGATAACTATTGATTCTAGTTCCTATATTCTCCCCATTTAAAAGCAAATAAATAACTTATTTTTCATCTAATTTTATTCTTACTTACTCTCCCCCACACACCCCCCCCCTCTCCCTCTACTTATCCCTTGAGGGTATAGATAACCTTTGGGTATAGATAACCTTTGGGTATAGATAACCTTTGGGTATAGATAACCTTTGGGTAACCTAAAGGTATTGGTTACTGTTTAAACTAATTTATATCTGGGGATAACTATTGATTCTAGTTCCTATATTCTCCCCATTTAAAAGCCAAATAAATAACTTATTTTTCATTTAATTTTATTCTTACTTACTCTCCCCCTCACACCCACCCCCTCCCTCTCACTTACTTATCCCTTGAGGGTATAGATAACCTTTGGGTATAGATAACCTAAGGGTATAGATAACCTTTGGGATAACCTTTGGGTAACCTAAAGGTATTGGTTACTGTTTAAACTAATTTATATCTGGGGATAACTATTGATTCTAGTTCCTATATTCTCCCCATTTAAAGCAAATAAATAACTTATTTTTCATCTAATTTTATTCTTACTTACTCTCCCCCTCACACCCACCCCCTCCCTCTCACTTACTTATCCCTTGAGGGTATAGATAACCTTTGGGTATAGATAACCTTTGGGTATAGATAACCTTTGGGTATAGATAACCTTTGGGTAACCTAAAGGTATTGGTTACTGTTTAAACTAATTTATATCTGGGGATAACTATTGATTCTAGTTCCTATATTCTCCCCATTTAAACCGGCAAATAACTTATTTTTCATCTAATTTTATTCTTACTTACTCTCCCCCTCACACCCACCCCCTCCCTCTCACTTACTTATCCCTTGAGGGTATAGATAACCTTTGGGTATAGATAACCTAAGGGTATAGACCTTTGGGTATAGATAACCTTTGGGTAACCTAAAGGTATTGGTTACTGTTTAAACTAATTTATATCTGGGGATAACTATTGATTCTAGTTCCTATATTCTCCCCATTTAAAGCGGCAAATAAAACTTATTTTTCATTTAATTTTATTCTTACTTACTCTCCCCCTCACACCCACCCCCTCCCTCTCACTTACTTATCCCTTGAGGGTATAGATAACCTTTGGGTATAGATAACCTAAGGGTATAGATAACCTTTGGGTATAGATAACCTTTGGGTAACCTAAAGGTATTGGTTACTGTTTAAACTAATTTATATCTGGGGATAACTATTGATTCTAGTTCCTATATTCTCCCCATTTAAAGCGGCAAATAAATCACTTATTTTTCATCTAATTTTATTCTTACTTACTCTCCCCCTCACACCCACTCTAGTTCCTATATTCTCTCCATTTAACCGGCAAATAAATCACTTATTTTTCATTTAATTTTCTTACTTACTCTCCCCCTCACACCCACCCTCCTCTCTCTCACTTACTTATCCCTTGAGGGTATAGATAACCTTTGGGTATAGATAACCTAAGGGTATAGATAACCTTTGGGTATAGATAACCTTTGGGTAACCTAAAGGTATTGGTTACTGTTTAAACTAATTTATATCTGGGGATAACTATTGATTCTAGTTCCTATATTCTCTCCATTTAACCGGCAAATAAATCACTTATTTTTCATTTAATTTTCTTACTTACTCTCCCCCTCACACCCACCCCCCTCCCTCTCACTTACTTATCCCTTGAGGGTATAGATAACCTTTGGGTATAGATAACCTAAGGGTATAGATAACCTTTGGGTATAGATAACCTTTGGGTAACCTAAAGGTATTGGTTACTGTTTAAACTAATTTATATCTGGGGATAACTATTGATTCTAGTTCCTATATTCTCTCCATTTAACCGGCAAATAAATCACTTATTTTTCATTTAATTTTCTTACTTACTCTCCCCCCTCACACCCACCCCCCTCCCTCTCACTTACTTATCCCTTGAGGGTATAGATAACCTTTGGGTATAGATAACCTTTGGGTATAGATAACCTTTGGGTATAGATAACCTTTGGGTAACCTAAAGGTATTGGTTACTGTTTAAACTAATTTATATCTGGGGATAACTATTGATTCTAGTTCCTATATTCTCTCCATTTAACCGGCAAATAAATCACTTATTTTTCATTTAATTTTCTTACTTACTCTCCCCCCTCACACCCACCCCCCTCCCTCTCACTTACTTATCCCTTGAGGGTATAGATAACCTTTGGGTATAGATAACCTTTGGGTATAGATAACCTTTGGGTATAGATAACCTTTGGGTAACCTAAAGGTATTGGTTACTGTTTAAACTAATTTATATCTGGGGATAACTATTGATTCTAGTTCCTATATTCTCTCCATTTAACCGGCAAATAAATCACTTATTTTTCATTTAATTTTTTCTTACTTACTCTCCCCCTCACACCCACCCCCTCCCTCTCACTTACTTATCCCTTGAGGGTATAGATAACCTTTGGGTATAGATAACCTTGGGTATAGATAACCTTTGGGTATAGATAACCTTTGGGTAACCTAAAGGTATTGGTTACTGTTTAAACTAATTTATATCTGGGGATAACTATTGATTCTAGTTCCTATATTCTCTCCATTTAACCGGCAAATAAATCACTTATTTTTCATTTAATTTTCTTACTTACTCTCCCCCTCACACCCACCCCCTCCCTCTCACTTACTTATCCCTTGAGGGTATAGATAACCTTTGGGTATAGATAACCTAAGGGTATAGATAACCTAAGGGTATAGATAACCTTTGGGTAACCTAAAGGTATTGGTTACTGTTTAAACTAATTTATATCTGGGGATAACTATTGATTCTAGTTCCTATATTCTCTCCATTTAACCGGCAAATAAATCACTTATTTTTCATTTAATTTTCTTCTTACTCTCCCCCTCACACCCACCCCCTCCCTCTCACTTACTTATCCTTGAGGGTATAGATAACCTTTGGGTATAGATAACCTTTGGGTATAGATAACCTAAGGGTATAGATAACCTTTGGGTAACCTAAAGGTATTGGTTACTGTTTAAACTAATTTATATCTGGGGATAACTATTGATTCTAGTTCCTATATTCTCTCCATTTAAAAGGCAAATAAATCACTTATTTTTCATTTAATTTTCTTACTTACTCTCCCCCTCACACCCACCCCCTCCCTCTCACTTACTTATCCCTTGAGGGTATAGATAACCTTTGGGTATAGATAACCTTTGGGTATAGATAACCTTTGGGTATAGATAACCTTTGGGTAACCTAAAGGTATTGGTTACTGTTTAAACTAATTTATATCTGGGGATAACTATTGATTCTAGTTCCTATATTCTCTCCATTTAACCGGCAAATAAATCACTTATTTTTCATTTAATTTTCTTACTTACTCTCCCCCTCACACCCACCCTCCCTCTCACTTACTTATCCCTTGAGGGTATAGATAACCTTTGGGTATAGATAACCTTTGGGTATAGATAACCTAAGGGTATAGATAACCTTTGGGTAACCTAAAGGTATTGGTTACTGTTTAAACTAATTTATATCTGGGGATAACTATTGATTCTAGTTCCTATATTCTCTCCATTTAACCGGCAAATAAATCACTTATTTTTCATTTAATTTTCTTACTTACTCTCCCCCCTCACACCCACCCCCTCCCCCTCACTTACTTATCCCTTGAGGGTATAGATAACCTTTGGGTATAGATAACCTTTGGGTATAGATAACCTAAGGGTATAGATAACCTTTGGGTAACCTAAAGGTATTGGTTACTGTTTAAACTAATTTATATCTGGGGATAACTATTGATTCTAGTTCCTATATTCTCTCCATTTAACCGGCAAATAAATCACTTATTTTTCATTTAATTTTCTTACTTACTCTCCCCCCTCACACCCACCCCCCCTCTCACTTACTTATCCCTTGAGGGTATAGATAACCTTTGGGTATAGATAACCTTTGGGTATAGATAACCTAAGGGTATAGATAACCTTTGGGTAACCTAAAGGTATTGGTTACTGTTTAAACTAATTTATATCTGGGGATAACTATTGATTCTAGTTCCTATATTCTCTCCATTTAACCGGCAAATAAATAACTTATTTTTCATTTAATTTTATTCTTACTTACTCTCCCCTCACACCCACCCCCCTCCCTCTCACTTACTTATCCCTTGAGGGTATAGATAACCTTTGGGTATAGATAACCTTTGGGTATAGATAACCTAAGGGTATAGATAACCTTTGGGTAACCTAAAGGTATTGGTTACTGTTTAAACTAATTTATATCTGGGGATAACTATTGATTCTAGTTCCTATATTCTCCTCCATTTAAAGCGGCAAATAAATCACTTATTTTTCATCTAATTTTATTCTTACTTACTCTCCCCCTCACACCCACCCCCTCCCTCTCACTTACTTATCCCTTGAGGGTATAGATAACCTTTGGGTATAGATAACCTTTGGGTATAGATAACCTTTGGGTATAGATAACCTTTGGGTAACCTAAAGGTATTGGTTACTGTTTAAACTAATTTATATCTGGGGATAACTATTGATTCTAGTTCCTATATTCTCTCCATTTAACCGGCAAATAAATAACTTATTTTTCATTTAATTTTCTTACTTACTCTCCCCCTCACACCCACCCCCTCCCTCTCACTTACTTATCCCTTGAGGGTATAGATAACCTTTGGGTATAGATAACCTTTGGGTATAGATAACCTTTGGGTATAGATAACCTTTGGGTAACCTAAAGGTATTGGTTACTGTTTAAACTAATTTATATCTGGGGATAACTATTGATTCTAGTTCCTATATTCTCTCCATTTAACCGGCAAATAACTTATTTTTCATTCACACCCAAATAATTTTTCATTTAATTTTTCTTACTTACTCTCCCCCTCACACCCACCCTCCCTCTCACTTACTTATCCCTTGAGGGTATAGATAACCTTTGGGTATAGATAACCTAAGGGTATAGATAACCTAAGGGTATAGATAACCTTTGGGTAACCTAAAGGTATTGGTTACTGTTTAAACTAATTTATATCTGGGGATAACTATTGATTCTAGTTCCTATATTCTCTCCATTTAAAGCGGCAAATAAATCATTTTATTTCTAATTTTATTTTCTTACTTACTCTCCCCTCACACCCACCCCCTCCCTCTCACTTACTTATCCCTTGAGGGTATAGATAACCTTTGGGTATAGATAACCTTTGGGTATAGATAACCTAAGGGTATAGATAACCTTTGGGTAACCTAAAGGTATTGGTTACTGTTTAAACTAATTTATATCTGGGGATAACTATTGATTCTAGTTCCTATATTCTCTCCATTTAAAGGCAAATAAATCACTTATTTTTCATTTAATTTTTTCTTACTTACTCTCCCCCTCACACCCACCCTCCCTCTCACTTACTTATCCCTTGAGGGTATAGATAACCTTTGGGTATAGATAACCTTTGGGTATAGATAACCTTTGGGTATAGATAACCTTTGGGTAACCTAAAGGTATTGGTTACTGTTTTAAACTAATTTATATCTGGGGATAACTATTGATTCTAGTTCCTATATTCTCTCCATTTAACCGGCAAATAAATAACTTATTTTTCATTTAATTTTATTCTTACTTACTCTCCCCCTCACACCCACCCCCTCCTCTCACTTACTTATCCCTTGAGGGTATAGATAACCTTTGGGTATAGATAACCTTTGGGTATAGATAACCTTTGGGTATAGATAACCTTTGGGTAACCTAAAGGTATTGGTTACTGTTTAAACTAATTTATATCTGGGGATAACTATTGATTCTAGTTCCTATATTCTCCCCATTTAAGCGGCAAATAAATCACTTATTTTTCATCTAATTTTATTCTTACTTACTCTCCCCCTCACACCCACCCCCTCCCTCTCACTTACTTATCCCTTGAGGGTATAGATAACCTTTGGGTATAGATAACCTTTGGGTATAGATAACCTTGGGTATAGATAACCTTTGGGTAACCTAAAGGTATTGGTTACTGTTTAAACTAATTTATATCTGGGGATAACTATTGATTCTAGTTCCTATATTCTCTCCATTTAAAGCCGCAAATAACTTATTTTTCATCTAATTTTTTCTTACTTACTCTCCCCCTCACACCCACCCCCTCCCTCTCACTTACTTATCCCTTGAGGGTATAGATAACCTTTGGGTATAGATAACCTTGGGTATAGATAACCTAAGGGTATAGATAACCTTTGGGTAACCTAAAGGTATTGGTTACTGTTTAAACTAATTTATATCTGGGGATAACTATTGATTCTAGTTCCTATATTCTCTCCATTTAACCGGCAAATAAATCACTTATTTTTCATTTAATTTTATTCTTACTTACTCTCCCCCTCACACCCACCCCCTCCCTCTCACTTACTTATCCCTTGAGGGTATAGATAACCTTTGGGTATAGATAACCTTTGGGTATAGATAACCTAAGGGTATAGATAACCTTTGGGTAACCTAAAGGTATTGGTTACTGTTTAAACTAATTTATATCTGGGGATAACTATTGATTCTAGTTCCTATATTCTCTCCATTTAACCGGCAAATAAATCACTTATTTTTCATTTAATTTTCTTACTTACTCTCCCCCCTCACACCCACCCCCTCCCTCTCACTTACTTATCCCTTGAGGGTATAGATAACCTTTGGGTATAGATAACCTTTGGGTATAGATAACCTTTGGGTATAGATAACCTTTGGGTAACCTAAAGGTATTGGTTACTGTTTAAACTAATTTATATCTGGGGATAACTATTGATTCTAGTTCCTATATTCTCTCCATTTAAAGCAAATAAATCACTTATTTTTCATTTAATTTTTTCTTACTTACTCTCCCCCTCACACCCACCCCCTCCCTCTCACTTACTTATCCCTTGAGGGTATAGATAACCTTTGGGTATAGATAACCTTTGGGTATAGATAACCTTTGGGTATAGATAACCTTTGGGTAACCTAAAGGTATTGGTTACTGTTTAAACTAATTTATATCTGGGGATAACTATTGATTCTAGTTCCTATATTCTCTCCATTTAAGCGGCAAATAAATCACTTATTTTTCATTTAATTTTATTCTTACTTACTCCCCCTCACACCCACCCCCTCCCTCTCACTTACTTATCCCTTGAGGGTATAGATAACCTTTGGGTATAGATAACCTTTGGGTATAGATAACCTTGGGTATAGATAACCTTTGGGTAACCTAAAGGTATTGGTTACTGTTTAAACTAATTTATATCTGGGGATAACTATTGATTCTAGTTCCTATATTCTCTCCATTTAAAGGCAAATAAAACTTATTTTTCAGATAACCTTGGGATAACCTAACCTAAAGGTATTGGTTACTGTTTAAACTAATTTATATCTGGGGATAACTATTGATTCTAGTTCCTATATTCTCTCCATTTAAAGCCGCAAATAAAACTTATTTTTCATCTAATTTTATTCTTACTTACTCTCCCCCTCACACCCACCCCCTCCCTCTCACTTACTTATCCCTTGAGGGTATAGATAACCTTTGGGTATAGATAACCTAAGGGTATAGATAACCTTTGGGTATAGATAACCTTTGGGTAACCTAAAGGTATTGGTTACTGTTTAAACTAATTTATATCTGGGGATAACTATTGATTCTAGTTCCTATATTCTCTCCATTTAAAGCGGCAAATAACTTATTTTTCATCTAATTTTATTTACTTACTCTCCCCCTCACACCCACCCCCTCCCTCTCACTTACTTATCCCTTGAGGGTATAGATAACCTTTGGGTATAGATAACCTTTGGGTATAGATAACCTTTGGGTATAGATAACCTTTGGGTAACCTAAAGGTATTGGTTACTGTTTAAACTAATTTATATCTGGGGATAACTATTGATTCTAGTTCCTATATTCTCTCCATTTAAAGCCGCAAATAACTTATTTTTCATCTAATTTTATTCTTACTTACTCTCCCCCTCACACCCACCCCCTCCCTCTCACTTACTTATCCCTTGAGGGTATAGATAACCTTTGGGTATAGATAACCTTTGGGTATAGATAACCTTTGGGTATAGATAACCTTTGGGTAACCTAAAGGTATTGGTTACTGTTTAAACTAATTTATATCTGGGGATAACTATTGATTCTAGTTCCTATATTCTCTCCATTTAAAGCCGCAAATAACTTATTTTTCATCTAATTTTATTCTTACTTACTCTCCCCCTCACACCCACCCCCTCCCTCTCACTTACTTATCCCTTGAGGGTATAGATAACCTTTGGGTATAGATAACCTAAGGGTATAGATAACCTTTGGGTATAGATAACCTTTGGGTAACCTAAAGGTATTGGTTACTGTTTAAACTAATTTATATCTGGGGATAACTATTGATTCTAGTTCCTATATTCTCTCCATTTAAAGCAAATAAATAACTTATTTTTCATCTAATTTTATTCTTACTTACTCTCCCCCTCACACCCACCCCCTCCCTCTCACTTACTTATCCCTTGAGGGTATAGATAACCTTTGGGTATAGATAACCTAAGGGTATAGATAACCTTTGGGTATAGATAACCTTTGGGTAACCTAAAGGTATTGGTTACTGTTTAAACTAATTTATATCTGGGGATAACTATTGATTCTAGTTCCTATATTCTCTCCATTTAAAGCCGCAAATAACTTATTTTTCATCTAATTTTTTCTTACTTACTCTCCCCCTCACACCCACCCCCTCCCTCTCACTTACTTATCCCTTGAGGGTATAGATAACCTTTGGGTATAGATAACCTTGGGTATAGATAACCTTTGGGTATAGATAACCTTTGGGTAACCTAAAGGTATTGGTTACTGTTTAAACTAATTTATATCTGGGGATAACTATTGATTCTAGTTCCTATATTCTCTCCATTTAAACCGGCAAAAAAACTTATTTTTCATCTAATTTTTTCTTACTTACTCTCCCCCTCACACCCACCCCCTCCCTCTCACTTACTTATCCCTTGAGGGTATAGATAACCTTTGGGTATAGATAACCTAAGGGTATAGATAACCTTTGGGTATAGATAACCTTTGGGTAACCTAAAGGTATTGGTTACTGTTTAAACTAATTTATATCTGGGGATAACTATTGATTCTAGTTCCTATATTCTCTCCATTTAAAGCGGCAAATAAAACTTATTTTTCATCTAATTTATTCTTACTTACTCTCCCCTCTCACACCCCCCCTCCCTCTCACTTACTTATCCCTTGAGGGTATAGATAACCTTTGGGTATAGATAACCTTTGGGTATAGATAACCTAAGGGTATAGATAACCTTTGGGTATAGATTTGGGTAACCTAAAGGTATTGGTTACTGTTTAAACTAATTTATATCTGGGGATAACTATTGATTCTAGTTCCTATATTCTCTCCATTTAAAGCCGCAAATAACTTATTTTTCATCTAATTTTATTCTTACTTACTCTCCCCCTCACACCCACCCCCTCCCTCTCACTTACTTATCCCTTGAGGGTATAGATAACCTTTGGGTATAGATAACCTAAGGGTATAGATAACCTTTGGGTATAGATAACCTTTGGGTAACCTAAAGGTATTGGTTACTGTTTAAACTAATTTATATCTGGGGATAACTATTGATTCTAGTTCCTATATTCTCTCCATTTAAAGCGGCAAATAAAACTTATTTTTCATCTAATTTATTCTTACTTACTCTCCCCCTCACACCCACCCCTCCCTCTCACTTACTTATCCCTTGAGGGTATAGATAACCTTTGGGTATAGATAACTTTATAGGGTATAGATAACCTTTGGGTATAGATAACCTTTGGGTAACCTAAAGGTATTGGTTACTGTTTAAACTAATTTATATCTGGGGATAACTATTGATTCTAGTTCCTATATTCTCCCATTTAAAGCGGCAAATAAAACTTATTTTTCATCTAATTTTTTTCTTACTTACTCTCCCCCTCACACCCACCCCCTCCCTCTCACTTACTTATCCCTTTTGAGGGTATAGATAACCTTTTGGGTATAGATAACCTAAGGGTATAGATAACCTTTGGGTATAGATAACCTTTGGGTAACCTAAAGGTATTGGTTACTGTTTAAACTAATTTATATCTGGGGATAACTATTGATTCTAGTTCCTATATTCTCTCCATTTAACCGGCAAATAAAACTTATTTTTCATTTAATTTTTCTTACTTACTTACCCCTCCCCCTCACACCCACCCCCTCCCTCTCACTTACTTATCCCTTGAGGGTATAGATAACCTTTGGGTATAGATAACCTAAGGGTATAGATAACCTTTGGGTATAGATAACCTTTGGGTAACCTAAAGGTATTGGTTACTGTTTAAACTAATTTATATCTGGGGATAACTATTGATTCTAGTTCCTATATTCTCCCCATTTAAAGCGGCAAATAAAACTTATTTTTCATTTAATTTTATTCTTACTTACTCTCCCCCTCACACCCCCCCCTCCCTCTCACTTACTTATCCCTTGAGGGTATAGATAACCTTTGGGTATAGATAACCTAAGGGTATAGATAACCTTTGGGTATAGATAACCTTTGGGTAACCTAAAGGTATTGGTTACTGTTTAAACTAATTTATATCTGGGGATAACTATTGATTCTAGTTCCTATATTCTCCCCATTTAAAGCCGCAAATAACTTATTTTTCATCTAATTTTATTCTTACTTACTCTCCCCCTCACACCCACCCCCTCCCTCTCACTTACTTATCCCTTGACCTTTGGGTATAGATAACCTTTGGGTATAGATAACCTTTGGGTATAGATAACCTAAGGGTATAGATAACCTTTGGGTATAGATAACCTTTGGGTAACCTAAAGGTATTGGTTACTGTTTAAACTAATTTATATCTGGGGATAACTATTGATTCTAGTTCCTATATTCTCTCCATTTAAACCGGCAAATAAAACTTATTTTTCATCTAATTTTTTCTTACTTACTCTCCCCCTCACACCACCCCCTCCCTCTCACTTACTTATCCCTTGAGGGTATAGATAACCTTTGGGTATAGATAACCTAAGGGTATAGATAACCTTTGGGTATAGATAACCTTTGGGTAACCTAAAGGTATTGGTTACTGTTTAAACTAATTTATATCTGGGGATAACTATTGATTCTAGTTCCTATATTCTCCCCATTTAAAGCGGCAAATAACTTATTTTTCATCTAATTTTTCTTACTTACTCTCCCCCTCACACCCACCCCCTCCCTCTCACTTACTTATCCCTTGAGGGTATAGATAACCTTTGGGTATAGATAACCTTTGGGTATAGATAACCTTTGGGTATAGATAACCTTTGGGTAACCTAAAGGTATTGGTTACTGTTTAAACTAATTTATATCTGGGGATAACTATTGATTCTAGTTCCTATATTCTCCCATTTAAAGCGGCAAAAAAACTTATTTTTCATCTAATTTTATTCTTACTTACTCTCCCCCTCACACCCACCCCCTCCCTCTCACTTACTTATCCCTTGAGGGTATAGATAACCTTTGGGTATAGATAACCTTTGGGTATAGATAACCTTTGGGTATAGATAACCTTTGGGTAACCTAAAGGTATTGGTTACTGTTTAAACTAATTTATATCTGGGGATAACTATTGATTCTAGTTCCTATATTCTCCCCATTTAAAGCCGCAAATAACTTATTTTTCATCTAATTTTAGGGTATAGATAACCCTTTGGGTATAGATAACCTTTGGGTAACCTAAAGGTATTGGTTACTGTTTAAACTAATTTATATCTGGGGATAACTATTGATTCTAGTTCCTATATTCTCCCCATTTAAAGCCGCAAATAACTTATTTTTCATCTAATTTTATTCTTACTTACTCTCCCCCCTCACACCCCCCCCTCCCTCTCACTTACTTATCCCTTGAGGGTATAGATAACCTTTGGGTATAGATAACCTAAGGGTATAGATAACCTTTGGGTATAGATAACCTTTGGGTAACCTAAAGGTATTGGTTACTGTTTAAACTAATTTATATCTGGGGATAACTATTGATTCTAGTTCCTATATTCTCCCCATTTAAAGCTTTGGGCAAATAACTTATTTTTCATCTAATTTAACTTATTTTTCATCTAATTTGATTCTTACTTACTCTCCCCCTCACACCCACCCCCTCCCTCTCACTTACTTATCCCTTGAGGGTATAGATAACCTTTGGGTATAGATAACCTAAGGGTATAGATAACCTTTGGGTATAGATAACCTTTGGGTAACCTAAAGGTATTGGTTACTGTTTAAACTAATTTATATCTGGGGATAACTATTGATTCTAGTTCCTATATTCTCCCCATTTAAAGCCGCAAATAACTTATTTTTCATCTAATTTTATTCTTACTTACTCTCCCCCACACCCACCACCCTCCCCTCCCTCTCACTTACTTATCCCTTGAGGGTATAGATAACCTTTGGGTATAGATAACCTAAGGGTATAGATAACCTTTGGGTATAGATAACCTTTGGGTAACCTAAAGGTATTGGTTACTGTTTAAACTAATTTATATCTGGGGATAACTATTGATTCTAGTTCCTATATTCTCCCATTTAAAGCCGCAAATAACTTATTTTTCATCTAATTTTATTCTTACTTACTCTCCCCCTCACACCCACCCCCTCCCTCTCACTTACTTATCCCTTGAGGGTATAGATAACCTTTGGGTATAGATAACCTAAGGGTATAGATAACCTTTGGGTATAGATAACCTTTGGGTAACCTAAAGGTATTGGTTACTGTTTAAACTAATTTATATCTGGGGATAACTATTGATTCTAGTTCCTATATTCTCCCCATTTAAAGCCGCAAATAACTTATTTTTCATCTAATTTTATTCTTACTTACTCTCCCCCTCACACCCACCCCCTCCCTCTCACTTACTTATCCCTTGAGGGTATAGATAACCTTTGGGTATAGATAACCTAAGGGTATAGATAACCTTTGGGTATAGATAACCTTTGGGTAACCTAAAGGTATTGGTTACTGTTTAAACTAATTTATATCTGGGGATAACTATTGATTCTAGTTCCTATATTCTCCCCATTTAAAGCCGCAAATAACTTATTTTTCGTTTAACTTACAATTAAGGTTTCAAATAACATTGCACATGACAATAACAATTGGATACCAACAATCCTTTTTACACACAATGCTAGCCCTTGTTTCACATCGTTATGCTGACGTTCTTACGCTACCTATTGAAATATTTTGGAATGATAATTAAAAAAAGTAACCGTTAGATAAAACCACATTAAGGATAACTAGGTACGTTTACAACTAGTTTTTGATCACATCGTTGAACTCTTTCTGGATTTTAATATTCTACCAGGTCCCCCGTCTTCCATTGCTTTGACATATTGCAAAAGCATTTTCTCACATAATTGGCAAACCTGAAAAACTTCACGGAATGTTTTCTTCCCAACATCGGCGAACCTCGCTCAAATATGCAATTAAACTCTGATCATTTGCTTCCTCGTGCACACGTCTAAACTACATTTCAGACAGCAACGTTATGAAAAAAAAAAATTTTTTTTACTAATAAACCTTAATTCAAAGTCATGATGTTACTACGCGTTACATCGTCCCAGCCTTCGCAACTCTTTTAAATGCATTCTTCAGATCGTCGAAATAATACCTAAGTCTGTTTTTCAATTAAGTTATGATTATTAGTCTATCCGTGTTTTTTTAAACAACCTGAAAATAAAACATCGATCTCATTCTCTCTACGCATCATTATCAACATAATTCACTTGTGTTAAAACGGAGGCAGGTATCCTAATGCATCAAAGCCAACATTGGGTGTCATGCAGAAGATATTCGTGGTCGCTCACCACTTCTGATACATGTTCTAAACAATTAGTGTACATCTTAAACTTATAAAATAGAAACCTGGCCCAACTTCTCTTTTGTTACTTAGAAATCCAAACTAATCCTTTTCAGCGAAACCTTCAGCCTGAATTGCCTCCTTTTCTTCAATTTGTCAGCTTATGACCTTTTCTTGGACGATAAAATTTGAGTTTCTGATCATATGTAAACTGAAATAACCAAACCTTCCAAAAGAAAAAGAAAATAGTACTAACATTATTCTACTTCTACTCTGAAAACTTTTGAGGAAAGTTTTTGCTATGAATCAATTATACGTGCAAAAAAAGAAAGCATTTCTTTATTTCTCAGACTACGTTATCTTTTTCTTTCTCTTGAAAAAATAAGCAAAATGCCAAACAATTAGAAAATTGCTGCATTTTAACACCATTTTTAAAACAAACTCTGCTATCACTTTGCTAGTTCTCTAGTCCTTTTTAATGTAGGTGTACATTTTCGAGCCAGTACCTCTTAAAATTATTTGATCTTATTGCTATATTTAGGATAGTTTGAAGCTATGGCAAAAACTGATGCTGGTTTGGTTCTCTTGACAGGAAATTCTCATCCGGAACTTGCTGAACTGATGGCCGAGTACAGATTACTATTTAAGTAGAATAACTTTTTTATTTACAGAAAACTTGGCATTTCTCTTTGTGATGCAACAGTTATAAATAAGGCGAATAAAGGTATAGAACGTTCTTATCATAAAAATTGTAATAATTCAGAAACAGCTGTTGACATAAGACAGAGTGTCCGAGGGAAACATGTATTCATACTCCAAACTGCTTATAAGTTTCTTCTTTATTTGTTAATAGTTTATAATGATGTTCAGAAATGTCAACAACAACGTAATGGAAATGCTTATTCTAATTTATGCATGCAAAACATCAATGGCAAAGTAAAATAAATTTGATTCATTTTTTATTCATTTCCTTATCTTCGGGTTTTCGTATCACAAGTTAGCTTAGAAATAAGAGGAAATTAGATAAAAGAGTGATCCTTAAATTGTCAGGATCTTTATTAGTATTTTTCAGAACAATTACTGTTGTGTTACCATATATGCCTTATAGCAAACAATGTAGGATGTTCAGGCGTTCTTCGGTACCGATGAAACTCGTTGCCGATATGGTAAACTATTTTCTGTACGTTCTTAATATATTATTTTTCAGATATGTAAAGCTGGTAAAATTTAATACAAAAAAGATTTTCTCCGCTAGTAAATATACTATTTTACGTTTAGGTGCTTCTCGTGTTGTCTCATTAGATCTATATCGTAAAGAGATTCAAGGGTTTTTTTCTATACCTGTTGACAACTTAAGAACTTCTCCATTCCTTCTCCATTACATAATTGGGAATGTTTGTGTTTTATTTTTACAAAACTATTTTCAAATTTTAGATACCAGAATATAAGGAGGCTATTATTGTTGCGAAAAATCCAGGAGTGATGAATAAAGCTACCTCTTATGCTGATCGACTAAAACTAGGTTAGCACCTTTTTTCTCTGATAGGTTTTGCACAAAACTTTTCCGACTTCCAAAAATTAATGCTAGCATTTGATCAGATTTTAATGCCATAAAAATTTTTCCGTTAATAAAGTTTCATATTTATATTTTAGGTATAGCTGTGATACATGGGGAACAGAAAGTTGAAGAAGAGAGTGGGAGAGAAGATGGTCGCCAGAGCCCTCCAACAGCATCGCTCGGGGTTTCTTATGAATTCTTCCCACGTATTTAACATATCTATATTTACTAACCTGAATTTTGTTTTTAAGTTAATGTTCCTAAAGATAAGCCTCCGCTTACAGTTGTTGGTGATGTTAGCAGTAAAACAGCTATAATTGTGGATGACATTATTGATGATGCTCACTCGTTTGTCGCAGTTGCAGAGGTTTTGCCTGATTCTTTATAACAAAATCAAACCCAGAAATGGGCCTTAAAATATCCTAACCAAATACATACCTTATACTTAATTTAACTTACATTAGTTTTATTTTCTTTATAAGGTTCTGAAAGCACGTGGAGCCAGAAAAATTTACGTAGTCGCGACTCACGGGTTACTTTCACTCGACGCGCCTACCTTGCTAGAAGCTTCTCCTATCGACGAGGTAAAATAATAAAATATAGATGTAGTTTGAGGAAAAGAACTTTAAAAAATTAAAGAACAAATTTTCGTTAAAATATTTCATTTCTAAACTTTCTACATCAAAAATCAAGTTAAATCATATTTTTATACATACCTAGATTATTGTGACGAACACTGTACCACATGAAATTCAGAAGCAGCGTTGCCACAAAATTAAAACAGTAGATATTTCATTGTTACTTTGCGAAGCAATTCGTCGCATATACAACAACGAATCAATGGCACCTTTGTTCAAGGATCTTACAATCGATGATTGAATACATATTTATGCTTTAATGATTTTTATGCCATAAAGATGCTGCTCTCTAAGAGTTTTAATTCATCCTTTATTTCTAGTCTTAGATTCATTTGATAGTTTATTCATAAATTGGCGTAGACTTAGCATAAAAATTACACCAATTTCATCATTCTAAATGTGTCTGATTCAAGAGTTCTACAAATATATTCTAGTTTAAAATTTCGGTACTTTTAAAGAAAAGGGTGCCCTTCATGCGGACTTTTTTTGCAGACAAATATTATTTTATTAGTATCTTATTTGATTCTTAAGGCAATATTAGGTGTATACATAGACTTTATGCACATAAATAAGAATCATGATTGACAATTTGTGAAATTAAATGAAAAAACAATAGAGTCCTTTAAAACGCTGTCTCCAAACAAATTCATGAATGAAGCTTTCAAGTGTTGTTTAAAGTAAATTTTTAAGAGTTTTAATCAATTTATTTAATTATTGATTTAAAAAATGTGAATGATAGGTCAGAAACATTTTAACACATATTAGTTAGTCCATATACACCTAATATTGCCTTAAGAAAGAATCAAGTAACATACTATTAAAATAATATTTGTCTGCAAAAAAAGTCCGCAGGAAGGGCACCCTCTTCTTTAAAAGTACCAAAATTTCTTATAATATTGTCCCTTAGATTTTTCCTTTTTCTTACATATTATTTTTGCTCAAATTAAATTTCCCATCTATAACCTAATAAAAATTATTCCTAACATGAGTAAACACTAAACAACAGTGATTTTTATGTTCCTCAATTAATAACATCAACAAAATAACACTGATCAGAACATCGTTTAGAAGAAAAATCCGAGAATCTTCCCGCCAGCATGTTTCCTACGCGCTTCCTCGTGATCCATAATTCCACCAGAAGTTGTCAGTACTAAGTAGCCAAATTGACGAGACGGCAACAAGTTGCTTGTCCATTTCTCCAGATCAGCCAAGCGAATGTCAAAGCGTGGACTAAACATTGTAATATTTTATTATACCTATGAAACTTTCATCATGTGGAGACACGAACAAAATTTTTGTTCAGAAAAGCGGAAACTTGCCTGATGACTTGACACTTGTTGATACGTCCAGTGAGGTTAACAACAATTTTGCCAGCACGATGATCATCCACAATTTCAAATTCGCCTATGTAACCATGCTTCATCATGACAGTCAAGAACCGAATTATCACTTTGGAGGATGGCCGAATGATCACCTAAATAGACGAACGATCTAAAAAATAACTTAAAATACCTGACGTTTCCCACGCTTCTCGGCATTATTAATCGACTTCAAGGCGTCGGCAAGGACATTCATACGCACCATTTTTATATGATTTTATTATATTCTAACTAGTCTAAAAAATAATTACATTTAGATTAGAAGTAACGAATAGACATAATCAATTAATATGAATAATGTTTAATGAACAATTTTATTCTAAAAATCTGTTTTTCATTATTTGAAAACATCAACCAACGAAAGAATCGAAACTGCTTTTTTTGCAGCCTCTTGTTAACGAGCATTACAGAGTCACTGAGCCTGTTTAGTGCCAAAAGTATTTTTTTCGATATCGTAGCTAATTTTAAGTGTAAACATTTAAACACATACTATGTACGTATCGCTTATTTAAACTCACTTCGTATTCGATTTTTTCATTCAGAATTACTTTTCGTTATACAATTCTTATTCATTAAAGATTAGGGTGCCAAGGTACCTATCTAAAACATGCAACTAGAAATAGGCTGTCATTTTCTTTCTAAACACATACATATATAAATGGCTGTATCTATTTTCCGGCTTTTATTTATACTTAAGATCATTGGGTTCTCCTTATTTATACGAGGGTTTCCCGATAAGTAGCCAGTAGGACAATTTTATGCATATACAGCGAACGTGTTTAAAAAGGGTAAGACTAATTGTAAGACTTGGACCAAAGTTCATAGATTTTCCTTAAAAATCAGTATATTCTGAGAAATTGCGATTACACTAGAAAATGTCACGAAAAGATAATTTAATATAGGACTGCATTCCATCCAACTCGATTAAGGAATTGGAGTAATGATCTAAAGGGCAATTTACTGGCATAACACAATAAATGAATTAATCACAATGTTGATATAAACATATTTAACTTATATACCTGCTTCTCCAATACATTCTTACTTTAATCTTTGTGTTATCGAAGCTAACGCAATAGCAAATGCTTGAATCGCAGAAAATGGTTCACGAAAGTCAAGGGTGTATGCACCATTTTCGATTCTGCCAAATTGCAGCACTTGTCGGCTCTTTGAAAGATAAACACATACTATTAATTAAAAAAAAACCTGATACTCAATCTGGAAATTTTTTGCAGATTCCTGAGTGACACGACCGTTAAAATCCAACTGAAAATATATGGGTAAATTAATAATAATAAATAAAAACCTAGAAATACAATTCAAATTTTTCAGACAAATGAGTATTTAAAAGAACAAGCCTGATAAACTTGCGACTGCTCGTTCCAAAAGGGCCTTTTGTTGGTCATAATTAGCATTTTTTGTCCCATCGCTCCTACCACATTTGGCCGCTCACTGCATGTCCCATTAGTATCATATGCAGGATTTTTCACGTCTGACACATATAAGCTTTTTTGTGAACGAAGACTTTTAGCGCCACGCAATTGATCGCTACCACCAATAAATGGTGCAATTGGCAGACCACTTACAACCTAATGTTTATATGAGTCTAATTTTAAAATCAAAGATAGTACATGTCCACGTTGTTCTGAGCCATCCTCGCATAGCCTTTCTTGGGTTATATCAGGTCCATCACAAGAATCTTCTCCTTCGTCCTCCTCCCCTAGTACTATTTTGATATGCTGAAAAATTGATGTCAGACAAAAACACATATGTAGTATAAAATGTATTAATCACCTGAATTCTTTGTCTTAAGTCACTACTGACTTCGTTTAGTAGATCATTAATACGTATTAACTGAAAAAATTCAATAAAGTCCGCTAGATTTCACTTACCTCTTCAAATTGAGCTAAAGTTCGTGCAATTCCACGAACTTTTTCTCTTAAGACAGAAACATTTTTTTGTCGAACTCCTGGTTGAGGAATATGAGGACTCAGTCGAGGAGTACCAGATGAAGAACTACTTGAATGCGAAGGCCGTCTAGTTAAATCATGATTAATTTCCAACATTTCATTTTTTGTACTCGATTGCTGATAAACATGTGACTGACCTATGGAGTGAATTGCAGACGAATTGTGACGCGTGGACGATAAATCAGAAACCAAACGCGAAAGCTGTAATTATATAAACGCAAAATGCTATTTGCTCACTTATTTTCATTTAAAAATACAAACCTTATCCACAACTGCTCGTATGTCATTCAATTGATGAGCCATTCGGTTATTATTTTTACATTCTTGATGTTGATTAAATTGTTGAGGTTCGCACTTATTGAATGTAGATTCTATTGTAAGCGGTGTGTACGCTTCACAAGATGAGTTATTTAATTGGTTGCATGAAGTAAGTGCACTTGAGAAAAAGTTGTTATTGATAGAGTGTTGGTCCAGAGAAGACAATCGATCATTTGAAGAAGTAGGTTGTTCATCGTCAATAAACTGTTAAATGTAAAATAATTAGTGTGACTGGAGTATTTATTAGTAATTTACTATCAATTTCAATTTAAAGAAGTGAACGTAGGAGCCTAATTTAAATTCTGGCTTAATTCCAAAAAATGAAACAATAACAATTGATTCCCCAGATTAATTTATATTACAAATCCCAGCCAAAATTTACGGGTCTATTCTGACCTCCAAATCCTTCAATCGTATCTGCCAACCATCCAATTCAACACAGGCTGGCGAGCATTCAGTACTATCATTTGATTCTTCATTGTGTACAAAAGTTTTTGGTTCACAAGAAAGAATTGTAGAAGTGGACGGTTTCATATCCGTATATTTAATAGGCTGCTTCAACGCTATTTTTGCCACAACTGGACGCTTCCTTTGCTTAGCGCCGAAAATAGAATGTGTAGAATTCAACGGCATTGCTTGATCAGTATTCAAGGGTGACACTGGTATTTTTGAGGTTTTTTGACTGAATTCATTAGATTGTTGGTAGTCATTCAGAACAGAAACTGACTGAGACTGTTCCAGATCACTAGCAAATTGTTTCATTTTCTAAATGCTTTGCAATAAGCAAAAAACTATTTCATCCCAACTAACCATAATGTACGTATTGATAGCACTCCTAAGTCCATCAAATTCAGATATCACGTTTTCATACAATTCACGTTCACTATTCATCAGGCCATCTTCTTCACTTACAAGCTCACATTGACTACCCAAGCATTCGTCTAAAAGTTGAACAAAGTGGCTGTCTTTCTTTGACTCTTTGTTCGTTCGTCTTCTATATATAGTTTCTTTCGTATTATTTATTTGTTTCATGATCGATTCCCTCTTGTCACGGCTAAAAACAGCTGAAAATAACATTTTGTCCTCTTCGCTTATTTCATCATCAGCTATTGCTTTACGAGTTTTCCATTGATTTTCCGGGCGAACTTCAAGAGGAACTTAAAAAAGACCTTAATTAATCAATTTAATTTTAAAACCTCGAGTAGCAGATTCACAGCGTCGACGTCCTCCACAAGGATTTTTTTCCTGTTTCGTTTTAATGACATTATTTGGATTATCTGTGTATAGACTCAAGTCACACAAATTTATAGTCATTTGGCGTGGTTGTAAATGCAATACAGAGCTAAATGTATTTTGTATTTTTAGATATACACAAGTAAATTAATTAAAAAATAATTTTAAAACTTATTCTTATTAGAATATTATGAGGGGAGTTGCATAAAAGTAACATTTATTTTTTTATTTAAACAAAAATTCCTCGATTTAGTACCTTGTGAAGGATAAAGAAGCATAAAAACAAACGTTTTGTATAAAACTTGAGCTAAACGCATTGGCAGATTGGTACCAGCAGCCGCATTAATTTTAAACCTTGTGCACCAAACGTTAGAGTTAATCTAATTTTAAAGCTGTAAGAAAAAATAAATAAAACCATACATGCACAAGAGTTGGAGATGCATTTCTTGCGACAGACAAGGTTGCAAAATTTTGTGGAGTTATTCGACAATTTACGAAACGTCGAATCTGGCGCTTGCTACGCCTCCAAACTGAAGTTCGATGGCTGCTCTCGCGTCGAAAAACATCCTGCCCAACATCCTCTGATTATAATAAATAGGATTTGGATTTATATGCTCCAAAAACAGGGTAGTCGCAATAAATGCGCTAAACTAGTAATGAGACAAGTCCTAACAATCAATTGCATTACAAAATAGTAATTATAGGAATTAATATACCCATAAAATGCACCTTACATAAAAAATGAATCTTGTGATAAAAAAAATGTAGA
This sequence comes from Meloidogyne exigua, assembly GCA_018905775.1. Classification (NCBI taxonomy): domain Eukaryota; kingdom Metazoa; phylum Nematoda; class Chromadorea; order Rhabditida; family Meloidogynidae; genus Meloidogyne; species Meloidogyne exigua. The sequence continues at coordinate 44,004 of JAGUQR010000013.1, forward strand.
AAATCTTTCAATAACTTAAGAACTATAAATGAAAGGACAGGTAATAAAAAAAACTAACCAACTTGAGCAGAAGGTCCACCAATTAATAAATTATGATGTTGTAGCTTAACAACATGATCGTTGAAAACAGTTTCTCTACATTTGGCTAATCTGTTAATAAAGTGAGACTATTATTAAACAAGTTTTATTTTTGATTTATGAGTTCAAAGTCTGTAGGTTGTAAAACCATTAAGCTCATAATTTTTAAATGAATCTAATTAGAGTCAAACCATAATGATAAAAATAATTACATATGCGGAGGAAAAGAAATGACAAATTGAGGAATAATTCTATTTGTTTGACGTCCAAGTAGAATTGGTACAAATCCACCCATATGCTATTAAAATGTAAATTTGATTGGAATTCTATCACAAAAACCTCAACACAAAGCATGTACAGATTCTTTCGAGTAACTGGAACAATTGTACAATACCAACGCCAAGCACTTGGTTGGCAAACAACCTCATAGAGACATTCAATATTAGGAATGCGACACTGGAGTAAGAAAACGGGTAAGAGTAAAGTTAATGGGATAAAACTAATAAACTGTTTTAAAAAACACATAAATTAGAAAAACTCATAGTGAAAAATTGTCAAATTACCCGAATAATATGATGATCAAATTGTGAAATCAACACTCGCTCACGTTCAGGTAGCGGCAAATGTGATCCGTTTTTAGAACTATGTCCCAGTAATTCCCAAATTGAATAAGAAACAAGTTTAGAAAGGGAAGGCACATTTAAAACAAGTTTTCCAGTTGCCACTTTACCCTTTGAGGCGACAATTATCGCCTGATCATTATGTGCCCAAGTGAAAGCACTAAGCGTGCAATTTGGAATAGGAGCTGAAAAAGAATGAACTCTCCGCCCATTGTAGTCAAGAACATCAATTCTGAAGATTTATATGAGTTAATTTTTAACATAAGAGGCAAAAAATGTTATTTGATATACCGATTTGGAATACATACAACTGCTAACATTGTACCGCCACTACTCCATCGCATCAAGATAATCGGATCTGTCCCTTGCCAAGAGCTTTCAACTTCGTAAAAAGTGTTTAAAAAAAGAATCTGATCAGCACTCTAAACAATTAACATTGGAATGTATTAATTTATTATTAAATTAACTGAACAACATGCCAGTGTCCATTTTCCATCACCTTCCTTATCACTATCACGAATGGAAGAAAAAGCAACACGCTGAACACTAACTTGGTGGAAAAGACTACGCTCTGTGATCAACGTTCCCTGGTCATTTAGTACATTGATAGTACCACTATTTAAGCCCAGAACAAATTCTTGTGAATTTGGTGCCCACGCACCGCAAAGAATCGAAAAAAGAAAAGTATTCGACCAAACTCTCTGACCAGTGGATGAACCTTTAAAAAAATAATTAATAAAAAATTGATCTAAAACCTATAAGCACAAAATTATCTTCGTAGCAAATAAGTGCAGAAGCACCATTTGGTGACCAATCAAAATCACGAACTTTAAATCCTCTATCGTTGACCAATTCAACAGTCCATCGTTCTTCGTTTGGGACCCATATGTATATAACACCGTTTGCATCACAGGAAAGTAATTTAGTTTGTGCTCGATTCCATGAAACTAATGCAATTGAACTCTGATGTCCGCGTAAATTAAAATTGTACCTAAGAAAAGTTTTTATAAATAAGTAAAAATAATTTTTGTTCATATGATATATATTTCTTTTAAGTAAAGTTTTAGCACGTGTACATTATACTTATCTCATTCAAATCTGAAAGATTCGTTAATGAAGGAAAGTTTTCGAGTGGGAATAATTTTAACCACTGACGATTATAAAATGCCAGACGAAATAATCTATAACATCCGGTAATTAAACTATTACAATTATTGTTAAAGTTTAGACGCCCTATAGTTTTATCCACTTTTGATTGCTCGAAAAGCTATTTCAGAATTTAAATTATCAATAACCTAAAACCATGAAAAAAAGTATCACCGTTTGTAACAATCATGATCCACCTCAAGATTAGTATAGGTAATGCCGACTGAACCAGTCTCACAACCAACACTTAAAATTAATTTTAAACATATTCTTAATAGAAAAATAAACCTTAGTAGCCCGCGATTCTCTTTGACAGCTGGTGCCCAATTGAGACAAGAAATTGATTGTTCAATACTAGCTCCAGGCCAATTTCTACTTTCCCAAAGAATCTTCATTCTTCAGATTATTCTTACTTAAATAGGACAAACAACGTAAATTAGGAATGGAAAAAAATAATTATATAAGCAGACATTTCTTTACCATGAAAAAATTTAAATTGATTGAAAACAATAAGAATCGAGGTAAAAGTTTTGACAGTTTTATTCCAACTAAGAAAGACATACATAATAATTAATATGGCTTCTAGAGAATAATAGACAAAAAATAGGAACAAAAGAAAAGTAAATTGTCGATAGTTTTTTTATAAATTAAGTATGAATTACACCCCCCAAATTGACTACGCGCAGTTATTAGGGACACAATATTTAATAGACGAACTGAATATGTACATATTTAATGGCAGAGCTTTTTTAACAAACACTCAGTTATCGTGGCCAATTTGATGCAAAGGCGATCGCCTATGTCGTTGAAAAGCTGCAAATTCCTGATATACGTATGTAATCTATGTCATTTCATTGAATATACATATGTACATACATACACATGTATATTGAAATAGTTTATTAAATTTTGAACTACTTTTGATTAAACTTTAACAAAGTTATACTCACAATCAGCGTTCATATCCCAAATAATAATCCATAAGGTACAACCACATCAAAATTCTACCATAAATAAATTTCATAACATTTTAAACGTATTCAGTTACTTAATGTGGAAAGAAGATATTTCGAGTTATTCAATGATTATACATATAACAGATGGGGTATTGCTTATCTAACAATATTTCTTTATTGTATTAGGTGCAATGTAAGTTTAACCTAAAAATTATCTTAAACCAAGAATTTTGAATATATTTATTAAGTAGATTAAAAAAAACAATTCAAAGTGTAATCTAAGGGTAATACTTTTTTAAATTAAAGTTTAGTCACTAGATTTGCCTGTTTAATAACAAATGAAAATGTAGATGACCTGTGAAAAAACATTAATTCTGATGGAGGGTTAAGGTGATGTGTGGGCAGAAGAAAGTGATATATTTTGGGAGAAAATTAAACCTGAAAAGAAAAAGGCACGGCACATTAATTGAGGTGAGAATGGCAGAGATTTTTTATAGCAAAAAATTATAAGGACATCATTACTAGGTTAAAGCATGTATCTAGCCAATCTTTATCTAGCAACAATGTTTATTATTAAAATTTAGATTTTAAATAGGTGGGGGTCCACTCTGGTAATGCAATTGTGGTCCGAAGCTCCATCGCCAATCAACGCCATCATAGCTAGTTAGATAGATTAGAGTAAAAAACGAAGTGAAAATTCCAATTAAACACAAAAACAAGTAAGAGTGCCAAAATGTGGAGGAGGTCGATCCATAGGCCGTAGAACAAATGTGTGTAACAGAATCAACCATCAAAGTTGAATCTAAAAAATTAAAGTAATACGCATACAGACTTTTATCATTAACCTCCATAATTAGATCTGGGTTCATCGCACACTTCATTAGACAAAAATGATTTGAGAAAATAGTTTTCAAATCTGAATATTTAGTTATCTATTAATGTCCTATAAGTTTCAGAAATCTTTTAAAGTTTTATTTGAAATAAATATTACTGATTTTTTAGTTTGTGCAGCTCTTCCTTGATTCCTCTACATTCTTTACTAAAGTCAGATGGATAATCGTTAGTAAAACATTTACTGCTATTTGACCCTGCCAAAAGAAGTTCTTCTAATAAAATAGACAATTTATTGCATGTAGTTTTTAAGGTGTTTATGTGACATAGTATAATTTCTGAATCAATGTCCTAGAAAATAAAACAAATTTATATATTTAGAATGGACTAGAGTCAATTTAATATAAATATTCTAAAAGGGTGTACCTTTGAAAAGGAAAAGTTACAGCTCTCGGTTTCTTTAAACTTTTCTTGTAGTAAATGATAATGTAGCGAAATAGAGGAAAGTGCTGAATGAATTTCAAAAAGCAGAAACGAAGTCGAGTTAAGTGATTTGTCGCCCATTAAAACGAGTAGTTTTCGTAATAGTTCACTCAAGTTATGAATGTCTGTTAAAACAATATGAGTAATGCGGCAACATGAAGAGAGACTCTTTGTAGATAAATTAACAAAGTACTAAATATAATTTGAGATAAACGTTTTTAGTTTGCATCATTCCCCCATCACATTTGTCTGACAATTCGGAGAAGGAATCTTCAGTGGCCATAGGTTCATAACCTACAAAAGCATCCTCATCCCATTCCAAATCACTGGAAAGATCATTAAACAAATCGGAAGAGACCTTCCGAATGCTACGAACAGCTGCCCGCTTTCGGCGTCCATTTTTCTTCTGTCTATCTTCATTTCTGTTTAATGAAAACGGAGTAGTTCTAAGAGAACGTTTTCGACTACACAATTTTCGCCTTGCCATGAGGAAGGTTTCCTTTTCAGTAACTGTGCCAAAATTTTCAAAGTCATCTTCACTGAATATCCATCCAGAATTAACCAATAGCTTGTCTTGCCCAAACAAATCCATCACTTCCTAAAATAAATTTTAAATGAATTAACGAAATAATACTTCAAAGTCGTTAAGTTGTCGATTCTCGGGTGCGTCGACATGGACAATCAACGAGTCGGTCAAATCAATCTTTCCCTGGCATGCTACTCCAATTTTTTGCTCAAAATCATACAAGAATTGCTGAGTCAAATTTTTCCCTTCATTCAAACCCCATCCATCATCTGTATCTAAATCAGTCATTCCGAAGTCATCAAGAGGAACTGTCCGGTAAAAACTTTTTTCTAGTTTAATATTTTGTGCAATCTGTTCGGATGCAAATAGCGATGATGAGCAATGGTCATTCTGGTTGTCAGTATATCCAAGCTGAAAATATCTTTGACAGTAAAAATTTATACACACCTTCGTGAGGTTGTTATTACCTCATGAACAGAATTGTCACCGCTAGAATAACCGATATCAGAACCTAAAGACAATATTTGCTGCCGTCTTGTAACATCATCCATCCCCGAAGTGTTTGTAGTTAATAAGGCATGCAAATGCAATTTTTTTTTTGACAAAGTTGTGATAATCGGCACTTGATCAAAGTTATTTTCCTCAATAGTTTCTTTCAACGTCTTTCGGCGCTTCGGGTCAGGGCCTTCTTCTAACTCCGAGGATAAATCTTCTTTGTTACTGGGGTCGAGACAACTCTAAATTTTAAGAAAAAATAAAATACTATGGATAATGAGTGAAAAATATAGTCAACAAAATTTTAATTAATCATAAAACGTATTATCACGTTTATTTTCTGTTATAGGTGTTTATTTGTAAATATGTATAATGGGGTTAAATATAGCCAAGAGTCCCCCAAACATATTATAACTTTGCTATCAATCATAACAATTTTGATCAATGCTAGCTAACAGGTGCCTATGTATATTCCCTAGGTTTATTGGGGAATAAGAGAAAAAAGTTTATGCACTTTAATTTTTTAAATACATCTTCGATGGCATATGTTCGTTATAATATAGAATAGTAAGAAAAAAAATAAAATTTAAAAGTCGACGATTAAATTAAGGAAAAGAAATTGTGAAACAGTTCATGGCTAAAAATGATGTGAGACCGACTTTGGTATAGATACCCATTAAATTATATATTAACATTGATGAATGAAAATATACCTTGAAATGAACAATCAATTCAAAACTTTCCAAACTGGACAACCAAAGTGCTAAATAACGTTGCTCAAGTGAGTTCAAAAACCGACTTTCAATAAGGGAAGATTTGTTGATAGTTAAGCTAAAAATAATAAAAATATAAAAAATCAAAATACGTAAGTATATGTATTTAACTTGATTAATATCATATGAATATCATTTAAAAAATACCTGTCAAGCAATTTACGACCCTCATTTTGAATTTGTCCTTGTAAATGCTAAAAATAAAAGGATATACGTAAAAATATTAGATTTAAAAAAGGCCATTTTTAATGTAATGCGACTATGCGATTTTTCAGCCGATTCGAGGGTACAAGTACAATTAAAAATTAGGTATAAAATAAAAAACATGGAAACAGGGTTTTTGAGACCGCTTTTACGAATAAAAAAATTATTCGGAATATTAGGTCTAAAAACATCACAATACTATGAAAAAATCACAAGTCTGCATACGGATTTTATGTGTAAAATAAGAATATGTAGAATATAAAAAAGGACCAGAGTAAATTTACTCAATATAAAAATAAATTTTAAAGAGTGATGAAAAGGTGAATTGAGTTGAATTTATGCGCGAGTAGCTATGAGAAAGGATAAAATCCAAAATAGCCATTGAAATTGGACCATTATAGTCAGGTAGTGAGATGTGTAACCGGCTGATGACAATTTTGCGATTTTAAGAGATGTGCTTTATTTGGTGAGGCATTTTCAATGGTCGTACATCAACATGCCTAATGTCAAAATAAGGAAAAGGTTATTAAAGGAAATACTGGATGGTAAAATAGATAGAGAAATTTGTTCAAGGAAAATATGTAAGTTAAATTCAATTTTGAATATGAAAATTAACAAATTCAAAGTAGTATTATATTAACAATTTTCCACATTATGGTAAATGCAGTCTAATATAATATCTAATTGTAAAATAGAAATTGAGTGTAGAATTTACTCAGGTACTGGTGTGGTCGATTTAATCTGAGTTAGAAAATGCTTGAGTCGAGAGAAAAATATGCTATGAGTGATGGGCTTTGAGTGAGAAGCTGATGTAGAAGTGAAAATTGTTTGTTAAAAAGAAAAAATAGAAAATGAAAATCGAGATGATCTATTTGTTGAGCCAGGCAGACTTTTAAGAAGGGTAAAAATTGCGAAGTTAAAATAGAGAAAATACATAGTCACTTTAAATTTTAAAAATCAGTTGAATATTCGAATTTGAAATAAAAAAATAATCGATCAACATTTTAACATCTGTGGAATTAATTAAATACAAGTTTCCTTAGGTCTGCCATCGCATTAGAATTTTTTCCTTTGCTTGAACAATTCATTCTTTATATAAAAATATTTCTTTTTAAAGGAAGATTGAATAGACAGATGTACAAACTTAAGAAATATGTAAATATTATACATACATATATATATACAAATGGTTATAAGCAGAAATTTTTTATTGGATTGGTGAAATCATCTTAAAAGCTCCTTTAACAATGAACGTATAGTTATTGCGGTATAAATTCAAATTAATTGAAGGCATGTATGTATATATATGTATAATAAGGAGTGTCTATAAAAATAAATACACCTGTGGTGTAATTAAAAATAACTAGAATATAATAGTGTGTGTAATGCAAGTAAAATATTTCCATTAATATAAACAAAGGTTGTGGTAAGAAAGAACATAACATAAGATTATATATTTATAAAGGATAAAATGCGGGAGGGAACGATAATCTAAAAATCCCACGGACGGATTCATATGAACCAAGGTCAATCATAAAAATAAAAGTAAATTTGATCTAAACAAATAAATAATGTTTAAAAAATGTAATAATATAGAATATAAAGAGTTATTTTCACTTATAAGAGGTTTGATAAAATAAAGATAAGTTTGGGTATAGGCTGATAATAAAACATTATTTTTATAACCGAAAATTTTATAAACCTTCTGCTCCCGTTCCAGATCCTGCAGAGATGCAAGTGAATTGCGAGAACAAGGAATCCTGCGCCGAACGTGTGCAAGGTTTGATTCTTGTATATAAAGCCATTTGCGAAAATGTGAAGCTAACAAAGAATTGGAATCAACATTAACAGCATTTTCTCCGCGCACCGATTCAAAAACACCATTTTCTTTCTGTTGCTTTAATTCTGATAAAGCAATATATACGCATTCCCTTAAAATTAAAAATTTAATTTTACAAAAGTTAATAATTTATATTCTAATTGTAAGAGAAGTGGGTAGTTAAAACATAAGAGAATTAATAGTTAAATTTCTAATTGTAGTGTTAACTGAGTTAAACTTTTTGTCGAAATTCTATTTTAACGGCTCAACTTCTTTTGTCTCTTATATTTATAAAATATTTAATTGTAGATCTTACAAACGCAGTCGGATGTTTGTAGAGATAATTGGATAACGACTTGAAAAGCATTGGACTTGTCGACTTAGAAGTTCAGCTTCATGATCAATAAGAAAAATTAAAATGTTAGGATAGAATCAATTTAAATTATAATAATTAACCGTAAATATCTTTGTCTTCGTGAAAAGTAATTGTGTAAATATATATAAACACTAACCGTCCAAATGAAGTTTTGACAGTGAAAAATTCTAAATATAAATTTTTAGAAAATATTGTAATAAAAAATCAATTATTATACATACGTAGTATGTATGTATACATATATGTATAGGTTTTAAGACATACATATATTTAAAGTATAATTTAATTGAAGTAAATAAGCTACTTAAATGACGGATAGAAATAAAATTTCAAAAATTCAAAGTCTAATTGAATAGCTAAAAACATACAGACAATTCGTGACAGTCTAGTACAGAAACATCTTTTATTTTGTTCCAAAGTTCAGAACAACACTCTTCTAGCAGTTCAACCTCATTCAAGCCTGGTTTCTTTTGGTCAAACTGATCAAGCTCAAAAACTTTACTAGTATATTCATTTTTAGGAGTAAGCCTGTAGATTTTCTCAGTTTCAGAGAAAAGGTTAATATCATTAACATTCATAAGAAGTTTAGTCGTAGTTTTGTCTAAGATGTATTTATGTGAGTGGTTGGTGTTTGCTGCTACTCTTTATAAAATTCGAATCAATTCAACAAAGCATCTGTCGTATTGTTTTCAATTTTGTGGTAAAATTTTGAATAAAATTCCGTCTCCCAATGTTGGAGACTGTCTAAAAATAGCAGAAAAAGAAAAAAACTGATTATAGGAAAAAAAGAAATATTTGCAAGAGGTTTTAGCTTTAAAAAGTTAGTTAAATTTCCTTAAAAAGAATCTTATGGAAACAAAATTGGATCTTCATATTGTTAACGCACAAGAATCGAATAACATATGTCGAATGTTTTGAATTCATGTCATATACGTATATGTACAACCCTTTTCTGCTCAAATGAACTTAACTTAGAAACATATAAAATAGTCAATATAAGATCAAAATAAAAGCTTAAACGAAAAATAAGTGGGATAAAGCAAGAGAAATCGATCGAAAATAAGCAAGAGTGGTATTATTTACCAACGCAGATAAACACTAAAGAGTAACTAAAGTGAAGAAAAGGAAAGACGTGAAAAATGATAGTAAATGATGTTCAAAGAAAAACGAAGAGGGTGTAAAGTTGACGGTCAGTTTGCGAGCAGAAACAAATGTGTTAAAAATTTAAATTAATTTATTGTAAATTTACGGATTGTTAGAAAATGTTTATTATTTAGATCAAAATTGTAAAACCATCAAAATTATGTAAGGAAAGTTCATTTATAAAAAAAGAACACGCAAACCGAAGAGAAAAATCGAGAGATAAAAAGAAAGCAAAATAGTGGTAAATGTTTCTCCTCCTTACGAATCAAATGGAAAAAATATAATTAGCTGACATTTTTAAATTATACATTTCAAAATCTCCAAATGAAAAAAATTAATATAGTGCAAAATAACATTCAAATTTGGCTTCCTTTTTTAGCTTCGGTTTTTGTTTATTGACTGATATCTAGATATCTGGATCTCGAGATTTCCGTCATTTTTCACACTTTTTTTCTTTTTTCCTATGTTCTTTTATTTCTCATCTGTTTTTTTATATGTACTTGTTATTTTTACCCCTTTTCCCCCGCATGCGCACGCTTAAACTTAAATAAAAAATGTTAAAAAAATTTCAAACTTTTAATTTAAAAATTTAATTTTTTTATCAATTTGAAGGAAAGAACGTCAACATCCGTATTTGCTGATGGTTGGGTTGCGGTGGCGGTTGTTTAACTTTTTTTTATAATTAATAACCTACTAATTTTTTCGAATTAGCTAGATTTATCCATGGACATTGGTCAAGGAGCTGCTGTTCGCCTAGAAGGACCCAACATGCCTTGCTGCTGATGGTGGCTGGGAATATTGTGAAGTATACGGGGTTTTTTGTTTGTGGACCGATTCGGTCGAAACAGGTATCATTCGAAAGCCCTTCGAAAACTGAGTCGATCTAGGGGTGGGGGAAGTTTGTCTGACAATTAGGTACCGAGTTACAGACATGTGAAAATCGAAAAAGTAAAGGGGGGAGTAAGCTCAGTTTAGGTGATTACCGCGGCTGCAGGCTTTGAAATGTATGAAAAACCGGTATACAGACGGTTAAAATTTTAAAAAATTTTACTTGTTCGTAATTTTATTGTAAAACTGGTTTTTTTATTCTTAAAGCCTTAGGGGAACTTGGTTATTAGAGTCTTTGTTTAATATTATTTTATCTGCCAAAAAAAGTGATTTTCCCAAAAAATGACAGAAAGGGGGTAGAACCCGGAAAGGGGGGCAAAAAAAAAAAGTTGACAAAGGTGCCGAAACCCCCATTCGGGCGTAGAGTCCCTTTGTTCTCTTCCTTCTATTATTTTCCTTTGTTCCTTTCCAATGTTTCCTTTAAACTGAGCTTACTCCCCCCTTTACTTTTTCGATTTTCACATGTCTGTAACTCGGTACCTAATTGTCAGACAAACTTCTCCCACCCCTAGATCGACTCAGTTTTCGAAGGGCTTTCGAATGATACCTGTTTCGACCGAATCGGTCCACAAACAAAAAACCCCGTATACTTCACAATGCCCGTGGCTGGTTGCGGTTGTTGTATTTTTTTATATTTTTATTTTTTAAAATTTATAACATACTTAATTTTTGAATTAACCAGGTGTATCTTCATGAGCGTTGGCCAAGGAGCTGTCTTTCAACCAAATGCGACCTGCTCTACATCTGGCGTTAGTTTTTGTATTAATTTATTTGTACGAGTTCATATTTTTAGTGAAACTTTCAGCTACTCCATTGGCCAGGTTTTTTAAATTTCTTTAGAACTATTTCATTTATATTTTTTAGTCAAACAACATGTACACAAGGATCTGGCCTTCGCTGGAGAAGGGCTACTGCAATATGGTTTAATTTTGTTTTTCTTTCATCATCCAAGTTTAAGCAATGAATATGAGCACAAGTAATGAACGACAACATGAACGCAAGGAGCTCTGTTTGGTGGAATCCGGTGTTTTTATTTCTTTTAAATTTGGGTTGGGTCCTTTCCCTTTTAGCTAGGTGCACCTCCGACGCTGGAGCTCGTCTACATGTAACGACAAGGACCTGCTCTTCATGTCTACACTCCTTTTCTGCATCTTCTTGCCCTGTAAGTTATATATATATAAAAATTTATAAACTTAAAATAAAAAATTGAAATTTTGCAAAAATTTGCGCGAGCGTTAACCCTGACCTTCTCTTTATTTTTCTTGTACTTTGTCTGTTTTTTCTTTTAAACTTTATTTTTTTCAATGTTTCAGCTAGATTTTCAACATGCATATGACAACAATGGTGGTCTAGATAAATGGCAGCAACAACGTGAAATGACGAGTCTTCATAGTAAGTGGGGAGAAACAAAAATTATGATTTAGTTAAAGAAAGGTGGTTTTTTTTGGAAAGTACGAAAATTTGTGGAACGAGACTAATAGAGCCGCGCCGCTCGTTTTTTTTTAATTTAATTTTGGCATTCTGTTTATTTTTAAGAGAAGAGAAAAGAATGTGTAGTTAGAGATATAGAGATAACTTATAGAAAATTCTTTCTCTTTGACTTCAAGAATTTTCTTGTCAAATTCATTTTAAAATTAAGAATTTAGACTCATCATAAAATGCTTTCACGTTTTCTGATTCAACCAGCTAATTTGCAATCAATTCGCAAGTTTACCTTGACTTCATTTCAGAATGCACGTTCTGCTTTCCGCAGAGATGGATCTAGTGGTTCTTCTTTCGGCCAATTTGTTAGACAATTTATTAACGTTTGAAATATAATAATTTTTTTTTATAAAAAGTTAAATATAAATAAGCATTCTTTTTAGACTTCGACTTTCAAGGAGGCATTTACTGTGCGCCAATCTGTTCCATCGCTGCGTGAACGCCTTCTTGGGCCAACAACTGGAAAACGTAATTTTTCTAAAATTTAGTTCCACAAATTGTATTTTAATAATTTTTACTTTTTGCTATTTGAAGCATTCATCTACGGGACTTATGCTGTGGCAGGTTCTTCAGTTTTTTGCATCGGAATGCTTTGCTATTATGGACTAACAATGAATGCTGAGAGTGCAATTGCACATTCTGTGTATGTTATTTTGGTTTTTCCTTGATTTCCACTCCATTTTTGGTATCTATATTTATCTCTATAGTCTCTGGCCTGGTTATGTGCGCGAACGATTACACGCAACTTACTCCTATTTACTTTGTAGTTTGGCTTTAACTACTGGCGCTGGAATTGCAGCTGCACGTAGTTCGGCAATTCTTGCTATTACTAATGGTCCATCACTACTTGTTTGTTAGCCTTTATGCTATCGTATTTGTTTTGTACTAGGTTTGGTTGTGCTCTCTTGTTGCAATTATGGCTTCTGGGTACATTGTGCAAAAAATTGACTACACTAACACATTACCAAAGCATTTGGTTTTGATAAAAATTTTTTAATATTTTTGTTACTTTAGGCGTGGGCAGCTCATTGTGCTATTTTGGGGGTAGTTTTTGCACCGTTATGTTATCTTGGAGGTGCGGTATTGCTACGTGCGGCTTGGTATTCGGTGGCTATTGTTGGAGGTTTTTGGATTAAATATATTCAATTTGTAGTTAATTTATCCTTAAGAAGACAATGTTCGGCTAAACCATTTTCGAAATTTTGTTACCTTTTCCTTATAGTTGAAGAGAAACCGTAAAATTACTTTTAGTTCAATAAAGACTAATTTTTTGCTTAAAAATATTATTTATTCCAGGGCTTTCGCTTACAGCAGTGTGTGCACCTTCTGAGAAATTTTTGAACATAACTGGCCCCTTGACAATGGGGTTGGCTGTTATAATTGCTTCTTGCTTGGGCTCATTTGTTTTTTCACCAAATACTGCACTAGGAGCTGGTTTATTTTTTTTGCAATTTTCAATACGTTTTTTCAGGACTTGCTTCTGTCGTTATATACGGTGGATTAATTCTGTTTTCAGCCTTTCTTCTACATGGTTTTTTCCCCTTATACTTCTATTTAATTATTATTAAAATTTCAAGATACACAACGAATGATTAAAATGGCACAAAGTTATCCTGTTGACCGAAATGTTGCGAGTCAATTCAATAGCGGATTAGTTCGAAGCTATGACCCTATTAATGCGTAAGTATGAAACTTTACTCCAACAAAAATAATTTTTAATCATAAGGATAATTTAAATAGAATCTAACAATAAGAAATAAAATATGTTTTTTAAGTCAAATCTCTATCTATATGGACATTTTGAATATATTCATGCGTATGGCTATGATCATGGGGGGAGTACAGCGACGTAAATGAGTAAGAAGTCAATTGGCATAAAGGATATTATTAAATATAGGTTATTGAATTTTTTTAAATTATGTATCCTTTCTTTATTTGTCGTTATAAATATGTGATTCTTTTTACTTTACTTTTTTGATAACTTATTTTGTTTGTTATATATTTAAACAATAATTGTGTGAAAGATGATTGCACATTATAATTTTTTACATAACTGCAACTATTTTTTCCTTTTTCACAGGTGGAAGTTTGTCATTCTTATGAAACTGGTTTATATTGGCCCGAATAACACCCTGGCTTTTTTATGTTGTTTTTAACTCCGGACAACCTCCATGTTCATTCAATTTAAGGAGCGTGAGGAATTTAATGGAAGTGTTTGGCCAATGTTCACCAAAATTTGTCAATGTAGAAAAAGTGTTTAGGCATTTATTTTAAATGTTTGTTTTTTAATTGTTTAAATATTCATAAAGACGAAATTTCTCTGATGGCTGGGAACGAGAAGGTGCTTCGATTGCTATTTTTTGGAATGGTGAACTAGTCGTGGATCTACACGGGGGGTATGATATTTTTAACCTTTAAAAAATTGTTTATATTTTATAGTTATTCTGATAAAGCATCTTTGGCAAGATGGACAGAGAATACGCGTACAATTTTATTTTCATCCTCAAAGGTAATTATTGTTATTTATTATTCTACCTCAAGCTATATTTTTAATTTAGTCGGTCCTCTAAAGCCTATTTTTTATTATTAAAATTAGATCTTAAGTCTCTCTTACAAGATTTAACTAATTTCTAGAGTGATTTCTAAAATTGACTATTATAATTTGTAAAAGGCAGTCGCATCACTTGCTGTTCACATGCTTATTGAGAGACATTCAGTTTCTTATTCCGATTTTGTTTCTAAATTCTGGCCTGAATTTTCTCAAAATGGTAAAGAACGTGTAACGATAGAGGATATGCTCAATCATAAGGCAGGATTAGCGGCTTTAGATATACCAATCCTTATAAACGATGCTCTTTCAAATCCGAAAAAAATTTCAACAATATTTGAGAGACAAAAACCTAATTGGAAACCGGTTTTAATTATTTCCTAATTAACAATTAAATTACTTTTCAATTATTGGGTACAAAAAGTGGATACCATGCTGTTACTTTTGGATGGCTCACAGATCAATTGGGTAATATTAGTTTTAAATATTTTATCCAGTAATTAAGTGCGAAGGCTTGACTCAAAAGGTCGAAGCATGGCTGAGTTTGTACGTGAAGAAATTACAGAGAAACATAGTATGACTTTAAAAATATTCAAATAATCTCTACTTTCAGGTATTGACTTCCACTTAGGTCTTCCGATGTCTGAAGCATATACGGTTTCACGTGAGTAAGATTACCCTAACTTCCTATTGAGTCTGTCCTTCTTTAATTATGGGTGTAAAGGATGGTTTATCTAAACTTTAGGTCTCACTATGCCAGGTTGGATGTATATAATTAGAGAAGTTTTGTATGATCCTAGAATAGTCCCCATTCTTAATACTTTGCACCTTCGAACTTCAACCTCTTTGCGTACACGCATGGCTAAAAATCCAGACTGGATCAATATTAACTCGGTTGGCATTGTTTTGATTTATTGAAATTTTTTGTTATACGGAGAAATGTTTTTGTAAAATACTTCTAAAAATTGTATAATCTTCTCTTTAAGAAAACATGCACATTTAATAATCCAGTACTTTTTCCTATTGAACAAGCTGGTGCAATGGGTATAGGAAAAGCCAAAGACTTAGCGCGTATTTTTGCATTACTTCTTTCTGGCGAGTTTTTGTCACGTAAAACACTCGAATATATCAGTCGTCCACAAATGATAGACCATTGTGATTATGTTCTAATGATTCCTGTGAGCAAGGGAAATGGCTTTATGTATGAGAGACATCCATGCAAAAAAGTATTTTTTATAATTTGATTTCGTTTAATAATTTTTAGGGAAAATGGTTATTTGGGCATCCTGGTTTCGGTGGTACAACTGTAATGATGTCACCAGAAGATAAACTCGTAATCGCTTATGTAACCAACGGGCTAAAAACGGGAATGGGGGAATTAACCGGCACATATAGACGGCTTAGGGATGAAGCATTTAAATCTATTAACAATTAATTTTTATATACATTTTATTCAATGTGTGGAAATAAAAAGGTTTTTTACACCACCATTTTATGTTATGGAAATGTTTCCGTCATATTACTTTAACCCTTAACCAAAACATACTAAAAAGTTTAGAAGTTTGGAACGAGAAATTTACTGTATTATTGTATTTCATTAAGAATAGAAATTATTTATTTAGAGGAACTCGGTCGTGGTTAAATAAAATTTTACCGAATTTGTACGGTTAGTGTTAAAGAATATGGAAGAGCCTCAGAAAAAACAGGTACCTTTAGAACAGAAATGTCTAAAACTTTAAGTTTTTAGTATGTTCCTCCTTTACCAATTGGATGGAGCAGTGAAGAAGATGAAGATGACAGCAATGACGAGTTATCTACTTATTGCTATGATACTTTTTTACGGTCTAAACTAAGTATTACAACAACAAAAAATTTAAATGGTGAATCATCTACTAATATTTACAATACTACGTGCAACAACTTGGACAAAATGTTGCAAATTGAAAAGTTTGTCGAAGAAAATATGCTAGCTGACCAACGTATTTTCTTTATCGATTTCAATGTTTAGTTTACTTTATAGAGGACTTAACTAATATAGAGCAATACGGGACAGTTATTACATTGGAGGAAAAGAAAGACTTTTCGTGTACTTCAGCCATTGATCAAAACAATCACCGTTTACCGTTGCTATCGATCGCTTATGATTATACTTGTTTGCCTCTACGTATAGTTGAACAAGAACGTAAATTCCTACCTTTGGTAAATCTATCGAATTAGAGAGTACATATATTAAAAATTCTACTTATTACATTATTTGCTGTAAAAAAATTTTTTTCAAAAAGATTTGTGAATTGAATGCACCTTTTCTTCGGCCAATTATTGTTGATGGCATTGGATTAATTAAAGCATATTGGGAAGGTTGCAGCGATGATGATGAAGATGGTAACGGTGCTGCATCATATCTACATTCTGGTGGTCGAAGGTTAACCTTTCATTATGATAAAAGGACTATAGGTATTTTTATTTTAAACGATCTTATTGTTAGATTAAGATGATTTCTTATGTTCATTGCAGTTTTCCAATAGTGCCCATTATTCGCTGTTTGTTTTATTGGGTTTCGCGTGGCCATCTAACCCTACTTTGCTTTCCAATTGGATTTAACCCAATTGTAAATCGTCAGGAATATGGAGTATCAGATACAAATCTCCGAAGTTTGAAACTACTTGAAACCTATGGACTGTCCATTGTTTTCAACACTTGCTTCAGTGCTGTCTTACCAAATCAAAAATGGTACGCGTCAATTATCTTTTTTGTTAAATTTTAATTACAATCCAATCTTTCAGGTTTACAGATAAAAGAGATTCATTACGTGCTTGCTTGATTACTTCAATATCACATTATATAGAAGGGATGCCATCCAATCTTCATCAAGGTTTCAATTACAAAACATGGAATCAAACTAATATGGTCAGTCAAATTTAAATTTGCAAGGTTCTATGGTATCTTTGATAATTTTATCAGAAACTTTTTTTAAATTTAGTGTTCTGAACGTACTCTACAACCCTATTATGGTCCTAGAGGTGACATGGTGTTCTTTTCACCAATTAAGGAAGGAAAAAAAGAATTCGTGACCGACACCGTACTTGACAATGATATAAAAACAGAGAAGGAATTCGACCAATTTAAGCATTTCCAACTTCGATTTATTGATCAAGTTTTCTATAACAATTTAAGAAAACAATTTCGAAATTTAGGCAAAGCATTTGAAAATCCTGTATGAATTACTCCCAAAGCAAAAGAGCACAGGAGGCTCACGTCATGGTTGCATTATTAAATAGACTTGAATGGCATCTGACACATTAAAATTCAATTTGATAACTTCTTCAGGTATTTTTGCATTATTAATTATCCGCACCGACATTTACTGACTAAACGGTATTCTGTATTCACAATCAGTCAATTCCTTATATCGGGTGTATGAAGTATACATTTAATATATAACTAACCTATGGTTTATTTTAACGTTATGTAAAAACCTTCAATTACAATCCTATAATCACCCCATAAATAGATAATGTGAAAGTACCAAACTTTTTCTTGTTGTTAGATGAGTTTTTTTTCAATTACGTTATTTATATTGGCGAAAAATATTTTACATATAATATATCATAACTACACAATAACTCGATAAATTCAAAAACATCCTCACTTTCATTTACGCTTGTCCCATCGATTTAAGGTTTTCAGAAATCTGAAAGGATTCTTCATTAACTTGGAAGGATGTTTTAAAAACCTTGAAGTTACAACCAGTTGCTTGAACAACATCTTGCACTGAACAGTCACTATATACTTCAACGAGTGTCAATCCATCTGATTTATTTACATCAAAGACTGCCTAAAGTTATAAAGTATTAATAGAATAGTAATATAATATTATTTTTTGATTTTTTCGAATCAAATAACTAAAAATATTCAAATATCTATACTATTATATACTGTCAAATAAGTTTGATATTAGGATAAATTAACCTTCTCTGTGATTATCCTTGATACTACTCCCTTTCCTGAAATTAAAAAACCTAATTATTGATGTATATTGTCATACCTGTCAAGGGAAGTGTACATTCATCTAAAATTTTTGGTGTACCTCCCTTTGCCGTATGTTCCATCGTTACTATAACTCTTGAACCAGGTGCAGAGACCTATAAATTAAAAATTCCAAAATAAACATGTTTAAAAAGCAATCTGACCAAATCCATGGCACCCCCCATGCCTTTGACCATTTTTCCGGGAATCATCCAATTAGCAAGATCTCCGAATTTTGACACTTGCAAACCACCCAACAAGGTTAAATCAATGTGCCCTCCACGTATCATAGCAAATGATTCATCCGAACCGAATGTCGCGGCACCCGGCAAAAAGGTAACTGATTCCTTCCCTGCGTTAATTTTGTCCGGGTCTTCCTCCCCATGACTTGGATATGGACCCTAAAGATAAAAGAGATTGATCCTAATTTTACAATAACCAAGCCAATAACACCATTTTCTGATTGAAGATGAACACGAATATCCTTTGATAGATAGCTTGGACCTAAAAATAATTATGTGCACTATAGAATAACAATTGGACTTACAAAGTGTCGGAATTCCAATTCCCAAATTTACTTCAATGAAAAACTGAATTTATCTTAAATCTATTATTTCTTTCTCACCATACATTCCATTTTGGAATTCCAAAGCTGCTCTACGTGCAATTATTTCTCTAGCATTCTCCAATTGATCTGTATCTGAAGTTATACTCTTCTCGGATGAATCATTAAAAATTAGCTTTTCAAACGGCTTTTTATAATTTTCACCTACAACAATCCGATTACAATAGATTGAAGGAACATGAACCTAATAAATAGAATAATCATAAGACATGTTTAATAACACCTCTTCGGGTAAGATTTGACCAACTTCGACTAGTTCCTCAACTTCAACAATTGTACAATCTAAATTATACTTATGTTATTGTGAAAAAAATTCTTTTGGTTTATTGGTCATCATTCAATAAAAAAAACTAGAAACAGAATATTTTAATAAATACCACTTGCTTTACACATCGGAATATTAAAATTAGCAGCTGTGGCCCTTAATGTAAATAAAGATATAAAAAATATAAATGAAACCTAAAAACAAGATTTCCAAGCTTATCGGCTTTCCAAGCTTTTATCAAAGAGTAATCACCTCGAATTGCATTTTCCAAAACAAAATTGATTCCATGGAAAGTCCTCGTCTAATAAATATGTGCAATCAAAATATACATATAATTGTTAAACCTCTTTCGAACTACTAGCAAGTTCAATTTTTCCTTTCTCTGTATTACTATATTTAATTGGAGTTCCACCAGTACTAATCAAAGTTCCAAAACCTGTTGGTGTGTAGAATGCGGGAATACCAGCACCACCTGCACGTATCCTTTCGGCAAGAGTACCTGAAAGATGAAAGTCTCTACATGTAATTCATATATTACAAATTTTAATTCACTTGCCTTGTGGCGTAAATTCTAATTCTAATTCTCCATCCAAATATTTTCTTGCAAATTCAACATTTTCTCCCACATAAGAAGAAACCATTTTTCGTACCTGACCTGATTTTAACCTTAAAAGTTAAGCATAACAAAAAGTGGAGAAAGGTATACAATAATCCTAGTCCAAAGTCGTCAACTCCAGCATTGTTACTAACGCAAATTAAATTACCCACACGGCTATCCACAAGTGCAGAAATAAGGTTCTCTGGAATACCACACAAACCAAAGCCTATAAAAAGTAATTTATAAAAAAAACTACAGACCTCCCACTAATAAAGTTGCTCCACTCGGGATATCCCGTATTGCATCAGTTGCATTATTAAAAATCTTTGGACTGTTATGCGTATTTGTGTAAAACCTACGAGGTAAACAATTTTTCTGTAAAATACATATGTAATTAATAATATTATACATAAATTAACCAGTCCTGGACGAGTTAATAAATATAATGAAAATCCCCACATCAGAATATAACGTAATTTTTCTGAAATTGCGATTAGTAACTATTTGTAAGATTTTAAGTTTTGAATCTATTTAACTAACCAAATTAATGTAAGTACCTATGTTGTATCTAATCTCTCTTTAAATTGGTCTTTTCGACGCAATAAAATGATCACAACTTCTAGCCGTTTTATAATTTTCTTGAGAAATCAATAAATTTTTAATAAACATTTAAGTATGTATATTTTGATCTATTAATTTAAAATTAAATTTAAAAAAATATTTTAATTAAAAAAAGGAGTAATGAGTGATTCTACTACCAGCCAAATTAATTTAACAATAAATTCTAAAAATACTAATCAAAGCATTTCATTAAATGACCAACAAAAATTACCTTTAAATTCTATTAAAAAACAGAAAAATTCTAATCAAAATAATGAACTCTTACCGAATATTTTGCCTCGTAGAAGATTATCGTGGGCAGTAACAGAAAAACGTAGTATATTAAATTTTAATTTTATTAAAAAATATTAAAAAATAATTTTAAAAGCAATTCAAGAAGAAAGGTCAGAAAGGCAAACAAATAGTGATGATACTACAGATTTACATAAAGATTTATTGCGTTTAATAATTGGAGAAGAGAATAAATTAATTAAAGTTAAAGTTCAATATTTGGATGAAAGAACTGCTCTAAATTTACAATTTCCTGTTAATTTTGAGGAACTTGAATTATACTTCCAGGCAAGAATAAAACTTCCTTTAAAAATAAATATATTTGTTTATTTTTTAGAATAAATATGGACGATTATTAAATTTTTATTATACAACATCTAGCAGAGAATTAATGATACAGGCAAAAAATAGAAAAAAGAATATAATTACAAAATAATTTTTTAAACAAAATATAAATTCTCTTTTTCAGATCCGAAACCAACAAGATTTTGATTATGTATTTCAATTACATGAAAAAACTGGAAGCCGTCGTCGGATGAGGATTATTCTATCTCAGGTTATTTTAAATAATTTTTTTGTTTAAAAAATTTAACAGAAAAGAGACCATCATTCTGAAAATTCTGTCTTACCACTAGCTCCACAATTAATTTCTTTTGGCTGTTTTAATCGAATTACTGAGACAACATTATCTGAAACTTCCTCTCTTTGGTTTTTAATATATTATAAAATTAATTTAAAGTTTTAGTTAATTGAAGGTCTTTAATCAGCAGTTCTTCAGTTAAAAGAACACCATGTGGAACACCTACTTTTTTTGGTAGAAAGCAAGGAGAAACTTGTTCATTAGATTCAGGCGGATTATCTAATAACTCCACTCCTAGAGTGCCTAATAATTGGCGTGAAGGACGGTTAATTTTAATAAATAAAAGAATAAATATTTGACTTTAAAGTTGTCTTGGACGTGGGGCATATGGCCATGTATTTGTTTGTTTGGATGATGATTCTGGAGAACAATTAGTTGTCAAAAAAATCTATTTGAAAAGTCGCCAACAACGCAGCCGTGTTCTGGCAACACTAGAAAATGAATTAAATATGCTCGGAACTCTCAAACATCCTAACATTGTTCAATATATTGGAATAGTTGAGAAGGAAGATTGTGTCAATATTTTTATGGAACTTATGGCTGGTGGTTCTCTAAAGGATCAGGTTATAGAAATGTTCTAAATTTTAATTATTTTTAGATAAATGAATATGGGGCATTAAATGAACAAATGAGTATTCTTTTTGTTTCACAAATTTTGTCTGGGTTAGCCTATTTACATTCAAAAGATATTCATAGAGATATTAAACCTGCTAATATTTTACGTAATACTACTGCTCATGTTAAAATTGGAGACTTTGGATCAGCAAAATTTTTACAAGAAATCTGTAGTGAACAAGGAATTGATATTCAAGCAATATATTTATTTAATAGTTTAAAACCAAAAGAATTATTAAGGGAACTCCACATTATACAGCTCCAGAAATTATTAGATGTGATAGTCGTTATGAGCCTAAATCAGATGTTTGGAGTGTTGGGATCACTGTGGCGTTATTTCTTTCTTTTTCAAATTTTAATATGTTACTTATAGTTGGTGGAAATGTTAACCACTCAAACTCCCTGGGCTGGTATAGATCCTTGTGCTATTCACGTAAGATCAATGCCAAAACCGTCGCTACCTAATGGCCTTTCCTTGGCATTAATCGAAGCAATTAATTTAATGTTAAAACAAAACACAGAGGAAAGGCCAACGGCCATTAAATTGTTGTCAAATAAACCATTTTGTAATAGTTCTGATCTATGTTTGGAAGAAGAAACGAAAGAGGAGGAGGAAGGAAGGGGAATAATTTTAAAAATTGAGGATATGTGATGATAGTTAATCTTTTTTGTATCATTATCATTTGATAAAGTGTCCGAGCATGATTTTTATTTAAATTTAATAAGAATTAATTTATGTTTATTTTTATTTATGTATATGTACATACATATGTTAAGGAGAATATTACACATTTTAGTTGTAAAGTAATTATGGATATTTTTACTTCTTTAGTGGAAAATGTTCAAAATTTATCCGAAAATATGCTTTCTGGCATGAGTTTAACTCAACCAACGGAAGATCAACGAATATCAAGGTATTCTTTAAACTTACAATTAGTAAAAATAATTGCATATTATTCAATTAGTCTTGTTTCAAATTTTTACAAGCAGATTTCTACTCGTGAGGATGTGTTGAACCTCTTAACTAAGTAAGAACATCAAGAAAAAAGTTTTTTAATTACTTTTTAATTTTTAGAAATATTATATAATTGAGAAGAGTGTTTGTCCTTTTATAAGTGTCAAAGGGGAAGGTGAGGTTTTTAAGTATAAAACCCAGTTATTTTCTCCATTTTTGTCATTATTACATTATTTTGTTCGTTTTCGTTAGCAAATGGAGAAACGAAGGGCGTCTCCGCTAGTGTATATGTTATAATAAACGAACTTTGAATTTTTTTAATGTTAATTAATATTTTTAATTTAAGGTACCAGCTACAGCTTTTTCAAATTAAAGAAGTTAATATTGAAACAATTCGATATGCAAATATTTGTTCAACTCGAATGGGTAGAGTACAACAAACACTTTGTGAATATGCAGAACAAATCGATAAATTGGAACAACAATTTAGACCAACTAATTTAAATAATTGGAATGCCGAAATTGGTCAAATGAGAAAAGAAGTGGGTGAATTAGAAAAACTAATTCTTCAAACAGAATTATTTATTTTCGAATTAGAAAGAATTAAAGAGAAAAGGTCATGAATAATGACGAAAATTTAAATGAAAATATTGAAGATTGAAATATTCTAGTATTGTCAGCTCTCTAGTAAAAGAAAAGTAAGAAGTAAATTTCGGATATATTTAGTAAATACTAGAGAAAAAATTTTTGGTCAAAAGGCAATCTAATCGATTAATCTTTTATAAGGCTAACAATAAATTGTGTATTTGTTTGACCCAAAATTTTTGCTAAATGTACTAAAATACAGCACAAACGCTCCATAACATTTCCTAATTTTTTTACGAAAACATTATACGCTCCAAAGATTAAGGTCCTGGCGCAATAGGCCAACGCCATTGGTATTCGTCTGGTGCTTCTACAAGTGGTTCCCAAGCCTTGAAATAAACAAGCGTTCGCGCTGTCTCCAATTCATTTTTAGCCTAAAAATGTTAACATAATCTCATTAAAATCTAAGGAGATAAAATAGTTATTAAGTTTTAGAAATATTTAAAACCTGTTCAATAACTTCCTCAATTTGACCCATCCCTATTTTTTCTTCAAGCAGTTGAATGTCATTTTCCTAAATACAATTAATTTATAAATAATAAATTAAGAAACCGTATTAACATGCGCAAAGCGTTCTTTAACAATTCGTTCAGTAGTTTTTCTATAAGCATAATCTACAGGCATTAATTCGAGAACACGCAGAATTCTAACGTAAAGCTCTGAAAGATCCTTGTGAGGATGTGTATTTACATAGAGACCACAAAAACCTGTCCCCTACAATAAAAGAGAACAAATTCTAAACAAAACACTTGAAGAAACATTTATGATTGTCTATTTTTGTCAAAAAAGGTAAATTAAATAAAAGAACCTGCTTATGAAAGTCTTTAGGCACACGATCTCTCTTCTTTTGATGTTCTCTTACAAAAGGATTCTCAAACATTTCTGTCTAAAATTTAATAATTTACTTTTAGAATATTAAATGAAACTAACTGGATATGGTTCATCAGTATGAACAATAGTACGAATACAGACAATTCTACTAGATAATACATTCTGAAGACGCAAAACATTACCAACAAATGAAAAAGCAATTTTGGACATTGTTATTATCTAAATATTTAGAAAATAAAATTAATGAAAAACGACATTCAGGATTCTGAAACAATAAAAAGTTGAATTTCTAATCTAAAAAAATTAAATAAATCTCAAAAAAATATTTACAAAATTTTTATTTCAAACAAACAATACATAAGCAAACATGAAAGATGCTAATGTGAGTTATATACATACATATACAATAGTAAATAATCAATCGGCATATAATAGTTCAACAATACGTCAAATGGGGGAAAATACATTTATATTTCTTCTACGCAAATATCCAACGTTCATTGAACATCGTCGCATTTGCCGCTTATCCTCGGTTACGGAATTGGGGCTCGAACTTCTTGAACGAGATCCCGAGATCGTTTGCCACACGTACAATTGCTCCAGAGTTGTCGTACCTTTAAACGAGGGAATTTTAAAAAATAACAAAAAATATTACATCCCGCAGTAGTGAGGAGCCGTGAAGAGAGTGATTAGACCGGAGTCTGATGTTCCATTGAAGAATTCATAGCCATCCAACACGACCTAGAGAAAAAATAAAAAATAATCATATTCAATTTTAAGACCTGGTGTGCTCGAATTATCAGATCAATCCCAAAGCGTTTCCTAACTTGGTCAATTATTTGTTGTCCGAAGATGTGTCCAACTCCTCGTCGGTTGCTGTCGAACGCTGGAGTATTGACGTCTGGATCGGCCCAGAGCAAGTCGACGGCCAATTGATTTTCTGTCTGGTTTACTTTCCTATCCTTAAAACTTATTTTTTTAAATAGAAATCCTCCAATCGCTTACAGGCAACGGCCGTTCTATGTCGTCAATTACGCTGAGTGATTTTGCATCTCTTAGAACAGGGCTCAGGCCACCGTGCATGCAGAGAATACGTCCAGAAATGAGGGCAGCTAACGGCATGTAGTCGAACACACGCTGGAAGGAGTTGTAAAGATCATCGCTTTTGTAGATGTCAATGATATTACGGTAGAAGCCATAGGCTTTGTTGATTGCAAGGGTCTCATGATTTCCGCGTAGCATATAGAAATTTTTGGGATAACGCACCTTCAAAAATACAAATAATTAAAAAAATGAGCATTTTAAGATATGCCTTGCATGCAAACATGAACAATATCAACTCCACGGACTGCGCTCCTCGATCCACATAATCTCCTAAGAAGAGATAGCTCCGCACATGAGGGAAACCCTCAGAATCCATGATGCGCATTAAGTCATTAAATTGACCGTGAAGATCGCCGCATATGTTGATAGGCACGCCAAGTTTGAGAAGCATCGGTTGTGCAGCGAAGATTCTCCTAACTTCGGAAAGTAGGCGATAGACCTCCTAAATACGGCTGAACTTATTTATTTTTAGAAATATAACTAGAGGAAAAATACACTTACATCAACGGGGATTGATTCAGCGAGACGTCCCTCTGTGATGCCGCTGAATAGTTTGTCGAAGAATGTATTGATATTGAACTTGGGTTTCTGCGTCATCTGACTTTGATGAGTAGACGAACAGCAGGTGTCAGAAGTGAAGCAAAATTGGAAGAGTTTGTCCAATTGTATCTTAGTTATCTAGGTAGCATTTACTCTGTTTTTATATTAGAAATTTTTTTAAATATTATGTATCAAGAAGTTTTACCATACAAACCGTCAATTTTAAGATAAAGGCAGTCTTGGATGTGGGACACACTTGGAGTTAGCCGTCTACCACAAATTGTAAGTACCATTGTTACAAGCAGCTTACTTTGGTAAGGGCATTAAGATTGAGGAAAACGAAGAACGAGGATCTACATTTTTTAATTTAAAAATTTCATTGGTAATTTTAGAAGAAATAGATATTTATTATCTTTTTATTGAAAGAGATAAATACATACATATATTGATACAAACTAATATATATCAGAGATGCGGCGATTCGAATTTTTAAAAACGAGAACAAGAATACGAGATTGCAAAATAAAAAACGAGCACGAGAAACGAGAAACGAGACAGCCGAAAAACACCGAGAATATACGAGGAACGAGAATTTATTTAAGCAAATTTATTTTGGTAAATTAAATAGTATATTTTTATAATTCTTATTTACATATAATCATATAATTTTCTTGTTAATTAATTTAACTAGATATGTCTCAGATATAAAAATTGGTAGAATAATTTTTTTTAAATCTCGTTTTTTCGAAAAATACTATTACGAGAAACGAGAGAGAGACATCTGAAAAACACGAGAATATACCAGAAACGAGACGAAACCACACCCCTGATATAAATGGATGTATATTTTTTTAATTTTTTCAATAAATTAAAAAAGATACTTCTTAAAATTTAAAATTTTATTTTCTAAATATGTATATTAAAATTTAATTTATAGTTTTATAAAAATTATGTAGATATTCAGGGATTTTCTTCACTATTTTATTTTTTCCCGGTTCATCATTGTTAACCATTTCCAGTCTGTCGAAGTTTATTAAAACGTTGAAGTTTTACATAATTCTTTAATTAATCTTTTAATATATTATTTTAATTAAATAAATACCGTTGGTGTAACTGTTGAACGGTAAAATATTCCTTTCGGTACTACAATTAAATCACCTCTTTGTAAATGAATTCGTAACCATTTATCATCATCAAATTCAATGTCATAATACATTTCACCTTTTTTTTATTTATAATTAGTTTTATTTAAATTACCCTCAAGAACAAGACAAACGCAGTCATCACTTTCTGTAGGTTCTGTCATTTCTGAGAGCTAAAATTATTATTTTATTTAAAAATTTTTTAGGTTATAAAGTAACCTTTAATTCTAAATCAACCAAATTTTTATCCAAAGTGACAACATCCGCACTATAAAAATATTTCAAAAATTAAATATTTTATAATAAAACTGTTAATCTTTAAATTATAATTTAATATATATATTTCCCATACGGTAATTGATAAATTTTAAAATGTTTATCCGATAAGAAGGGTATTAAGAATTCTTTTACCCAGAAACATTCCATTGTTCACGAACACGTGTCAATCTTTTTTTTCATTGCCATAGTGTCATCCATATCTACCTATAAAAATAAATAATTATTCCCTTTTCTTTTTATGTATAACATCATTTAAATTAATTAATTAAATATATTTTTTACCTTATAAAGATGAACACCAGCTAATTCAGTAAGTTGTGTTTGTTGAATAAATTTTGGAGGAAATATATGATGTGGAAGTCGAAGATCTCCACAAGGAAAGGATTCCATTTCCCAGATTTGCATTTTCTTTATTTCTTAATTTCTGTAACTATTAAACTATCTTAAAAGAAAATATTCTTTCAAAGAGATGTTTTTTGTAAATTTTAGATTTTATTTTTGATAAAATTCTTATGGTTTATTTTATTAAAATAAAAGGATAGAAAATATCTATTTATTATATACAATGTATGAATACATACATATATACTAAGAAAATAAAAATGTTTTCATTTTTATTAAAAAAAAGGTATATATAAATAATTAAAATATGACAATTATTTTTTAATTATTAATTTTTATTATTTTTTTTAATAAAAAATGATTGTAAATGAAAAAAGAGAAAAGTGTAATTTAAAGTGAAACAAACTTGAATTTGTATGTAATTACCACAACTATTATTTATTAACATTTAATAATAAAAATAAAGAAAAATTTAATTTCACACCTAGAAGTTTTTTTGCTTTCAATTTTTTCTTTCCATTTTTTAATTTAATAATAATAAACGAGTTGGAACAAAAATGTTGGATGGGGGGTTAATTGATTATGGTTATACATTATACAAATAAAAATATAAGACAGGAAACAAATCATAAAGTTTATTATAAAAAAAAAAATTATTAAAAAATGAATAAATTAAAAAAAAAGTATGTATTTAAAATTATATTTTTTTATGGTTTTACACAATAAATATAATTATGTACATATTTACACGTATACATATATGTACTTAAATATTTCAATGCGAACATTAAACAGTGAAAATCATTTTTTTAATTGCTATACATATTATATCCGGATAAAGCTGTGAATAAACAAGAAAAAAAATAATAAATGTGTATTTTGTGGTTAATCAACCGCTAACACATTATTATTATTTTAATACTAATAATAATATATAAAAAAACAAGGATATATTTATAGTTAATTTGGATATTTTTTTTTGTAGTTTAGAATAGGTAAGTATTTGTAGTCTTTGTAAAGAATAAAAATAAAAAAAAGGTTTTTTTAGGGGATTGGGGGTAAAGGTAAAATAGTTAAAAAGAAAGGGTTAATTATGATATATGTACATATAATTCATAATAGTAAATAAATATTCTTTTTTTTAAAGTTGTTTTGTTTTATAAAGTAAATTTTAATTTATTTTAACAAAAATTTAATTATTATTTAAGGAATTAAAAGAAATATATGTAAGTTTACAGAATTGTAAGGAAAAATGAATTAATTTTGCAAATAATTAATTGCAGTAGTAAAAGACTTTAAAAAATGTGTTTGTTAATAAATAAATACCTTAGAAAGTTTTATCTCGATTAAATAAATAAAAAATAAAAAATTGTATTTTAATCATTTTTTAAAAAAGAAGTCAGAAATAAAAAAAACTACAAAATATATTTATTTATTTAAAATACAAAGTACGATTTCAGTTAGGTATTTAACATGTCCTTTTTATTCTTTTCCCTCCAATGATCCGAATCGGCGATAAACGAGCTGGGCATTAAATTAAAAAGCTAAAAAAATGAATTACGTGAAAAAAAACAATTTTGTTTTTTAAATAAAATAAAACAAATAAATAAAAGATTTATTAATTAATTAAATAAATACATAAATATATATTAATATAACTTAATAAATATTTAATAAAATATTTAAAAAATATAAAAATGTTTTTTATTTTTATTTATTATCCAAAAATCATTCTCTAAAATTAATTAAAATTAAAAAATATATTTAAAGTAGTTTCTTCTATTGGTAATAATTTTGATTTGTAGAATTATTAAATGATTGAAAAGAATATTGTGATTGTTGTATTCCATAATTATTTGTTTCTTTTTTTATAAATTAAATTAAAAATTAAAAACTAAAAAAACCATAAAAATCATTTTGTTGTTTCTCTTGTTGATAAGGAACAGAAGAAGAAGAACATTCAATATTATTTAAAGCTGTTAAACAATCTGGTGGTCTCCAATCATCATCTTCTAATTCTTAAAAATTTAAAAATTAAAGAAATTAAAAAAAAAATAATTTATATACCAAAAGGTTTATATAAAAAATTAATTGGATGACTTTGTTTTGTCCCACAAATAACAGTTAATGAAACAAATGCTCCTTGACATAACCTTTTGTATGAAGGAATCAAACAAACAATATAACACTTTTTAATAAATAAATAAACATTTTTAAAATATACCTGATGTAAAAACTTTTTATCAATTTTTGCTTCAGCACTCCATTCAAGTGAACCATATTTAAAAGAAAAAATAATTTAATTAAAAATAATAAATATTTAATTAATTTATCTAACCACTTTTATATTCTCTAAATAAAACTTTTGTATTTTTTGGATCAAAATTACGACCAATAATAAAAAGTTCTTGACCTCCATTGGATGTACAAGAGTTAAATGAAATTTTTAAAATTTCTGGAGTACCTAATTGATGAACTAAATAATAATAAATTTAATTAATATTTTATTTATTTATTTATATTTACCACATTTAATTGGTTCAGTTATAGTTTGAAGTATTTCAAATTTTTGGTTATTTTCACAATTTTGTTTTTCATTTTCTAAAGGAATAAATGCTTTAGCAACAATATAAATAATATTATTATTATTATATTCATTAATAATTTTAGTATTTCTTTTTCTACATTTTAAATGTTTTTTGTATTCATAATTATTATTATATAAACATATTTTCATTATTCCAATACAATCTAAACTAGAAAAATAAAAATTAATTAAATTATTTTTAAATAAAAATAATTATTTCTTACATTCCAACCATTTGATTTTCTGGTCTAAGAATAATTTCCTATATAAAAATAAATAAATATAAATATTTAACTATTTATTTATTTAATTAATAACCAAGCATTCAGAACCATTTTCAGCAGTTATTTTCCTGCATGGAGTAATCTATATATTTTTAATTAATTAACTAAATGAATTATAATAAATATTATTTACCATTGATGATTTTCCAATTACAGGAATTAATTTATATTGTGAATGTGGAATAAAATTTGTAACAGTTGAATCGGAATAACTAAATTCTTTTTCTGCAGCAAATAGTTCAACACGGGTTGGTCGATAATGACCAATTAACTAATTTTAAGTAATTATTTAATTTAACTAATTATTTAATTTAATTACTTTAATAGAACAATAAGAAGTTCTTGAACGATCCTTAATTGCTCCTCTACTTCCTTCAGAAGCATATCTTGCTCTGTGTTGTTCTTCTGGTTGTCGAATAATAATTAATTTATTTTTTGAAGATTCACTCTTAATATTTTATAAAAATATTATTTTAATTAATTTCTTTATTTAAACCAGAATTTGTAAAGGTATATTATCAAATATACCAGTTGATGTATTATTTAATGTTTCATTTAAATTATTTATATGTTGATGCCAAAAGGAACAATTTACCTTAGAATTGAAAAATATTAGTTTTAAATATTTTTCTAATAAATAAATATTTAAATAATTAAATAAATATTTTAACCTGTTCTTTCGTTGATTGTTGTTGAGTAGTTTCATTTAAAAACATTTTAGGTATTAATATTATTTTAAATTGGTAAAAATTTTAGTTTTATTTTGGAATAAGGCCTTTCTCACAATCAGGTAATTATATAAAAATTTTAAAAATATTTTATATATAGGATAAGGTCTAAATTAATTAAATTACCACTTTTATTTATAATTAATTAATTATACCTATTTAAATTATTAATTATTTCAAAAATATTTTAAATTAAAATATGTATGTAATTTTATAAATATTAACTAATAAATAAATTAATTAATAATTTTATCAGTTTATTAAAAATGAATTGATTATTATTTTATTAAGTTATTGTTTATGATTAAATATATTTAATTTTAATTGCTCTATATAATTTCCTTTTTGATTAAATAAATAAAAAGAATGTTTAAAAAATAAATTTAAAAATCAATTTATGAAATTAAATTTATAATTTAATTAAAATAACAATTAATTAACAGAAGAATAAATTTAATTATAAATCAATCTATTAAATAAATAATATAAAATAATTATTGTCAGAATAAACATTTTAGATACTATTTATATTAAGTTAGGTATAAATTTTAACATTATTTTTTCTAAAATAAATAATATTAAAAAGTTGTCAATAATAAACCTAGTAAACAAGATAAAAGATTAACATAATATTAAAAAATAAAAATATAAATTTTTAAATAGAAATTTATTTAATTAATTATTTAATAAAATATATATTATTTCTTATTTTAATATATATATTTTATTTATTATTTACAAACATTTATTATAATAAAAACATTTGAATTACATAGAATGTAAAATTCTCAGCAAACAATTTTTAAATTTTGGAATGGCAGAAAATGTATTTTACAGAATAAACCAGATATTAATAAATATTTGTTGACTGTTTTCTAAATAAATAGAAGGATAAGAAGAAAAACTTATATATTTTTAACTAAAAAATTTATTAAACACCCTTTAAATTTTATTTATAATAAATATATTTTTTAATAATTAAAAAAAAATTATTTAAATAATTATTTTTATTTTAAAATTATTTGTTTACCTTTATAAATAAATAAAATTATTTTCATATTTGACCAGTCAAGTGGACGTCAATGGTTAAAAGGAGGAATTTGAAGAGCTTAAAAAATCATCAACAAAAATAAACAGTTTACGCACGTCCAAAATTTTTGCTTTACATAAATTATTTATTTTATAATTCAGTTCTTCTTTTGTTCCCTCTTATTAATATTTTTTTTTATGATTTTATTTTAATTAATTATTCATTTAATTTTTTAAAAATATATCCCGCAGATATAATTAATTATTTAAATAATAAAATTAATCCATTTTAAAGCCTCTATATGCAAAATATTTTCTTACAAATTTAAAAATAAATTTAAAAATAATTTTAAAATATTTAATTTTATTTTTAAAACTTGGCCATAATTGAAAGAAAAACAAGAATTATTTTCATTATTTTTGTTGAGGGATCTGTCCAGTATAAATCAATAATTTTGGCTGGCTCTTCGCAGGTTAGCTGTTTGGTGGATAGAGCAGCTTTATACAAAAATGTTTTGAATATATAGAATAAGTTAAATGGAAGAACAAACAATGAAAATGAATGAATGGACATTTGGAAGGAGAGATTTGTTGGCCGAGAAAGCCTTTTTATGTGCTCGTTGATTGAAAAAGAGTGAGAGAGAAGGATTTTACTCTTTCTGTTCTTTTTTTCTTCTCCGAATTTATTTTCCGTTAGAAAATAATAAAAATATTAAAGAAAGTATTCTTTAAAAATTTTTCAACTTTCCTTTTTGGAATATTTAAATAATTAGTTATTTAATTTTAAATATTTAAGAAATTATTTTTATTAAAATTTTAAGGTAAATGCAACAAAATCTGAATAAAAAATGCGATCAAAAAAAATCGAAGCATTTATTAATAAAATTTTTATATTTTTTCTTTTTTATTTTTTAAATTTATCTTCATTATTAATTTCACTTCAATTCCCTCAATATTCACAACAACAACAATTATTATATCAACAACAGCAACAACAACAACAACAAACTTTATTAGATAATAAAGCATTATTGGAATTTCAAAATCAACGTCATCTTAGGCCTTCGCTTTATGATCCTATACTTAAAGTAGGGCAAAGATTTTTAAATTTAATTTAAATCTTAAATCTTTTCTATTTCTGCCCAATATGCATGTACTCTCTTTTCTCTCAATTAATTAATTTATTTATTTAAGGTTAAATCATATTTTGGTTATTTACCAGCTTCTGCAGAAACTGGAACATTTGTTCAAATTGGAACCTCTGATCAATCCCCAACTCTTCAAATTTTAGTTGAAGATAAAGATTTGGTTATTTATTATTATTTTATTTAAATGTAATTATTATTTACACAGCAACCAGGAACTCCTTCAGCAATATACCAATATATTTTAAGTGGATATGGAGCAGAACGTTTTGCTGTTGACCATCAAGGGAATCTATATTTAGCTGATGTTACAAATCTTAAAACTTTTGAAACAGAAAAAAATCCTTTTATTCTTCATGTTATTGCTGTAAGAGATTTTATTTATTTATCTAATCTCTAAGGAATAATTAAATAAATTTAAATTTCAGAGGGAAATGGATACAGAACCTCAACGTACTAGCCTTCCAATAACTCTCATTATTCAATTATTTAATAAAAATAAACAACAAAATTATTATTCAGAAGAAGCACAGCTTGAAGCAGAAAATAAACAATCAATTTATATTGCTAATGTTTCTGCATTATCTATAGGTGAAAGAGCTATTGCACAAATTAAAGCAAGAGGAGAAAATGAGGGTATTGGAAATGTTATGTTAGTACATAAATAAATAAATATATTTAAAAATAAATTTATTTTTTAAAGGTATCGTATTGTTGATGTTAGTGATGGTGCTTTTAGTTCATTTAGATATGATGAAGTAAGTAATGAATTACGTGCTGTTGGACCTTTATTGCCTGGACATAAATATAAAGTACATAAATAGTTCCCTTTTAATTAATTCATTATTTTAAAGGTTGTACTTGAAGCTAGAGATTCTGATGGACTAGTTGGCCATGCTGTTGTAATTGTCCAAGCACTTTCTCCATTTTCTAATAATAATTCCCCTCAAACTAATCAATTACCTAAACAAAAGAATCTGATAAATAATCTTCCTTCTTCTTCTTCAGGGGAAGAATTATTTACTTCAATTAATTCATTACCTTTAGGAAGGCAATCTACTACTAATTCTATAGAACAACAACAACAATCATTACCTTTAGTTAGATTACTTAATTAATTAAAAGAATATTTAATTTTATTAGGAGCAATTTATTTCTGTTGATCTTTCTGAACTTACACCAATTGGAACATTTGTAACTGCCTTGGATGGAGAAGGATCTATTACATATAATCCCTTAATAGAAAAATCAGGAAAACATTTAAATAAATATTTTCATTTAATTGGTGATGGAGATGGAGCAAAATTTATTTTAGAACCGGAAAGTGGAATTTTATTTACTGGGGCTAATCTAGACAGAGAAAAAGATCAAATACATCGATTAAGAATTGAGGTATTTTTAAACATATTCTATACTTTAATTAATTAAATATTTAAATAAAGACAAGGTCTAAATATCCTTTTGATAAATTACTTTATGTTACTAATGTTAAAATAAATGTTATTGATGCAAATGATAATTCTCCACATTTTGTTGATCCTCAACCTTTAATTTTGAAAATTAAATTAAATGAGGTATAATTAAAATTAAAATATTTATTTTTTTAAGTTATCTCCATTTTCTTTTCCACAAACAACTAATATGCTTTTGGGAAAAGTAAATGTTGAAGATTCAGATGAGGGTGAAAATTCAAAAATAAGTCTTAAAGTTCTCCCACCTCTTGATCGGTAAAACTTAATTAAAAATTTAAAAATGATTATTTTATTTAGTTTATTTACTGTAAATGATGAAGGAGAACTTAGAGTTAATGGACCTTTGACTTATACACATTTAGGAGAACATTATTTGTAAGAAAAAGGATTTATTTTTAATTAATTAATTAATTTAGAACATTAATGGCTATAGATCATGGACAACAACCGTTGGAGTCACGTTCTGTAGTAATTGTTCGTATTGATACAAATATTAATGGAAGAGAAGAAATAACAAAAACAAATAATACGTCATTACCTTTATTTACCAAAATACCTAAAATATTTAGTAATTATTATTTAAATTTAATTATTTATTTATTTACTCTTTTAGATCAAAATAATAACCATTTACCAACTTCTTCCTCTTTAATATCTTCATATTCTTCTTCTTCAGAAAGTATCTCTTCTCATAATTCAAAACAATTAACTGATGAATCTGCTGCACAAGAACATAATTATGAAAGACAACTTTTTGGTGTACTTTCACGTGTTGGAATATCAAAAAATGAAAAGAATATTAAAGGTAAAAATAAAATAAAAATTTATTTAAAAAAATAATTATTCCAATAAATTTTAAAAATAAAAAGTTATTAAATTTATTTCCTTTTTCTCCACCATTTTTTTGTTGTTTTCTTCCACTTTTGATTGTTATTCGATTACAATCTTCTCCTTTACATGAACGGCATTTTGGTGGTAATTTAGCTTCTGGGTGAAACATTTTACAAATATTTTCTTTACTTTCACAATCAAAAGGAAAATTTGAACCTGTACATCCTCTCTCAGCTATAATATAAAAAACAAATAATTAATTAAAATTAAATACTTTTTCCATCACATTTAAGTGTATAACAATAATCAAGATAACATTCTTCTCTAATAAGTTTTCCATCTGGATGATCTACATAACAATGAAATGCTAAATTTAAATTATTTAAAATAAAAATAATTTAATTACCTAAACATTTTTGAATAATAAATAAATAAAAAATAAAAAAACAAATAATCATTTTTTAAAATTTTCTTTCCTTTTTAAATAAAAATAAATAAATACATACATATAAATTTAAGTAAAAATTGATTTTTAAAGTTTATTGTGAATGGTTATATTTTTTAAAAGTTTTTAACATTCTTTTTCTTTTCTTTATTACTAATTTATATCTTTTTTATTTTAAGACTTAAGTTTATTTCCTTCAACAAGAAATCCGCCACCTTTTACACGTGTGGATGTTCCTCTTCCATCTAATAATAGATTACCACAAACAGCAATTGGTAAAATATCTTTAATTGAACCAAAAACAAGAGAAAGGAATTTAAAAGAGGAAGGAAATAATAATAATAAAAAAGGTTAATAATAATTAATTAAATAAATATTAATTAATTTATTATAATTAAAAAAAATTTTTTGATTAAAATAGAAACAATTAAAGAAATTCTTCAATATACTACTACTAGATTACCTTCTTTATCTTATTCATCCTCAATATCAGAATATCCTTTTTCTTCATCTACTATTGAATTTCCAACATTTTCTAATACAACAAAAGCAAATAAAAATAATAATTTGTTATTATTATCATCTACTAGTACTCCTTCTTTACCTTTAATTCCTACCACTGGTTATATTTTAATTTTATTATTTTAAATTAATTAATTAAAATTTTTAAAGATTCTTCTGTTATCCAAAATAAAGAAAAAAATAAAAGAATTTCCCCGATATTTACCACAGCTGTTTTAAAAATATTTGTAGAAGAAAATGAAGAACAATTAGAACTTACTAAACTTACTGCTTATTATCCAGATGAGAGACCTGGTCCAATTACTTTTGTACTTTTAGCTGGTGATCAAAGTCTTTTTAGGTTTTTTAAATAATTAATTATGTTTTAAAATTAATTTTAATATCCCAAATATTTATTTATCTTTAATTCTTCTTTATTTCTTCTTCCCTTCATTCTTCAGTTATTTAACCA
Organism: Meloidogyne exigua; assembly: GCA_018905775.1. Lineage (NCBI taxonomy): Eukaryota > Metazoa > Nematoda > Chromadorea > Rhabditida > Meloidogynidae > Meloidogyne > Meloidogyne exigua. Next base: position 81,364 of record JAGUQR010000013.1, read on the forward strand.
ATATTTTCTGCCTTCTCATTTTTATATTCATTTCCAAGAGAAAATTGACGTTTTTTTCTATTATTAGATTTTTCATAAATAATTCGTCCATTGTTAATTAAATCATCAATTTTAGTTAAAGACATTATTTTTGGATTTCCATTATTTATTAAAAAATTAATTAAAAAAATATAAAATAAAATAAAGAATTTCATATTTTAATTTTCTAAAAAATAATTATTTAAAGCTAAAAAAAGAAAAAAAAATAATTTTTATTATTTATTTAAATTAATTTTAAATAATTAAAGTTTCTCTTATTTTTAGGCTTTTATAAATAAATATTATTTCTTTATTATTCTATGTCCACGTGCTTAATATTTTTTATAAATTATATTTTTGGATTTTTTATTAATGGAAAATAAGATAAAATTTTAATTGCAAAAATTAAAATAATATTTTTTTCTCATTTTTCCAAATTTAAATAAAAAAAAATGCTTATTTTTAAAATATAATAATGTATTCTGATTTTTGGTTATTTTTGTAGTTTAATAATAATTAAATTATTTTATTTTATTTTTAAAATTAAAATTTCATTTATTTTTTCTATTTTAGTATTAATTCAAGTAGTGGAGTTATTACTTTATTAAAATCATTGGATGCTGAAGGTGGTGGAGGAGATGAACCACCAATTTATTTTTTAAAAATTGGAACAATAGAAGCAGTAGAACAACAATATTTTGATAAAGAAAATGGGTCTAAAATAGAATTAATTAATGACCCTAATTTGTCACATTTTTGTGAAATTCAAATAAATGTTATTGATGTTAATGATTGGATACCTAATTTTGAAAAAGTAAAGGATAAATATTATTTAATAATATTTATTTAATATTTATAGAATATTTATGAATTTACTTTGTCTTCAACTGTAGAACCAGGGACTATTATTGGCCAGGTAATTTAATTAATATTAATTTTTAAATTATTTTTTTCTAGGTTAATGCTTTTGATCAAGACATTACTTCTCCAAATAATAAATTATTTTATTATATTATTCCAAAAAAGAATAATAATTCAATTTCTGCTGAACAATTATTTTCTTTAAATTCACAAACTGGGCTATTAAAAACAAATGCAAATTTAGAAAAATTTTCTGGGAAAATTTTAGGATTTGGTATACAGGTTATTGATGGAGGTATTAATGGTACTGAATTAAATAGTAGTACAGCTAAAGTAATTATTCATCTAGAGGGAATTAAAAGGTAATATTTCGTTCAATTAATTAATTAATTAATTTAAGAAATGAAGAGAAAAAACAATTAATAACAACAACAATTACTTGGCAAAATATTGAAAGTAAAGAGGATGAAGAGGAGGATGAAGAAAATAAAAATGAAAAAATTGAAGAAAAATTAAAAGAAAATACTACCAATTATTTTACTAATACAAAAGAACAATTAATTAAAAATGAAGAATTTAGAATAAATAAAAATAATATTATTATTTTGACTTCAAACAAAAGTGTTGAAGGTAAAAATATTTAAAAAATATATTTATTTAATATTTAATAAATTAAACAATTCCTTTTAATTGAAGGAAAAATTCAGTTTTCAAGACATATTTTTAATACTTCAATAATGGAAGGAACGAGACCTCCAGTTTTACTTAAAACTTTGCCAATTATTAATAAACCTAATGATATTCGTTTTACAATATGTGCAATTAAACATGGAAATTTTCGAGGAGCATTTAGGTTAATTTTCTAATAATTTAAAGAATAATAAAATATAAATAAATTAAAACTTATCAAAAAATATTATTTCAGTGTAGCACAAAATAATGATGGTGATTGTGAATTACGTACACAAATGCAACTTGATAGAGAAATAATTTCTAATTATTTATTAAATATCACTGTTGAAAATGGAGGCCAACAGGATTGGACATTAATAAATATTAGTGTTTTAGATATAAATGATAATCGACCAAAATTTGTTTTTAATAAAATGGATGGAGTTGGAGAAATGACAGAAAGTTTTTTTGTTGTATTACCAATTGAAACTTTGGCTAATCAACGATTTTATAAAATAACGGTATTTATTTTGTTATGTATTTAGGCGGAACGGGCCTGTTGAGTACCGCCAGTTGAGTACCAACGAACTTTAAGACAAAATAACTAAGGTACCAGTTAGTACATAATGTTTATTTTTATACCATTTGATAAAGAATGAAAAGGTCTACAAAATACCAAAAACTCATAACCATATGATAAATATAAAAAAAAGTTACGGTCTAAAAACTTAAGAAAATTCTATTTTTCGGAGGTTTTTCGACCGTAACCTTTTTTATATTTATCGTATGGTTATGATTTTTTGGTATTTTGTAGACCTTTTCATTCTCTATCTAATAGTACAAAAAGAAACTTTTTATACCAAACCGTACTTTAGTTAAAGATCCTAAAGTTCGTTGGTACTCAACTGGCGGTACTCAACCGACCCCAACCGGTATTTAGGTATATGTTTATTAATTAATTAATTTAGGCAGAAGATGTAGATGAACCTGGAAATGGAAATAGTTTAATTAATTATTCCATTGATAATGAAACAAATAACGAAGAAGGAAATCTTTTTGGTATTGATCCTCAGAGTGGTGAGATTTGGCCAAAGAAAAGAGCTAATGAATTGGCACAAATTTCAAAAAAGAATTTTTTTAATATTATAGTATTTAATATTTTAGATTTAATTATTTTTAAAATTTAGTTAATTGCCTGTGATAATCCAAATGAAAATAAACAACGTCTCTGTTCGCGTACTCCTGTCTCTATTTCATTATTAGATGATAAACATAGATTTGTATTTGTTGTATCAGGAATAAATGCAGAAGAGATTAAAAGAAAAGAAAAAGTATATTTAAATAAAATTAATAATTAAAATATAGATACATATACATATTTATTTAAAGGAAATTTTAAATTCTTTACGACTTTTTACTTTTCCCTGCTTAAATCCAATTATTGAACGAATTGAAGTTGAAGAAAAAGAAAATGAAATAAAAAAATATTTTATTAAAAGAAAAAAAGAAGAAAAATATTTAGTTAATGTACTTTTATATGCTGTTAATTTAAAGGAAAAAAAGCTTTGTTTGAAGCAAGAAATGAAGTAAGAAAATTTTTTTTAATTAAAAATAAATTCTTAACAGAAAATTATTTTACTATGACACTAAAGAAACAATTGCCAATACATTACATCAATTAGGAATTGAGCTTTTAGAAATATTATTTGAAAATTTTGTAAATAATGGCCGACTAATTTTAAATAAAAATAATTCTTCTAATAATATTCGTTCTCGACCTATTTATTCAGCTAAAACCCATGGTAAAGAGGAAGCTGATGATTTTTCTTCAGGACTAACTGGACTTGCAGCTCTTCTTTTTCCAATTGATTGGAGCAATAGTAACACCATAAATGGTATTTTTTTAATAATTCTTGAATTAAAAAATATGTATAATATCCATTTTACAGCACTAATTGGAGTCTCTGCTGTTATTACTCTTATTGCATTAGTTGGATTAATATCATTATGTTTATTTCGTTACAAACATAGAAAAATTAGAAGACACCGAGCTCAACAAATGCGTCGTCGTCATCATCAGCTTCAACAACAGGCAGCTTATCGCATTGGGGGTGTTGGAAGATTTCATTCAGCTGCTGGATTACTTGCTGCTATTAATAATACTAAAGCTGCTTCAAACTATTCTACACAATTTGATAATGAAGTAGTTTTAAATAACAATGGAAGATTATTTAATGCAACAGCAGGATGTAATGGCAGAGATTACACTGGCCATTCATGTTTATTTGGAAGCAACAATAATTTTTATATGTCATCTACCTCATCAGGAACACCCTTGGGAGGTCATTTTGAACGTGGAAGTAAATTATATGAATCTCAAGCAAGTTTATAATTTTTAGAACATAAACAATTAAAATTTTTAACGTATCCCACCATAATTTTAAGATAAGAGAACTACCCGTCTGTGATGATGAGGACCTTGTTGCTAGAAACTGGCAGAACAAAAAACATCACCCGAATTGTAAATTACATTGTCAAAACAATGATAATCTTTTTACAAGTAAATTTATAATATATATACATATGTATGTACACAAACACTTCTATACTTATTTATTCACTTATTTAGAGTTTCACCCTTCTTCCCCACCTTCTTCTTCATTATCGTCAAACCAAAGGCTGAATGGCTCCAGCCTTCTTTTATTACCTCCACCCCCTGATCATCCTATTCGACCACAAACATCTCAACGTAAAATTGGAAGGTGAATAAACTAATTTCTCATTAAAAACTCAAATATATTTTCAAAGGAGAATGACTAATAGTGAAAATACGCCAACATCAGCTATACTTAATTCAGGCCCCCTTCCTCGACAACATTTAAAACATTATTCTCCTCCAGCCACTATTGGTTTACAACGAAACAAAGAGGGTGACTTCTCAATAGATGAAAGCTTTTATACAGCAAATGGACAAGCAAGATATATTTATTAAATGATTAATTTCCTCATACACATATCTAAAGAAGTAGAATAAAATGTTTAATATTTCAAACACAATGCAAGCAACCTCATTCAATGAATCAAAATTTACTAAGTTAGTTAAATACCAAATAAGGGAACTTGTTTACTTTAGGTGATCACCCCATCTATTCGCAAATTTATTCGCAAAAAATATAATTTATTTTTTAATTAAAAAATACATTTCAAGTGCTAATAGGGTAATTTTCTGTAATTTGATTCCAAAAATGATAAGACGTCTGACCCACCAAATTTCTTTCGCCACAAAAATTCTTCCATATAGCTATTCAATAATCCTCTTTTGTTCCATAGCGTTTCTTGTGTTTCTGTTTAAATTCTGCCATTGTGATTCGATGGTCCCACATACGCAATGTTTTGTTTTCCATATTAACTTTTTATCCATTAGCCATTGTAAAAAAATATCATCATCTTTTTTAATAACAAGAAATAAGTCGTGAATATTGAAATTTTTAAGTTCTTCCATGCTAAAAGCTATATAATAGAAAAAGAAAAGATTATAAAACAAGAAAGCACAAAAAAAATTAAAAATAAATTATATTTTTTGCGAATAAATTTGCGAATAGATGGGGTGATCACCTAAAGTAAACAAGTTCCCAAATAAGCAAAAGGCTTCAAAGTATAAATCAAAACTGTTTATTTTGGCATAAAATCATGTTTATGAATATGTACTTGAGATGATTCTTTGAAAAAGTGCGAAACTTAGAGAAAAGTGAAAAACTACTAAGTCACTACTAACCAAAAGATTTAAAAATCCGATCTCAGATACATGGAAAAAATTATTTAATTTTAGAGTTGAGAGGTTCATATAATCTGGTGATGGGTGGGTGTAGCTGAATGAGAATAAATGGAGAATTTATCTTAATAAAAATAATGGGGAATTGTGGGATTTCTCAGTAACGATAAGATCAAGTTTCTTTTCTTTCCAATCCTTTACGTCGTTCTCTTCACCAACTTCTTTAGACGGTCATCAAGCGTCATTGCTAATCGCTCAGGGTGTGGGCGGTTTTTTGGTGGAGGAGGTGGAGGCATACCACCCGGCGATGATGGATGAGACGTTGATTCTGATTTAAAAAATCAGGTAAAAATGTTCCATTGTTAAACTGTTTTTATTAAAATATTAAATACCTATTGTCGAACCAGCACTGCTTGAAAAGCTTTCGCCATGAATTCTCTTCTTCAATTCATCAAGTGATGGAGTGCTAATTAGTTTTTGTTTCTGGCGTCCTGTTGGAAGAATTGGCGCAAAATCCTCTAATTGTTGTGGCGATGATGAAGGTAAACTGTTAATAGTTGGAATAAAGGATTTGCGTGGCGAATGTCTAATGGGTAATGTCGATGAAAAAGTAGCTGAAGAGTGAGATCCTGATGACAAGGGTTGTTGAGATGTAGTAGTCCTAAAAATTGAATAAAAAATTAAATAAAAGATTTATATTCGATAAACATAAGTAAAATTAAAGATTATTCATTTTTAAATAGGTAATTTTACTTTTAGGCAAAAGTTTATAAGTTTTTACCCTAAAGTTACAAGATTTATTCCCGTAAAAAATCATTTTTTCGAAAAATTATCTTTTAAGGGAAAAATGGAGGAATAAAAAGCTATCAAGAACCTACGATGACAATAGAAGACCCCTTTGGTTTTATAAAAATAATATTCGGTCCTCTTACCTATTAAAAAAATAAATATTTAAGTTAAAAAAAAATTAATTATTCTATACAATTATATTACCTTTTAGCATCAGTATTGTCTTCAGTAATGTCTTGTTGTTTCGCTTCCATTTCTGCCTTCTTTTTCCGCTTATACTCTTCTAAAGTTATCTTTTTATGTGCTTTTGTATTGGGTGGACGAATTGGCGCCTCTGAGTAAACATCGATAAAAGATTCTTGGCTGGACTTTTCAACTTCACGAGTATCAGGCGAAAAATTAATTGTTGAAGGTGGAGCACTGGCCGTTTTGCAATTTTTGTCCAATGTTGGAATTGTTAAAGACAAATGGCTAGAGCATTCATCTAATTGTCCTTTCTCCCAAATACAACCATCACTTGCCGGAGAAACAATTCTTTGATTAGAGATTTTTCCATCTTCATCAGTAATAGGTGCTTTTGATGTTGTTGCATATCCTAATGATTCACAGCTTGTTTGTAACAAAGGAGCTCCCATCTTTACTGTCTTCAATGAAACATCTTCGAGCTTCTTAACACTTAGATCTTTTCTTAATTCGATACTATCTTTATCAACTTGTGATTTTTCCATTATTTCAGTACGCAAACCATCAAATTCGGAAGGTAGCTTGAATTCCTCACAATTTTTAAACTTCGTTTGAAGGATTTTGGCTAGTTCCTCGAAAAGCTTCTTACAACTAAAGTCATTAGAATCATTTTGAACAGATTTGCTTGGAGTTTTAGTAATAGATTTCCTTTTTAATCCTGTAGATTTGATTGAACTTTTAGTATTGAAAGATTTTCTTTTTAATTCTGTAGAGCTGGGCGGTTCAGAAGGTGGCTAAATATAAAAAAATAAAACAATAAAAGGAAAATTACATGTATTCTTTCATTTTGCTTGCGCTTTTTCTCCTGCGAAAGATGTTCAGCTCGCTCAATTGACGCAATTGTGGCCTGCAACTTACGCTCCTCGCGAGTCTAAAGAAAATAAATTTAAATTCAATGGAAATTGTTTAAAAATTTAGGGTTACTATTAGATCGATTAATAATTAATAGTTAATTAGTCTAAAAATTTCACTAACGAAGTTTGTGTCCTCCTTTACAGTTAGTTCGTCACTTTGTTTGCTGAGCAACGTTGCCAATCGAGGTGATGTGTGAATATCTGATAATCGTACAGAAGTCTTTTTAAATGGCAAACGAGATGAAGATATAATGGCCGATTCGTTACGTTTGTTCGGCGGAGGCTTGTCGCCCCATTTAATTTTACCAAGAAATAATGCAGTATTTGAGCGTAAATTTCTAGTTTGTAATGGTTGATTTGTTGAAGCACTCGGCGATAATAACGGAAGTGCTTTGCAAGTCATAATCTAAAATAAAAGCAATTTTTTGAAGATATTAAACATAAAGAAAACATTTTCTTCAACACGGTTGAGCACATTCGGATCAGTTGGTGTTGATGATTTAGTCAATTCAAGTTTCGGAATCTTGGCTTCAATAGAATTGCTCGTTCTAGGACTTCTTCTCTAAACATAAATGATTAAAAATATAAGTCTAAAAATACATGTGATCGAATAGTCGTAATTGAAGGTGATCGAATCAAATCATCAGAGCTGTTTTTATGTTCATCAGAAGATTTTTGTGGATCAAAGTTTACACCCTGTGTTTTTTCAACTTTCACTGTAATTACGTTAGCCTGTGAGTTGCGCGTTAGCCTTGGGGAAAAAGCAGGACGTTGTGGAGAAGAGGCAGGAGACACTTTAGATGATAAAGTAGCGGACGATGCAGATTTATCTCTATGCATTTTGGTATTTGAATTAGACTGAAGCGATTTATTGTAGGCATAAATAGGACATTGTTCCATAGAACCCATTCCCTAAAATTAAAACATGTCAAAAGGATTCATAATTCACTACCAATAAAGTGTTACAAGCACATTCCACATGCTCTCCTGATTCTCGGTAATCATAATCGAAAGGAATTGTAACCTTTAAATAGATAAAAATAACAAAGACAAATGTAAATGTTTAAAACATGCGTACCAAAAAGGGGCTGATTATACGTCAAAATTTTATACCCCATGTTAGAAAGGCTTCTTTGTTATTGTTTTTAAGTTTCAATTTGATATCCTAGCTGTCAATGTATATAGGGTGCGGTATAAATTTATTCGACCTAAAACATAGACTTAAGGTCGACGGTAGATTAAGATATTCTAGTTTATCTTATTTTGGAACGCCTACCCAATCATGGAAATGCAAAACGAGACAAAATAAAATCAAAATTAACCTCAGATGATCTGTCAATATTCATGGCAGCATACAGATATATTCGTAATTGGCCATCAACAACTGCATGCTGTAAAGTTGTATTAGGACGACATGAACGCCTAACTGAACGAGCAATAGAACCAATTTTGGTCGCATCAATAAATACTTTGTCAGTATCACTTAAGCCACTAAAAACAATAAAAGTTATAAAATATATTAGTTTAGTAACCTATATATAAGAGTAAGTTTTTTTCCATGTTCTTTATTCATTGTCCTATTTTTTATTTCACTAAGAAGTGAAATTACGCCAGTATATTCAACAATCGGCATACCCATAGGAATATTAGAATTCTTTAATATAGAAAGTTAAAACATGCGTAAATAAACATAAACCTTTCCAGGAGTAGCGACAAGTCCTTCAATATTCGGAGCTACAAGCATTGGTCTAGCCAAGGGAGTGTGATCAAGTCGTCGAAGTAAACCAAGCTCACCCTAATTGAAAAGTAAAAAAAATTTTAAAACAAAAATACCAAAACATAAGGCTGCATAGTAGACATCAATGCTCGAACACCCCTTGAATATTGATTATGCACAGATAAGGAAGGTTCTTTTAGTAGTTGTCTTTGCCGCTTGGTAGTAGAGTATTTCTCTCTTTTTGAATTAACATTGACAAAAGACTTAAAAGGACGGATCCCAATTCTTCTTTTCGAGACACCTCGCTTCTTCCCAATAGAGCCACCGGACATTTTTGAACGTCGAACTTTGCTAGTGATCTTAAGAGCCGCTGAGAGTGCCGGTGTTTTAGAGCGGTATTTTTTTGATGACAGTGACTGATTGTGAGTCTTCTTTGCTTTTGGTGATTTTGTGGCGATTAAATTACGTACTTGAATTGATTTTGCTTGTTTTGGAGTCAAATCTAGGCTACGAGGCAGACATTGTTCGCATAAGTAAGCATCAGGAACACTATCCTCACGTACACTCATACAAATACCATGCTGCCAAACACTGGTAAAAGAAAAATTAATGAACTAGTGAGGTCTCTATTAAACATTAACCATGTGAGCATCAACCAAAACTTGCATAAACAAAGGTAATAAAAATATGTCTGGTCCACCACTAATAAATTGTAGTGTACCTCAAATATTGTTTTAAAGGCAAAATAATAATCTAACATAAGACTGAAACCCATAAATCAACCTAACTAAATCAGTTGAAGAAACTAGAAGTTATTTCAAAGTTGGCTGATACTCAGGGTTAATAACAGATAGAAGCTTACTCGCAGCTGTCACATTGAATCATGAATGGATCATTATGTTTCATTCCGCAAAGACAACGCCTAGAGAGTAGTTGTTAAAATAAAAATAAATAATTCTAACGTGATATAGTCCAATCCTTCTTGCTGTTCTTCCTCATTATTCCGCCTGCTGACACGACATCTTTTCTTTGGCACCATTGCAACTAGAGATTCATTTGCATTCGATGCCCTAACGGGAACGGTGGATTCTGTATTTGCATCAGCTTCCATTGATAATTGCTTACGGAAGGATCGCTGCCATTTCATCGCTTTAGCAAAATCACCAATCTGTTGATGTTCTGGCTCTTCCGCTTCGATTCCTCCATTAGATATGATCGATACAGGAGAAAATGTAGTTCGTTGCTTTCGCCCTGAACCAATATTTTGCCTAACTTGAGGAAGCGCCATTGAGGTCGAAAAGTTTTGAGTCTGATCATGTTTAGGAAGATCGAGATAAGCAGAATCACCTAAATTTTGTTCATAAAAGCTAACTATTAATGTAGAAAAACAAACTAATGATTTGAATTTAACAAAAATAATTATAGTATTCTGAGAACCTCTTAGATTATCAAAATCAGAAAGGACTATGGGAATACCTTATTAATTTATCTCCCATTTGAACGAACAGTTTGTTTAGTTAAAACTGAGCGAGCTTTAAGAGGAGAACCTAGGTTAAAGCTAATAGTCTTTAAGTTTATATTAGGAAAAAATTTTTATTTGTAGAATATTAATAAAGAAGGAAGAGATACTATGAGAACAATTTAGAAATGATTATTTTGAACAAAAACTTGATCTTACAATTAGAAGAAAAGTTAGGCAAAACTAATATCATAGGCGTAATAAATACGAACCAGGTCTTTGCCGTTGTTGATGTTGCACAGTAAACACTTGTTGCATATAGTTCTGATGATGTGGAAAAGATGATGACTCATCTTGATGATTAGTCTGAACAACCTTAAAATGTAGAGGTTGAGACTGATGTCCAGGTGTTTGTTGAAACTGGCTTTGCTTCTTTGAACGCGAAACTAATGATGTTTGTTGGTGAAGATTACCAACTCTACTACTGCTCATAGTTGACTGATCAAGTAAATTTGAGCTAGCTTGAGCTAATTCATCAAGACCATGGCTAAATGTTGAATGTGATGACATTGAACGTTGCTGAAAAGCGCAGGTGGAATAAGGAATAAGCGTAAGGAATTTGTACCTTGGTAAATTGCCCTTGTGAATAAACCATGTCTTCAGGAACTTGCAAAGAAGCACGCTGTTCATAATTTAACGATTGTTGCTGTGAGCCAGAATTCTGTAGTTGAAAAGTTGAAATAGGTGTTGTATGCTCAGATGTACAAGAAATTGGCGGCCCAAAATGTTGCTGCATGACAGATGCTTCTCCGCGTACGACTGAATTGATTGTCCCATCTATCGATGATGCATCAAAACCTGGTGGATAATGATGTAGTTGTTGATGATGGAAATGTTGATTCTGCAATTCAATACTAGAATATTGTGAAACATTTTGAGGAGGCAAGTATGGATCATCCGGTGGTTTTGAAGAATCAAGCAAGTTGGGTGAAATGTTCGAAGACTGAACTGGATCACTTGGTGCTGCAAAAAAGTCTTATTATTAGTTTAAACCAGATATAAATAATTGTAATCTTATGTTAACCATAAATATAAAAATAATTAATAAAACTAACTAATAGTATCATTTCGCACACGACTATTTTTTTCCAAATCTGAAGACTGCTGCTGTGAATATTTTTGATGCTGCTGGACAAAAAAATCCTCATTAAGCATTTCTTCTTCCTCTAAATAAGTATCATGACAATTCTGCTCCTCTGCCTGCTGATCATCAAAATGTTGATGTTTATCGCTATGGCTTCCGGAATAAGATAAAACATTGCTCTTTTGTAATTGCTGGAAACGTTGCTGTTGGCGCTGTTCTGATAGCAGATTCTTTTGTTGATCTGACGAATATCCAGTTTGGATGGGAAGAATATATCCAGTTTGAGAACCAAGATCTTTTGTAAGGATCTTTTTCTAAAATTTAAAAGAAAAATAAGCTAGAACAAATTAAATTCACATGATTATAAAGCTGCTCTTCTTGAGCACCGTGGGCATTTTTGTTTCTACCTCCTAGTGGTCTACCTCGTGTTGCAGTTACAATTGGAGCAGGTGATCCATCAAGCATATAAGTAGAATCAAAATGCATATTACTATAACTACGTTGAGGTTGAAGAGAAGCGCCATCAGTTGTGTTAATTGTAGAAAACTGATTTTCAGATGTAGCAACAAAGTGGCTAAAACCGGATGAACGCAACGTAAGTGGGAAACGCTCACTGAAACATTAAAGGTTAAATAATTCACAGGAAAAAGTTTAAACCATCCAGAGATCTGCTGACGTCTCGATGAATTATGTGGAACGTACTGCGGCTTCAGATTAGTGAGTTTCTCTTAATATTACAGAAAAAGTGTATATGTACTTGAGACTTATAAACCTTCATTACTTCCTTTAATTTGATTTCTATAATAACCCGAAGTTCCAGAAAAAGCAGCCTTATCCTCCTCATCAAAGCCATACTGAGCATATCTTTTTGTTAACGGCCGAAATGACTGAGTTTTTGTTGAAAAAGTAGAGGAACTGTCCTCGATACTGTCTGAATAAAAGATATTTTTAATATATTCAGGGGAGCTCAAAAGAACATAGACCCTTAAACAACCTAATAAGGATAAAAAACATTTTTAGTCCATCATCAATGGAATAAAGAATCAAAAATTGAGTCATAAGTCATCTCCTCAAAGCTTAATAAATAAACTCTGTGGGAAACAATTAGCTATGATCATTTACGAACATTAGTTTACAACAATTATATTGTAACTTTATGCTATGATTGAACCCAAAATAAAAAATCTTAAAAAATGATAAAAATAGCAAACCTATATTAAGTCCATCAATTGTCGGAAAATTAGAATTTGAAGACTTCGTCCTTTTGTTACCAAAAACGTAATTATGATCCTTAACAGAAAAAATCGTATTAACCCAATAACCAAAACATACCGAATAAGGAGTGAAACCCCCGTAAAAATAATGTTCAGTTGGAGACTTGATTGAGCCAAAAGATGTGCTCAGATCTTAAAAAGCTTAATTTATAATTGACATTTGGCCTCACCTGTGTCGTACTCATCTTCATCTATCACCACAGAAATAGTTTTCCTATCATTACAGCTAGAACTGACAACATTATGACAATGAATGTTGTCTCGCTCTTGTTCAACTGCTTCATCCTGAGAAGAATTATCATCTCTAGGGTTTATTGCTGTTGTAATAGTGCCAAAATCGTGATCCATTGAAATCTAAAAAGATAAATTATGTTTATTTAGTTGTAGAGAATTATAATTTTCTGAAAATTATAAATTTGATATTACGTTAGGATAGAAAACCTAATCGCAAATGAAAAAGGGCCAAAAAATTTAGAATTTATAAAACTCAAACAACTTTACTGAAAAGTACAATCAACAAAAACAAATACATATGCAGCTAACATCATTAAGAGATAGTTAGGACTTTATTATTAAATAGAAGAAAGAAAACAGAGAAATCATGGCTGATTTATTCTTGGCATAATGTCTACAGTATGAAAAGTGGCCCGTTTTTAAACTAGAGACCGGTTAAATTGCATTTCCGAGATCCCGAACCGAGATTATTTATAAAAACTAAAACTAAGACGAGATCTCGCGGGATAAATCTGCGGAAAATCTCGAAAAATCCCAAAAATCTTTAAAATTCGAGATTTCGGAGCCGGATATCGGAAAATCTCATCGAGACTCGTCTCGGCGCCGGCCTCTATTGTAAACCTTAATATTTTATTTTTTAAATACTATTTCAGTTAATATATTAAATTTTTTGCTTGCGCAATGCAACTTTCATATTCCAATAATGTTAAAGTTATTAATTTGAGTAGTGCTAAATTACTACCAGAGGTTCGTTTTTAAATATGTGTCTCCAAAATTTTTTATTTATTTTCAATTCAGTGGATAACAGAGAAAAAACGTCGAAAATTGGAGAAAAAAGATGCTGACATTCGGAAAAGAGTCCAATTATTACAAAACCTTGAGATGCCTTCAGTTAGCAGAACAATTTCTTTTTCTCCAGATGGAAATTACCTTTTTGCCACAGGTTTGTACTATTTTTTACTTATTTACTTTTTTCTGAAGGCTCTTACAAGCCAACCTTAAAATGTTTTGATCTAAATGAATTGTCACTTAAATTTGAACGTGGATTAGATGCAGATGTTGTTAAATTTCAGCTTTTGAGTGACGATTACTCTAAAGTATTTTTTAATTTTCATTTTAAATAATTTATATTTCACAGTTTATTTTACTTGAAGAGGAAAGATTTGTTGAATTTCATACTGGCTATGGACGATATTTTCGGCTTAGGATACCGCATTTTGGAAGGGATATCTCATTTTGTCGTGAGATCAGTGAGGCTTATATTGCCGGATGTCGGTCTGATTTTATTTCTAATTAGAGTTATTATTTTTTCAGAAATGAAATTTTCCGACTAAATCTTGAGCTTGGTCGGTTTCATGAACCTTTGTACAGCCAGTCTGATTCATTGACATGTTGTCAGTTTAATAATCAACACCAACTTTTTGTCTGTGGTACTACAGATGGAAAAGTTGAAGCATGGGACTATCGGGAACGTTCACGCACTGCTGTCCTTGATTGTGTGCTTAATAAAGCAATTGCCTTGGAGTTGGACTTTGACAACAGGTTTTTTAATTAATATCGTGTATGTTCATGATTTCTTGATCAAAACAGAATAGATACAATATTTATTAAGTTCATTGTTTCATTTAGGTCATCGATTGAAGTTTCCAGTCTCTGCTTCAAGGACGCTCTTCATCTGGCAGTCGGTTTGAGCAATGGTTATGTAAGAAATTTTTTAATTTAAAATATTAAATTTTATTTTTGATTTTTTTATAATGGTCTTATTTTATCCTTGATATAATAATACTTATGTATCTTCAGATTCTTCTTTATGATATCCGATCTTCACAACCTTATCTTACCAAAACCCATAACTTTGGCCTACCCATAACGTGTCTAGAATTTGCACAAAAGCAGGAGGTTGTTCTTAGTATGGATGGTCGAGCCTTGAAAATTTGGAATGAACACAATGGACAACCATTTACAAGTATTGAACCTGGTTCCGATCTCAACTGCTTTGCTTATTACAAAGATTCTGGTTTTTCGCTTTTTATTACATATATACTTATGTTTTGAAACATTACTTAGGTATTATATTTTTTGCTAATGATGATCCAAAAATTAAACAATACTTTATCCCTGCACTTGGTCCAGCTCCAAAATGGTGTTCATACTTGGAATCAATAACGGAGGAATTAGAACTTGATACTATTGCCAATGGTAGTTTATATACTTTGAAATAGTCTTTTCGTTTGTTCATGTGTAGTGTAGTCGGTCGCGTTTTAGGTTGCCATTTGTAGAGCTCGTTATACAATACATTTGTCTAATGAGCGTGGAAAAATGGCAAAAATCAAAATTGTAGACCGCCGCGGTGTTTGTTTACTTTAAATATTATACTGCCAGAATTTATAAAACATTATCTTGGTTACTTTTTACATGAATTTGTTTTTAGTTTATGATGATTTCAAATTTGTAACGAGACCGCAGATGGATGAACTTGGTATCCAACATTTGATTGGAACTAATTCTGCACGAGCTTATATGCATGGCTATTTTATTGAAATGAAAGAATATACAAAGGCAAGAGGTCAAAATAAACTAAATGCTGCCGAGGAATATAGAGAACGAAAAGTATTTATTTTTTACTTTTAATGAGTCGCTTTATCGTTTTATCACGTTTTATAATTTTCAAACCTACAATTAGGCTAATATAATAAATTTATTTTTAAGCTGAAAGAAAAATTAGAGAAAGAACGCCAAGTAACCTTTGTAAAACGCACTACTGCTGTTAGGCTACCAAAAGTAAACCGTGAATTGGCTATTCGGTTACAATCAGGATCGTCCTTACAATTAGATGCAAAATCTTCTGAAAACGTTAAAACTATAATATTTTTTTTCTTTATTTACATTTTAGAACAATTCGGGGAGCTATTTATTAAATGATCAACGTTTTTCTGGCCTGTTTAATGACCCTGATTTTGAGATTATTGAAGATAGTGAGCAATACAAACAATTGGCACCAATGATGAAAAGGTTGGACGTGAAAAGGAAAAGACAAGAGAAAACAATTGAAGATGAGGATGTAATTATACAAGATAAAGAAATGACTGGATTAGATGATATAGATCTGCCTTAATAAATTGGTAAATTTTATAAATTTAAATTCATTAATATATTTGGTCTACAATGGATTCTACAATATTAGTTTATATTTTTCAGTTTATTTAAGATAAAATTGGCATATAATAATAGGGTAAATGAAAAGAAAAAAAGGGTTGCCACAAAAAAAAAGACGCTTTTTCAAAATTATTCTGTCAATAAAATTGCAGACCTCGCGTAAACTGCAATTTTTTTAATCCTTTATTGACATCGAAATTGAGAAAGTCGATACTTTACCATTAAATATTTTCTCGTGTTTCTTTTATTTTTCAACAATCCAAAACATAACTTTTAATTAAATTGTTTTAAAAATTTAGAAACAATCTGAGAAAAATTCTAGCCCTTATTTTTCGGTTATCATTTTTTATAGTCTAAATTTAAATATTATATACATATATATTGTTGTTGAATGAATAAAAAATAAATAAACCCATTGAATAAATACAACAAGGGGTAAAAAGTACAACAAATTGCATATAAGTAAGGCATAAAAATAGACTGCAAGCTAACAATAAGACAGAAAATATAAAAACGAACACTTTGCGGTTATAATATCGAAAGATTTTAAAGTCTAAAGCTTCGTTTTAGACAAGAGAAAATTAAAAAAAAATAATGCGTAGCCTTCTCATCTCTCTACCCTTCAACTATTTTTGGATTGGCATAAGCTGGGCTGGCACAAAATGTTTTTCTCTTTAGAATTCCTTTTCTCAACTGGCATTATTGGTGCTGTTATTTTTTATTAAATAGACTGCTTATTCATTTAGCTTCCAATTTTTATATGTATGTATATAAGCTTCTCACTTTCCTTCACATAATACAATATTTCTTTTATATAAAGTTTTGATCGTTATTTGATTATTTTACTTTAATTTTATTTTTTAAAGATGAAGGAAGAAAAAAGAACGAATTTATGAATACATTTTAAAGAATTTTTACAATTAACGTTAAAAAATCCTCTGAAGCAGTATTGCGATATTAATATTTTTTATTCTAAATGTCTTCTTGGTTTTCTTATCTTCGGTTTGTCTTTTTAGATATAATTTTTACTAACAATAAGAATATTAATCTGTTAGAAATATACATAAAAGTATTTATTTTCTAATTTAATTAAAGATTACTTTAAAATGTTTTCAGAAATTCAATTATTCGAGAAGAAGATCTTGAACAACATAGTCAAAAAACAGAATATGATCAAACATCTACATCGAACCAATTATTTGGAGATTTTTCTTCTGCTGCTTCAGAACAATTAATAGAAGGTGAAGAACAACAAAGATTCAAAATAATCCCTTTAGTTCCTTCTTTGAGTCAGGAACAGAGAGAACATATACATGACGTAATTTTATTTTTAAATTACAAGATTACTTATAAATACATATGTTAAAAATTATCTAACAATAAGTATGTATTTAACTAATTATTAAATACTTTTTAGTTTTTTAAAAAAACATTTTATATTTTTTAAAGGTTTTAAGACGTGCACAACGTTCTAACCGTGCTCGTGTAGTAATGGATACAAAACATTTAAGAGTTGTTCGAGGAGGAAGAATTCCTATTACTCCTTTTAATAAACTGGATAGAGAAAATGGAGATGATGTTATTGAGGGAGTAGAAGTAGGTAGATCTGTTGATGTTCCAGAAATACTTCAAATGGACTCTTTACCTGAAGGTATTCTAAATTTTAATGAAGAAATTAATAGTTTATTAAATTATATATGTAGATGTTGAAATTACTGTTGGGCCTTGTCCTTCATCTTATTGTTCTTATGCAAGTTCTGAATTAATGTTTTCTGAAGAAGATTTAGAAACAAATATCGTCCCAGAAAAGAGTAATTAAACGAATAAAAATAACTAAATTATTTCAGTAGATGAATCAATGGAAAACAATATCACTATAGCTCAGAGAATGGCAAAAATGAGTAGAAAAATTGATAGATGGTTAAAAAGTTTGGATGTGGAGGATGGAGAAATTGAGGAAGAAGAAAACGACAATGATGAAATCGGTACATACATATAATTAGCTTTTTGAATTTTAGAAAAATTCAAAAATAAATTGATTTAATTTCAGTGAAGAAATCTCCGCCATTTTCTATTGCAACTAATAGAAATTTCCTAGTAGGTGAAAATCCTCTTCTTGCTACTTATTTGGACACTTTATCCCTTTGTATTAGTGTTAGTGCTATTGATCAATGTTCAACAACACTGGTCCAATTTATTGAACGTTTTGCAAGAGATGAGGCAGCATATATTGTGTATTTAGCTGTGAAGGATACTGTGACGGTTGAGAGGTGGAAATAAATATATTGGGGGAGAGTTGTAAAATAATTTGACAAAAATAAAAATTAATTTTAAAATATATTTAAAATTTACAAAAATTTTAATTTGGAGAATTAAACCTTAATCTATGTTTATTCTTTTAAATAAATTTTTAAAATATTCTTCAGGTTCCTTCCGCAATTTTCAACAGAAGAGGACAATAGTAGTAGTATTTCTGTAAATAATTGCTATATTATTTTGATTGAGGAAGAACAACAAAAACAGAGGTTATACAAATTACATATACTTAAAATATGTAAATTAAAATCATTCTTTATAATTTTAGTGAAAATATTAAAAAAGTGAATAATAACGTTCCATTAATTAAAATTAATGGAGAAGAGAAAATAAAAATAGAAGAGAAAGATGATATTTCAATATTGGAAGATATAGATGATCAAAAACGTGTTCAAGAATTACATCCAGATTTTGAAGAATTACATGCAGTTGAACAAAGTGATGATTCTTCTGGACAAACATCTGGAGCAGATACTGAAGAGCCTAGCTCTTTTGAGGAAGAATATATTGAAAAACAAATTATTTTGGCTGAAGTTCATGAAGGAGACAATTTAAACAAAAAAATTAGCGAACCCATTGAATCTGTTTCTGAACAAGAAAATAAAATAAAAAGCTCAAATATTAGCAGAAATTCTTCAATTGATATGGTAAAAATTAAAAACATTGAAATGAAAGAACAGAGTAATTCAACAAATTCAAGCAGTACATCTTTTGCGGATACTCTTTCTTCTTCACCTTCTCTTCTTGATATTGATGGCATAAAAGGAAAAGAAGTGAAAGAAAAAAAAATTAAAGACGAGGAAGATAATCGAATAGAGGAAATTAAACAACAACAAAAGAATTTACCGTGTACTATTTCATTAATTTCTGATAATATTTTTGAATTTAAAAATGAAAAAGAATGTGAATGCAATTTTGTATTAAAACAAAAAGAAGAAAATATTTCAATAGAACAAGAACAAATTGAAGATGATTTAACAGATTGGTTAAGTCAATTAGTTGCAGAAGGAGGGAATAAAAGTTGTGAAATATTAAAAATAGAAAAAGAAAATAATTTATTAAATAATGAAAATTTTAAATGCAAGGAAGAGGAAGAAACTGAAGAAACCAGTGAATTATTTTTAACAGAATTTCAACAACCTTCACTTGAAAATATGGAACAATCTTCTAGTGCTGATTCTTCATTTAGTAAAAATTCAAAAGAATCATTAAATAGTAAAATTATGTATGAAGACTTTCAAGGAAAACAAAACAATAAAAATTGTATAGTAAAACAGATTTCTGTAATAATAGAGCCTCCTTCACCTCCACCACGTCCTCCTCCACCAATGCGAAAAAGTGAAGAAAATGAAAAATATTTTGAAGAAGATGAAGAAATAATTTTAGACGAAGAAATAGAAGAAAAAACTATTGAAGATAGTAGTACTAACAAAAATATGGTTGAAACAAAGAATATATTAACAAAAAGTTCAAGCAGCACATCAAGCGCAGATACAAATATTTCTATAACTGATGATTTAGTGGATGATAATAATGAATTTGAGAACATTAAGAAGGGAGAAATAATTAATAAAGAAGTAGAAATTAATGCTATATTAAAACAGTTTAATAAAGAGGAATCCTATTCTTTTGATAAAATAAAGTTAGAAGACGAAGAAATTGAGATAAATGAAAATTTAACGTCCTCGTCATCTCGAACATCAGGAGCTGATAGTACTCATTTTGACGAAGAATATGAATTGGAATATAATGAAGAAAAAGAATTTAATAATTTAAACAATGAAAAAACTGATTTAATAGAGAAAGAAGAAGAAAAAGATAAAAGTAACGAATATTTCAATGAAACAAATAATTTATTAACCAAAGAAGAATTTGAGCATATTGAAATGATTACAAGATTAGCAGAAAAAGAATGTAATAAATTTATGACTTCAAACAATAATAATAAAAGGAAAGAATCTTATCCACAATTTAATAATGATTTAAATAAATTAACAACAGAAGAAATTGAACATATTGAGAGAATAGAAAGATTAGCATATCAAGAATTTAATAAAAATGAAAATCTTCTAAATATTTTACAAAAAACAAATTTAGATCAATTAACAAATCAAAATAATGACCAAACATTTTCTGGTTTAACTTTAGAAGAACTAAAACATATTCAACAAGTTTTACTTTTAGCGGAAGAAAGTGAATCTCTCAATATTAATTTAAATAATGATAAATTAAATAAAAATAATATAATTTTAAAAAATGAAGAAGCTAATATTTCTTCTTCTATTAAAACATCAATTTCTAGTAGTGAAACTTCTGGGGCAGATGAGAGATTAAGTTTAAACTCTGAGGAAGAACAGTTAAATGAAGAAGAAATTAAAGAGAAAGAAGAGTTAATATTTGATCCAACATATTTTACTGATGATCAACAAGAAAAAGAAGAAGAAATTGCTGTACAAAAGGAATGGTATAAAATAAAACAATTAACTATTGATAATGATGATGAAAAACCAGAAATACCTATTTGGGCAAAAAATATAATAAATTCTTTTGCTGCTAAACAGAAATTAAAAAATGAAGAAAAAGAAGAAGTTGGTAAAGAATTAAAAGAAATAATTGAAGATGAGATTAGTGAGAAACAAGATTATTTAAAGTATTTTGATTTAGATAAAGGAATTAATGATCAAGAAATGATAAAAAATAAATATAAAGAGGAGACAAAAACTGAAGAAGAAAATAGGATAGAAGAGAATGAATTAAATGAAATAAGTGAAAATAGTATAACAAAATTAATTAATGAAATTGAAGAAAAAATAATTAAAGAAACCAGTGAGTTTAATTATTTTTCATCCAGCGGTACAACTTCTGGAGCTGATTCAACACATTCATTTGCTGAATTATATACAACAAATCAGGCTCTTTCAATGATGGATTTCCCACAAATTGGAAATGTTTTACCTAAACAAGTGAATGAATTGGAAGAAAAATTAAAAGAAGAGGAAGAGGAAGAATTAAATAAACTTGATAAAGAAATATTAAATAATAACATTTATAGCAGAAAAAGTAGTAATAGAAGTATTAGTAGTAGTACAACTACTTCTGGGGCTGATAATGATTCAATTAGTTCCTTTACAGGCGAAGAAAAATTGAATTTAAAACAAGAAGAAATTGAAAAGGAAGAAAAATCAGAATTTTCTAAAAATAAAAAGAGTAAAAGTATTAGTATTAGTAGTACTACAACATCGGGAGCAGATTATTCCCTATCTTCTAAAAATGAACAAATTAAACATGAACCTGAAAAAATTCAATTTTTATCAGAAAATAATTTAAATAATCTAATAATAAATAATAATCAATTTCCTAAACAAAGATTAAATATTAGTCGTTGTTCACTTCAATATGGAACAAAAGCAGTTAAAGATATTCATTTAATTAGTAATAAATATTCTCGTCAATCATCTTTAACTTTTGTACCAAAAATTATGATAAATTATACAAATAAATTGAATAGAACTAATACAAATCAGAATTTAGAAAATAAAGAAGAAAATAAAATAAGAGAAGATGAAACAAAGAAAATATTTTCTAAAATTAATATAGTTTATACAGATGCAAAATTACGTCAATCACTTTGTGAACCAACAATTTTTAGAGAAAATGAAGAAAATATTGAACATCAAATATTTAATGAAGAGATTGATAAAAATCAACATAAATCTGAAAATATTGATTTTTTATTAAAATTAGAATTTTATGCTCAAAAACTAAGTGAAGAAATTGCTGAAGAAGCTGTTAATGATATTAAAACAATTGTTTTTATTCGTAGAAATCCTAGAGCTATATATTTTGATGATAAATTTAAAGAAGACTTATTGAATGAATATGAAGAAGAAAAAGATGAAGAAGGGAAATTAGAAAAAAATAAAGAAAATACTAATAATATCGAATTAATTGAAGAAATTAATAATAAATTTGATTGGTAAGAGAAAAAGAAACTAATTTTTAAATAAATATTATTTTAAATTAAAAATTTTAAGGAAAGGGAATGATTTTTATGTGGAACCTATTAATATGGAAATTAATAAGGAAAGAAGAAATACTTTTGCTAATTCAATTGCTATGCTTTCCTCAACATTTTTGGGACGTAAAATGAGTTATGCTTTCTCAGAATCATCTAACAAACCTGAAATAATTAAAAGAAAAACATCTGAAGTAGACACCAAACAAACATCTTCATTTATGGGATTATTAAGGTAAAATTAATTAATTTAAAACCATTTAAATAGAATAAATAAATATATTTAATTTTATTTTTGTTCTTTTTAATTAAGAAAATCATCAATCAATCAATCTTTATCTTCTTTAATTGATGAAGATAATAATTTACCAGAAGAAGCATTAGTTGGCTTAACTTCAGAAGAACGTGAGCACATATTTAATGTTATAGCAGAATCACGTCAACGATTACAAATAAATTTAAATAAACAAATAACTTCTTTACAAATGAATGAATCTTCTTTTTCATTGTTAAATTTTGAGAATGAAAATATAGAAAAAATAATTAGTGAAAATACAGAAGAAATAGAAAATAATAAAATATTAATAGAAAAATCATTGGAGAAAGAAGAAATTGTAAATAAAGAAAAAATATTTAACGAAGAAGAGAAGGATGAATTTAAAGACACAAAACATGACAAAAATAAAACAAAACAAAAAACATCAAAATTTTCCTTTGATGGACTTTTAACATTATCACAACGTTTAGCAAATAAGGTTTCTGATACATTTACTAAAGAATTAGAAGATATTAATAATAATAAAGAAAAAGAAGAAGAAGAAAATGAAATAATGCCAATATTAAAAGAACATTCTACTAAAAAATTAAAAGAAGATGATCAACAATTAACAGAAGATGAATTGGAACATATTTATAAAATTACAAAATTAGCAGAGGAAGAAGAAGAAAATAATAATAATATTAAAATTGAAGTAAATATAAACAAAGAAAAAAAATTAGAAGAAATTAATAAAGAAGAAATAAAAGAAAATAATAAAGAATATTCTTCTTCACCTTTTAGTCCAGAATTTTGGCTTAAAAATAATCAAACAACTGAACAGATATCTTCTTCTATTAATATTGAAAGTAGTAGAAGTAGTAGTGGAATTGGTGATTCTGAAGGCGAACAAAGTAATTATGGTATATTATTTGGAGGAGAAAGGTAAATTGTATTTTAATTTATTGTATTAATTTTCCCAATACTCTATTTTATTTTAGTAAATTAATTTACGAATTAGTTTTTTTAAATTAATCTTTTTAAAACATATTTTAATAATTAATTAATTAAGCAGCATTTCTCTCTAAATATTTAAAATAATTTAAAATTAATTTTCAGTTTTAACCAATTTTTTCCTTATCAAACTACTTCAACATCATTTCCACCCCCTAGACCTCCTCCACCTTCAACAATGTTGAAAAATAAAGATTTAAATGAAATTGAAAATAAAGAAAAAGAGTCTTCTCGTGTTTTAAACGAAATTTGTTGGTTTAAACAAGAATTGGAAAAAATGAATGTTGCATTAATGTCTGTTGATGATAATGTTGTTTTACTAGAAGAAAAGCAAAATATAAAACAAGATATTAATGAAAATTTAGAAAAAGTTTCTGAAGAAGAAGGTTATAAAATTTTACTTAAT
Source organism: Meloidogyne exigua (assembly GCA_018905775.1). Classification (NCBI taxonomy): domain Eukaryota; kingdom Metazoa; phylum Nematoda; class Chromadorea; order Rhabditida; family Meloidogynidae; genus Meloidogyne; species Meloidogyne exigua. Next base: position 105,564 of record JAGUQR010000013.1, read on the forward strand.
TTTATAAATAAATTATAATAATGTACTATTCTAGCAAAACTACAAATGGTTGACACTTTTGCAACATTAGTAAAAACAAACGAAGAAATAAAGCAAAATATGTTGGTGGATTCATGGCCAATTTGTCAGGAAAAACAATTGCAACAAATAGAAACTTTTGTAGTCCAAAAAAGGAAGCAAAAAAATTTAATCGAAGAAAAAAGTGTTGAAGAAAAAGCGAAAATGAAATTTAATGTGTTTCCACCAAATAATATTTCCTTAGAAGAAAATGTTTGTAATGATATTGAAAAATTAAAAGAAACAACCAATGGACAGGAAAGTGACAAAAATTGGCAGGAAATTATTTCAATGAAGGATATTTCGGACTTTAACAATGAGAATTTATTTCAAATAGAAGAACCTATATTACCAGAATGGACACTGAATAATAAAGAAAGAGAAAGCAGAATAGATGAGGGAACTTGCTCTGAAAAGAAAAATGAAAAAGAAATGTTAAAGGTTGAGGACAACGAAATAGAAGAAATAAAAAATAAAAAAGAGAAGGAGAGAGAAGGCAAAGAGGACTTTATTTCTGACAGCCGAATAAAGTGGCAGAATATCGAGATGGAGACAGACGAAGAGGAAGAATCTTTTATTAAAAATATAGCTGTCAATAGTATAAACAGTGCCATGAATGTAGAAAGTATGCCAAAAAAGGCTATAGATACAGTGGAAGTAATAGAGGACTATAGATGGATTAATATGGACAAAATGGCCACACAAAGTGCTTCTAACAATATAACCACCACAATTCCATTACCACTATATGACCAGCAGAATGAAAAGTTTGAGGAAAGTAAGCAATCGTCACTGCCCTCTGCCCTAGCTTCCTTTAATTTTTCAGTATTTCCCACGTCCGAAAAATCTTCAGAATTGACTGAGGAAGAATTTGTTTTACCTTATTCCATTGACCAAGGAGGAGAAGCAGACTTCTTCCCACACATTACTGAAGAAGAAGAGGAAGAAAATAATTTTGTTGGTGTTGGTTGTGGTGGCATTAATATTTCAGTAAAAGAAAGGCAACAGAATGAACAAATTTTGGAGGAACTAATTGGAAGCCAATATTTGGAGAAAAAAGCACCAGTAAAGGCAATAGACATTAATAAAGGAAAAAACATTTTAGAGGAGAAAAATACAGAAGAATTTTGGCAAAAATATTCTAGGCAAGTATTTATAAAAACTTTTCTCTATCTTTTTTTTTAAGTAAATATTAAAAAACAAACAAAAAGAAATGGTAAAAAATATTTTTAAAAATATATAATAGTCAATATACCAACAAAAAAGCCTTTCCTTTTACTTCTATTTCCTAACAAATACATAGAGGAGCACTTACCCAAAAACACCCATTGAGTAATTCCCCTAGAGAGAATACGCGCACTTTTTTAGAATTTCAGTTTTAGCTAACACATTTCTTTTTATAATTTATTTATTTAGAATTAAACTTTTTAATTTAGTTATTTCTTACCTTTTTTAGAGCTTTAAAGCTAATTAACTAATTATTTTAAATATTAAAAAAATAATAAAAAAGTTTATTTTAGTTATGGCCTTACAGAAACTAACAATGTTGATGAAACTAATACTATTAAATTAGATAATTTATCAGAATTAAATGACGAGCAACAGAGTATTTCAACAATTCACCGAGTGCCAACACCAATAAGTGGTCCTTTACTAGCTGATTTTTCTGAGCCTTCTAGTAATCTTTTTTACTATTTTTGTTCTTTATTAATTTTAAACCTTTTAGTAGTATCACCAATAATAACTATTCAAAGCAATATTAATTCATCAAAACCAACATCTCAATTACATTCACTACCCTCAACATTTAATAAGACAATAAATTCTTCTTTCGGTTCAATGTTCGGCCAAAAGTCCTCTTCAAGTAGTGGTGGAGGTGGTTTTAGTAATATGTTTAGTGGAAAATTCAACAAACTGACAACAGGAAAGTTGAAAGATGCTATGCAAGCAGCGAGTGAACAGTTAAGTGCTAAAGCAGCAAGTGCCGTAGAAAAAGCTAATCAGGCAATGGCTGAGGCAACTGCCGTTGTAAGTTACACTGTCTAATTATTTTCATTCATAATAAAGTTCATTTATTTTTAAGACATCAAAACATCCCCCTCCTTCCTCTTCTGTTACCTCTTCCCCTAGTAAACGACCACATTCTTCCTTAGGTTTTTTAACTACTAAAGAAGAAGATGTATTACAAGAAACAACATCTGGTCGTTCTTTATCACTTGCTCAAATTGATAATAATGCTATTGAACTTCCCCCAGGTGCTGAATTACTTTCGGAGGAAGAACAACTTAAACTTATTGCTGTAATGCAATGTGCACAGTTAGATGAGGAAATCACAAGAAAAAGAAGTATTTTTCAGGGTAAAAAAGAACAAAAAATGGTTGAAAAAGAAATCCCCAAAAATAAACAGAAAAAGGAAGAAGAAGAACAAGAAAGAGTAGAAGAGAAACATCATTATAATACCCCAGATATGAGTGGTCTCTCTATTAAGGAACAGAATAAAATTTTGGAAGTAATGAGAGCTGCTGAAGAATTTGAAAGAAATGAAGAAATGAAGAATTCCTTAAAATTAAAAGAGGATGAAAGGCCGAAGGAAGACCTTAAAATTAAAATGGATGAATTGAATGAAGAAAGTACTAAAGAAATTGTCGATATACAACCTTCTCTTTCCTTTTTAGAAGTTTATTGTTTTATTTTAATAAAATTATAATAAGTTAAGGATTTGTCTCAATATGGACAGCCTGTTCTTCCTTCTCCACCTACTTTGGATTACAACCAACAATTTGAAGATTTACCCCAGTCAGAGGAAACATTACCAAAAATTAGTCAAATTGATGATGATGATAAAGAGGAAGAGGAGGAAGATCTTTGGATGCAACCACCACGTCAAGAATTTATAGTAATTTACTTTTTAAAATAAAATAAACTTTGGAATATTAATCTATTAATTGTTTGTTTTAATTTTTATACCATGGTATTAAATTTATATTTTAAGATTTATTAATTGTAATACAAAATTAATTATTTTTAGGCTCCCCCAGAAGTTTGGGAAAATGTCGTTGTAAATTCGGCAACAAAAAAACTTTGGACAACAGATTTTACAGATGAATTAATTGATGATATTAATGAAACAATAAGAAAGAAAAGTAATGAAGGAGAGGAATTGTCAGAAGAAATTAGTGTTGAAACAGTCAGAGGTTGTTGGGAAACTCTTCCTAAAAGTGCTGAATCAATTCTTCAATTTAAAGAACAACAAAAATTATCTAAACAAGAATTTAATGAACAAAAACAAGTAGATTTAAATAAAATAAATATAAACCTTTTTGCTTGATATTTTACATTAGGATTTAATAAATATTCTAATTTTTAAATAATTTACTATTGCTTTTAGTTTATTTTTTAGACTTTCATTTTTTTATTTTAGAAATCTTCCATGTCTACAGTTTCTGAAGTTGAAGAGGAGATGGCAGCTGTTGCACGCAGTATTTATACTGGAAATTTTGTAGTTGAAAAGGAAATAAGAAAAGAACATTTTGATACTGTTCAATTGTCTGATGTCGAAGAGAAAAGGCTTCAAAAAAATGATAGTAGTGGTAGTTATTTTGAGGTAATTATTTCAATTGTTTTTAAATTAATTTAATCTTATTTGTTAGGTTGAAATGGAAGACCCTTGGTCTCCTACATTTAATGCTTCTTCTAACAATAAGTATATTTCTTCATTTACTCACCAAAGGCCACAACAAATTAATCCTCCACCAACAATTACTGTTACCTCAGAAAAAACACCCCCAGAAGAAGAATCTGAAGAGGAAGAAGAAAATGAAAATGAAGAGATTATAAATATTAAAAGAACAAGAATAATCATACAACCAAGACCAGGAAGTTCTAGTTCTGAAGAAGGGGATGAAGATGATTATCCAGATCAGGTATAAAAATTAATTAATCAATCAATATTGTTTTTAAGATAATTAAGGCACCAACAGTTTCCCCTGCTTCAATTGCTGCTTTTCAAGAAGAAAATGAAATTGAAAAACAAAAATTAGCGGCTGAAGTTCTCCAACAAATACAATCATTTGGAGAAGCTGCAGATGATGAATTTGATGTTAAATGGGCAAAACCAGTACATCAACAACAACCCAATAAGGTTATAACATTAAAAAAATTTTTTAATTAATTAATTTTATTCTTATTGTTAGACCAAAATTATTCAAAATATTCATCAATTTGAAGATAATTTTTTTATGGAAGATCCAGCAAATGTTTATTCTCCAACTAATAATAATTTAATTTTACAACAAAAACCTCCTCCTTCAACGATACTTTATAGACAGAGAACAAATCCTTTTTTGGTGGAAGCAATTGCTGTTAATGATGGACAAGATTTATTAAATTCTGGTGAAGGAGGGGAAGAAGATGATGAAGATGGTGAAGGAGATGTTACTGTCAAACAAGAGGTATTTTTATTTAATAAAAAATATTAGTATTTTAATTAAAAATAAATTTAGTTTTTTTTAATTTAAACATTTATTTCCGATCATTTCTTAACCAATAGCTTTTAAAAATTGTTTTTAAAAATTCTAACAATAAAATATTAAACTTTATTTAACAATATTATTAATAAAATACAAAAAAGATTATTTACTTTAATTTTGTTAACTAAATAATTTATTTTTCTTTTTTCTATAATCAAAAGTTTCATGCAACTTTTTTCTTTCTTCCTCGTCTCTGTTCCTTTTCTGCAATTTGTAGAGCACTTTCTTCATTTAATATATTATTTGTTAAATTATTATTTTTATTTTCTTGATGAAATGGAATATCATTGAAACGGCAATGTGTCGTTAATCTTTTTAAAAATTCATTTTATTTATTTAATTAGTTAGAAAACAATACTTTGCCAAACAAGGGTCTGTTAACCACAAATACCATTCTCCTTCTTTTTGATCACGATATTTTCCATATCTATTTATTTTAATTTAAGATATATTTAATTAAGGATACTAACGTATAATATTTTTGACATTTTTTGTTTTCAATTGGTTTTTTCTGAATAACCTTAAAATTATTTATTTTTCTTCCCATAAATTATCTTACTGAAAGATCTGCATCCTGTTCACAACCAATTGGACATGCAATGCGTGCTTTTTAAATAATTAATTAATTAATTAAAAAATTTAAACTAGTCGAATTTATTGCCAATTTATTCCATTTTGTTTGAGGCATTGGCTCTTTTCGGCATTTATAGAGATTAGGGTCTCTTTTTACTTTTGCATTTGGGGCAATTAAAATACATTCCCCTACTTTGCTTATACAGTCTAAAGTTCTTTCCTCTTAATTTAAATAAAATAATTATTTATTTATTTAATTATTACAAACCCCATCGTGGCCATTGTCCATTAACTAAAATTGTTTTAAATGTTAAAATTATTACAAAAATTAATATATTATTTAATAAATTCATTCTTAAAAAATATAACGTGTTTAAAATAAATGAAGGAATTTTTTGATTAAACATTTTTATATATCCACTGAGACAACAATAATTAATTTTAAAAAGCTTGTTTCTAGATAATAAATAAATAATTATATATATTTAATATTTTATGTGTATATCTTCTCTATACTTATTATCTTAAATTTTATCTTTTTTTTTATTTTTATTCTTGATTAATATCTTTAAATAAAATATTTTTTTTTGTATAAAAAATTAAATTTTTTTAGCGATTAGAAGCTGATGATCGTGAAAATGGAGGTAGATCAGATTTTTCTTCTTCACAATTTGATCATCAAATTTATTTTGCTCATCGTCCAGGTCCTGTTTATACAATTAATGAAAGCCCTGCTGAGGCTGAATGTCCAAATGATCGTGAAGGAATTTATCATCCAGAAAGAATAGAAAGGAAGCCTTTACATTCAGATATTTTATCAACACTTATTTCACCTGAAATGGCAGCTGATAGTGAAAGAAGACGTTCTCGGTATATTTATTTATTTAATTGTTTTTAATTTAAATTAGGACAGCTAATTTATTTTTTTTTAAATTTAAGATCAAAATCCAAATCATCTTTGCCTATAGAACCTCAAATACCTATAATAACTCCAATTAGAGATGCTCCACAACCTCCAACTTCATTTACACAACAAAATGGAATTCAAGATATTAATAAAGAAAATAATCCTTTTATTCATTTAACTAAAGAAGACATTATTCAGAAAAATATTCCTTCATCTTTAAATGTTGAAATAAAATCAAATATTGAAGAAGAAGGAGAATTGGTAGATAATAATAATGTTACTCTACAATCTCCAAAGTATTTATTAAATTTAAAATAATATAATATTTTTATTTTTAAGGTTAAAACGTTCCCCCGCGATGAATTTAACAACAATTACTGATGATAATTCTAATAAACATATAACAACAACAACTACTGCTACTACTTGTTCTACTACTGCTTATATTAATGACTCAATGATATTAACGGTGGGCAATTTTTTTTAAATAAATTTATTATTTATTTACTTAATTTGCTGTAATTTTTATTAAATTTTTATTTTTAAATAGCTAGGTAGTTTATAAAATATTTCTTTTTTATTTTTTAATTTTATTAATTTTTTAATTTATATATTTTAACTTTTTCTTATAAATTATTAAATTCAAAAATCATTTTGTGAGACTACTAATCTTAAACTTTACATTTTAAATAACCTAAAAAATATTTAATTAATTAATTTATAAATAATTATGTATTTTCTTATTATTTTCTATTATTTTTTTTCTCAAAATTATTTTCAAAAATTTTTTTTAACTACTTCTCCTCCACCCTCAAGGTTCTTTATTTATAGTGTCTTACTCGCCTCAGTTCCTTCCTTTTTTAGTTAGTATACATATAACAAATGCCAACGTTTCACGCCAATACCGGAAACAGTGCCCAAAGCATTGCTGCACTATACTTCGTTTTTTATTTTTATGTCTTTAGAGTATTTCAAACATCATTAAAGTAAAAAATAGATTTTATTTAGACTCAACTATTAAAAACAAATCCCGCTGCGGCAATCCTTCTCTTTCATAGTAGTAATATTAGGCAATCCTTTATATGTATATAAAAAATATTTTTAGTCTATTTCTCATTTTTCTCTTAAAGCCGAGGTGTGTAAAACCATATAAATAAAAAAAGAAGTAATGTACTACTAATACATTGTAGTACTTACTACTACTAAAATAACTGCTCGTTTATTTTTCTTTATTTATTTTTTTGAATTTTCCTTTTCTGTTTTTCTATTTTCTAACAAAAAGCCGATAAAAATGTTTTAGTAAAAATGAATTGCATTAAAATTGATATTCGAGATATATTTATTTTTTACCTTTATTTATTTATTGTTTATTTAACATCAAATAAATAAAAATATTATTTAATTACTCTATTTTAATTCTTATTCTCTCTAGAAAACTATTTAAATTATTAAAATGTATTTTCCTACATCAATTTATTGTTGTAATTATCAACTACAACGTCAACTTGATTACTATTAAACTATTTAGTAAGAGAAAAATCAAGGGCATTTATTTGTCTCACAATTTGATTTTTTAGAAGTATTTTTATACTTGAGAATGGATCTTTCTGAATTATTTTTTTTATTAAACCTGAGAATTCACTTAAATAATTGGTGTCTTATAGGATAATGCAAGTGTTCAATCTATTAATACTTCTACTATTATCACTGCCGTTGATCCGAAACCTTGTAATATTACTTCAACAACAACAACTGTTAATTCTTCTTCTGCCCAACATTCTCAGTATTATCCACCTTTACCGGTTGTTTGTTGTACTGAGATGGGCCGTAGACGATTACCTTCATTACCAACTTCGGCTGTTCAACAACAAATTATTCAAAAAAGCTATTCTCAAGGCCTTAATTTTTCACATGAAAAACAGCCAATTACTCCCATTAATTCTTATCAAACGCCTCAAACTTCTACTATTTTTGACTCAAATAATTTAGAATTAATTAATAGACGTCATTCTTCTTCTATAGCAATACCTACAACAACAACAACCCATCTAATAACTTATTACACTTCTTTTGCTCCAGAAAAGGCTGATGTATCTGTTAGTACAACAAATGATCAAGGACCTGCTTATTTTTCTGAACAGAAAAAAGAAGACAACTTTTTTGTTGGCTTAACTGATGATAATAAACAATTTACAATAAATAAACTTCCACAAATTTATGGGAGAAATTATCCATGTAATGCATTGGATCGTTTTACTACGACAGCCTCGGTTATTCCTGGAGCCACTTTTATTAAACAAGATGAAGAGAGGTCTCAACAACTTCAAAAGAAGCAATCAACTTATTCAAAGTCTTTAGGTTCTTTATTGATGCAACCTTTAGATATTTCTTCAACTTCTGCTACTACTACAACTTCTTATTCCTGTTTACTAACATCAATTAATAAACCTTTATTTTCTTCTTCTCCATCTTGGAAAACAACAACAATTAAAGCACGACAACAACCATTTTTAAGTAATGCTGAACAACGTGCGACACAAGAAACTCTTTGCCAATTAATGTTTAAAAAAGAGTTACGTGAAGCACTGGCAAAACGACGTGAGGCCTTAGATACTTGTGAAATTGAAGCTCGTCATAGACAATACCAAATTGATCGTTGGTTACGCACTGGTGGAGATTTATTATTTAAAGACACTTCTTCAGTGCCTATTCATCCTCCTGAACTGGATTCAATACCAAAAGTTGTAAAATGTTCACTACCCAGAGATTTAATTGCTGGTGCTAGAATTGTGCCCTCAAAAATAGATAAACGACAAAAAACTATTGTCCCTCATTATGGTTTACCTTCTACCTCTTCAGCATCAGAAAAACCTCAAAAAATAGGTATTGCAAGATCAATTGCATGTCAATCTGAAGAAGAAAGAGAAACATTTCCTTCATTTTCACCTAAAAAGATTATTCCTTTAAAAGACTTCGGGTCATTCTCAACAAGAGATGGAACTAATTTTAAAAATAAAATAATAAAAAGATTTATTAATACGAGAGATGCTTATACTCAGACTGCTCTTTGTGCTGAAACACAGACAGATCCATGCATTGAAGTCAATGATATTATTGGTGAATTAGCTGGTAAGGAAAGATTGTGGACATCTGATGAAAAATTTAATAGGTATCTTTTCAGTTTTTGTCTTTTCCATTTAATATGCCTAAAAAAGTCTTAAACCTTTCCTTTACTATACTCGTTAAGAACATCCTATTCTGGATTTCATCGACCAAATCAACCAACATCAGATGATCCGTCCTCTCGTCGTTTCTTAACTTCTTCCCGTACAGATTTGGCACAACAACATTCACACCCTTATCACGTTCCTTGGTTTCGATATCGTGATAACAGTCGGCTTGATCGCTTTCAACTTACTGACGATACACAGAGTGAACTTGGCCGAAAAGAACGTTGTATACGTACTGAATTAGACCAACGAAGACTAAAACAGCAACAATGCTACAATTCATTGGGTGATTTACGTTATAATGATTTAAAGACATCTCAACAAAGACAATGGCCACAATATCAACAACAACAAGCTCCTCAACAAAGCCTTTACCCAACGTTTACAGGCACAAATTCTTTGCCTAGAGGCTGGCCTGAAACATCTAGTATTGGGGGTCCTTTATCAATGCCTAGTTCATATCACCGTTCATCACAGGATCGTTACCGATATAATTATGGTTCATTACCAAGAGATTACGAACGGAGAATGAATTCCTCTTTTATCCCGAAGGAACAACAACAATGGCACAGAAATTATTTAGGGCAACAACTGCAACCATCTTTTTATGGTTCATATTCTCTCCAAGATCTTGATACTCCTAATAATTATTTTGGAAAATATTTTGATATTTTTGGAAGAGGACAACAGACTGAAAGTCAAATTGATTCAATGCAAGAATTCCTTAGACAACAACGGCCTTTAAATTGGCAACAACAAAGTCGTTCTCTCAACCATTTAGGCAGCATAATGCCTGATGATTTCCAGAATGATCCTAAAAAATCTCAACAAAGACAATCTGACTTTTTAGACTTTCAACCAGTTAAAGGGCATTCAATTATTAATAAAAAACCTTCTCCGAATGAGTTGTTATCAGAATATGCAAATTTTTTAAATAATCGCTTTATTGAACAGCAAAGACAACAGAAAATTGCTGATGAGAGAGAACGGGAACGATTACATTTACAACAGCGATATTTTGGTACTTTTCTAATTATTTGTTTAATTGATTTTTAATTTTTGATAATATTACTTAATAATTAATTTTTGGGAAAAAATTATTTCTCTTACGATTAGTTAGAAATTTTCTTAATTCCAATTAAATATAAGAATCATTTTTTGCAATAATTAAAAAGAAATAGCAATTCCCTCGTTTAAACTCTAAAAACAATTTTCAATAAGGTGAAAGATATAATGATAATACAGCCCCATTTAATGGTTATTTTGATGATCAACAAAGGTTGGAATTATTTCCTGATACTCAACAACAACATTATTTATCACAACATCCTTCAGAAATATATGAGGATAACCTACAATTTGAGCAATTACAACCTTTTGTTTATAGTAGAAATGAAACAAGTTATGGAGCAAGACCACCACCTACACCCGAATATGGAAATTTTAGTTGGAGAGGACAACAACCCTCTTATAGAGAAATAGATAATAATAATTATAATATTGGTGGTGGATATACTTCATACCAACAACAAATATTCCAACAACCTCAACAACAACTTGGTTCAATTTATGACAGAATTCCAAACAGACTGTTAAATCAAAGAATTCAACCAGCGCAACAATATACCCAATTTACACCTTTATCTATTCCTTTATCTCTTAATAAACATCAACAACATCAAAGCCGTAGTTTGCCACCAAGTATTCTAAGAAAAAGACAAACTCTTATTAGCAGGGAAGATGAAAGCTGGCCAAATGAATTATCAAACGAATGGCCCCAAAATGTTAAAAAAATTAATAGAATGACAGGTAGTCGATGTAATTAAAAAAGGAAAAGATTTTAATTTTTTGGTAATAATTCAATATTATTTAAAAGAGCTCATCCACTTGTTCAATTTATTTGTTTATGTCTTTCTTATGTAAATATTTTTATTTAAACATTATTTTTTAGTCATATTAATTTTTTCAAATTTACTTTTAATTCAATTTGTATTCCTTTTTTATTGAAATTATTTGTTTTTTATTTACTTTTCGCGTTAATTTTTTATCATTCAATTAAATGAATTTATTAAATTGAGATATATTGAATAAATTTTTATTAAATTTAAGTCTTTATTTTTAGATAAGTATTGAGATTAATTAACTTAATTTAATGAATTTATTCATCTAGGGTATTAAATTAGTTTAGAATATATTAAGCATTATTAATAAATTGGATCATCTAACTGGAAATGAAGGAGGAGAGAAGAGGTAAATTATGGAAATTTACACAACATTTTTAAACAATTGGTGGTGGAATTAATTCAGAATAGGTAAAAAATTGCATACTTTTGAATGGTTTAATCTAAAAATTGTTTTTTCACGTAGTTCCCTTTTTTTGGATTAAAATTAGTAAAATATAAAAGATTTATTAAAAATATTTTCAAACAATTTTAAATTCATAATTAAAAAGTTAGAAACTATTTTAAAACATTTATTTATAATTTTTACTTTATATAGAAATTTTATTTAATCATTATTTAATTCATCAGTTCCTTTAATTCTTTTTTTAACCCTTTTAATGTGGATGAGCTCTTATAAATTTACTAAAAAATTTTTTCATTATTTTGAAATAATTTTTAATATTTCTAATAATTATTTTAAACAGAAGATAATTCAAAACATAAATCATTTAAACGTTCATCAAAAATTAAACGTTTATTATTAACTAGAAGATATAAACACGATAATATTTTTAAAGGTTTAATAATTAATAGCTACTTTAATTTATTATTTTTTAAAGATTTGGGGATTTGTATTGTTGGCGGAAAAAAGATGCCAACTGGTGATTTAGGCGCTTTTATTAGTTCTATAGATAGAAATATTGTTAATGAAATGTTGGGAGAAGTATCTGAAGGAGATCAGGTTATTTATTATTTTAAATGATTAAAAATTATTTAAAAGGTTTTTGAATGGAATGGAGTTTTATTAAGTGGGAAAACTTATGAAGAAGTTGAAAGAATTATTCAGGCAAGCACTGGAGAAATTGAACTAATTGTTTCTTGTAATGAAGAAAAACAAAGGGTTAATGAACTGAAAAAAAATGTAAGAAGAGTTAAAAATAATGAAAAAGGAAGCAAAGTTGACAGAGACCATAATAAACAAAGTATATTTAATTATTTTTTATTTCAAGTAATTATTTAAATAAGTAAATTCTTGGCATTCTCCAAATGAACCTCCACCTGTTCCAGCTCATCAAAGTAGTAGTAATAGTATTAGTGATGAAGAAAAAAAAGAGGATCAAAACCAGCAAACTAATAAAGAATATTCCTTTATTAATAATGGAAAAGTATATTTGAATCAAATTTTTAAAAAAATACAATTTCTTAAGAGTGCTCGATTAAATGGTTCACATGGTTATTTACAATTAGCAATTGCATATGCTCCACAAGAAGAATTACTACAAGTTTATATTTTGGCAGCTAGAGCCTTACCTTTTAATGAAAATGGAATACCTCCAAATGCTTATGTTAAAATATATTTATTACCAGGAAGAAAGTTAATTTTTAAAAAATATTATTAATTTTAATTATTTTTCCCTTATTAAAAAAGGGTTGAGAATAAACGTCGGACTAAATATCAACTAAAAAGTTCAAATCCGGTTTGGGATCAATTAATAGAATATAAAATTGGTGCAGATAGATTGGCTAATCATTTCCTAGAACTTACAGTTTATAATTATGATCGTGATAGAAAAAGTGAAAATCAACCTTTGGGTCAATGTTTAGTTATCTTGGGAGGTTATTTTCTAAATTAATATTATTTTAATTTTTATTATTTCACAGATACTTCAATTGTCTTTAGTGGTACTCCTAGATGGTTTGCGCTTCAACCACCATCATTTTCTTATTTATCAACGAATGAAGAAACAATAGAATTTAATTTATTAAATAATCAACAAAATGATCGATTTTTGGATTATAATCCAGGTTTAATTTTTTAGATATAAATTTTTATTCTATTTTTAGTCACTCTAGATATGCTTAGTGGATATCCAGCAATTACTTAGAAAATAAATAAATATATTTTAATTCAATTGATTACCTATTTTATTTTTATGTGATTTTTTTAAATAAATTATTACAGCGATTTAAGCCGCGAAGCGGCGACAACGCGCTGGTTTCTAAATAAATATGTTAAATAAATAAATTATTCAATATTATTTGTGCTCTGGTATTATGTTTTTTCTTTATATCTTTTCTTTTTACGCTATATGTTCTCTCATTATATTTCGTTTTTCAAAATCTGTAGTAGTTTTTATTAATTAAAAAGGACAACAGTGATGCCAACGCTAAGAGAATATTTTATGCTTGATAGGATTGCCAAGTTCCGAGGTATGTTGAAACAAGTTGGAGGATGGAAAGCTGCGTTCAAACAATTATATTTGTAATTGTTTTTATAAATACTTTTATCATTATTAATTTATTTAAGAACTGATGATTTAAAACCTGGTAATTTTGTTGGAGAAGACCAATTTGGGAATCGGTATTTTGAGGTTTTTTTTATTTTATAAGAAGTTTTCTAAGATAATATTTCGAATAGAAACAATATTTTTTGAATAATTGCTTTGTTTCTCTAAAATTTCTTATTTTACATAGGATAATTCTCAATTTATGCCTCGTAATCGATGGGTAATATACACGGAAAAGAAATGGTTGGAATATGATGGGTCACAAATTCCACCTGAATGGCATAGATGGATGCACCATATTTGTGTAATTTTTTTTACGAATTATTTTTAAAATTAGCATAAATTATCTAATAGATGGATTCATTATACATGTATTTCCTCAATTAGAATAAATTTAATCTTAGGATAACCCGCCAACCAAAGAAGCTCTGTTTAAACCAAAATGGCAATTAGAACATAGAGAGAATTTAAGCGTTGAACTGTAGGTTTAACGATTGTAGACGTCTTTAACATTCAACCATCAATTTTTAGAAGTGAGAAGTACGTTCCATACTCCACAACCCGAGCAAAAGTTCAAGGATGGACAGGGCCTGGCCGTAAAGACATCGGTATTTAAGAATTATGAATATAGCTTATCCGATAATATTTCTTTATTGTAGTTTAAGATAAGATAATAGAAACAAAATTAATTAAATTTATTTTACTCTGCCATCATAGTCACGTCCTCAGCCTTTTAACACTGAAGAGTGGTCACGCTTAAAAATTAACCTAAAAACTAATTAAAATATCGAAAAAACCTAGTTGAATAGCCTCGGAAGTAAAGTCGGGAATTCTTTTTTAAAAATATTTTAATCCAATTGTTTAAGAAAATACCTAACAATCTGTATATTCCTTGTCCAATTTAGCAACAATAATTTGTGCTTCAGCTTCTCTTACACTTGGTAAAGCAAAAGGCCTTCCTTGGTAATCACGGTACCAACTCTCGGATTTACAGTGTTTGGGGTTGTGTCTCTTTTATAAGCATCCGTAGAAAATTACATCTGGTGGTCCATCTTGCCATTTGAAACCCAGGAACAAACGAAAAATAATTTTTAAAAAATATTTTCACCATTCTAGAGCGAAAGACAGCTTAACAACGGGTTTCTAGTTACTGACAAAACATGAAAATTTTCATGCTGGCAACAGCCTGATTTTACTAGACTCAAGCGGTTTTTGAGTAAATGAATTTTTTGGCATTCTGTTGTCTTCCATTATTCGCAAAAAACTAAATAGTTCGTAAAATAAGAGAATTAGAGATGAAAAGGATTTAGAATTAAACTTCCTAGAAAACCAGAAGTTTCGATATTTTTTATTCTATTTAATAATGTTTGTAGTCTTATTTTCCATATACTTCTTCATTGATCTGAAGATATCGGAGTTTGTCAGGTCTGTTTCCTTAGGTTTTGGCTCTTGGCATTTTGTTTGTTCTAGAACTTTCTATCGCCAACTATTCGCGAATCATAATGAGCAAAATAGTCTGTGGAAGAGATTTAGAGATAAAAAGCAATGTCATTGTAAATTTGGAGCTTCATGGCTGGTCTTGCTTCTATATTTGCTATGCTCCTCCTCTACAACATTGAAAACTTTTCGAGTTTGTTTTGATTTCCTTAAGAAAAATATTTATAATTAAATTTAGAAATATGATCAGTTGTTAAAGATGAAAGGACGAAAATCCAAACCTGGCTAAAATCAACACACAACGAAGAGAGGCAGCAAACTTGGAAATTTTCTGGATGATAATGAATGAGGACTTCGGGATATGTAGTGTTTTCTTTCTCTACTGATAGAATAAAGGTTTCTTTTGATAATCTTTTTCATATTATTGTTTATTAAATTTAGTGCCGAGTTCACTTTTGCCCGATTTGTTTGAACCCTCCGGATGTCGCATTTTTGAACACCTCCTGGTGGAGTACAGAGTTCTGTAGAACCTCCTGAATGAGAACCAGTTCTATTAACCTCCTGGTGGAGTACGAGTGCTGTAGAACCTCCTGAATGAGAACCAGTTCTATTAACCTCCTGGTGGAGTACGAGTGCTGTAGAACCTCCTGAATGAGAACCAGTTCTATTAACCT
Source organism: Meloidogyne exigua (assembly GCA_018905775.1). Classification (NCBI taxonomy): domain Eukaryota; kingdom Metazoa; phylum Nematoda; class Chromadorea; order Rhabditida; family Meloidogynidae; genus Meloidogyne; species Meloidogyne exigua. The sequence goes on from JAGUQR010000013.1 coordinate 121,421, forward strand.
CCTGGTGGAGTACGAGTGCTGTAGAACCTCCCGATCTCTATCGGTTGCTAATTGTGTTCACTATACCAGGCTCTGCCAGTTTGTTAATGGAACCAGGCTTTTTCAGTTGCTAATTGTGTTCACTATACCAGGCTCTGCCAGTTTGTTAATGGAACCAGGCTTTTTCAGTTGCTAATTGTGTTCACTATACCAGGCTCTGTCAGTTTGTTAATGGAACCAGGCTTTTTCAGTTGCTAATTGAGTTCACTAAACCAGGCTCTGCCAGTTTCTAATTGGGTTCACAAATGGTGGGTGTCGGAGCAGTGTGCATTGAATCGTGTCCAATGAATCCAGTTCTGGCAGGCCTTTGTTCTGGAACCATGCTGTTTAGCGCAGTGTTCACGGACAAAAGGTGGTGTCAGGGCTGTGTTCGTTGAATATTAGGCTTGGCTTTTCTTTGAATCCAGTTCTGGCAGGCCTTTGTTCTTGAACCATGCTGTTTAGCGCAGTGTTCACGGACAAAAGGTGGTGTCAGCGTTGTGTTCATTGAATTTTTGCCAGGGAACGCTCGGTTCTGAGTGGAACTCCATACCCACGGAGTTTAGCTCAGAGCTTGAGTTGTTCCCGTTTGTTGGTCTTCTTGGCGTTGCTTCTCCCTGAATTTCATCGCAGTTGTTGGACATGGACATTGTCCAGGTTTTTTAAAATATCATCTTTTATGTAAACTTTACTTTTTTTTTTATTTCGCTACATTTTGGAGTGCACAATCATTTTGGAGAGCCTTGGAAATCGATCCATTGGACGCTGCTACTTGGCATTCATTAGGTTTTTTTAATTTCAAGAAATTCTATATAAATTTTAGGCATTTGGCACTTCTTTTGCTAACCTTTCAACAAGTCAACGCTTTATTGCCTCAATTTTCTACTCATAACCGCCATCTAGTACCTTTGTCGAAGAATTACGACATTTTCAGGGGGCGGACCCGAAGGAAGCTTATGGAAGAGTAAGAAATTAAATCAAAACCTTCTCCATTTAATAAATAAAGGATTCTTTTAATTTTCACTTAAAATTAATTGGAAATAAATATTTACTCTGCATAAATCTGATATTTTTGTGTATTTGATTAAGTCTTAAGGTAATTTTTTCAGTTATATCATGCACAAATTTGATATTTTTATCTATTTGATTAAGTCTTAAGTTAATTTTTTCAGTATTTGATTGAATATAAGTGTTAAGTAAGCTAATTTTTTCAGTTATATTATTATTTTTACTTTAGTGAAAAAGTAAATAAATAATAGAGAAAGAGAATTAAAATAGTATGTAAGTTAGAGAAGAAAAGACGGTGAAATATAATGGAAACGAAGAAAAAGAAAAGGAGATATGCATTCACTTTTCTTTGTCATTTACTCCTTATGCAATATTTCATTTTAAAAGTAATTAAGTTAAGCTGTTTTTGGCAAAAAAAAATGGGTGACGAGATAACTGTTAGTGACAATTGTTTTTTTGCTTTTTTTTTAAATTTTGTTAACAAATCCTAACAATTTTGATGTTACGGTACTACCGTATATGTAACGAGTTGAGCTAATTTACACGTAAATGAGAAAACTGCATGAGGCCAATTGGGTGCGGCCAACTGAGTGCGTAACATCTGAGTGCAGTCTTATTTAAATTACAGTAAGTGTACAGTATTTGATATAATCATTGCTTTATTATCTAATGATAAATCTTTCTAGAAACTTGGTTTCCTTTTATTTTGGTACAAAACTTTTTTTAAAGGATTAATTAAAGCTTATTTGAAATATTATTCGCTATATTTAATTAGTAACACTATTATTTTCTAAAATATTTAAATACTTCAGGCTAAGTTTACAATTTGAAAGCTTTTGCGTTTATTACCCTTACTTGTAGGTATCCAAATACTTTGTAATTAATTAATTCTACAATTAGAAGTAATTTGACCTTTGGTATTGTGATCACTGATCATTTAATTTTGACAAAACTTTGTTTAAGGAAATAATTATACTTATTTGAATATTATTCGTTATACTGTATACTTGTGATTAATTAATAATAATATTATTTTCTAAAATATTTAAATACCCTCAGGATAAGTTTATAATTTGAAAGCTTTTGCGTTTATTGTCCTCACATGTAGTACAGTATCAAAATACTTTTCAGTTAATTAATTTTCTACGATTAGAAGATAATTTTCCATTAGTACTGAGTTGGACCTTTTGGCCAGACATTTCAGTACATATAATTTATAGCTATTAATTAATAAACTTTTTAATCTTCAATTTCTTTTTAAAAATGATGTAAGAAAAAAATAAAATAATAAATTAAAGTTAAAGTATTGAAGAATTGTTTGAGGAAGAGCAAGGAGTAGTTTAAGCTTTAATTAATAGTTGGGGTTTTAATTTAATAGTTTCGTATACCTACCTTAGTTTGGAAGAGCCTTCTTGCATAACATCCAAGTAAGGTAATAAAAATAAAGAAGAAATAAAAGAGATGGTTAGAGAAATAAAGAAAAAGAAATAGAATGGTGAAAATTAAGGTTATTTACTCACTATGCAATATTTCTAAATATATTTTTATTTAAATAAACAGAATTATATCAATAAAGGAAAAAATGTTGAAAGGAGGTACAGGAAGGGTTCAATACGTTTGAATGAATAAAAAGGATAAATGAGATATGAGAATGTAAACAAAAATTAAAATTTGATTTTTAAAGCAAAAACCCTACTACAAAATTTATTATAATATTATTACGGTATTTAAATACCGTAGTCACAAAATTCGCCCTCAGGGGTCAGAAACCACCCACCCATCCTTCCCCCCGCTTAGGCCGATGACTTACTAGCCTTGAACTTGAATTGTTGCATAAGGAGTAGAACTCAAAGGAAATTAAAGAAAATTTCCTTCCACCACCTAATGCATAGTCTCTAATCAAAAATTGGGGAAGTTAATAACTATTAAATTGAATTATTGCATAAGGAGTAGAACACAAAAGAGAGGTCATGTAAAAACAAGCAACCTTTTCCTTTATATTTTCACAGCTTTTCTTCTCTAACTTACATGCTATTTTAATGATCTTTCTCTCTATTTATTCTTTTTAAGGTTCCAGTGGAAATCTTGGAACTTTCCTATTACTTTAACACCAAACATATTAAAAAATAATAGAAAAATTAAATTTTAATCTAAAAATAAAAAAAACATGTATATTGTATTATTCTTAAATTATTTAAACATAGTGAACAATTTAGCACCTGCACCTTCTACCATTGAAACAGCCTGAGAAGCAGCTGAACTACTTAATCTTAAGAAATAATTTAAAAGGCTTTTTTTTATTAAATAAAAAACAAACAAGGACGATTGTCCCAATTGATTAGTAAAACCACCAAATGTTCCCCTTCCTGGACCAGATGAATGATGAACACGATTTGAAGATTCATTCAATGCTGAATTGGTTTCTTCTAATTGAAGTCGACGCTGTACTGATTGATAATTTTTACTATTTAATAATTCTTCATCTATTCCATGTAACTCAAAATCTGAGTAAATTTTCTAAAAAAGAAAATGGAAAATAATTTAGTTAAAAAGAAAACCTTAAACATAAATGAAAGACATGTTAATTGATAAGTAGATAAAGATTGCTGAAGTCTTTCAATTAACCATTCATTTAACATTTTCATTTGACCAGAATACCAGTCCTATAAAATATTAATGAAAATAATGGAAATATGTATTATTTTAATCTAAAAATTACCAGTAATAACCGATTGACCCAAACTTCATCTGCAACAATTTGCTGAATTTGTTCAGATGATCCCCGCATAAAATGAACATAAGATTGGCCTAAATTTGAAGAAGCAACAACTCCAGTATTATTATTATGTTGATGTAAATTTTGTTGATTTAAAGGGATTTGATGTTGTTGTTGATTTTGAGTACCTTCTCCCACCAAATTCTTCATTTTATTAAATATTGTGTTTGGTTTTGGAGCCATTGACAATAACGCACCAATTGGATTACCCTTAAATTAATAAAGAATTGTAATAATTTGAAGTTTAAACTCCAATAAAAATTTGGATTTTTAATAGAAAATTACCTCATCATATCTAGCTAAACGTGAAAGAGTAAATTCAAGAATAGAAAGTAATTTCTCTTCAATAATCGTACACATATCTGCTAACATTGTATCAAGTGTATCATCTAACGCATAAAAAGCATGTTCAGTACCATTTAATTTAGCCGCTCTAGCCTTTGAAGCAAAAACCACATTAACCATAACACAAACTTCTGAAGGTAAAATCCAATCTAATGATTTTTTTATTCTTTGCATAAATTGATCAAAACATTGATAAGTACTTTAATTAAAAATTAAATAAAAAAACTATTATTTTCTTTTATTTTTTACATACCAACAGGCACAGCGAGATATCATTTCAGAAGCAAGACTACGCATTCTTCCTTGTAATTCCATTGCAAATATCTCAGCTGGCCAATTCAAATCCTGAATAAATCCATGTAATGCATCAAGTTTCCAATAAATATCCTCAGATGTTGAACAACCATCTCTTTAAAAATAATTTTAATTCTTAGTTAATTAATTTGTAAAGGCTATTTAAGGAATAAAAAACAAGATTTAGTCAAAATTATCAAAGAAAAAACTTACTTTCTCACTTCCCATTTTTCTTTTTGAAAATTTTTATCAATAGATGAAACAATGCTATTCTCCATTAAATCAATATAATGTTTAACCATTGGTTCAAATTGTTCTACTAATTTTCTATGAAAAGGACCCATTCTTAAATTTAAATCTGTACATAAATAATCATTGAGCAATTGAAAAAGAGGAAAAGCATCCCAAGAATCAGGTGGTTGCATATCTAAAGCTGCATCTAAATCAACAGAGTAGAGAGTCCAAAATATTTCGGAATGGTCGACTAAAAGATCGGAGAACCAAGCAAATGCCTAAAAAATTTAATTAAAATAATTAAATTAGAAAATAAAGATTTAAAAAATTAATTAAAAAAAGCAAATTGGAAAAATAAGCGAATGGAAAAGAAGCAAAAAAGAAATTATTAAAAATAAATAAGCAAATAAAAAAGTTAAAGCTCTAGTTAAAATTAATAAAATATAATTTTTGCATCGACTTTTAATTTTCAAAAAACTTAACTCGCCAGCATCACGTAATTGCTAAAATAGAAATTTAGGAAATAAAAAAAATAAAGAAAGTTGGCTTAAAAGGAAAGAAAATTAAATTATTTTTAGAATAATGAGAGAGATAGCGAAGCAATAGGAAAAGAAGATTTTTTAATTTTAAATAAATTAAATAATTATTTTTAAAAAATACTTCTCCATGATGTTCCTCATTTTCTTTGAGTAAATCAATACATAATTCAGTTACTCTAATCATATCTTCTATCCTTTGTTGGGGACTTACATCAACACCCATTCTTTCTTCAAAATAATAATTTACAATAGAATAATTAAATTATAATTATTTTTTACGTTCAATTTTAGCTTCATTACATATTCGTGTGTAATTAACTAAGGCTGCATCTTCAAGACATTTTTTAATTACTGAACGAACCTTTAAAAATATATATAGGTATATTAATGGATAAAATAATTTTACTTCCTCAGGTGGAACAGGAGAAACAACATCCTTCATTAAAACACGTTCTAACAAAGAAAGGGTTCCTTTAAGCGCTCCTTCTGGTCTTCCAAAGGGAAAACAATAACTATAAAATAATTAATAATTAAAACAAAAAATAATAAATATTTTACCGAAAATTTGTTATTTGTTTTTCTAATAAAACTTTTAAGCGTTCCTTAACTTCTTGAAAATGTTCCTTCTCTTCTAGAGTGACTGTACCTACACCATCAGGTCTAAAATAATTAAAAATTTATTTAATAAAATGGTTTTTCATTTATTTAAATAATTTGAAGGTTTTACCTATTTCCATGAACATGAGAAGCACAAAAAGCAAAGGAATAATGAATTAAAGTTGGTTCAATTAAATGCCCTTCATCAGCTTTATTTAATAAATCATTAAGTAAAGATACATGTCTATGACATCCTCTAACCATATATCTAGCACAATATTCATCAAGTACAAAAACTTGACCAGGAGAGAACCAACCCTTTTTTTAATCGAAAAATAATTTTAAAAAAAATTAATTTTATTTTACCAAAGAACATATTGGGTCATTCAATCGAAAATCTAACGTCATACTCTGTAATTTAGCAAATAAATGGTCGTGGGCCATTTGAACAGGATCTGCTTGGATTAATTCATCCAACCCTTAAAAAATAAATTTATTTAAAATTAAATTAGAGAATAATTATTAACCGTGTTTTGAGGCTTTATCTTGTATTCCCTGCGTTTTTGTAGCCAAAATTGATTGTTTTGGAGGGACAGGTTTATATGCTTGCCCTGTTGCTCTATATAAAGCTTGTACCCATAGATTCCGTTCATTTTCATCATCTGTTGCAAATTTTAATTCATCCCCTTCTCTAATTGCACTAAAAATTAATTTTATTAACAATTAATTTAAAATTTTTTCCTTACGTAAAAAAATATTTTCCTCCTTGATTATAAAGTTCTTAAATAAAAATTAACAGTAATTGTTTAGAATATTTACCAGGATCTGGTTCAGGAACATAATCAATTGTAAATCCATCAAGTTGAACAAACTCTGCTGGTTCAGCCTTTTTTTCTCGATAACTACACATTGCAAAAGCATATTGAGAGACCTGAAAAATATAATTTGAATTAAAATTTTATAATTAACCTGAACAAGACAATAAAAGCGTCTTTTCCATTTTTTCCAAGATGCTCGTCCAATACCATAACAATAACCACAGGTTTTTAAATTTGGAGGTTTTTCAACACGAATGGCAATTTTAATCCTAAAAAATTTCTTTAAATTAATTTTTTAAATAATTTACCCCAAATTTTTATCAGCACTATTTTTGGGGACAGTCATTTTATACCATTCAGGATGTCTAGAACAATTAGGTGTTGGTTGAATTATTACTTTACCTAATTCTCTAAATAAACAAAATAATTAATTAATTAGACACAACTGACTTATCCTCAAAGGAAACAATATTTTTTACTTCAGCATATAATTTAACTTTAATTGTTGGCAATGGGTGTTTTGTACAAAAATCTCCTTGTGTGTCCCATCTTTTAAAAGTTATCATTATTTTTCATTAAAAAGCAACAAACGATGGTTTAGAAGCTTCAGCATGATCGGTCTGAAGTTTTGGACATCCATCAACTTCCATTGTACAATAGACTACACGATTGGGTTGTAAAGATTTTAATCCCTGAACTTCCATTACAACCACCTATTTTTGTTAAACAGTTAAAATTAATTAAATAATTAATTAACCTCCATATTAAAAGAAAGAACAACATCACTTTTACTTAAATGAACTTCATCATCTCCTTCACCATTTTTATTAAGGCTCATCGCACTTGTTCTTCTTTTTAAACTAAAACAAAATTAATAAGTATTTATAAGTAATTAGAATATTTATTAAATGTATGTAAATCCTTTGCCTTTTAATTATATTATATTTTTTAAAAATGTTTTGAAAAACATTTGTTAGTATTAAAATAAGAACAAAAAATGATTCAAAAAAATTTGGATAAAAACTAACACAACTTCTAAAAATGAAATTGGATTATAAATATTATTAAAAAAAAAATATTTGCCGGACCTGTTGAAGAGAGAAAGGTCCTCAATGCTCCGAGATCTGCAACAAAACAATTAAAAATTGACAAAAAATTGGTTGAAAACAATAAAATAAATAAGGAGAAATTAAAATAAACGGAAAAAAAAGACAAAAAAACTTTAAAAACTAAAAAAATATTCATTTGTGTTACATAAAAATTACCTGGAACTTTTATTTTTTTCTTTTTTCCTTCCCAAAGCTTGTCTAGGCGCAACAGGCACAGATTCAAGATTTGAAATGAGCAAATTAATGGATTGGCGTACTTCGTCAATAAAAAGAGTATCCATATCTTTTACAACAAATTTAGGCATTACTCTTTTTAACTTCAAAAAAGTATTATTTATAATAAATTTTAATTCAAGAAAAACCCTTGGAATATCTCTCAAAGTTTCTTCACGAGTAGCTACTTCTCTCCTAATAGCAGCAGCTTGTTCATCTGGATTATCCAATTGAAGAGCATTATCTTAATAAATTGTTTAAATTTATTTTTATTTATTAAAAGCTTACAAATAATTTGATGTTCAAATTTCTTAACCTCTAAAATTAAATATTTTAATACATATTTAATTTTGAAAAATATAAAATACTTAAAATCTGCTGAAACATATCATACAGCTGCTCTTTACTCATTATAACATCTGCAATAACTTGATTTGCACCACGCAAACGTCCTCTAAATTAGAAAAGAATTTTTTCTAATTTCCTTTTATAAATATTTCTGTTCTTATCTAAAACCTGTTTTGTTTGGTTTGAACAGTATCCTCATCACATTTCATTATTAAATCAAATTTTGCCATCCATGAAGCCAAAACCTAAAACATTATTTTATTTAATCTTAAAATTTAAAAGAAAACTGTGTCTTTGCTAAGTCCATCAATCTCTGGTAATGATCTTATTCTCCTTTCTACATTACATCGAAAAACTTCTCTAAAATCATTAGCAGCAAATCCACCAGCTTGGACTACTTTTGAAACTCTTTCTGACTTGAGAAATACTTCATAATAAGATTCTATAGCTTTAGTAAATGCTTCATCTGCTGGAATTTGAATATCTCCTTTAAGAAACCCATTAAAACGTTCTTTTATTCTTGTTAATTCTGTTTTTGTTATCTAAAGATATTAATTGTAAGTAATTTTATTTATATAACAAAGGTGGAGATTTACCCAATTTACCCCTCGAAGTATTAATTAAGGGAATTCAAATTAATGTTAGTTAAAGGACTTTTTTCATTTTTATTAAACGAATAATCTAAACCTTGAGTCGTCGTCTAGCCATATCTGTAGGTTGTTTTGCATTAAAATGATAGGCTACACATTTTGCAACAAAAACATAAAGTTGCAGGCACCTTTTTCTATCTTCTTCCTCTTCCTCAGCTTTAATTCTTTCTTGCTCTTCTCTTGTAAGCATTCCGCTCCCTCCATTTAAAATATGTGTTTCTTCTTCAACATCACATATATCTTCTTCATCGCTAAATAAATCTTGAGAACTCTGATGACCAAATGCTGGGGAATATGTAGAGTCAGGACCACCACCAACACATTCCCTACCACCAAGTACTGATCTTCCATGAGTAGAACGAAAACTTCCTTGCTAGAAATAAAAATTATTTTTATATAAATTTTAATAAATTAATAAAAACCTTTCTAGGCGTTGTAGGTCTACCCAAGGCACTTAATCCGCCTGCTCTAAAAGAACCTTTAAGTTGTGGAGTAGAACAACCACCAGTTGTTCTTCTTCCAACATTTGAGCTTTCACTTCTTCTAATACTTGTTGCAAAAGAAGATTGATCTGAAGAAGCAGGAGATTCTGTTCTAAATGCTGGACTAGCAGTACGAAGGCCCCCAGAATATTGCTGTTGTTGATTAATAAAATGATTTTGTTGGATAGTACTACGAAATTGACTACAACCTCCTGATGCTATCTAAAGAGGTGATTTTAAATGAAAATAAGAGGAATAGTTTTTAAGAATGCTGCGTATAAATGGGTCATTTTGATATAAAAAAATAAATTAAAAATAAACCTCAGAAGCATTATCAGTTGCAACAAAATCTTCTTCCTCTTCACTACTTGATGATGCCCCAAGCATCCGATATTTTTATTAAATTAATTATAATTACTTCTTCTTCTTCTTTTTATTGCTTTTATTGCTATAATATTTTAAGTATTTTTATTTAACATCAAAATATTTAAAGGAATATTTTCCTCCTCTCTCTTGTTGTTTAATTATATTTCCAAATTATGTAGTTATCAATAGTTAGAAGAATAATTATATTTATAAAAATATAATTTATTATTAAATTAATGTAAGCAAAGGAATTCTGAAAATAGTAACAATAAATTTATTTATATATACAAAAGGTGTTAATTAAAAATTGTAAGGAATAAAAAGGTGTACCAAATTATTTTAAAAATAGAAATTCTGTATATAAATATACTAGAGGCCATTAATAATATTTAAAAAAATTAATTGACTGAACAAAATAAAAATATTATTTAATTAATAATTTTAATAATTTTAAAAATTTGCAAAAAAAAAGAACATTTTTAACTCTTTTATTTTAATTTCGGCCATCAAAGAAGAAAAGCATATAGAAAATAATGTTTATGGCTGTCGGAAATGTAAAAATACCACTAAAATGGGATAGAAAAAAGAGAAAAGGAGAAAATTGGACTTAGGCATATTTAGTGAAGAAAAAATAAAAGAAACAAAAAATTCAATATTTTGAGACAGTCTCGAGAGTAGAGGAGTTTTTTTTTTGTTTAAGGTATAGTAAGTAAAGAATACATTAAATACATAGTAGAAAAAGAAAATAAAAAGACTCATCCATTGAGAAATAAAAAGGAAAAAATACAAAAAATACTTGAAATTTATGGATAAATTGGTAAATATTTAAATGAATGAAATATGTACATATTGGTTTATAAATAAATTAATTTAATATATACTTTTGTATTAATTAGAGTTAATTAAATCTAAAAATACTTAAGTTTATCAAAGAAGAATAATTCTCTTTATCTATTTATTTAAATAAATCCAAGTTATAAATATAAGAGAATTTTTTATTTTTCTATAAAAAAAAGAATATTCCTTTTTCTTTATTCCAATAAAAAATGAATGAGTAAAATGAATTAAGCTTAAAATGTAAAATAAAACAAACTGACACAAAAGGACAAAAATGAAAATAAAAGTGAAAGTGAATTGAGGTAAAAAATGAATAAAAAAAATAAAATAAAAGTAAGGGAATTATGTAGATATTAGACATATTATTTTAAAATTACTTAAATAGTACAAAAATGTTATCAATCAAATATATGAAAAAAATGTTTAAAAAAACTATAAGATTTGAATTTGTTTAATAAAAATAAATGATAATAAAATTTATTTAATTAATTAAAATTTATTTTTTAATTTAATTTTCTTTTATTTATTTAATATTTAAAAATATATATTTTTAAATATTTAGGTATTTTTGAGTGTGAAATTTGAGAAAATTTTTAAAAGGAAATTAACCAAAAATAAAAGGAAAGGAACAATTTAATGTAGCTATAATATAAAATAGAAAATAATTTTATATTAAAGTTTTAAATTTTATTAAATATTTTTATTTCAATAAACCCTTTATAAATTTTAAAAAGTCTTTAATTTTTTAATTTTTAATGTTTAAAATCCTTCCCCAGGGAAATTACCTCTTTATTTTATTAATAGTAGAGTATATCCATATTTTTATTTTTTAGGAATAATATTCATTTTAGTTATTAATTAAAATAATAAAAATTAATATATTTAAATTAAAATTAAATTTTTTAATTTATTTTTAACTTTTAAAGAATTAATAAGTAAATATTTACTACATATGTTGCCATAGAAATAAATAATAATAAATCTTTTTATTTTAATTAAAAATCAATTTAAGATTAATTTATTAAGAATATTAATTTAATAAATAATAGAATTAATAGTGGAGTTAAATATTTTTAAATAAAAAGAAATATTTTATTTAAATAATATTTAAATCTTTTTTAATTTTTAAAGAAATGTAAATTTAAAGAAAAAGGAAAATAATGACGAATATTTTTATTTCTTCTCTAGGGAACAGTTTCCAAAAAAGAAAAGATTTAATAGGCTCAATTTCTTTTTAAAGAATTATTCCAAACAAGCAAATTAAAAAAAATTTTTTAGCTCGTCATTTTTATTTAAAAAATAGATGAAAAGAAAAAGAAATCTGTTATCTTGGTAGTCAATACAAAAACACAGATGTACATAGAATTTAAAGAAAATAATACATACTGCGAACATTAAAAAAATATTAAAAATATATTCTTATTAATTTTCTAAAGTTATATATTTGAGAAAAAATGTTTAAATAAATGTCTATTAATATTATTTAATAATTATTTTAATTTAATATTTTTAAATACATATTTATTCATAAAAAAATATATTTGAAAATAAAACATTAAATATTATTTTATTATCTTCTTCTTTTATGTATTCTACTTTTAATCATCTAACCATTGAAATTCTCTTTCAATATTATTTCTTCCATTTATTATTCCTCTAGGAACTCCAGGTGGTTGTGCTCTATGTGATCCAATAAATTGTGGAGTTAATTGTCCATTATTATTATTATTTAAATTTTTTATGTCACTAGCTTGTTGTTGTTCCATTTCTATTGCATCTTCCATAAATCTTTTAAATTTTTATTTTATTTTTTAAATTAATTATTAAATATTAACCCTCCACTACGTTGAATAGCAGGTTGAATTAAAACAATTGATGTACCATTTGATTTTTGTGTATTTGGACCAGAACCAAAAACAATGGAAAGAACAATGCCTATAGAGATAAATAAGATAACCATACACCAAACACCCAAAATACAACTTAAAAAAATTAATTAAATTTAATTAATTTAATTTAATGTAACCATCTATAATGCCGAGAAAGAAAATGAGCAAAACGTAAACGAAATTTTGTTGTAATAACAGGTAATGAATAACGATATATTGATACTTTATCTACTGATAAATGTCTCCATTTAACACGACGAATATTTTCACTTTTAAAATGATTTTGAAGGAAAGTTAATGACAATATATTCGTCTAAAAAAGTAAAATTAATTATAAACAAATAATCTCTCAATTTATTAGTTTTTTGTTTTTATTTCATTATTTAATAAATAATTAAATTTAAAAAAATATTTACCTTCATATTAACATCATCCCTAACCCATAAATAACATTCTCCATCATCTGGATTTTCCTTTTCTAAGAATTTTCTGATTGATTCACGACATTTTTCGCTTAATGATTGAATAAATTGATCAGCCTAATTTAATGAATAAATAAAAATTAATTTAATTTGCCTGTGCTCCTTGTGGTCTAAAACAATAAACAGGTAAAACTCGTTGGTCAGCATGTCTAAGTAAAAATAATGCCATTGGTTGAGTGTTAATGCCATTATTTTGTTTTCTAGTATAAATTCCACCTAAAAATAAATAAATAAAAATAATATTTAATTAAATAATTTTTATAGATTTATTTAAATAATTTTAAAATAGTAGCTAGTGTATTTAAAATTATTTTATAATAAATTTGTTTGTTACCATTAGTATTTCCATTTTGTAATTGTTTCCCTCTGTAAGGAGTTGGAGATGAAGAAGGGTAAGGAGAAGAAGAAGATGATGGTGAAGAGGGTGATAATAAAATAATATTGCGATCATCTCCTCCATTTTGTTTAGAATTATTTAATTTATTTACTCCTCCATTTATTAAATTATTTTCAATTTTTAAATTATTTTTATCTAAATCATCTTCGTTAATATAACGTTGTTGTTGACATTCTTAAAAATAATTAAATTCTATTTTATTTAAATATTTTACCTTCATCTATTTCTTCTACTTCAACAGAATGTGAAGTTGAAGGTCTTTTTTCCCCTTCTTCTTCTTCTTCTTCCTCTCCTTCTTCTTCATTATCATCTAAACAAACATCAAAATCAAATTCTTCTAACCATTCTTCATCATTTGGTCCTCTTCTTACATAAAATCCAGCAGAAGCATAACCATAACTTATTGGCCTTGACTGCCTTCTTTTTGCTACTAAAGACCCTATTGAATAATGAGAAGAGCCAGCTAATGAAGGGGAAGTAAATGAAGGATTTAGTCTAGCTGAAGATGTTCGTTGAGGACGAAGAGGACAATGGGGCTGGAAAATAAATATGGAAAAGAAAATATTTTAATTAAATTATTACCATAGTAAATCCTTCAGAATTTAATGGTTGTTGTTGATTAATTACTCTAACATCATAAGATTGTCTACGAAGTCTTTCATGTACTAAACGAATAGTTGTTTTACCACCTGAAGAAGAAGGTTTCCCATTATTATTTAATGTTGTTGTTGTTGATGTATTAATTAAAGGACTTGGAATTATTTTAATCGAAGAATATGAATGTTGTTTTGTTGTTAAAAAATTATGTTGATTATTTTTTATTTCTTCACAAGGAAGTGGAATTAAATTATTATTTATTACATTATTTATTGATGTTGTAGACATTTTTTATTTTAATACTTTTCTTTAAATTTAATTATTTATTATAATTAAATGTTATAATTTAGTAATGAAGAATATTAAGAATTTTTGTTTCTTTTTTAAAGTTGAATGAAACAAAGAAATAATATTTAAGTAAATTATATATATTTAAAGTAATAATTTAAACATTGAATTGCGTAATGAATTTCTTAAATTTTTTTTTAAGATAAGAAGAAGGGTGAATTAATACATTTTATTTATAAAAGAGATAAGCAGAAAAAAATAAATAAATAAATAAGAAGTACTTACTATACTAAAAGGATATTTATGTACAACACTATAATATGCATAAAATAAATTATCTTCTTCATTCGTGACTTTTATGAATTTCTAAAAAAATAAAAATAAATAATTAAAATATATAAAAATACAAACAAATTAATTTTTAGATATGTGTGGTATAAACATTTTTTTTTATTAACTATTAAAATAGTTAAGAAAAGTTAATTTTTACAATAATTAAATTTAAAACGTTCCCTGTTAAATAATAATAAAAAAACTAAAGGTAATTTAATTAAAGATAAAAATAAATAATTTATTTAATTGTTTTTCACTTGATTAAAAAATAATATTTTAAGAATTAAATTATGTAAATAAATAAAAAGAATAAATATTTTAAAATTATTATTTAATTCTTTTATTAATTTATTTTTATTTTTCCAAGAATATATTTAATTCTTGCATCATAAAATCTTGAAAAGTATTAAATAATTATTTTTCTTAAAAGATTAGAATTTTTAATAATTTAGTTTCTAACAGACAATTTTTTATTTAAAAAATATATATTAGAGGGAATTAATTTTTAAAATAATTTTAAACATTTATTTTAATTAATTAATTGTCAAAAGTTTATTATATTTTAATAAACAATTATTTTTTATTAATATTTTAATATATTATTCTATTTCATAAATAATTGTTAATAAAAAATTAATTTAATTGATAGATGTGAACTTTAGAAAAAGCTGAAAATATTTACATATATTTTAGTTACAGAAAAATAATAATATTAATTCTAATTATTAAATAAATATTAAAATAAAATAATAAAAAGTAAAATACATATTTATTTTAGATATTATTTTAATTTAAATATTTACAAACATAAATTTTAAATATATTTATTGTCCTTCTAAAAATGAATTTTAATTAATTAATTATTAAAAATAATTAAATATTTAATATTTTTTTAATGTTTTTCTAAGCTAATCCTAAATTGTTTATACATAGTTTCTTTAAAATAATTTTTATTTAAATTCAAAAAAATAATCCACGCACCGACGCATTTTTCAGAAATATTAAAATAAATAAAGAAAATTTTAATTAAAAAATTTCTATAAAAGTAATTAATTTTTTTTTATTTTTAAAGAACTTATTTTTTTAGTTATTAATTTTAATTTTATTTAAAAATAAAAAATATTAAAAAAAATATATTTTAATAATTATTTCTTTTTATAAATAATAAAATGTCTTCTAATTTTTCTACGTAATTATTTAGCTTTGGTTTATTAGAAAACGAAATTATAGTTTAAAGAAATGTTATACATACATATGTATTTTAAGAAAATAGGGAAGCATTTCTTAATTGTAGACTAAAATTTAGCGGATTTTTAACGGAAGGAAACATTAATAATTATTTTAATAAATTCTAAATAAATAATTACTTTTAATTATAAGTTTTATTACTGTTGAAGTGCAGAAATACCTTATGGACTTTTTGTGAGTTTAATTGAATATAATTGAAAAAATAAAAATAAATTAAGAGAAAATTATTTTAGCTTAAAAATATATACATACATACATACATACATATATATACATGTGTATATATATAGAACTTTGATGAATTTCTTCAACAGGCTTTTACATGTTTGCTTTTTGGCTTTGCTAAAGAAAAAAAGGGAAGTCTTTTTTCTTCTTAATAAGAAAAAAAGAAAAGAAAGAAAAGCTGAATTCAATTAACGATTGCCTTGTCCTCATTGTGCCATATACTAACTAGACATATTTGAAAAGAAGAAAAAAAAGTAAAATGTCAAGATAAGGGGAATAAAGGGAAGATATATTAAAATAAAAAATATAAAAAGAATTTTAATGGTAAATTGAAAAAATAAGGATGTGTAAGAAAGAATAAATGAGATAATTTAAAAATAAAAGGAAAAACGGAAATTATTTAAACAAAAAATAAGGAACAAAAATGTTAAAAACAAAAAATAAATTTATGTATGTACATATGTATTTACATAATAAAAAGTTTTAAAAATATACTAAAATCATTAAAAAGTACATATTTCTTTTTATTAAATTAAAAACAAAAATTAAGGTCATAATAAAAATAAATAAACTTTAATTAATATGTAACATATTTTTAGGAAAAAGTTGACTACTTTTCCTTGTTAATATTTTCTTTTCTTTTATAGTTTTTTTTCTATTCTGGTCATAAGTTTATTTTTATTTTTAGTTTATTAATATTTAAATATATTCTGCATTAATTTATCAATTAACACGAAAATAAAATAAAAATATTGCTTAATAAATATTTAAATAAACATTTATTATTTATTTAAATAAATGTAGAAAAAATTAAAAGTTTAAAAATATATTTTTAATTATTATTTATTTTAATTTTCAACAATTTAAAGAAATAAAAATTTCATTTAATAAAAAGATACATATGCAATAAAATTAAAACAAAATATGTATTATTTATTAAAAAATTAATTTTATCTTAATTTTCTTTTTTTTTTTTAATTCTTTCAAAAAGTACTTTTAAATTTATGTAAATAATCTAACAAAAAAAAGCTTCTTTATTTCAATACTTTAACATTTCTACACTTCCTGTATTTTTTTAAAGAATAAATAGATACTAATTTTCTTCCTTTTTTAAGAAAGGGAGAATATGTACACATATACATGTATATTTATGTTAATTTAAAATATTAAATAAAATATATTTAAATATTACACTGCTTATAATTTGGCTAGCTTAATTGGGCGTTCTAGACACCAGTCAAGCTTTGATAATAAAATAAAAAAAAATCATTAAAATACCGAAATATATTTACCTTAAAAACAACAGAAAAATACAGATTTTACGTAGCAAAGTGACAATATAGTACATAATAATAAAATAATAATAATAATTGAGTTCGTTCTTTATATATGCGTGGGTGTAAAAGAAATATTTTTGTATAATTTGTCATAAAATTTTAGAAGACACACGCAATGAAAAAACAGGATTGCTGATTATAACAAAAATTAATTATTCTTTGAAAATTATCCAATTTTAATTTTTTATTTGCAACCCTGATAAAGGAATAAAATGAACGATAAATATATATTTATATATAAAGTAAAATAATATTAGGAAATATATATATATAATTATAAAATGAGGCAATATATCAAAAATCTAAAAGAAACATGCGCTACGCGAATAAATAAAAATTATAAAACTCACAACATAAAAATATAAAAAAGAAATGAAAAAAAAATCGTTTGAGTAACAAACAGCTGAAAACCCTGAGAGAACACCTTACGAAAATTGAAAAGAAAGATTAAATTTCAGAAACGCTTATATACATATGTAGGTATAAAGAAGTCCCTTTTTTAAAAAATAAAATTTAGTTCAAACTCAAACGATCAAAGTCCCTATATATAAAGCCAGGGAATATTTTTTTAAATAAAAAATGATTGCACATAATTATTATGTATTGACAAAATTAAAAAAAAACATTCAAAAACTATGGGCAATCAATTTCTAATTAAAATATGTTTAATTTAAATTGAACAACATGTATAAAGTACATAAATTCTATACGAAAGTATGATGAAAGCAATGCACCAATAGAACAAGTCCTTATATCCACATGGTGAAAATTTTTGTCATTTTTAGATGTGTACATGAAGGCGGCGAAAGTATAAATACATAAAGAGATGAAGTGTCCAAATCAACCAACTTCTGAAATTCCTCTCAATCTAGATAAAAGGAGAATATTTTTTTAACTAATTAAATAGATTTCCTCACCAAAACTATTTGCTGAACATTTTCCAATTCTAAAGCACTTCAGTAAGAACACCATGATTTGAAGGAAGTGGAGTAGACGATGCACTCGGAGTTGGAGGAGTAGCCAAAACATTTGTCACCGGAAGACGTTGAATTTTGACGAGACCAAGAGCGATTGCTTTATCAACGGGAAGCTAAAAATTTGATTCCTTATTTATTATGGATCCACAATATCCTCTAAAAAATCCACCAAATTTTTACCTGTTTGTGTGGAAATACTGGAATATGGCATTTGATACAACTCTGCGCTTCATTTGCAATTGAATTTTGAGAAGTCCATTTACGTTTACACTACAAAAAATTTGAAAATGTTTATTTGTTCAAAAAATTAGAAAATTACCTGCTCGCATTGAAATTCGCCATAACACTTCTTACGACCTTGGTACGGAGTAAGTTCTTCATACGGACTATTGAAACGCTAAAAATTTAAATTTAAAAGGAAAAATTTTAGAAAGAATACCTGAGGACAATCACCGATGTAATGTCCTGGCTGATAGCAAATGTGGCAAATATAACGAGAAGGCGGCATTCGTTTGGGGCTACTAAGAAGCTGAGTAAACTCCGCAATTTCTCCTTGATCAAAACCATCCTCAGCTGTAAAATAATTATTAAGTAGGGACTTCAGTATTTTCCCTTTAACTTACAAGCAACGATATTATCTGGACCTGGACTTGTACTTCCTCCATTACTACCACAAACACTACTTAGTTTACGTTTATTACTATTTTTGTTAGTACCAGTAGTTGTTGTTGTAGCTTTTAAAAGCACCGGAGTTGTTCCATTTGTATGAGAAAAAGCAACAGCTGGAACTCCAAAAGTTTTTCCAACAGTTGGACCACAATTTCCATTAAGGTAAGTTTGCTGCTGTTTTCGCAGTTCTGGACATGTCTGACAATGAGGATAAATAGCCTCATTACCTTGAAATATTTATAAATGATTTTAAAATTCTTAATGAAAATAAACCTTTATGAGAAGAGCAACAACAAAAATTGGATCGGTCAATAAATAACTTCTGCAGTTGATTTGCAATATATTTAACAGTATGAGAATTTGTCCCTTTAGTTGCAGAACCAGGACTTGCTAAAGGTGTTCGTCCAGGACTTCCATAACCTGAACTGGCACCACAATCACAAAGCATTTCTGACGAGGACAGACAACATCCCCCAGCATCAATTAATGCAGAATCATCGCTAAGACGGCGATTCTAAAATAGTATTTAATTTTATATCTCTAATAAATAAAAAACGAACCACTGCCACAAAACGATCCATTCCATATCCGCCTACTCCAAAATCCATAGCATTATTTTCATGTTGCTGATGTTGTAATAATGCAGCACGTCGACTTGGCGGAGCAAGCATCCCTCCATAAACTTGATCAGTGCTGCTGACTGTTGCAGAACGATGGCGTTGTAAATGTTGAGCAACGCCAAGACAACCATTTACAATTTCATCAGCAGACATTCGATGTTCGCGGTCAAAAGAGCATTTTCCAATAGTTGTACACATTGGCGATGAACGACGACGAAGCAATTCGGAAAGGCTATGGACGATGCTGAAAATAAAAAAATTTTTACACTAAACCTTTAGAAAAGTTCATTTCCCGATAAAAATAATTTTTAAAAGATTAAAAACCTATTCTCCTCAGCGTCTGCTTCTCCATCAACGCCAGTAGTGCTCAAAGGAGATGGACTGCTATCCCATCCATTGCCAAAAATTTGGGACTCACTACTTCCATTGCTTAACATTCCATCATCCCCAAAATCATAATGTCCAGACATTGATGACTTTGATGCTACATTGCCATTTGTTCTTGGAGAGGAAAATTGTTGTGCAACGTTCAAAGATAAACGGTCGTAGTCAAACATGGTTGTAGATTTAATAAGATACAAATAAGTTGTAAATAGAGAATAGTCTTTTAGTTATTAAAAAATATATGTTGTTTATATTCGTACTAGTAATGACAGATAATTTGTTCTTTACACTACAAATATTTAAAAAATATTTTTTTTTATTTAGAAAAAAAAAAATTTCCTAATTCTCTCACTATTTCACATTAAAGAAACCTAAGAAAAAACAAACAAAAAAGATAAAACAAATGATACTTTCGTTGAAAGCAGAGGAAACAAAATAACGTAATGCCAATTATTTAAATAAATATTAAACAAATTATCTAGTTGAAAAATTTTAATTAAAATTTTGCAAACCATTTTTATTAGGAAATTATTCAGGAAGGTTTACATAAAATATGTCGAAGTATTGGTTATATACTATTAAATGCCCATAATTTATGCAAATAATAATCTTTTATTATTACTAGTTGGGTAGTAAATTTGCGGTTTTAATTCAAAGGGAAAATCAGTCAAAAGGTTAAAAACTTATTAAAAAATAATTCTACAAATAAAATAAAAATTAATTCCCTGACGAATTGATTTCTAGGATGGCCTTATACATATAAAATGATTAAACAAGGGAAAAGTAAAAAATCGTTTGTCATTGCATTTTAAAGGGTAAAAGTCGATTTTTATTGTTAAGAAAATGAAGGAAGAATTTAAAATATTAAAATTAATTGAATAAAGGAAAGTTAAATTTAATAAATAAAATTAAAATATAATGAAAATAAATTCCATTGAATTTGACTTATAAACATTTTCATAATAAAATTTATCCTTAATGTTTGTTTATTTAAACAGATGGATTAAACAATTTATTAAAAATTTGGCAATTTGTTTCTATTTTTATTTGCAAGTTAAAATATACGTTTAATATAAATTTTTTAGCACATGTGAAGGTTAAAAATGAAAAAAGAAATTCTTGCATTAGATATTTTAAATTTAATTGAATATATTTTATTTTCTGATATAATAAAGTTTTAGGAGAAAGTAACGTTCCTCTTTTTAAAAAATAACTTTAACCCTTCTTTATCTAAAGGTTAAAAAATCAAATAAATATACCGATAAAAACAAAATACTAATAATAATTTAAACAAAGCCTTCTAAAAATAAACATGCGCAATAAAAGTTTTTTGAAAAGAAAAAAAGGGAAATAAGGATGAGAAAGAGAAAAAGTAAAAAAGAACGTCTGAAGGTATAAAAAACCTTCAAAATTGACGTTACAAAAATAAAGGGACCTTAAACCTTTATTATATATATTATAGTGCTTTGTCTAAACAAAGGAAATAAAATAAATTATTTTTTAAATTTAAAAATATTTAAAAAAATGTCAATTAAAAAACCCTTTTCACCCTCTTTTTTATATTATTTCCCAACGTTTTCTATTGTTTAAACCATTTTTTTATCGTCATTACAATTATTAAATCGTCATTTTCCAACCTTTTTTTAACGTTAATTTTTAAATTAAATAATTAATTTATTTTATAAAATTGTAATTATTTAATAATAACGAAAAATTATTAAGTTTAAAAATTATTTAAAATATATAATTGAAAGAAAAAGTTTTATAAATCATAAAATGATTAATTGGAAAATTTAATAATATTTTTTAATAATTAATTTTGACAATAATAACTGAATAAAAAAAAATTTTTTTTGTAAAAAATATTTGCAAACAAAAAAGGAAATTTTAAAAATATTAAAATAAAGGTTTTAATAAATAAAATTTAGTATTTGTTTTATCATTATTTGACGTAATATAAAATATTCAAAAAAGAGAATTATTAAAATTTTTTTTTATTTTAATGATTTTTTAATTATTAACTAATAAATAATTGTTAAAATATTTAAAAAGATATTAATAAAAAAAGACTAAAAATCAACAAATATACTAAAAAAATTTTTTTCTTTTTCTAAAAATAAAATTTTTAGATGGTTTTAAATATTTTAAATTCGTCATTAAAAAAAAAAGTTGAAGAATAAAGAGCCCAAAATTTATTTAAAAAAATTCTTTGAGTGATTGCCTTTGTGTGTAAAAGTTTTATATTTATTTTATTAACATTAGTAGTAGGAGACCCTAAAAAGAATAAAATATAATAAGGAGGGAAAGCACATGCGCGAGAAATTGACAGATTTGTGTAAAGAGAAATTATATTGGGAATAATTTAAATTTGGCCATAAATTCTCTTATTAAATTTTATTTTTTAATTTCCTTTAAATTTTCCTGTTTTTAAAACTTCCCTTTTTCTCCCTTTATACCCCTCTAACATAAAATAATGCCTGAGAAAATAAAAAGAAAAGAATTAATTCTGTTCAAATACAGAGAATTAAAAGAAGAAAATAAAAAGTTTTGTCAAAGTTTTTATTTAAAAAAAAATTAAATTCTTTTAGATGCGCGGTAAACAAATAAATTGATTGAATAAATAGATAAAGCTTTACAATTAATTTCTTTAAAAAAGAAGAAGAAAAAAAAAGAAAGAAAGAAGGAGAACAGGTGACATTGGAAAAATGAGAGTTTTATTCTTTCAAATAAATTTAATATTTATTTATTTTAAGAATTGTGTTATCTAAGGCCTTTATAATTGATTTTATTTTAATCAGTTTTAATAAAACAAAATTACTACAAAAAAAATAAACAAAAAAATTTAAATATACGTAAATATTTCTAAAAAACATTTCTATATTTAAAATAATAATTAATAATTATACAAATATTTATTTATTTATTTGTTTGTTCTTTTTAGTTCGGGAAGAAAAAAATGAAAAAAAAAGAATTTTATAACTAAAAAAAGTTTTTGATGATTAACCCCTTCCCTTTTTTATTATTTAATCATTGCCGCTCGTGTTTGACTTGCCAATAAAACGATTAAAATCATCAAAAAACTTTTTATTAAAAAATATATTTATGGGAAATTTATAGAAATATTTAGATGTTTAAAAAACATTCAGACATTTTAAATAAAAATAACATTTAAATTATAAAATAAATGATAAATAATTAAAATATAAAAAAATAAATTAAAGAAAATAAATATTAAATTAAAATAATATATTATCCAAAAATTTTTTTTTATTTATTGATTATTTAATATTACTTATTTATATTCCCTTTTTATTTAAAAAAATAAAGATTAATTAAAAGTACTACAATATATTCTATTAAAAGCTTTAAAAGAAGGGAAAAACTTTCTTTTTGTTCCATTATTTAATTTCTCTTCTTTCAAAATTAATTTTTTATATTTATCATAATTAAAAACAGGTTTATTTATTTTATTTAGAAATATCCCACTCACTCACACGTTTTTTATTTAATTTAAAATTTATTTTCTTGTTTATTATTATTTTAAAATGCAACAAAATTTTTCTTTTTTTTTGCAAAAATAAAGAAAGAGTAAAAATAATTAAATTAAAATTCATGTGAATAATTCTAAAAGGTAATAAAAAGGAATAATTAGAGGATAAAATATAAATGAAAGTTTTAAAAAAATGAGGAATAAAGTAAAACACAGAAATTAAAAAGTGCCTGGACATTTTATAGCTACTTCATTTCTGATTTTAACATGACTTATTTCATTAATTTAGGGTTAATCTTTCTTATTTTATATTATCTTTATTAAAAATGACACCGATACACTATACTCTTCAAATGCCTAAATTGTCAAATACTGTTCAACATCGTCAACTGGCTGCTCGTAGGCCCCGTGCTATTGCGTACATCCACAACTTTCTCAAGTTGGGTGAACTTGGTGGGACTCATCTGGATTTGGCTAGAAAGTTGCTGCCATACGCAGTTAGTTTATTCTAAAAAATTAAACCTCTTATTTTTCAGTATAGCACTATTCGATTAAAGATCACTGGCATCAATTTTGCCTCTTGTCGTCTCCGATCGATGGGGCGACTACTCAAACGAAAACCGCCGGCTACGACTTCACGAAATGATAAGAACTCTTCAACGTCTGGTCGGGACATTGCTCCATGAACTTTGCCACGCTGCTGTCCACCAGATCGACAACGTTGTGGAAGACAATGATCATGGACCAATTTGGCAATCTTGGCTTGCTCGAGTTAAAGCCATGTTCCTAGAGCTGACGGATGAACTTCTGAGCAAGCCTCGTTAATCCAAAACGGTCTTTTTTAAGACCATAAACCCAAAAAGCCTTCTTTAAGGCTACAATTTTATAAGTGAATTACGGCAAGGTATTTTCTTTGATCTCTCCCCTTCATTTAGCATTTTCACATAGTTCTGCAGTAATTTTTCCTTAAGTTCCAATAAGCTACTTCCTTAACTTTTTTGCTTCAGGTCACTTTTATTTCTCCACTTCTCTTGCTACAGTTCTCCTTCTCAATACAACAACTTTCTTTCATAAGTTTTCAAGTTTATTGAGTTTACAACCTGCGTAAATTAGACCTTCCCTCCAAGCTTGAAGCAAAATACAGAAACTGAAACAAAACATTGAAAGAAACTTAAAAAATCATAAAAATCAGAATTAAATTAAAAATAGGAATTAAAATAAGATCAAAAATTTAAATAAAAATCAAAATTTAAAAAATGAATTAAAAAAAGAGAATAATAAAAAATAAAAGGATGATAATTTTAAAAAATCAGAATTTAAGTAAAAATCAGAAATTAAAAAAACTGTCTGGTCATTTTTTAGCTAATTCATTTCTGATTCTAACAAAATTTATTTTATTAATTCATGGCTAATATGCCAACTTTTATTAAAGATTTAAGTAATCTACCCAATAATTAATTAAAAAATAAAAGGATGATAATTTTAAAAAATCAGAATTTAAGTAAAAATTAAAATCAGAATTTTAGAAAAATAAGAACTTTAAAATCAGAATTTTTTAAAATTTACTATACAAAAATGAGAAAAAACTTTTAAAAACAAAAAGTTATAGAAGGCTATAAAATGAACAAAGTACTAAAACAAAATAAATGAAGATGATTGATTAAAATTAATTGGGACTAACTAGTAAAGATTAAACAATATCCACTCAGATATATGTATGTATTTATTAAATAAAAAATATTAAAAATTATTTATTATTAATAATCTTGTAATTATGATATTTAAAAATAAATACATAATATTTATTTTGATTTTTTATTAGAATATTAAAAAATATATTAATTAATATATGTACATATAACATAATAAAATAATATATATTATTTTCTCACATGATTTAAGAAGAATAAAAAAGTTGAATTGAAATTTAGAAGATGTTAATAAATTAAAAATGTTAATATTCTTTTTTTCATAACCTTTTCTCTTTTTTTTTAATAAACACATTAAGGTATATATACTTATAAATAATAAATTATTTAAAAAAAAAAAGATCATTATCAAACCCTGTTTTTTTAATTTTTAAAATTAAAATTTAATTCATTAAAAAGTAAAAGTTAAAAATTAAATAAATATTTTTTTAAAATATCTTTCTAGAGAAAAACTATTTTTAAAAATAAACATATGTTTTTATTTTTGTTTTAAAATTATTTGTCAACAATCTCTTTTTCTTTAAAAAAATAATATTTAATTTAAAGGAATAAATAAAAATTAATTAAAAATTTTGTATTCCAAAAATATATTTAAAATAAATTATTTTAATAATTAGAAAGAGAATATTTAAATTAAAAAAATTAGAATTACTTAAAGGCAAAGAGAACAGATATCCCCAGATTTTATAAAACAAATCTTAACTTTTTAAAATAAAATAAAATTAAAAAAAAACAAGGAAAATATCACATGATATTAGAAAGGATATTTTTCAGTAAAATGCGGGAAAATAAATAAATATATATTTTATACCTGCTGTTTTTATTTTTATTAGTTTTTTCCCAATTGGCCGGCCATTTTTGTAAAAAACCTGTTTTTATGTTTAAAAAAAAAGGCACAAAATAAAGAGAAAAAAGGGTAATTTATTTTAAAAAATAAAAATCAAAAAATATTTTAATTTTATTTAATCCACAATTTCTCTTTATTTTTATTTTGTTAAATTATATTGGAATATTAAATAAAAAAATAAAAATATAAAAGTTGTTAAAAAAGAGAGAAAATAAAGCAATTTATTTATTTTTTAAAATTAAAAAATGACAAAAGAGAGAATCTTTTTCTGTACAAAGAATTTAAAAAAATATAAAAGAAATAATTAATTAATTAAAATATTTATTTATTTGCTTAAGAGAAAAATAAAATTAAAAATTATATTTAATTTTATAAAAAATAATTTTATTAATAAAATGAAAGAGAAGGAAAATTTAAAAAAGAAAAAAATAATATTAAAGAAAATGAAAGGGTTGGGGGGAAAAATAAAATTTTTTTTTGCAAAAAAATAGTAATTGATTGAATTTTGTAAATATTTATATAGCAAGGCAATTAACACGGGATATAATTATCCATTAAATATTTTGTTCATTTGAGTCTCAAAATAATTAGATAAATTAAAATTATAAATAATAAAAGAATAAATATTGTTTTATTTTTCCTTTAGTTTTATTATATTTATTTATATTCTTGTAGAATATATACATGTATATATTATTAATATATGGCCAAAAATGTCCAAGAGTGTTTGTGTGTGCAAAAGCGAAAACAAAAATAAATAAAATATATTCTTTTTTTTTTATGAGAAAATAGAGAAATTTATTTTGAAAGGAAATGAAAAGAAAAAATAAATAAAAGTAATACTGAAATATTTATTTTTTAAGTTTCGTAATTTTTTAAAATTGCATCAAGTAAAAAATAATTTTTTTAATTAAAAAATGTATTTAAATTAAAAATATTATTTAATTATTTAAATAAATTATATTTTAATAAATTTAAATTAATTTAAAAAAAAATAATTAATTTAAATAAATTAATTAATTCCTCTTTTAATTATTTTTTTATCTAACAATTTATTTAAATATTCTTTTTTAATTAATAACATTATTTGTGTAAATAAATTTAACCTTTGGCCACATTTTTTGCTTCAAATAATCAAAAACCATTTTTTCCTTTCTCCTAAAAATAAATAATCCCCCCTTCAGATATAAATGTAGGTATTAGTTTTTTGTTTTCACACATTAAATAGATTATTATAAATGTTAATAATTAAATATTATTTTTATAAATAGAAGGGATTTATTTATTGTGTTTTGTAGTTAATAGAAACGCGGGAAACATTTATATAAATTAACAAATAATTAGAAAAAAGGTAGAAGAAAAATATAAAAATAGAAAAACAAACAAAACAATTTAGCAAGCAAAGTTTTCTTAATTAAAAAAGAAAATAATACAATAATATAAATAAATATTTTGTTCAAAATTTGCTTTAAAAAACTCTGACATTTTTTTAATTAAACGAAAAAACATTAATTAAAAATAGCTTTAAAATAAAATATTTTAGGTAATAAAAAAGCCTAAATAAAAGCTAAAAAAATATTTAAAAATATTAAAAATAAAATTAGCAATCCAATATATCCTTCCATGTGTACTACTACTACTAGTTGAAGTTTTTCACTATTTATCTGTGTGGGGGAGGATAATGCTCAAAGTATCAAAAAACTATCAAGAATAACAAACAAAAAAAGTAAAAATTTAGTGTCTTATCTAAAATGTTTTTGTCAATAAATAAATAAATAAATAATACTTTAAATGTTATTGAAAAATAAAAAGAAAATAAACAACAACCTTTCAATATGTTTACTTTTTTTTTCTTAAAAAATTTTTTTTTCATAAACAAAAATAATGAATTACTTTAAAGAAAAGAATTTAGGAGAGGGTAAAAAAAATAAGAAAATAAAATAAAAATTCATAGAACAATTTTTAATGTAACAAACAAAATATAAAATAAATAAATATATTTAATAAAATAACGACAACTTTTTTGTTGAAAAAAAAAAATTATTTTGAAACAAATATTTAAAGGTTTTTAAAATATAAAAATATTTTTGAGTAATAAAAGTTTATTTATTAATATAGAAAAAAAAACTTTATTTATGAACAAAGAATATTATTAAAATAAATTTATATTTTTGTAAGAAACGCCTTAGGCAAAATTATTTTTTTGATGGAATTGAATTTAAGAATAAAAAGAGGCAATAAAATTGCGGGTAAATTGAACAAAATTTAGAAAAATAAAAATTATTTATTTACTGAAAACTAAGGGAAGAAAACCAAAGACCAAAGTAATATAAAATGCTCTTAAAAACAATTTTAGTACTAATCGTTACTGAAAAATATTGCAAAAAAAAAAAAAAATCCTAAAAAGAAAAGGCCAAAGAATAATAAATTCTAGATAAAAGCATGATATAGAAAATAAAAAATTAAATTGGTGAAAGATTAAAATAAATAAAGATTAATTTAAAAAAAATAAATAATTTAGAAAAAAGCATTGAAAATTTTAAAACATTCATTTAATTAAAATTAGGAAAAAAATAAACTTTTTTTCTTTCTGATTTACTCTTCAATTAAAAAACTTTTTATTATTTTTGGGAAGTTTTGCTTTAAGTGTTTATATTTATTTATAATTTATTTTTAATTATTATTAAATAAATTGTAAAAATAAAAATAAATATATTAAAAATTCTATCGAATCAATGGGAAAATCGCTTAATAAAATTAACATTTATTAAAAGAAAAAGGAAAAAATGGAAAGTGGTAGAGGTAATGAGTGGGGGTAGGGGTAAGGGAAGACTTCATTTTTCCCTTTCTTTATTCACTTTTACCCAACAAAGAGTGGGGGGAAAAAAAGGAAGGAGAGGGAAAGGATATATATTTGTTAGTCCTTTGTTGTAGTTTAATTCTTTTTGTGTTGTGTTTATATCCTCTACACATCCAAAAAAACATTCTAAATTTGGCCAAGAAATCAGCAAACAAAAATTAAAATTTTTTGAAAATAAATAAACATGGGAAAATTAAAAAAAAATAAATATTTAGAATTATGCACGTGAAATAATTAAAAATTAATTAGTTAATTCAAAAATATATTTTTTTGAATTATTAGTGAGAAAACAAAAATATTTTCATTCTAATAAATAAATAAATAAATATTTATATATAAAAAAAATATTATTGACAATCCAAAGTTGTTTACGTTTTTAAAAAAAATGGCAAAAGAATTAAAAAAAAAAGGAATGATGAAATGTGAAGAATAAAAATTATAATAGTATATTTATTTTTAAATAAAAAAATAAATAGTATAGGGAGGTGGTATATTTATTTGTTTTTAATATAATGAAAAGGAGAAAGTATTGGCAGCAGTTGCATTTTAATTTTATTTTTTGTGCATAAAGATTTAATCTGACAGTCGGCCATTAAATTAAAAATAAATAAATATATTTGCGATAAAATTAAGGTTATACACTTTTAAAAAATTAATTTTGTAATTTAATGATAAAAATATGAACCTATTTTCTTATCAATTTTATAATAAAATGTTTATATTATTTAAACAATTTTTATAATTTTATTTTTACGATAAATCGAATTTCTTTAAATTATTATTCAATAAATAAATAAATATAATAATTAAATAATATATGTATATAATTAAATATTAATTTAACAGAGTAAGGATTTTTAAATAAAAAAAATAAAGTAAAAATTAAATGTAAAACGGAACTAAAAAATAATTATAAAATATGTATTTTTATTTATTGATGGTAGTGGGTGGTTATAATACATACTAACTGACTCTTTTAGCATTTTTAGTAATATTTATATTAAAATGTTATATACACATTTGCACAAATAAATAAAAATAAAAATAATAATGCCGGCCACCGGCCATTTTCTGCTTACATTTATTCTGTTTTACATTTATTTTTAATTGGAAATATTTATACTATAAATTAAATAATAAGTAAATAGTAAAAATAATTTTAATTAAATGTTTAGAATTTATAAAATTAATAAAGCAATTAAATATATAATAAATATTTATTTAAATACAAATTTCTCTCTAAACATCGTAATTTTGAAAATAAATAAATTAATTATTTTTAATAATTTAATAAAAAAATAAATTTAGAATAATTTAACATTATTTTGGCCATAAATGGGTAAAAATATTCAGGCAATTATTGCGCTCTAGTATGTAAAAAAAAATAAATTGAAAGGAAGTGAGAGAAAATGAAGGGTTTTAGAAGCACAGTTTGCACAGAAGACAAGAATGTTTTTAATGTAAAATAACAAGCATATTAATAAATAAATAAATAAATATATATGTAAAATGAAAAAGCTTTTTAAAAGTCAATTTATTTTTGTAAAATTTATTGGTCAGAGTATTTATTTAAAATTATAAAATCTATTTTTTTTATTATATTTATGTATAAATTAATAATTACTTAGAAAAGTTGTAATTTTAAATGACAGAGATTAAATATATTTTTAATTAAAATAGAAAGTTAATTAATTGTTAATTTTATTTTAAAAATGTACATATTATATTTTAATTTTTAGACAAACAAATGAAAAAGAAAAATAAAAAATAAAAACATTTTTCAGTTTTTAACCTTGTTTTATATCTACAAAAAAAATAAATGTTAAAATTATTTAATGTCTATATATTACATATATTTATTTGTAGTAGACAGTTTTTGTTAAGATAATAAAAATCTTGTTGTTATTTTCTTAAGCCAATAATCGAAGAAAAATTTTTAAATTTTCTATATTTTTATTATTTTTTTTTAGATTTTTATAAAAAAGAAAAATAAACATTTCTAAGCAAATATTACCTATAATAATTTGATAAAAAATGAGTTGAATAAAATTTTAAATTTTTCAAAAAAAAAAGATAATTCGTAATAAATTATATTTATTTGAATAAAATTTGAAACAGAGAGAAAAAAGTATTTTTTTAATTGTCTTTTAGTTTTTCTAAAAATTATTTTTAAATAAATTTTTTATTAATTTTTTTTCCTTTATTTCCAATTTTTTAAGAATATTTTTAGTTTTTTTTAATTATGGTAAAAAAATTTTCTTCTGATATTTCTATATGTTGACAACACTAATTTTTTTATTTTTTAAGGATTAGACATCCTATTCTTTGATTCTAAGAAGAAATTTCTCAAAAAGTAAGAGAAACGTTTAAATATTCCATGGTCAAGGTCAAGGAATTTTTAAAAAATTTTAAAAAAATTAAAAATTTTTGATACGGACGGGCTTTAAGTTTATATTTTTTAAATATTAGAACTTACATCATAAATTTTAAAAATAATTTAAGGCAATGTTTCCTAACTAACTTCCAAAATATTCGATGGTCAAGGTCCAGGAATTTTTTAAAAATTAAAAAAAATTTTTTAATTTATTTATCAGATTTCATCATTTTCCATCATTTTTCTTATTTATGTTGTATGTATATATGTATGTATTGTGGTATCAATAAATCTACATCAAGGTCATATCTCAAGTTTTTCATTTTTGTATTAGATAATAAATTGAGGGAAAAAATGGGAGTAAAAAATATCTAATTTGACCCAAGCAATAATTATTCTAGTTAAATAAAAATAAAGAAAAAATTAAATTTAAATAAAAAAACTGCTTTATTTCAATTTAAATTAAAGAAAACATTTTTATATTTAAAGCTAATTTAATTATCCTAAACAATTCCTTCTATTCTTTTTAAAATATGAATAAAGATAAACAACAATTAAATAATATAATAAACAAATTTAAAGATCAAACAAAAACAATACCTGTTGAGCTCCTTACTGATATATTTAAATCAGCTAATAATTTATTTTCTATTGCATTACGAACTTAGTAATATTTAAACATAAACTCATTCTTTTAAATTAAATTAAAAATAAGAATATTTATTATTCTTTTCTATATTTTTGTTTAACTATAATATATCATTTACATATTAATAACACTAAACAAAGAAATTTTAAGTTAATATATGTATTTAAAAAATACGTTAAAAATTGTTTTATTCGTATATATATATATTTTTAGTAGAAAACCCTTCTCCTACAATCTTAATAAAATAGGAATAGAAACTAAAATGTTAGCAACAAAGAATCAACTTAAAGAATACTGGTATAATTATGCCAAAAATATATTAAAGTCCTCTGGTATTGTTTCCAAATTTGTTGGAAGAAATTTTAAAATGACTATGGTATGTAAAATTTTATTTTAAATTATAAAAATTAATTATTAAAAATATATATTTGTCGATTAAAAGTAAACTCTCTTTTAGATCCAAAATAAGTTCTAGGTTTGAACGTCGATAGCTATCAAAAATTTTTAAATCGCAAAAATTAAGTTTTAAGTTTTTCGATCTTAAAGGTGGAAAATAATAATAAAACAAAGCTAAACTAAAACAGAGATATTTCAAAAACTGAATAACATTGTTTAAAAAATACAAAAAGTAAAAATTTTGGGAGGAGAACCGTCTAATGGCTAAACAGCGACAGCTAAATAAGTGCCTATGCTAAATGGCGGCTGCAATATGTCCTGTTATTTAAAAAGGATAAAATATCATTAAATTACATTTTGCCAAATATTTTTTAATTAATATATTTTTAAAATAAAATTTGTTTAGTTATAAATACATATTTATACGTAATTCCTTATAAATTTAAAAGCATTCATTGATTTTTATTATACATATAACAGGAAAATTGTCTGTTGAGTATTATAAATTAAACATATTTACATAACGTTCAAGTGCACTGAGTTGTTTACATTTTTTAATTTAAAACTTTTAAAATTTTTAATAATTCCTATTTATTAAGCTTGTAGATCAAGGAATGATATTTATTTGGGTTTGTTAATATTTTTTTAATCTATCATTCGTACTTATTTAATAAATAACTTTTAAAGGAAAATATTGATTCTATTTTGGTTCAAAAAAACGATGAGGTATTGAATAAAGCTTTGACAAAGATTGTTGAGAATGGGCTTCTTCTAAAGGAACTTTTTAATGAAGGAAATATTGCTGATTCAAAATTAGCTGCGGTAAAATAATTTATATATTTGAATTATAATAAATTTCGGTTTGTTAATTATTTTACGTAATTTAAAAATGTGAGATGATTAGCTATCCTGAAATGTTGTTTTCTATATATTAAATTTCTCTATAATATCTAATATTTTTTGAAAATTTATTTATTTTAGACATTGCAAAAGTATAGGCCATTGGCAAACTTTTCCTCAACTTCAACGACTTCTTCTGCTAAAACAACATCAATTGTGGCCGAAAACATCTCTAGTTTGATGCGGTCTCCCAATTTACCTGCGCTTGTCAAAAACTGTAGTATCATCAGTGATAGATTTGAGAGAAATAAATTTTCGCATGGATTCTTTGGTTTGTTATAAAAATAATTTAGACTTATATAATTCATAACCTGTGCTTAAAATGAAATATTTCGTTTAAGATTTATTTCCATTGTTGTTTTTTTTATTAATCCTTCTTTAATTAGTCAAAATTTCACCCAGAAGTAAAAGTTCTATTTATTACTGTTTTCAATTCTAGTAATGAGTTGGTAGCTGAGACTAGTTTATTAAGGATAGTATAACTTATTTTATCTTTTTAGACTTTCTTGATCAATGTGAAATCAATCATGACGAATTATTTGAGTACATTGGAAAAAAAGAAGTGTTTTTAACATTATTACGACATTTATTTTAATAGAACGACACTTAGCTTTAATCTTTGACGTGTCGGTGTAATAGAAACCGTCGTTCTATAAGAATAATTATATAATATATATATTATTTTATCTATAATTAAGCGCGTTCCAACATCAAACGCTGGATTGTATAGAGACCGTTTGGGACTTGCTTTTCAAGGGTTCATTTAATTTTATAGTTTATTAGTAAAACTTTTAAAGTATTTTATTGATATTAAATATACATTACATTTTAAGTGGATCTATTAATGTAGTAGTTTCTTATCGACCAATTCATGCTTCTGTAGCCGGAGTTTTAGGGACTTTGATGATTGGAAAAATTGCTGAATACGTTTATGCTGAGAACGGTTATTTTTTATTTAAATTTACTTTATATTAAAATTTTTTAGTGTTTTGCATTGAACGAACACCGAATGAGCTTCTTAGAACAATTAATCGAATACAAAAAACATTTTCTAAAAGGAAAATTATGTTAGTAACAAGAGATGAAGAGGTTTATAATTTTGCAAAAGCGGTAAGACCATTTTTATTTTATTTTAATTAAGAGTTCGGTACATTTTTGTTATGTGTTCTAAAGGTCCGCAAGTCATTTCGCATTTATCTTCTATCCATAGAAATCTTCTTGAATTACTGTCATTTATTTGAAGTGAGTGCCGCCGTGATTTTTTACAAATAAATTTATTAGTTCTTGCTGACTTTTAAAACACATAATTGAAAAGTTTATATGTTTCTTTTGAACGGCAACTGTTTCGAGTAAGAATCACATAAGTACTTATACCTTCATTTTTTATAGAATGATTTGTAGTTAAACTTTTTGGGGTTCTTATTATTTTATTATGATAGAATTGCCAATTCTTTATTAAGATAGTTTGGATATGTATTTATTTTATTCTATTTAAATTTACATCTTACAGCATAATGTTTCCGTGTGTACTTACCATGACATCATTGATTTAGAGAAGTTTGCTAAAGACAATTATTATGTTAAGAAAGATGAAGAGGTTCGCACTAATCAATGTCCTATTTGTTTCCAATTAATTTATCATGGACATTTATCGCACCATCTTCTAGATGAGCATGGATGGGTTTATCAGAGAGATAATTAATTTGAACAGTGCTTTTTGAATTGGTTTATTTATACATTAATCTTAAGGTTTTGGACTGAATCTAAAAATTTAGTTTAGTTTTTTTTGGCTTTGTATCCTTTTGGCTTATTCTTTTATGTTTAAATTTATGATTTAGTTTACCATCAACTTTAAGATATTTTAAATACTTTGTTGAGAAAATTTGTTGTTGACTGAAATGTTTTTTCTAAAGTATACATTTTTTATTTATTCTTTTACAATTAGATCTAATTATAAGAATAGTTAAAAAGGACTTTATCTTTATGGTATTATAAAAATATAAAGCTAATTGGATCAGGAGGGCCAAGTCTTCAACCTAAATTATAAATAAAATTTTTAATTTTATAATATTATGTGGAATATTCTGAGATTACAGAAATACTAAATTTAAACATTTGCTAATTGAAAATTCATTCTGCTTATTCAAGAATTAATTTTGAAAGGGTGTGAGTGGGATAAATAAATAGTAAATGTTATTCCTTTTAACAAAAGTCTATTCAAAATAATAAAATTATTTAAATTTTATACATATTTATTATTATGTACATAAAAAATATTTATTTGTAGAATTAAATTAATTAATATGTACATATGTATGTACGTATCTTCTTTATTTTCTTTCAATTTATTTGTTTACGTTTTTTATGTTGTTTTGATTTTTGATTTTCTGAATTTTGCATCATCTGTTCTCCAATATTAATTAAAACATTATCTGCTCCAAAAACCTCTCCAACATTCTGATTTTGTTGTTCTCTATTTTCTATTAAATTTGAATTTTCCCCAACAGAACTCTGACCAACTTTCTTTCCACTAATTAATCTTTGTTGTTGCATTTCTTTTATATCCATTAAATGTTTATATATTTTATAATTAGCTCTACGTTCTTTTCTTATTTTTTTAACTGTTTCTTGTAAAGGCTCAATAATTCCTTTAACAATATTTTTTTTTATTTTCCTCATTCGATACATTTTGATCAGAATTATTTTGATCAAAATAAATAATTTGAACAGGAGATGTATTATTTAAACTATTCTTGTAGCAGTGTTAACAGAATTACTTTGAGTAACTTTGTTTTGATTATTTATTGCTTGAATATTCTGTTCGAAGGGATTTAAATGTTTCTGGTGATTATTCTGATTTATTGGAATTGCTTAAAGAAAATTTTATTAATTAATTAGAACTTACATCATAAATTTTAAAAATAATTTAAGGCAATGTTTCCTAACTAACTTCAAAAATATTCATGGTCAATGTCAAGGAGTTTTTAAAAAATTTAAAAAATTTTTCAAAATTTTTGATACGGGCGGGATTTAAGTCTTTTTCTTCTCTATTGCTCTTTCCTGCTCTTTTTCTTCTCTATTGCTCTTTTTTTGCAGCCGTGAAGCGGCGATAAAGCGCTCGTTATATGTATTTTAAAGTAAAATTAATTTTTTTAAAATTACAAACATAAAAATACATGGTGGCCTGACAATTGTACAGTGGGAAAATTGTACAGTGGGACAATTGTACAGTGGATAATTGTACAGTGGACAGTTGTACAGTGAATAATGGTTTTTAAAAATAAATTTAATTCCGTGCTAGTCTGTAAAGAGGGAAATCTTGTACAATTGGGGCTCTAATCGCAGGGCATAGTAAAAACATGTTTTTAGGGGGGTTATTCAGGACGCTGATTACGAATCTGATATTTTTTTTTTCTTAGCACTACTCCTTATCATTTTATCACTAATTTTAAAAATCATGATTTTATCATGGATATTTTCCAAATTACTCAACTTATTAATACAGAAGAATCTGCTATTCAATTTTTAAGCAAATGAGTTAAAATCGTAGAGTTAGTAGGGCAGATGGTATTGTCTTGCACTGTCAGCGCAGGCGTCAAGGAGCTCCACGATGCAATAATAAGCTAGCTCTCCATCA
Source organism: Meloidogyne exigua (assembly GCA_018905775.1). Taxonomy (NCBI): domain Eukaryota; kingdom Metazoa; phylum Nematoda; class Chromadorea; order Rhabditida; family Meloidogynidae; genus Meloidogyne; species Meloidogyne exigua. The sequence continues at coordinate 158,363 of JAGUQR010000013.1, forward strand.
TGGATCGTTTCTTGTCAACTCTAATTTGGACCTTAAACAGTTTTTTATGCTCGCATACTTCTGTGCTCAAGGCATTTCTGCTTTTTCACAAGCGGTGGATGATAAAATCTGTGATTTTTAAAATTAGTGATAAAATGATAAGGAGTAGTGCTAAGAAAAAAAATAATATCAGATTCGTAATCAGCGTCCTGAATAACCCCCCTAAAAACACGTTTTTACTATGCCCTGCGATTAGAGCCCCAATTGTACAAGATTTCCCTCTTTACAGACTAGCACGGAATTAAATTTATTTTTAAAAACCATTATTCACTGTACAACTGTCCACTGTACAATTATCCACTGTACAATTGTCCCACTGTACAATTGTCCCACTGTACAATTTTCCCACTGTACAATTGTCATAGAGCCAAATACATCGAAGATAAAGCAAGAATCTAAACTTTAACTTGCGTCTAAGTGGGATATGTGGTATTTTTGAGACCGTTATTTGAGTCCAAGTATGCCTTTTATTTTTCGATGCAAAATTTTTACTTTGATTTTGATTATCATTTCGTTTTAATTTTTTACAATTTAAATAGAACTAAAAAAGTATATACATAATTTTCTTCATTTAAAATGGGGACGTTTACAATCAGTTATTTTCTTCGAAAATACATTGTTGAACGTCCAAAATGGCATTATCCTTTCTTTTTTGGATCCTGTTATCTGGGTAACTTTTTCTTTATTTATTTTAAAAATTTTTTAGTTTATCGCTATGCAATATTCAAACGTCGACATCATTTAACCTCAATGAAAGGCCATTCTCGAATGTACAAAACTCGGCGAGAGGAAATTCTTCGGTGGGATCCACATGCTGATATTTGGAATTTTTAGAGAAACATGATAAGGAAATTATAATTTTTAGTGAGATTATATTTAATGTAAAGATCTGTTTGGTATAAATTTATAAAATAAACTTCTAATTTTACATATAATAGAGTTTAAATTCTCTTTATTTTTTTTAAATTATTTTCTTTGCAAAAGTATTTAGTTTTGGTTATGATAATGAAGAGGTATTTTCCGCTTGTTGAGCCTTTGATTTCTAATGTTGTTTCACAACGCAGCAGACAGCAGCAAAGGGTTTTTTCTAATTTTTCTTGGGGTTTAAGTTGTGCCTGACTTTTGTTTTAGTTATTAAAAAAGTCAGTTAGCTCTTTTATAGATCTTTTTCAGTTCCTTTGGAAATTTACTCATGTTTATATGCCTGAGAGAACGCCAGATGGATTGAATCAGCGTCCACCAACTGATCACCAGGATTTTACAAAGTAATATTTTAAACATATTCTTCTTTAACTTTAAGATATGAGGCTTTTGAGGACCCTCAATATCAAGAACCTGCTCCTCCTATAAAAATGATTTTGTTAGATGAAGTTGATGGTTTTTTAATATTATATTTAAATATTTTAGTAAAAATTTAGATGTTGGTGAAAAATATGAAATCATTGATTTGCCCACCACTTTAGCTCATAAACTATATTTAACTAAAAAAGCAGCTTATGCTTCGCCATTTGATTTGGAATATTATGGAAAAAAGAAAAAGGTCCTATTTTTCAATTCAACTTTTAATAGTTTAGCATTTTGAAATTATTAGTAAATTTAGGAACTTCTGGCACAAATGTTAGATACTAGTATTAAAGTGCCGAAGGATTTGGCAAAATTGGCTGCTAAAATTTCATCAAATGTATGGAGTTTGTTAATATTATTTGTCTAAATATTTTATTCGTTAAAAGATTGTCCCAATTTATGTTTCAATTCGTAATGAATGGGTTTTGAATTCCTTGATTTTGGCTACCTCAATGGAACAACAGGTTTGTGGCTGATAATGAGCTCTTTTAATTCACTATGTGAATTACAGCCATATTTAAAGCATTCATTATTTTTACATTAATCTATACGGAACGGGCCAACTCATCACCAGCATTATAACTCAAACAGGTATATCTAATGTTACTAAAAACATTTAAAACAGTCTTAGTTACCATTTTTATAATGGCTGGCAATGAGTTGACCCCCACCCTAATCTATGATATTTGTGTTTATCTAATTAAGGGGATCCGAATTCCATTCAAATATATACACATGGCTGTTGGAGAACCAATGAAAGGACCAAACCTGAAAGAGGATGGGCGTATAATTCGTTTTTATTCAATAGTTGGTTTAAAATGTTGTCAATTTATTTATAAATTTAGATTGAAGATAAATTAATTGTTCCTATGCTTGGTCGAATATTACACGTTTCTCTTGATGAAGATACGGTTAAATTTATTAAATAGTTACAATTTATAATTATTCAAATTTTTTAGAATTTATTCCCTGAAGACCAACAATTAAAATTGGCAAATAAAACTCAATTAAAGGAATTTGGTTTACAAGAAGAAATATTATATTACAATCCAGATGGACTTCAACAAATTATAGAGAAGGAAGGAATCGGTGCTTTTATGGCTAAGAGGGCGAATAATTAAATTTTTTTACGTATGTTTTTATTGTTTTTTGTTTAATTAAAGTGTCTCTGGATTTTTAATTTTTTTTACTAAAAAATTAGATTTTTCGTTTTTATTTATAATTTTGGGAGGAAATCATTGAGACAAATTGATTAATCCAATCATTGTTGACCATTGAAAATTTTATTCAAATAATATTTTTTTAAAAGTTTTATCAATGTGAACAAACTAAATATATTGAAATCATTAAAAGAAACAAATTTAGATATTCTAAAATTTAAACAACTTTCATAAAAGTTATATTGTCAGTTAAAGCAAATTATTTATTTGGGAAAACCCGTTTAAAATGAAAAGAAAATGTTAAAATATTCTAATACATTAAAAAATTTACTAAAGCTGAAATTATCTTTAAGGAGATTCTTAACAAAATTGGGGATATTATACAGCCATTAAATAGTAGAACCATAAAATAGTTTCAAATTTATTTTCACATATTTAAAGGTTCTACTATTTAATTCGAAGGATATACTAAAGGCAAGATTAAATAAACTTTTCCTTTCAATTTTTTAAAAAATAATACTTAAAAGAATGAGGAAGATTCTAGCTTTTCTGAGCCTCCTGCTACAATTGTCTTTGTCAAATAATTTTGTAAGGGAACACCAGGAGAAGATTGATTTTGGTCATAAATTATGTGTTGTTCAGTATCAGCTTGTTTGTGTTGTTGAGTTATTCCAAATTCAAACGAAGGCCTTGGTGTATTTGTCCCGGTTGGTTGGTCATCTACATCCGAAGGTGAAGGTGTTTCTAATGTAGAAGAACGCATAGAACTAGAGGCTAGACTGTTCGACTGCTTAAAATAAAATTTATAATTATTAAAAATATCAAGTACCTGTTGTTGTTGTAACGATTGATGTGTTGGAGATTGATGAAAAAATGTTTGTAATTGTGAAGGTTGTTGTTGATAGACGTCAATATTATTATTATTATTTTCTCTTCCTCCATTTGAAGAAGTAGTAGTTGATGGAGAGTGTATAGAAGATGGAGAAATACTTCTATTGTTTTTAAATTAGTTTATTTTATTTTATTAGGGTTTTATTTATTTAACGGTACGTAGAATATTTTTAATAATAGAGTTTATTCATTTTATTTATAATTTAATAATTCTAAATAAATTACCTTATATTTTTGTTATTTTGTTGTTGTTGAATATTCTGTTTTTGGTTACAAGCAAAAATTCTTGTGGCAGCAGGTAATTGATTCTGTAATGCATTTGCATCAGAACAACGTCCTCCAAGTGTTGAATGAATAGGTGGTGCTTTTACTGAAGCATACGAAAGCATTGAACAACGTCTATTGGAAGGTGTATTCCCTTGGGGATTATTAATTGGTAAAGCACCATAAATGCTTGTAGTATTACTGGCAATCTGGCCAAAATGACTGGATTCTATTAAAATATTTAAAAGGATTATTAAACAATGGAGAATTTAATTCTCTTGTTAAATAATTAGTTTCTACTCAAGTAATGAAACAATATATAGTAAAATGGTAAGTAGTAAAAATTAAATTAATTAAAAATTGCTAACCCATCTCAACACATTCAACATCTCTTTGTCCAATTCGTTCATTAAAACTAACTCCATTACTGCTAATCCAAAGATCTGTAGATTCCGGTAATTGTTGTTGCTTCTTTTGTTTAGCATCATTTGCATAAGGAGGACAATTTAATCGTTGAGCAGAAATTAGCTTTAAAAAATAAAAATTAAATTATTAAGGTAAAAAATCAAAATATATTAGATAATTAATTTAAATTAATTAAAACCTGTTGTTGCCCAACACAACTTCTTTTTCCATTTTTTCCAGATTTTTGCAATTTATTAGAATTTTGAGGATTTTGTCGAGTACCAAAACAACAAACCAATAAATTACAGAAACATCCAAAAATAAAAATAAAACAAAGAAACACACTTATCCAAAAAATATGAATTAATTGTTGTTGAGAAATACAATTATTGGTTGCTGTACAGATATTTGAGGAAGAATATGAAGCAGTTGATTGTACATTATTTGAAAATGTCTTGAAAAAGAGTTTTTATTTACTTTAAATTATTTAAGAAATATTTTGGTAATATTTAAATGATTTTAATTTAAAAAATTGAGACATTAACCAAATTTTTCAAAAAATAATTTTTATTATAAAGAAAAATGATAGATTAAATACTTGTTCATTTAAAGGTAAAAGTGTGGTAATAATCTCCCGGTTTGTTGTGTTTTCAAAAAATGAAGGAACTGAAGAAGTTGTTTGAGGTCGAAAAGTTTTTATTGGAGAAGTTGTTGAATTATTCTTTAAGGGTTCTGAATAAAAGAAAATTAAATAGAATTTAAGCAAAAATAAATACCAAAAGTTGTAACAATTAATTCATCATCAGATTTAATCAAATTATTTGTGTTGAAGGTTGTTTTATTTAAATTTTCTTGGTTAGAACGTACATGTGCAATAATTTGAATTAAATGTTGATTTTGCCTTTTTTCTATGAAAGAATTCGTAGAATTAAATGAAGGAGTTGATTGAGTTGTTTCTACAATTGGAATGGTAGAAATAAATTCATTTAAATTTTCTGAATTGGTTTCATCAGTCTAAATAAATAAATATATTTTTTTTAATATTTAATTTTTAACCTTTTGTTTATTTTCTTCATTATTTAATAATTGAGTAACTAATTCTAATTCATTTTCAGATGGTTTATTAAAGGCTTCTTCTTCCTCCTTTTCTTCATTATTTTCTTCTACTTTTTTATTTTCGGTTTTTTTTGTTTGACAATCTCTCTAAAAATTAAATAAACTTTTTCTTTAAATAAAAAATAAAACTTGAGGGAAATTGCAAAGTTTATCTTTTCCATTACAAGGTTCAATTAAACATTCAAATTTTAATAAATCTCCTGTTGTTGTTGTACTTTCTGAATTAATCTTAAAAATAGAAGGAATATATGCAGAAGCTAAAAATGTTTTTGTTGTAGAAATTAATTGAGTATTAGAAGAAGAATGATTTAAAATTGTTTTTAATGTTGGTGGATTTATTGTTGTTTGCATTTGGAAATTAGAAATTAATCTTTCATTTGTAGAACAACCATTTGAATCAATTAACTTTAAAAAATAAAAATAAATAAGAAAAAGGACAAAGAAATAAGAAAAAAAGAAAAAAAAGAGATAAGACAAAAAAGAATAAATATTAAAAGATAACGGTACAGTATACCTACAGTAGTAAATAATTATTCAATTATTTAAATAATTATTTATTAAGTTTTAAATAGAATAAAAAAAATTGAATTTACCAACCTTTTTACAAATAGGACAACAACGAAAACAAAGAAAACAATTTTTAGCAAATCGAGAGGTCATAAAATTTAAGAAAAAATAAAATAATTCTGAGGAATAATATTTTTATTTAATAATTAACTTAAAAATAATTATTTGGCACTTGAGATTTTTTTGTAAAATTAGCAGGAAATATGTACATAATTAAAAAAGAAACAAACAATAAAGAAGAATGGTTGATCTCTGACAGAAAGAAAAAAATAAAAATATTAGGAATAGGTATAATTAATTTTTTTACATAAAAAAAGTACATGAAAAAATTACTTACAAAGACTATTAAAATTATACGATGAAAATTGAGATTAAGAAGAAGAAAAAAATAAAAGAAAAAATTTAATTGCAATAAATAAATAAAAGGGGAATTATATGAAGTAAAAAATTAGGAAAAAAAATCCAGCTTTTCTAATTAATTTTATTTTTTTTTTAATTTTAGAGCCTTGGAACTTCTCTTTTTAAAAATAAATAATTTTACAAACCTCAATTCTAACAGAATTATCAATTGAAGAAACACTACAAGAATGTATTAACCACCAATTATTTTTATTTTGTTTAATTGATGCAAAAAGCATTAATTTATAAGGTTTTCCAAATTGTAGATAATTATTAATGTTTTCATTATTATCAAAAATTGGACGAAATACAAGACCAAAATTACTTAAAAATTAAAAGAAAAATTAATTAATTAATTTTAAAGGAATTAATTAATTAATTAAATTTAAATTAATTAATTAATTTAAACCTATTTTCTCCTTGTTGTTTCTTTTGTTTATTTAAAGTTTCAGTCCATCCTGCACAAGTAATATTAACTTCTCTATCATCATATAAATTTAAAAATAAATGCTCATTAATTTCTATCAGAGTCCAAAGTGTTGAAGAATCCTTTAATTTTAATTAATTAAATTAAAATAAAAGAAATAAACCTTTTCTAAATTTAACCCACATTCTTTCCATAAATCCCCTTCAAGTAAAGGAATTTCCATTTTATTAATTAATTCTCCATTCCCTTGAAATATACAAGGGGAAGACTTTTGATTATTTTTAAATATTCCTTTAGTTTTAATTATTCCATAAAATGGGTTAATTGTTTTAATAATAATTTTAATTAAATTATCAGAGCATTCCCATTCAACTGTGTTTTTATTTAATTAATTAAAATTAAATTAAATAAACCTTTAGGCATAAACTTTTCTCTTTCAACAAAAGAAGACATTAAAATAAATTTAAAACAAAATTGTTGTAATAATAAATAATTAAAAAAATATTTAAAAAACATTTTTGAAAAATTCTAAAAATATTTTTTAAAATTATTTCTTTAAAATTATTAAATTTAATAAAAAATATAATTTATTTTAAAAGATATAAATAATTTCTTTTTTATTAAATATTAAAGGGAAATGTAAAAAATGTTTTTTTTATTTATTAATCCGTGTCTTCTGTTGTATATTTATAGAAACGTTTTCCTTTTAAAATTATTATTTTTAATATTTGTTTACAATCTTATTGCGCAAGAAAAATTGAAAAACCGCAGCAGGTGAAAAAAAATTTAAAAAAAATTTTTTTTAATATTTATTTTTTGGTAAAATTGCCAAAAATTGGCAAGCAAAATGTTTAAATAAAGAAAAGAGAACAAATAAAAATTAAATAAACTTGAATAAAATTAAACTTTCTTTTTAACTATAATTGGACATATTTTTGTTAAAAAAAATAATTTTTATTATTTTTGATTATTTTAAGGCAATAATTTGAACGGAAAATAAAATAATAAATTCTTTTTTTTTTTATTTTCTCATAAAAATTATTTTTATAAATTCTGTGTCAGTAGAAAAGAATATTTTTGTTTATTTCTGATGAGCCATTAAATATTTAGTTATATGAGAAAAGTGTGTATTTTTTCTCTTCAAAAATAAAATTATTTTTATTGTTAAAAATATATATATAAATTTAATAAATTAATTTAAGTAATTCCTTTTATTTTAATAATTGTTTATTAAATATTAATTAATTCTCAAATAATCCCTTTATTTAAATATCACTTACTTTATAAATAAAATTAATTTTAAAAAATAAATATATATTTTTAGAACTAAAAGCATTGCGCTATGAAAAGGTTAAAAACTCTGTTGTTTATTAGAAATAAAAGCTTTTCCCCTGGCACGGACATTTGGGCTACTTCCGTTTGTCTTCGATGTACTATTACTTGTGTTTTTAATAGATGAATATATACATAGGCCAAGAGGGGATAAATTAATGGGTTTTAGAAAATATAGTGGAACACATATGGATTTTACTAAAATAATGAAAGAAAATAAATTAGTAATATTTAAGTGTTTTTAAATTAAAAAAAAATAATTTTAATGAAAGAAAAGAAAGGAAATAATTAAATAAATAAATTAATTAAATCCAAATAAATAAAAAGATCAAAGATAAATTAAATTAAATGTTTATTCTATTTATAAATAAATAAATAAACTTATTGTCAATTATAATAAAGAAATTCTTTAACTAATAAATAGCGATGATATAAATCAGTAAAAAAGAAAAAGGAAAAGTAGATTAAAATAATTGTAGTAAATAAATTAAATTAAAATAAATATAAAGGGGTGAATCATTAATTTTAAAATTTAATTTAATTTTTATTTAAAATAAAAAATAACTTATTTTCTAATAAAATTAATTTAGATCATAAGCTTAAATTAAAGTCCACCTTTCCTTACATTAGAAAAATTATTAAATTTATTTTTTAAAATTTCTATAAAAATAAATTGATTATTAGCTAATCAGACAGAAAAAAAAGAAAATTTATTTTTAATAAAACTTTTTATTAAAAACTATAAAATGAGAAAAAGCTAAAAACTAATAAATGATTGAGAATGAAAAAAAAGAGAAAAAGAATAAATTCTAATAGTAAAGTGTGATATTAATCGGTGGTTGTTTTAGTCGTTCGGCCGGTCAAAAATATGTCCCACAAACAAATAAAAAAAATAAAAATATTTTTATGTCCAGTCATCAGTATATTTTACACTCATAGGCTTTAAAATAAGGTAAAAATAAATAAATATAATTTTGGGGATTTTTTTTTTACGAATAAAAAAAAAATACTAATAATTATTTATTTTATTTAAACCTTTAATAAATAAGAAAAAATTAATTAATTTTTAAAATATTAATTCTTTGACATATTTTGTGTAAAAATTATTAAACAAGAATATATCCAAGTAGACACGGAAATATATTAATAATAAAAAAAAAAGTTTTGGTTGATGAGTAAAAAAAATCCTTTTTTTTGTTTAATGGTCAAAAGGTTGATGTATTTTGTTATTATTTAACGCATGAAAGAATGAAAGAAATAGTAATGGAAAATATGTAGGTGGGCCTTCCAAAACTAGGGCAAGTTGTTGTGGTCAATAATACATAAAAGAAAACAAGAATTTAACATGCTGAGAAATGTTAGAAAATAAGAACAAAATTTATTTTAATTAATTTAAATAAAAGTGTTGATTAAAATAAAATTTATTTTTAACGTTAATATTTAATTTAAAAAAAAGAGCTACAGAGGAAAGAACTATTTTCTTTACATTTACATGCCACTAAAACATTTACCTTTTACCCTCCGTACCTCAACAATTCCTCTGCGCGACTTCTTCTCTAAAACAACGATCAATATATTTATGTATATTCTTTGACTATATTTGATGAGGAAAAATAAATAAATGCATTTCTGTATTTATTGTGTAATGGAAGTGCCAAAATTAAAGAAAAGAAAGTTAAGGAGAATTTTTTCATTAAAAAACTTTGTTCATAACTTTTCTTTTTATGTAAATTTTTCTAAAGAGAGGAAAAAATAGGAAAGGTCATTTTTCTACATTTTAAATTAAGAATTAGATTAAGTAGAAGACAATAATAAATGAATAGTAAAATAATGTTAAAGAATTTGCATGCAAATTAAATTAGTATTTGAAGAAGTTTTTTTTTAATTTTTTCTTCTTTATATTTTGTTTTGAATGGTCAAAAAATAAAGAAAAAAAAATTCAGTAATTTCCAAAAATAAAAGACAATAGTCGAAAAAAGAAAAAATGAAGAGAATTTTAAGACCTTTGTATTTTATGTACTCATAAAATTGGCAAGGAAACAAAGCTTTACAATTTCCAACTAAATAAAATATTTTTAAAAATGTTATTTATTATCACCCAAAAATCTTAATAAAATATTTAGGACAAAAAATTTTTTAATTTGTTTAAAACTAAAGAAAAATAAAGGCCAGAAACCAAAGAGCAAAAAAATTAAAAAATCTTGAAAGTGTGAAAAAGCATTAAATAATTAATTTGAAAATAGATTGGACAATGAAAGGAAATTTAAAAGGATTTGATAAATTTATTAGAAAAAACTCTAAGAGTTTAATAGAAAATAAAGAGTAAAGAAGGAAAAAAATCAGCCTCATTTATCTTTTTAGAAATGAGAATTTCCTGTCAAAGAAAAAGCATAAATAAAAAGGCTATAAACCATATTAGCTATAATAATATAAATAAAAATTTATCACAAAAATATATATCAATTAATGAGGAAATTGTGAAGATTACATGAAAATTTTAAAAATTTTCTTTAAAAAAAAAACCTTGTCTTAAATTTTAACCAAAAATCATAAATTCGTTAGAAAAAATTAAACATCATGAAATGGTTTAAATTAAAAAATAATATACATAAGAAATAAAAATCATAATTTTAAAATAACCACCCGAAAGATTATAAAGTCAGAAAAAAACTAAATTTAATCCTAAAAGTCAATAAAAAATTTAGAGTATATTTACATAAATTATAAGGTTAAAATGGAAATATTGCAGCACCGGAATCCTCAAATTAATGACCGAAAATTAAATAGAATTTCCTATAATATTTTAATAAATAATTTAGTCCTTAAAATAATTTAAATAAATCGTTCATTAATTTAAGAATGAAAGGAACCATGTTTACATGTCTTAACAATAAGAAGAAATTAGTAAAGTGTATAAGTCAATATAAATAGATACAAACTTTAAAAGAGGATTTTTCTAAAATATTTCTATAGAATAAAAATAATTTTAAAAAAATTATACAGGCACAGACATCCTTCGTGTGTCTAATACTTCCTCTTCATCAGAATCATTTTCAGAATGGTAATCATTCTATAAAGTTTTAAAAATTAATTTAATACCAAAAATATAAATAAAATAAACCCGAAGCGGAACGCGCTCAAATCCATCTTTTCGTCTTTCGTTTACCCCAAGTTGAACGCCTGGTATAGATTTAGACTTTGAACGTTTCATAGAACGACATAAACAGCACTAAATAAAAATGAGGTTTGTAGCTTTTATTTATTCTAAATAAGCCTACAAATGATATTAAAAGCATTGTAAGTGCAATTAATGTAGCAGCAATGCTTCGTTCAAAGCTCATTGTAAATGGGCGATGTAGTGCAAAATTTTTGACAGTTGGCATTCCAGATGAAACCTAAATTCTATAAATTCAGAACAGTTCAGTTATTTAAAGTAAAAAAAAACTAAAGTTAATAAATAAACTAACCGTAAAAGTACTACTCATTGGATCATAACCATCAGCCATAATCATAGCCCTATACTTCCCTGGCTCCAAAGCCAGATTATACTGCCCAATTCTTGTAGTTTTGGTAGTCTTTGAAGTCTGTAATTTTGTTTTGCCGTCCTGAATTGGCCAGACTGAAATATTTACACCAGAAAGGCGATCACCACTCATTTCCTAAATATAAAGGATTTACTCAGGAAAAGAAAATTAAAATACTCACTCGAATAATACCCGAAACTCCTTGCAAACGTCGTTCCAAAACTGAGAGTAGTGAATGGCGATTCTCTTCGAATAGATGACTCTTGAATAATAAAATAAATAGAATAGTATGCCCAGCTTTATATTAACTTACAATTCCTTGGCCTTCATAGCAGCAACCAACTTGAACAAACAAAGAATTTGGAGCTGAACTCCATGTACTACGGCCAGTTGACCAATGGAATTCGTCAAGTACTGGAGTTGCTGGACGATTTGTTGCACACATATCTCTTTTGTTCTATAAAGATAAAGGATCAATAAATTAGAAAAATAAACAAAACTAAAATAAACCTGTCGCATTTGTTCGTGCCCATCGATATAAAGTTGTGCAAGTGCTTGGGGTGTTCCTGTCCAATTCCCTTTAGGTAGATCCGGTAACTTAATTTGATCATTTTCATCCAAATCAGGTGAAGGAGGCGACATAAGTAGTGATCCATTGCTTCCCATACCAGGATCAGTTCCAGGCCTAAGAACATCGATAAAACGTATCTAGAGTGTCCAGACAATTATAACTATTAAGGAGCTCAAACCTTAATTCCTCCTGTTGCAAGTACAATAACAAAATCAATTTCGGGTATCAGGTTGATAATTTGGTCAATTAATGAAATAAAAGGAGATATGGTCAAGTAATCGTGGCAATTCAACTGAGTGCTTAAAATAAAAATAGATAAAATCTACAGAACATGAAACTAAACTTTACATATTAAAAATAACTAACTGTGGTATAGCTGGAGCCAAAATAATGGTTGAATACTCTAAAATATGTTGAATCTGTTTCATCTCTTCGTCTATTATTGTAGGAGTAGTTGTTAATCCTTCGATAGGACCCTGCCCGCAAAGACGAGCTCCAAGGTGATAAACAAGAGCTTCTGTCTTCTTAAATTAAATTGAATATATCTTAAGCTTTTAACATTAAATAAACCATTTCTACTGATAAAATTAATGTATGAGGCCCTTTGTGAGAACCCAACGAACGAATTTTCATTCCTTCTAATTCAATTAGTTTAGCAGAGCAAGAAGTTGATTGGTCAAGACGGTCATAACCATAATGTGTTACCTTTTAAGTCAAAATAAATAATTCAAGTAACAGATAATGAACCGTTTGGACTTCAGAAGGAGTGAAGTGATCAGTCGGAGCAATAGAAGGAACAACAGAAAATTCGAACACTTTGTCACGTTTTAATACATTCAACATTATCTCAAAAAGAAAGAAAGCTCAAAAAACATTTTAGAAAATAAAACCTCAATAATAGCTTCTAGTGCAGCGTCCATTTTTGTTTTCCCAATTTCAGAAAAATTATTGTAATCACAACCAATTCCGACGCCTAATTCAAAAATCTGTCCAAGGCCCATTCCATCAACAATTGTAGCAGTTTTAGTTTGTACTAGAAGATCTTCACAAAGCACTTTCTTCCTTGGAGTTATTGGAGTAATTGTATCTATTTGCTTAGAATCTGAGAAAAGTTGTACTGGCGAAAATACTCTGAATTTAGACATTTTATTCATTAAAAATTTTAAAGATAACTTTCTCAAACTCTCATCAAATTTGCTTTGATTAAATAGTCTTGGTGTGTTTTCTCCAGCATTAAATATTATTGAATGAGCAGGACCAGAATTAAAGACTAGGAGGCAATCAGCGTTTACGTTTTGCATATGCTTTGATACTTGATCTGATTGAGTATATTTTGTTACAATATGAAGACGAATATTTTCAAGAAGCATGTTGGACTATAAAATCATATATGAAAAAAATTATTAAATAAAATACAAGTCTTGGCCGTTCATGTTCATCCAATGGACAAGAATGATTCGCCAGACGTGAAAGTAATTCTTCTGAAGCAACATCAATACCAACAAGTAATAAATTAAGAGAACCTTTGCCTCTAACAAAAATTTGTAGATCTTGATTATCTAAAATATTAAATAAAAATTAACCATTTAAAAAATCATCTCTACATTTGTCAAAAGCTTAATGTAAGAACAAACCTTCGCTATCACATTTCAATCCCTCCAAACTGATATTGACAACTTTTGCAGGCCCAGAATCTATTGTAATGTCAAATTGATGAATTTTATAGTTCTTATGCGAGATTTGTAACTATAAAAAAGAATAAATTAAATTTAAGAAAATAATACTTTGTAGTCGCCTGGAGGTAATAGACGCCAATATTCACCAAGAAGCGTTGTTGTCACTGTTTTTCCCGTTCCACCTTTTATAATTGTTAACTCTGCTCCAGAAATAGGCTTGTCACCAATCGTATCATAAACGATTCCTTTAACACCACTATGAACGGATTCCATAAATGAAAGCAAAGAAAATCTATGCTCCTTCCATAATGTTGGTATCATGGAGTCCTAAAAAGTTAAAAATTAAACTAATTAAAAGGAAACAAACAAAAGGAAATTTGAAACAGCCCATCTCAACCGTGATTTCTAAAGCGTTCGTGTGAACATATTGCCAATCTTGCATTCCGCCAGAAAGATGGTACCTAAGAAATTATATTTTACAAATAGGTAAACAAAATGAAAAAACGTTGACTTATATTATCGACGTACACATTTTTCACCAATTAGATATCTCTAAAGTATTTTAAGCAGATAACTATTTTTAAATTAGTTCAAAGAATGCTTTAATAATGAAAAAAATTCAAGTTGGTGAAAAATGTACGTGTCAATAAAGTATAAGAAATAAACTTACCAACCAGCACCATTTGTGATCCCATGAAAAAAAACATCACCATTGTCACTCAGACCACAACGACGTCCTGATTTCCACATATTTGTATGAGCACGAGCATACTGAAATGCTAATTGGACAAACAATTTATCATCTGCAGAAGCTGTATATATTCCATCAGCTCCCGTGTCCGAGTCATCGTATGGATAATTAGCAACAAGAGAACCTCCGTGTAAATTTGCAGATAGAACAAATGGATGTTCATCCATCCACTGCATAACTGCTTGTGTCTCTGGTTCTGTTGTTGTTCCACCAGTCGCCTCTTTATGCATTGGATATCGAGCAGGAAAATTTCTGTTCAAATCAACATTGTTTGCATTAGAACGACCCTAGAAAAAAAAATTAAAAGAAAAATAAAAATGTTCAAACCAAGTATCCAATTCTATCGCCAGGTCTATCCATCTCATAACCATCAGGATTCATTGAAGGCTTAAAATTAAAATAAAACAAGAAGAAATAAAAAAGTAAACCATTAAATGGATGCGAGTCTCATTAACCATTTTAGTCAAGTATTCATTTGTTCCATAATTTTCGCAAAGAATATAGGCCAAATAAAGAACAGCCTCACGACCAGTAACCTTAAAGTCATAACAAGTTTAAATAAATTGAAAGATATTTAAATGAATTGACAAATTTAATCAATTTTTTGACTACAAAATTTCAAAATTTAAACCTCATTTCCGTGCATATTCGCAACATATTTAAATTCAGGCCTTAGCAATTCGTGTTCCCTAGGATTTCTAGAAACAACTAAAACCCAAAGATCCTTCTTCTGTACACTCTTGCCAATTGAATGCAAATATGTGATAGTTGGAAAACGAGTAGATAAATCCTTTAGCCAAGAAGTGGTCGCATCGTAATTATGATTCTTTTGCCTAAAAAGAAATTTAAAAATAAAAAAGTAATAATGTTAGAATTTTTTCGACGAAAAAAAATTTTAGCGATGAAGGAAACTGTTTATGTGTCACCATAATTTCATCAGACATTCAGGATAATCAAAATAATATAGAAAAACGTCTTACTTGTTTAGAGGCACGTCTTTAAATTCGCCAACCAATTTCTTCATCTTCTCATAACTTCTAAAAATCTCCAAACTATCAATGTTCATTCCAAAATATTTGCTTAGAGGATCATTGTTCTGTGCCTTTAGTTCTTCCTGATTGGGAATAATATCACTATTCCAATCAATCGAGAAAACAATATGACCATCTAAATTTAATAATTATAGGTTCATAAACATTAAATTTCTTACCGCTTAAAATTAAAAATAAAATAAGATAACATAATATTTGACTAGGAATCATACTAGCTTCCTCTAAAAGATCCCCTAAAATCAAAAAGAATTTAAAAATAGAAAATCTGTGAAAAAATTAAATTTCTTAAAGAAATGAACGTGAAGCGCCTAAATGGCATTTAAAAAATAGGCCAAATATTCGTAAAAAATTTTATAAATTAAAAAGGTGCACAACAATTCGCCGCCGCCGATTCACTGCAAGACATCTAAAGACAATTCGCCAAAAAATTTTTTTTTTTTTTTAATTTAAAAAAGTTAATAAATATTTATTTATTCTTTAAAGTTCATTTTGTTTTTGATTTTTCCTCCCTTATTTTATTTTTTGAGTATTTTTATATACTTCTACTACATAATACCTCTTTTTAAATCCCAAAGGGATGTTCTTCTTATTGTGCAAAATCCGCAAACTTTTAAAAAGAATTCTTTAGTTATTTTTTAACATAATATTTATTTATTTATTATTTTTTAAAGCTATTTTTAAGTTAAAAATAAATATTATTATTACATACTAAAGTCTATTTATTTTTATAGTTTTAAGTAAAATCATTTATATTAACATAAAATATTTTTCAAATTAATTTTACTTAAAATTTAAGAATTTTCTAAAATTATTTTTTCCCTATATTTGAATAATTTTCTGTTTAACAAATAAAAAAAACAATAAATTTAAATAGTGTCCAATTATGAAGATTAAATTTTATTATTTTTATTTATTTTTACCTTTTGTGTCTCACAAAACTCATTTTTTATTTATTGTTTGAATTATAATAAAATTACTTTTTTCAATAAAAATGATGTAATAAAAATTATTTTAATTTTAAATAAAAAGTTTTGGAAGTACTACATAATTTAATCTATTTATTTTAATTTTAAAATATTTTTTTTTAATTAAATGGGTAAAAGGTTGAATATTATTTAATTTTTTTTAATTAAAATATTTAATTAAAATGTTTATTTTGCAAAATTTAAATGTGTTTTTTTATTTACTAATTTTTTAAAAGATTTTTTAAATTATAAATAGAATTCTTTTTTGGAATTTGAGACATTTAATATAATATTTAAATTTAAAGTAATTCTGTTCTATGTTTTAAAACTAAAATCCTTTAGAAAGCAAAAAGGCTTATTTGTTAAATTTCCTTCTAAAAATTGTTTCATATAATTGAAAAAAAATACATTTTAAAGTTTTAAATTTCCAGACTATTTTATAATTATTTTTAAAAATATTTTAATTTATTATAAAAAATAAAAATATTTAATTTAATTAAATAAAATAAATTCTTAAATTTTAATAATTTAATTTTTATTTAATTCCTTATTTAAAGAAGAATTATTATTATTAAACTTTATTTATTTTAAATAACTGTTACATGTCTAAATAATTTAATTAATTATTAATTATATTTAAGTAATTTTATTTCCTTTAAAATAAATAATTAAATCCATATTTTATAATTTTTCATTTATTCTTTTTTTTTAAAAAGAATTTATTTATTTAAATATTTCCTTACCTTTTTATAAATTTTATAAAAGTGCTCTTAAACTGTTTTTTCTTTTTCTTTAAATAATAATCAACACTAAAATATTTTCCAAGCTTTTTAAGTGTTCAAATAAAATATATTATAATTCACACAAGAGGTTATTTCACACATTTATTTTTTTTTTTAAATAAAAAGATTGTTTTATAGTATAAATTGTGTGAAATAGAAACCATGAAAAAAAAGAAGGAATAAAATAATTTTATGACGAGAGGATTCTTTTTAAAAAAATATTTACCTATATTGAGTGAAAAAAAAATAAAAGAGGAAGAAAGTGTTTTTTAAAATAATTTTTCTTTTCATTTTATTTAAATTTGCAAATACCTTTTTTTTAATGGAAAAAAAATAAAATTTTAATGGGTTATAATTTTTTTATTTTTTTTCTTTAAAAATGTTTTAAAAAATAAATTCTTTTTTTTTTCAGTAAAGATTAAATTTTATATGTAGGATTTTTATTTAATTTTTTTTTAAATTTTTTAATTAAAAGAGAATTTTTTTGTTTAAGAATTAATTAAATTAAAATTATTCTTTATTTTAAAAATTAAATAAAAATGAATATGGCAAAGCTTCGTCAAATTCTAGAATGTAGAAGAGCAACAAAATTACCCCCTTTATTACCTCCAAAAAGAAACAAAAAGTAAATTAATTTAATTTTTAAAAATTAATTAATTAAATTTATTTTAAGACAATTAGAAGACGGAAAAAAGAATAAAGAAATTATTGATATTCATTTAAAATTAAGGTAAAAATATTTTTAAAAAATTTAAATAAATTTAAAAAAAAAGAGATTTACTTGCAAATAAAAATAATAATGAATCTTCCATTGTTTGTGTATTTTCTGAAAGTGAAGAATCTCAGAAAGGGCCATGGCGTGTGGTTAGTAATTAATTAATTAATTAATTAATTCAATTAAATTGAAATTATTTAGACAACTGCGAATGAATTAATTTTAAATTCTGAAGAAATTAGAAAATCCATAGAATTGCCTAATGTTCTTGCTTTAGAATTTCAATTGGAAAGACAACAATATTTACGTTTAGATATATGTAATTTATTTGAAAATCAGAATGAAGCTAAAAGCTTTGGTTATTGTATTTTTTGTGTTTCAGAATTAATTTGTGTTAGAGGAGGAAAAATAAAAAGAAAATTAATGTAAAATAAATTAAAATATACTTTTTTTAAATAATAAATGTTTTTATTTTTAACTTTAATTTTTACCTTCAGAAATGATGAAACTGGGACAGAAATAGCTGAGGTAAAATTAATTATTTAAATAAACTTTTATTTGTAATTAATTTTAGGCTTTATTATCATGTACATTAAGACCAAAAACACATGCAATTATTCTGCAATTTGCAGCCTCTAATTTATATAAAAAAGGGATTAATCCAACAACTCAAGTGATTAAAAAAAAAATTTTTTTAAACTAAATTTATTTTTATTTATTTAAAGATATATTTTGAAATTTATCAAATTAATTGTTTGGAAGAAGAATTTAAAATAAAAGAAGAACAAAACAATAGTAGAAGTAGTAGCAATGGTGAAAGAATATTTAATTCTTCAATAGAAGAGAATGAAAGCTCTTCTACAAAAAGTAAAAAAATTAAATTAATAATTAATTTATTTGAAAAATATTAAATTAATAATTAATATTTAATTTAATTATTTTGATCAGATTTATTAATTTATCAAAGCGAAAGCATAAAATGGAATTCTGGAAGAATTATTTGGAGAACATTCACCGTCCAATCAACTGAAATTTATGGAAAAAAATTAAAGTTTAGATGTATACAATCAGCAGATATTTTAAAATCCACAGATTCAGTGCCACACATTTTAGGAGAATTTACAACAAATTTTAACAATTTAAGGAAAGGACAAGGATTTGAAAATATTTATTTTGTAAGTTCCTTTATCTAAATATTAATAAAATATATTTTTAGTTAAGCTATGTAGGTAATAGGAATAGAAAGAAAAGTGCAGGAACTTTTGAACTTTGTCGTTTTCATGAAGTAAAATTTAAAATATAATTAATTTTCTTTAATTTAAAAGACTTATAATCCTTCATTTCTTGAATATATTTTTGCCGGTTCTTCTCTAAATTTATCTTTTGCGATTGATTTTTCTCGTTCTGATAATGTTGTAGATGAGGGAAATATTCGTCGTTATATCAATGATGTTGAATTGGCTATTGGGGCTTTTGGAGAACCTTTAAATGAATTTCAAAGGTTATACATTTATTTAATTAATTAATTTTTATTTATTTATTCTAGTACAAACTCCTATCCTGCATTTGGTTTTGGTGCTAAAATTCCCCCACAATTTAGGGAATCACAAGAATTTTGTTTGGTATTTCTTTTTCCTTTGTTTTTAATTAATTAATTAATTTTATTAGAATTTGGAAACTGACCCTTATTGCAGGGGTCTTTCTTCAGTCCTTTCTGCCTTCAAAACTTCCTTCGTTAATGTTCAACCATTAAATATGGCACATTTATCTCATGTTATTTATTACGTAGCAAAGTAATATATTTAATTTAATTAATTTTAATATTAATTTTTATTTAAAAAAGATTAGCTCAAAATTCCCTTTGTCGCGTCTCCCCAGTCTTGTCTTCAAGTATGGAAATTATAAATGATTATAATGCTCCCAATTATTTTATTCTTATAATTATTACAAGAGGAGTATTTGATGACTTAAAAGAGACTATACAAGTAAATAAATTAATTTTTATTTTAATTATTAATTTTAGGCAATTATTTTTGCTTCTCGTTCCCCTGTTTCTATCATTTTTGTTGAAATATATAACGATCAAAAATGTGAAGAAATAAGTGAATTAGAAAGACTTGCTACAGCTGGAACTAGACTAAACTTTCATGGAAGAAAGCCTGAACGTGATTGTACTCAAGTATTTTTAATTTAATTAATTAATTAAATTTATTTAAAAGTATGTTTCCATTCCTGTCTGTCGTTTAGAAGAAACTAAACAGAATGATCTAAAGGCACTAATTGCAGAGAAAGGTTTGGCAACTATTGGACAACAAATGTGTACATGGATGATCAAAAATGGTTATCAGAGAGTACCCCCTACAGTTGATATACATGATAATTCTTTATTGACTGATAATCCGGTGAGAATAAATACAAATCTTCTTTCTAGGAATTTTAATTTTAAAGTTTAATATTTTGAATTTTATCCTTTTTCTGAGGCGCAAAACATCTCTCTCCCCCTCCAATCTAATTTCAATGACTCCTCAACCTCAAACAACCCAACAACCAAAACAATCAGAGGAAGGACGGGTTTCTGGAAATGTTCATTATTCAAACAGTTTTCCTTACAGCGATTTCGAAGATCTTCAAAACAATGAAAGAAAAATATTTAACAACAATTCAATTCTGACAAAGAACAATCCTTTCCTTAATAGAAAAAGTATTTTTTAAATAAAGAAAATATTTTAATTTTTATTTAGTTGTAACAAACAGTGTTCCTGTTAGAAAGAGTACCATAAATGCTGTAAAACAACAATTTCGAAATTTGGGTAATTTTTAATTTAAAAACGTGTATAAATAATTTTTTAAAGAAT
Source organism: Meloidogyne exigua (assembly GCA_018905775.1). NCBI lineage: Eukaryota > Metazoa > Nematoda > Chromadorea > Rhabditida > Meloidogynidae > Meloidogyne > Meloidogyne exigua. Next base: position 179,198 of record JAGUQR010000013.1, read on the forward strand.
TACACAATTTTGCCCTTTCATTACCTTCATCACCGCATCATTTGAATAATAGTAATAGTATAAGAACAGATATGTCTCAATTTATGTCTGTAGAATCTCAATCTTCTTTAAATCGTTATTCTGATCGTAGAATTACAAAGGCAAAATTTTAATAAAAATAAATGATTTATACATATTACTTTTTTGTCAATAGAATAACATTAATTCCTTTATTTAAATTTATATGTACATATCAGAAAATTGAATTTTACTTATATTTTAAAAATGCCCTAGAATTGTAATTAAATGTTGCTTGTTAATTATCTCTACATACCGCGAATAAATATAAATAAATAGGGGAAAGTACACCTACTCTATAGTCATAGAGTTACTTTAATCTTCGAGTCCTTCTGTTTAAGACTGCGCGATTTTTTATATTATAAATTTGTTCATTTCTGTAGTGTTAAATAACAAGTACCTACCTTCAATTCGTTGTTTTATTTTTGTTTTTCGAACTTTTTTTAATCATTTTTTCAATTTTTTTTATTTTTAAAATAAAAATCTTGTCACAAAGTTTGTCAATTTATAATTCTTATTTTTAATTTTTAGTAAATATTCTCATGTCAAAATTTTTATTTTTAATAATTCTATATTTTATTGCTGAGTCTATTAAAACTTCAGTTGAATCAAAAAGGAATAAAGATGTGATTGATGAAGATGAAATTAATCTTGATTTATTTAATGATGTATTTATTGAGAGAATGGAAAAGCAAGTTTTATTATTTATTTCTTTTTGATTAAACACCGGCTTTTGTAAATTAAATATTTTTAGCTTAAGTCTTAGGATTTAATAATAAATATACTATTATTCATATTAATGTTTAAATAACCTCCAGGTCTTTAATAACTCTTACGTCTATTGATCATGTTCGTTCAAGGCTTGCTAAATTGGGTATTAATTTTATCTTTCCAACTATGATTATTAACTCTAAATTAAAGGAAAAATAGCCTTATACCTTCGTCTCTATCGTACTTGGATTTATTCTCCTATTTCAGGTTTTTTAAAAAGAAATTTATTTAAAAATTAAATTTTATATCAGGACACAGAGGATTTCATCGTTATAATCCTTATCCACCTCCTACATTTCATCCTTATATTTTTGGAAATTGTTCAAATCCAGTCAATTTTTTAGTAATTTTTTTAAATTTATTTTAACAATTCCTTTTTATTTAAAATCTAAATATTTGGGGTTTTTTAGTATTTTAATTATTAAATTTATTCAATTTTAAATAATTAAAGTTTTACCTTTTTAGCCTTGTATTGACTTTCTTTTTGACAATATTCAGCAACGAACAAAATTTTTATTTCCAACAGCCTTCCAAAAAGTAGATACTTTTGTTATTGAGTTTAAATTTAATTTAAAAATTAATTTTAATTCTTAAAATTTTAGAGAAGAGGATTTTTTACATCGAGTTACAAACACTAAATTTAAGTATTTTTTAAGATAATTAATTTTTATAAATTTTTTAAAAATAGTTTTGATATGTCTGCAGCCATTTTTCTTTGTTTTTTGACCAAAAATAGGCTTAATTTTCTGGCAAGGCTTCCATTTTGTTCTTACGGATTTGAAGAACATCAAATTCATGAAGTTAGTTTTAAATTAATAAATTTATTTATTTTACTAGATAAATATTTTTTAATTTTATGTAGTGGCCTTCCATGGCATTTCGCCAATTTGACGATTCTCCTGAACTCTGGAGATTTGGAAAAAATTTATCCTTAGACCCTATTGATCATTTTACTAATCAAGTTGACTTTGAATGTGCTGATGTTAGGTCTATTTTAAATAAATTAATTTTTAAGTTCTTTTCTGTTCTTAAAGTCTTAATCTCTTATTTTCTAGTTTTTGCCCAGATCCTTGTTGTGGAAGAAACAGCACACGTTTCTTTCGAGAAAATGAGACACACAATGATTACTTAACTTATAACAGTTTAATTAATGAGAGTATTAATAATACAGAAAATAATACTCAAAATATTCGTTATGGATGGTGTGCTCATTCTTCTTGTTCTCTTAAGGTTTTTCTTTTAAAAAATAAATTTAATTAAATTTTAAAAGGGTAAAAGGCAAATAGATGATGAAGAAACTAAAGGATTTTTTGAAGACAAAAAAATTCAGGCAGAATTGGAAAAAAGGAAAAAAAAGAAAATTAATGGAACTAAAGAAAATGATGAAATTACTTTAATTTTAAGAAGAGAAACTAGTACACATTATTGCTGTAATTATTTAAATTTATTAAAGTCTTTAATTAATTAATTATTTTACAGATTTAGAAGAGCCTTTTAATGATAATTTTCTTGGTATTCTGGTAAAAAGGGTATTTTTTTTTAATTAAAATAAATTTAATATTTTGTAGGAGAATCGCTGGAATCTTAGTTGTGCTTGTGTACAGAATGGGTTAATAAATAGAAATTTGCTTTATCGTTTTGATGTGCTTGAGTGTGTGGATGTTAATGAATGCATTTTTGAACAATGTCCATGTATTTTTTATTTTTTTAAAATTTTAATTAAAAAATTATTAGATCCGGAACAATGTGTTAATATGGCTAAAGGATTTGTCTGTGCTTGTCCTCCAGGGTTTTATAGAAATAAAGAAGAATTAAATATAATTGAAAAAGGAGATGTGCAAAAAGAAGGAAAATGTATTAAATTAAAAGATTTGGGTGCTAATATTAATATTCCGAAAAATTTATTTGATTTAAATATTTTGGATTAAATTGAAAAATAAATAGGTATTATTTATTTATATTAATTATTTAATTTCAGCTTTATTTATTATTTTCTTTAATTTTTATATTTTTTAATTTTAAAAATATTTAAATTTTCTTCCTGGTTTTTTAAGATTTTTATAATATTTTTCAATATTTATAAATTGAAAAAAAATTTATTTATTATAAAAAAGGGCAATTAGTAAAAATATTAAATATTCTAAAATTTTTGTTTTAAATAAATAAATGTATTTATTTATTATTTTTTAATTCTTTTACATATAACTAACTCAAATAAATTCTGTCCCAAAGGGTATGTTAACACTACATATTTTTAAGGTTTTTTTAAAGAATAGAATATTTTATTTCCGCATTTTTATTAAGTTTTTAAGTAATTCAATAAAATGGGAAACAAAGAGCAAAGCAAAGAAAATTCTAAATTTATTAAATTATTTTTGTTTTTTAATCTTTTTTAATTTTTAAAAATTATTATTTATAGAGAAAAACAGTCTTAAAAAAAATTATTATTTATTTTTTTAAATTAAATTAAAATTATTTTATTTAATTCTTTTTATTTATTTAATTTATTCTCTCATACTAATATAAATTATTCTTTCATTTTTTATTCCCCAACTTTTCTAAAAATAATTCAAGTTGGAAATAAGCATATTAATTTCTTTTTTTATTATTATTATTTACATGCATAAAATATAATGTATGAAGGTGGGTTTTGTGTATATTTAATTAAGAGGGTTTTTTGCGAATTTAAATATTAAATTTCAACAAAATAAAAGGAATTAATTTTTTAAATCTTGCAGAATAATTTACTTATTTATTTTTAATTTAAATTAAAAATATTAAATAATTAAATAATAATTTAAAAAATAATATATTTATTTTATTAAATAATTAATTTTTTTAAAAAATAGAAAAAATTATTTTAAGGTGTTAAATTAATTTAAAAAGATTGATTGTTTTTTTAGAATATATTTTAGTTAAAATAATTATTTAATTAAATATATATTTATTTAATATTTATTACATTCTATATTTAAAATTAAAAAAGATTTATTTTTAATTACGTCATTTATTCTCTATAAATATTTATTTATTTAAAAGTAATTTATTTTATTAAATAAATCCACCCTCACTTTTTTTTACACATTTATATATAGAAAAGATAGAAATATTTTTAAACCAAATTCCTTTCATTTTATTTATTGCGGATAAAAATTAATTTGCGGATTAAAAGGAAGAAAAGGAAAAGTAAAGAAATTGATCAAATTAGTTTATTTCCAGACAGATTTAAATTAAATTAAATTTTATTTAAAGGTGGAAAAATATTTTTATTTTTACAATAAATAAATTTAATTAATTATATATTTAAATTAAATATTATTAATTTTATATAACCTATTTAAATTAAATTAATTTATTTATTTAATAAATAAATTAATTAATTTAATTCTTTTTATATTATTTTAAATAAAAATAATTTAATAAAATAAAAATTAAATTTTTCTTTAATTTTTGTCTGCAAATATATTCATTTAATTCCTTTCATTTTTATCCACCCTCACTTTAAGCAATTGGTCTAAAATATAAATACTAAATGTACTAACTAATTCCTTTACTTTTTTCCTTCTTTCTTTTCTTTCCTTTCATTCATCAAAAATTCTTTTTTAAATAGCAAAATAGAAAATAAAATATATATCCACCCCCACTAGCTTGGACAATCTTTTTTTTTCTTTATTTATTTATTTCCAGCAAAAGAAGTAATAAATAGTTCACGTAATTCGGCTACATTTATTTAACTATTATAATATATTATTTATTTATTTTTTATTAAAAATAAATAAATTTCTTCTTTTATTTTTTATTATTAAAAATAAATAATTTTATTTTTCTCTCTTTTTTTTAATTATTTATTTTCTCAACAAAAATCTGTTTGATTTTCTTTAAATTTATTTTATTATTTTACTCAAGGATTGTTCTTTAAAATTTATTTTTCTAAAGCAGGTTAAACTGTTCTTATTTTTAAAGAAATAAAAAAAAGATTTAGCTCTACTCAATTTATAAATTTTTTTTTTAAACGTCTCTCTTCAAACAAAAAAAAATAAAAATGATTATTCTATTTAATTAAATATCCACCCTCACATTTAACAAACAAATCTTTTCTTTTTTTATTTATCATTTTTTCATTCAAAAAATAAAAAAATTAATAAAAAAAAAAAAAACAGTTGCTAAATATTTATTTATTTATTTTTGGCCAATTACCTGATTATTAATTATTTTTAATTTATTTAAAAATTAATTAATTAAATAATTATTTAATTTAATTTATTAATTGTTTACCAATCTAGATATTTAAATATTAATAATTATTTAATAATTTATTTTATTTTTTTATTTTATTTTATTCATCTTAAGCTTCTAAAATTAATTAATTTAAATCTCTAAACAAACAAAAAAAAATAAAGAATTTTTATTTTTAATAAAATAAAAAGTTTTCTTTATTTTTTTGGAAGAAACTTTTTTTTCATTCATCCGGAGAGATCAAGAAATAAAAAAAAGGAAAGATAACCAACCAACTGACATTTTTTTAATACTTCCAACCTTTGCTCAAAATTAAAACAAAAAAGTTATTTAACCCAAAAAATTTTTCTTTTTCTTTTTGTTATTTCTTGAACATTTTTAAAATTTATAAATCAATTATTTTTAAATTTTGTCTGACACATTCTATTTAAAAATTAAAAATTAGAATTAATAAAATAATTAAATTAAATTAATTAATTAATTTAATTAAATAATTTAATTAATTAATTAATTAATTTAATTAAATAATTTAATTAACTAATTATAATTAATTTTATTTATTTATTTTTTATTTGTTCCGTTGAAATTATTAAAACTTTTTCCTTTAAAATTTTATATTTTACTTTAATTTTTTTAATAAAAAAAAAATAAATTTTATATAATTAATTAAATAGAAAAGAAACAATTTTATTTAAACTTTAATTTTTTTTTTTCTTTTAATTTTGTATGAAAAGAAACAAAAAAAACTTTTTTTGTCTATTATTTAAAAGAAAAAACCTTCCATTTTATTTTAAAAGAAAAAAAAGTTTTAAATAATTCAAAGAAAAGTTTTATTATTTTTAGAATTTTTATCTACGTTAAAGAAAAATACTAAGGAATTTATTTATTTTTAGACGGTAAAAATTTGATCAAAAATGAAGAAAAATAAAAAAAAAGATTTTTTAAAATATTTTATTTTTAATTAAATTAAATAAAAAATATATTTTATTTTTTATTTTATTTTTTGCAAAGACTTGCACTAACATACACCAAACAAAAAACACATATATTTCTTCTACTATTATGCCACCCACGCTTACCCTCATAAGAAATAGTATTAAAGGAAAAAACAAATTTTAAAAAAAATAAATAAAAAAATTGGAATGAAAAATGTTTTGGGGTCTTTAAAATTAACCTTTTTTTATTAAAAAAAATAAACCTTTTTTTTAATTAATTAATTTTATTTTTTAATAAATTAATTAATTTTTTAAATTAATTTATTTTTTAATTTTATTAAAAATAATTATTTTATTTAAATTATTTAAATAAAACCTTTAATTATTTTTTAAAAAATTCCTTAAATATTTTTGTTAATTTAACCACTAATTTCTTGTTCTTTTCTTTAAAATATAAATTATTACTATTTTTATTTTTTAAATTTGTAGAAATATAAATTATAACACACAAAGAATATTTGTAGCTTTTATTTTACCCAAACTAATAATTTTTAAAAAAATAAATAAAAATTCTTTCTTTTCTTTTTTTCCTTTTTTTGCTTTATAAAAAGGAAAATTGAATGGATATATATTTAAATATATTTATTTATTTTTAAATTAATTTTATTTAAAAAGAATATTTTTTTTCTTTTTAAATTTGCAAGTAAAGATTTTTTTATTTTTTTTTTATTTTTTAAATAAATAAATAAATATTTAATTAAATAAAATAATTATTTTATTTTATTTATTTTTTAATTTTTATTTTTAATTAAATAAAAATAAAATAAAGTCCAAAAATCAAGGAAAATAAAAATTGTTTTTTTAATATAAAAAACTAAAATTTATAACCATATGATATTTTACCCCTTTTTTATTTAATTAATATATATAAAAGAAGGATAATTAAAAAAAAAGATTTTGGAAGAATAAAAAATATTTTATTATTCAGACATTTATTTTTATATAAATAAACAAATAAATCTTTTAATTTTTATTTTTTACTAAATAAATAGTTTATTTAATTTGTTTATTTATTTTTAGAAAATATTAAATTTATTTTTAAAATTCTTGGGTGTGTCAGAAAAATAAATAAAATATTTAGTAAAAATGTAATTAAATTAATATTTTTTTTTTAAATAAATGTTTACCTAATAAAGCATTTAATTAATTAAAATAAATAGACCAAAAATTAAAATTTAAATATAATATTTAAGGAAATGTTTATTATTTAATTTTATTTAAACAATTAATCAATAACCATTTTTTTAATTAATTCTTTTTAAATATATTTAAAGTCTTTAGATAATGTTTTATTAAAAAGATTTTTTTAGATAAATTATTTAAGCGTTAGTTTATGTAGCTATTTTAAAATAATAAAATATTAATTCCTTTTAAACCCTTTTTTTAATAAATTATATAAACTATTAATTATAAATAAATAAATAAATATATTTTCTATTAAAATTAATTAAAATTTAAATAATTGAATATTTATATTCCTTTTTAATTTAATTTAATTAATTAATTAATTAATTATTTTATTTCTTTATTAAATTATTATTTTATTTTATTTCTTTAAAAATATATTTTGCACGCAATTTAATCAATTAATATAAATATAATTTTTGTTGAAATATATTTATTATTAAATAAATAAATATATTTAATTATTTATTTTAAAGTATTCTTGCGTTAAATTAATTTATAAAAATAATTATTATTTTTTGTTTTATATTATTTTTATTTAATCCTTATTTTAATTGGTTAAAATAAATAAATCAATTACAACACATCTAAAAGGCTTCTTGAATATATAAAAATATAAATATTTTTTTATGTTGGATATTTCTTTTTTTACATGGAAACAAGCTTTTTCTAATAATTTAAGGATTAAATTAATTTATTTTAAAAATTAATGTTTAATAAATTAATTAATCAATTTATTTATTTATTTATTAAAGTATATTGTGTATATATTTTTAAATTAATCTTTTACTCATCATCACCTTTATCCTTTATAATTATTTTATATTTATAAATCTTCTCTTTTTCTATATTATTATTTTATTTTTATTTTAACTCTAAGGCGGAAACAAAAAAAAAATTTTTAATTAAAAAGTCCTCATTAAATAAAAATATTTTTATTTATTTATTTTTTAAAAATATTATTTATATTTTTTAAATCAAAATTATAATAAATTTAATTAATTTAAATAAATATCCAAATTTTAGAAAAAATAATATTTAATTTAAATAATAATAAAAAATGAAATCAACAATTGGAATTAATGTTGAAGGAAAGCAACCGATTGAAATTAATAAAAAACAACAGCAAAAACAAAGTGTTAAAAAAGTAAAATTTTAAATTTAAATTAAATTTTTAATTTTTAATTAAAAATAAAAGGATTTAAATGAACCTTCAATATTATTACCTAAAATACCTACAACAACAAATAAAAGTCCTTCACGTAAATGGACTTCAGCTTTTCGTGTTGTTCAGTCAATGACTCGTTTTAGAAATTTACCTAAGGTTTTTTTTATTTTAAATAATTAAATAAATAAATAAATAATTAAATAAATTATTTTTTGATTTTCCGTGCCAATCCTTCTTCCTTTTATTTATTTTTAAATTTTATTTGTTGCAAAAGGAAAAGGGAGAAAATAAATACCAATGGGAATTTTTTTAAATAAGGGAATCTTTTATTATATTTAAATAAAAAATACTAAAAATAGATTAAATAAATCTTTTTTCTTTAAATAAAAAAATAATATTATTTAAATAAATTTGTAGTTTATTTTATGTGCTCTAAACTTTTTAAAATAATATTTTAAATTAAATTGGAATATTTTTTAAAATATTTTAATTATTTTTTTTCATTAAAAAATAATTAAATTTATTTAAAAAATATTTTTTTATTTTTGTTTTATTTTTTGTTTTTCTCATTCATTTGTAAAAATAATATATTTTTTTCTAATTTTTATATATTACACTTCCTTGTACTTTTTACTTTTATTTTTTTCATTAATTATTTATACATACATAATACCCCTTTTTTAATTTTATTTAAAAGAGACCACACATTTAAAATAATTTTTATTTTTTAAAACTTTTTTTAAAACTAAAAGATTTAGCTAAATAAATATTTATTTAATTAATTAATTATTTATTTATTTAATTAATTATTTATTTAATTAATTAAATAATTAATTATTTATTTATTTAATTTCCAAAAAAAAATTATTAAATAAATATATTAATCCATTAAATTAAATATTAATTCCTTTTAAATATTTTTCGTGTTATGGTTCCATTATATTTAATGTCAATTTGCCTTCAATGAATAAATAAAAAGTGGCAAATTTATATACTATGTACTTAATGACGAATTTAATAATATAAAATAAATTAAATAATTACTCCTTCTTTTAATTAATTAATTATTTAATTTAAACAAATCTGCATTTTATTTAGAAAATTAAAAATAAAACTTATGTTCTAATTTATGTTTAATTGTATATATTTATCTAATAATTGTCTATTAAAAAGCAAATAATTAATTTTAAAAATATTATTTAAATTTACTTCTTTTTTTTATTTTATTTTTACATCAAAAAGTGTCAATATTTATTTATTTATTTACGTGTCAATGAACACATTTACTTCAATTAAAAAGTATATAAAAGTAATATTACTATATATCCACATTTTCATTATTACATGAATGCCCTTAAGGCCTCCAGACATTATTTTTGAAATATATACATTTTCTATTCTTTATTTTAATGCTTGAGCAGTCTTTATTAATATTAAAATTTTTTTTCCTTTTATTTAAAATTTCTAAGGAGTTAAATATTAAACTTGAAAAATAAAAATATAATAGTACATGTGTGTGGGGTAATTAATATATTTGTTATTATTTACTACAATGTACTATTAATTATTTTTTAATATTTTTAATTTAATTTATTTGCAAAAAAAGGAAAAAATATTTTTTTCTTTTTTTCTCATGTTAATTAATTAATTTATAAATAAATAAATATATTTACTATTTTTTAAAATAAATAAATATTTTTATGAAAGAACAAAAATTTATAAATAATTATTTATTTATTTCCATCTATTTTAAATTATCTCATATTTAACAAAATTTACTCATTTTTCATTTTAAAGATAAAAATAAAATAATGGTAACATTACATAAAAAATCTGAAGAAAATAATTTTCCTCTATTTTTTCAAAATAAACATCAAAATATTAATTATCAGCTACAACTACTAGAAAAGAAACAAGTTAATTTTTAAATAAACATTTAGCTAAATTTCTTTTCTTTTTCTAACCTAAAAAGTAACTTATAAATAAAGTAGAATAATTAAAAAAAAAAAGAAAAGAAATATTTAAGGAAATGTATAATATATTTTAGTATAAATAGACATGTATAATTAATTATTACTTTAAAAAAAAAAAGTTCCATAAACTCTGTCTTTATATTAGTTATTGAAGTTTAAAAAATATATATCTATTAATATTCTTTTGTATGTAGTGTTGTTGTTTAATACCTTCCTTTTCTTCTTCTGCTTTTTCTATTCGTCGTTCTAGTCTTCAATGTTCTTCTAAATTATTAAATAAAAAAGAAGAACAACAAATAATGGAACCAAAATATTCTATTAATAATAATTTCAATAAAAGAGAAGGAAATATTTATTTAAAAACAACAGGATCACAACAATTAATTAATAGACCTAAAGAAAATGAAGATGAAATTAAAAATTATAGAAATCGTTTTGCTTCGTATGGAGAAGGAAAACAATTAATAAATAAATTAAATAATGCAAATATTAATAGAAAGCATTCAACTTCTGCATTAATATATAATAGACAGTACTCTTCAAAGTCTTCTCAAATAATTCGTGCTGAAAGTCATGAAGGTGGATTGGGGGGAATTTATTTAAAAAAACAACATTTATTTAATAAATTAAAAGAACAACAACAACAACAAAAAGAACAACAACAACAAAAACATCATTCATCACAACCTTCATTAATATTAAATAATCAACAACAATTAAAATATTTAAATAACAAAAAATATTTAATTAAAAATAATTCTCCTTTAAATTATTCTTCCCCTTCCCCTTCTTCTTCTTCACCTTTAGGATCACCTAAATATTTTAAACAAATAAAGAAATCATTAAATAATAATAATAGTAGACATTCAAGTCCTTCTAATTCAATTTCTGAAAGTCCATTAATATTAAATGAACAAAATCAACAATTATTTAATTTTTATAATTTACCTTCTTATAATCAATCAACGTCTAAAAATAATTGTGAACTTTTTTCTTCTTCACAAAATTTAAAGAAAAATAATAATTTACCTTTTAATTATTTTTCTAATCAAAATAATAATTATGTTGGCACAGAATTTCAATATTTAATAAATAAATCTCAATTAATTAATAAACGACCTAATTTCCCTCTTCGTCGTTGTCCACAGAGTGATTTATCTTCACGTTTTCAGAAAAATAATAATTACCAATCTGGTGGATATTTTAATAATATTGGGACAGAGATTGATGGAAGTAGAGGGAGTAGTTTTTCTAGTTCAACTGAATCTACACCTACACGTTGTTTAGCTATTCAATTGGATAGAACAGGTATAAATATTTATATTATTATTAATTTTAAAGTTAAAAAGAATTTAATTTAAATATTAATTTTATTTCTCTTTTACCTTTAAAAAATTAATAATTAAATAAACAATGGATATATTTATTTAAAAATTAAATTAATAAAAGTACATAATATTAATTAATTAATGTTTGTGTGTACATATTTTATTAAATTAAAAAATAAATAATAATTTTATTAAATTATTTTAACCTAAAATGTTTATTAAAATATTTTATGCTTTAAAAATAATTAATTATTTTTTAATATTTAGAAGGAGAAATTATTGACCCAGTTTATTTGGCATTAAAACAAGCTACTTGTAAATATGGAAATAATAATTCTCTTATGGATAATAATAATAATAATAATGGAGGGGGAAGTAAAACTGGTAATTTAATTAATTTAATTAAATAATTAATTAATTAATTTAATTAATTTAATTTAAATTTAATTAATTAATTTAATTAATTAATTTAATTAATTAATTAATTAATTTAATTAATTAATTTAATTAATTAATTAAATTTAAATTTATTAAATTTAATTAAAAGGTAGCAGACGTGGATCACAATCAGCATTATTAACAATTTATAATAATAATTCTAATAATCAATTATTATTTGAATCGTGTACTCCAAGTCCTCGAAATCTAAGCCAAACATCATTACAAGATTCTGGTTATGCAGGTGGTTGTGGTGGGGGAAATGGCCTTCTTCTTGGTAGTACAATTGGAGAGTCTCGTTCATTACTTGTTTCTGGTTCTACTCCTCACTTACATGGTATTTAATTAATTAATTATAATTTAATTAATTTAATTAATTAAATTAATTAAATTTATTTAATTAAATTAAATATTTATTTATTTATTAAATAAATATTTAATTATTGCAAATTAAATTAATTTATTTATTAAACATTCACATTAAAAGAAAAAAGCCTTATGACTTTAAATTTAATAAATAATAAAATAATTATTTATTAAATAAACCCAACATTTTTTTACCTTAAAGTACAAATCTTTCACGAATTTACTTTAACATTTTTTAACTTAATTATTAAAAAAGTGTGTGTATTGGAAAAAGGTTTTTTAATTAAAAAAATATTATAAGGTATAATATTTAACATGAAATTAATTTTTGGTACACTTTCTTTCTCCCTAGAATTTTTTTTTAATATTCTAATAAATTGTTTAATTAAAATTTTGAACTTAAAATTAAAATTATTTAAAATAAAATTAAATAAACTTTTCTCTCTCACACTCACACACTCTCTCTCATTCTTTATGTACATACAATTAATATTTTAATCCATAAGCTTTATTATATCAATTTTTAAAATTAATATTTGTCATTTTTATTAGTCAGTCATCTAATCTTTTGTTTTTTTATTTTATTAAAAATTACAAAAATTATTAAATAAAATATTAAAAATAAGACATTACTTTTAAATTAAATAAATTTAAAATTTTATTTCAGTTAGGGAATAAATATATTTAATAAATTAATAAAATTATCAAAAATTATTATTTTTCTGGTTTTTAATCTCTTAGCTTCTTAGCTTTATTTTGAGAAAAAACTTTTTTGTTTTAATATTAATTATTAAATATGTATATCCACCCTTCTAGATTTAATTAATTAAATTAAATTAATTAAATTAATTAATTAATTAATTAATTAATTATTTTTATTTTTTAAATTAATATTTTATTCTAAAAATCATTTTTAATTTTAATTTTTAATAATAATAAAGTCAAAGTAAATTTAAAAATTATTTATAAAAATCAAAGCTTAAAACTTTTCTTTAGATAAATTAATATAAGAAATTCTGCTAACTCTTAAATCCTAAAAATAGATAATTTTTAAGTAAACATCTTTGCAATCTTTTTACAAAAATTTTAAAGTGGATAAAATAAATATATTTTATATTTACTTTGTTAATTTCTAAAGAGCAAAATATTTATTTATCTTTAAATTTAAGGCAAATATTCATTTATTATTAATATTCATTTATTTATTTAATAAATTGTTGTCACGGAAAATAATAATTTAATAATAATTTTTAAAATGTTTTTTTTGTTTCTAATATTTGCTTTCAAATAAAATTAATTTTCTTTTTCTCTCTTTTTTTTTTTTATCTTTATCTCCTTTTTAATAATAAACCTTTTTTTTATTTTATTATACTTTTTTCACTCCATTAACTTTTTAAGTTTTATTTTCAGCTGGCATTTAATTTGTTTAAAATCAAAGGCTTAAAACATTTATATATTCACACACACACAAAACTTTTTATTAAACTAAAAAAAATGTTTATTATTTGCCTTTAAATATTAATATACATAAACATTTTGTTCCATTAATTATTTAGCCTCTAACAAACATACACACACTTAATTTATTTTTTAAAGAAAAGACTAGTATATAAACATTTTATTTATTTATTTATTACCTCTCCTTTTATTTGGTTACTATTTTTATTTATTTTTAATAATTGTTCTTTTTTATTTATTAAATATTATTTTTATTAACCTAATAATTAAAAAAAGAAATTATTTTCTTACATTTTTATGTTTGCTTGTTTTATTTTTATTGCAATAAAATTAAGAATTAAATTAATACTTTTATTTAAAATAAAAATAAATAGGTTTATTTGTTTTAATTCCACCCTATCCTTTTTATTTATTTTTCCAAAAGGGTTTACTTTATTAAAATTAAAAAATTAGGGGGTTTAAAATAAATAAAAATTAATTAAAAAATATCCTTTTTTGTCTATTTTCTTTTTTTTTATTTATTTATTTTACAATTTTCTAAATTATTAAAACATTTTTAAAAAATTATTCCTTAAATTTTCTTTATTTTCTTTTATATCCACCCCCGTCTTTAAAAAAAAACCTTTCCTTTTAGGAATATAAAATGCCCTTTCTTTATTCCCCCATTAAATATATTGCCCCCATTTTTTTCAATTTATTTTTTTTATTTCACCCACACTTTTATAGAGCCCATTCAAGCCAAACCCCCCATTCCTTTTTCTAAATTTCCCCGCTGTTTTTTACTTCTCGTTTTCGCATTAAAAGCTAATATATATCCCTTTTTTCTCTCTCTCTATTTTTTACTGCTTTTTCAATTACACCTATTTGCAAAGAAAATATTTAAAAATGTTAATTTTCTTAGAAATTCTTTTTTTTGGTTTTAAATTAATTTTTTTAAAAAGTTTTCCAATTAAAAGCCAAATTTTTTTTATTTAATATAATTTTTAGAACTGATAAAGAAATAAATAAAATATTTTTTATATTAAATATTATATTTTTGTGTTAAATAATGTATTAATTATTAAATTAATTTAAAATACATATATTTAAATCCTTAAATTAAAAGTACTTGTATATGCCTAGTGGTTAAGTGGGATATATTTAGTAAAAAGGAAATAGTTGATGAATATTATAATGTTTTATTGCTTCCTTTTTTATTCTAGTACTTGAGATATTTTAATTGTTAAAAAATTAAATATTTTTAAAAATTTTTAGGTATTGGTAGTAGTTGTATAGTTGGAGGAGGATCAACAACAACAAATAACAACAATAATTATCAACAACAAACATCCCCATTAACCGGAATAAAGTCAAAACAACGTACTCAACAACAACAAATAAATAATAATCTTATTACTAATCAAAACGGAGGAGGTGGAAGACGACCAAAACTTTCAGAAAAAATGAAATCTCTTTCGTTGGATTGTGCAGATATGCCTCCCCCAGTGATGAGTGGTGTTTTGGGACGGACTCAATATTTTAGTATGTTTTTTATTTAAATAAATAAAAGGGGAAATAACTTGTTTTATTGAACTATAGAATCGGGATATTTAATAGAATAAAAGAAACCTCCAATTCGTTCAAATAAAATTTTTAAATAACTTTTTCAGAAGGAAAACAACCACTTAGATCCGCTCGGGGATATCCTGCTTCCGGTGAAAGTTTTGAAAATTCATTTGAACGTAGTGAATCACCACCAAATGTTAGGATTACTCAATCATTGCAACAACAACAACAATTGCCAAGAAGACTACCCCCTGCACCTGTTACTACAAGTAAGGAAAATTAATAAATATTTATTCTAAATTAATTCCTAATGACAGAAAAAATTATTTTAATTCATTTTTAGCAACAATTCAACAGCAACAAATAAAACAAAATGAAAACTCTTCTTCTTCTTCAAATCGTTTAATGCCTCCAATTGGTACACATATTGTTATTCATGAATATGTAAGGGGAGAATGTGCTCTTTTCCTTGGAGATAGACTTGTTGTTTTAGATAATGGAGATCCTGACTGGAAACATGGATTTAAAGTAAACAAATAATTTAAATATAATTATGGCAATTTATTTTAATATTTAATACTTTTAACATTAATAATTATTTCCTTTATTTTTAATTAAAATAATTATTAAGAGTATTTAATTCAATTATTTAAAAATAGGTGAATGACCGCCTTCAGCAATTATTTTCATTTCCAAGTACCTGTGTTACAGCATTTAGACCTGATGAACAACCTATGCGTTTAAAACAAAATTGTAATTTGGTTGAACAAAAATTACGACTTTATAGGGATCAAGTAATAATTAATTAAAATTAATAATTAAATTAAAAATTTCTAAAAGGTTGTTTTTGTACAACCAAATTCGTTAAAGGATGGGCGTGTTAATGTACGTAATGAACACGGAACTTGTGCCTATTGTCCTTTGCAGTATTTAATGTTTATGTAGTAGACATAAATAAATTTAATTTATTTATAAAAAGGAAGATTAAATAATACAAAAATTTATAGTTATTTTTAATTAATACAAAAATCACATTATAAAATAAAAATTAAAGCAAACTGATTTAATATTAATGTGATTTTTTTAAATAATTAAATTAATTAATTAGAGAGTATTTTTTCTAGTCAAAGAGAAGTTGTTTTCTCTTTTTTTGTTTTATTATTTTTTATTATTATTCTCAATGTATTATAAATTTATGTAAATAAATTAATATAAATTGAATATTTATTTAAAATATTTTTATTATTAAATTTTCGTATACATATATTACCTACTAGTTTTTTTTTATTAATTACCCTTTTTATTTTTAAAATACCTAGTATGTATATCCATAAGAATAAAAACTACTCTTTTTTTTATTTATAAAAAAAAATGTAAATAAATGAAGTGACTGGAAGCTGTTGGCTGTCCAATATCCCCAATTATTTGGTCAAGAATCTCTTCAAAATTTCTGCTCTAGACTTTTTAATGTAGTAAAATATTTTTACTTTTTAATGTATTATAATATTTTCAATCACATTGATAAAATTTTTAAACTACTTAAGCCTCCTATTCAGGTAACTCTGAATCATTTATTAAGAGTTAGGAATGGGTGGTTGGTTGTTTTAAAATATATTAATGCAAATTTCAACAAATTCTCCCATATTTAAAAGAAACAAATATTTATTAGTAAAATGTTGTAAAAAATCTTGTTTAAATAAAAACACTTAGAAAAAATAGATTAAATTTATTTTAATGAAAATAAAAGATTTAATGAGTATTCGAATAATAAAACATATGTGTAAGTTAGTAACAAATTAAAAAGAAAATATATTTACAATTATTGTCTTATTGCCACATTTACGCCACAGTCAGTTACCTCATAAATCTCATTAAGCATAACCCATTTTCCATCTGACATTAGGACTTTCAGCTAAAATTGACAAAATTTTATCTCATAATATAGCTAAAAATAATTAAAATAATTTAATTTTAAAAAGTAAAAAAGCGATAAAAAGTAAAAATCATAACCTTTTCCATCTTTAAAAAGGATGTTTCTGATCTCAAAGACCATCTGATAAATTCCTCAAATTTAAATAGCTTATTCTCATTAATAGAAAAGATTATGTTGGAAAATTCTAAAGCAGATATCAAATAGCCTTCAACCTCTTCCAATTCTCTTTTATCGGTATATGAATTTTTATGAGCGCTAAAATGTAAGGATCAAATAATTTTAGTTAATGTACATAGATTAATATATTTCTTTTAAACTAATATATTATGATTAAAAAATGCTTAAGTGTCATTTAAATAATTTAAATTTACAATTGCAATTGGTGCCAGAAAGGAATAATATTGTATGAGATAGTTTTCAAAAATTGAACAGCTAAAATTTTCAATTCATGAGAATCTGCATCCACTCCTTCCGAATAAAGTAAAAAACGGAGCTGTAAACCCGCACACAGCCAAGAAAGTTCACTCGATATAACTCCATACCCATGCTTCAGAAAGAAGGCTGCGAAGTTAAGCAAATTTTGAGGTGTTTCATAAAACTTTTTAGCATTATCAACAACCCAATTCTTGTTTAACTCCAAATGGTGGATCTAATGGTAAGATAAAATATTTCTAAAACTACAAACATTCATAAAAAATTACAGTTTGATCTTCAAAAGCTGAGATTGGCCAGGCTTCAACATCATAAAGTTCTCTAAAACACAATTGTTTAAGGAAACATAATTAACCAAACCTGATCTCTAACGGCAATAAATTAGTCACTAAACTTTGTTTGTCTTTAGTAGACAACGACTTAAATTTTGCATGATGGACAATAACCTTCGGCTCTAAAATTAGATATAAAAATAATCCTTAATAAGCTCCTTAGTGAAAATAAAATTTGAAAAATACTTTTTATCTTGAATTCATCAATGCCATTATCAATCAAGCAATTTCTTATATGATTGTGAGTCTTATCATTCAATATCTCAAAGTGAATTTGAATAGAAGGACAACTAAATAAACTAAAAAATGAACCGTTTTAAATAAAGTTTAACTAACACATCGCCAACTCGATATAAGGAAGATCCTCCCATGCCAGAACGTCCACTGCGATTATAAACGAAGTCCTTTTGGCGAGAAAACTGAAGTTCAACACTCTGTCCACAAAGTTCTGTTCCATTTAGTTCTAATATAGCTTTTTCAGCATTTTTGGAGTCAACAAAATCCTGAATTTAGATTAGAATAAGCATTTAATGTAAAGGAATATACCACAAAAGCAAATCCGTATACAATCGAAACATTTTTAATCACCCCATAGCCACGAAAGAATATTTCAATGTCAGAAGCTGTTGCAGAGGTAGAGAGATTGCCAATATAAAGCGTATGCATCCTAAGACCAAAGTTAAATATGTTAAATAATCCTAAAGGTAAATAAATTAAAGGTAGCAAAAAATCAAACACAAGCTAGAAACGAAAAAATTAAAAATCGAATAGCTCTCTGTTATTTCTTTTTTTACAGGGTTGAATATATTTTAAAATGTTGCGATAATTTAATATTTGGCGTTTTGTCTTATCGATCTCTCGTCTTTTCTTATTCTTTTTCTTTGTTAATTTTTACTTTTTTACATTTTTAATAATTTAATTTATTTTTAATTTAGTTAAAAACGAGATGAGACTGTCAGAAAATTCTAATTTTCTCATTCATAAACTTTTTCTAATTATTTGTGTAATTTCATCTGTCAGGTTTATTTAAAGTATTTTTAAATTAAAATTAGCTCATTTTTACAATTATTATTTAATGATTTTTGAATAATTAAAAAATATTGTTAATAATTTATTATATTTTTTTTTATTAATTTAGAGGTCCAAAAACAATTGAAGATGACTCTCCGACTGCTTCAGCATCTACTAAAGGTTCATTTCCCATTGTTGTGCCTAAGAATGAAATGAAAAAGGATAGTTCTGGCAAATCTTATATGGAAGTAGACGATAAATATCCTTGCCTTTTATATATTGAATCTATTTCCGCTGTTTTGTACAATGTTGAAACAAAAAAATCTGCATGGGCAACAATTAACTCAACTTCAAATGAAGCGAACTATAAAAGTTCAATTCAATGTCCAGAAAATAATAATATTGGTGCGACCTTCAGGTTTTTAATTTTCTACTGACAATGAGATTATGTCGTGTTTAACCATTATTTTTAAACGAGTCGATATTCTACATGATTTTATTTATTAGGATTAAATTAGAAGCTACTGCTGGTAAAGAAGGCGTCCCAGGTCATTATCGTGGTGAAAAGAATAAGACAATTTTCTGGCTAAAGAAAATTGAAGTGGCGTAAGTTTTTCTAAATTCTCCCAATATTCTTTGTTCAGTTTAATCTTCAATTTCACACAATCTGCTTATTGGGAGTTGGTGAATGTAGATATACAGGAGATTGCTTTGTCTGATGCTTCTGAAAAGAATGTTCCGGTTTGTAAATTTTTTTTTTGTTGAATTTTTTATATAAAATCCTAGAATTTTTTAAAATTTGTGTTTGTTAAATTTTTGGTACTTGTTAAGTTTGTATCCCCTTTTTTTTAATTTTTTTATTCGAAGTGGTAAACACAAAAATGGTATCCCATTTCATTGCCACATTCACATAAGCAGGTTTAAATATTAATTTCATTGATTTAAACCATTCTTCAAATTCTTCTTCGGACAATGATAAAACTCTAAATAAATCTTCATCTTTGAAATTTTTTAGACTTTCCATCTTAGAATCTAGAAAATATTAATTAAAAAATAGTAAGAATAATAAATATATATTATAAAATTTTAAAGATTAAATTCCTTTATATATATTGACCATTTTTGTTATTACCATTTCGAAAAAATAAAAAAAGGGGGATACAAACTTAACAAGTACCAAATTTTTCTTAAATAGAGTGTTGACAGTAATTGGCGACTAGTTTCTGGTTTAAGCAACAATAAAGGATGGCTATTTACTGATAATCAATCCCCAGCTTGGAATATAAATAGCTTCAAAGATTACAGTTATTCATGTGCGCGTACCAGTCCAATAGTTTGGGCAAAAGGGGAATCTGATAAAAAGTATGCTGTTGGAATTGCTTTTCAAAATTTCCAGGTTTTTATTTTTTTATTAATTTTTTACCCTTATTTTTTCTTTTTAACAGTTTCAATTAAATTCCACGACTGTCGTTAATGGTCTTAAAATGGCAAAATTTGGTTGGCGTGTCAATGATTGTTCTCCTCTATTCAGCATCGGTACCTGGATGATTCTAGTGGTATTTATTATTTTAATTGGGGTGCTCTCTTTCGGATTTTTAATGCTTAATTCTGTCCAAACTATGAGCCGATTTGATGACCCAAAACAAAAACAAATTATTATAAGTTCTAAAGAAAATTAGAAATTAATAATTTTGTGATCCTTTTGTTTGTTCTTAATTCTTTCTTTTTTTTTTTAATTTGAATATTTCTATTTTTCTGATTAGATGATTAAAATAATTTTTAAAAATTTAAATAAATGTAAAATATTCTATTTAATTTTATTCTAATAAATAAAAAACTGCAGAGAAAATAAAAATGCCGATAAAATAATCTTTTGATTTATAAAAAAACTGATTGTAAACAATTTCAAATATTTAATTAAAAAATTAATTAATTAAATTATTTAATTTAAAAATAAAATAATTTATTTAAATCAGCTGTCTTTTACTTGTTAATATTAACGTATGTAGAAAGGCCTTTTATTATTTAAAATTTTGTTTTAATTTTTTTTTTAAATTAAACAAAACTTTTTCTTTTTGTTTCTAAGGTTACTTATAATTAAACTTTTTTATTTTCTTAATATTCAGACAATATAATAATATATAATTTACACACGCAAATTTCTGAATATTTTTATTAAAGGTTAAATAATTAAATAATATTAAAATTAAATAATTTCACATTGCATGAACGCACATTTTTCTAAGAAAATTAAACAAACTTATTAACGTAAATAAATGAATTTATTTAATAAATTGTAAATTTCTGAGAAGGAAAAAAAATAAAGGTGTTTTAATTTTATATATTTTAGATACAATTTTATTTTATTTTTTTCTCAAAGAATATTTAATTAAATAATTGTTTTATTTAATTAAATTAGTTTTGTTACTTTTATTTAATTTAATTTAAAATAAATAAAATTTTGAAATTTTTTTAAGCAAAAAATGGTATAAATTTAAATAAAATATTTATTAAAAAATAATAATTAATTTTCTAAATTAATTAAAAAATCATTTTTATTTTTTCAAGTCTAAGAATATATTTTAGAAAATTAATTTTCAATAACCAAAATAATTATAAACTAATACACAATTATTTTTAATTATTACCTTTTATTAAATATTTTTTAAGCATATGAAAATTAATATTTTATTTTAAATTCTTTAGTATTTTTTTTATAATAAAAAATAATTTTATTAAAAAATACTTAATTTATTTAATAATAAATTAAATTAAAATATTAATTTTTAAAATTAAAGTTTTTTTAATTTTATTAAATTTTAATTTAATTTTATCACGCAAATTTTACAAGTAAATAATTTAATATTTATTTTTAAATTTTTCTTTATATTTATATTTATTTTAATTTATTTAGATAATAATAATTAAATTTTTTTTAAATAAAAATTAAATATTTTTATTATTAATTATATATATATTTAATAAGCCTATTTATAAATAAATAAATAAATTATTTTATAACTAAATTATTTATGATAATTATATACCTATATATATTTATTATTATTTTATTTTTATTTATTTAGTATTGCAAACTATGTATATATATTATTTATTTATTAATTGCTTATAATTTAAATAATATTTTAAATAAGTTTCTTGTGTAATTTTTAAGGTTAAAAAAATTTTTAAAAATTCCCTATTAATTAATTTATTAATTTATTTATTCTTTATTAACCTATGAAAATAATGACAATATTTAACTAATTATTTACCTTTAAATTTTAATTTAAAATTAAATAATTAATAAGTATTATTAATTTAATTAGTAGAGAATAAATTACGTTTACAAAATATTAAAAGAATAATTATTCTAATTATGTAATTATATAATTATTTATTTAGAATAAATATTTATTTATTTTTATTCAAAGCATAAAAATAATTATGCTCATTAAATATATACTTAAAAAAGTCTTTAAAGATTAAATAAATATTTATTTAAAAATATTTATTTTTATGGTTATTTTAATTGTACATTAAATTTAAAAATAATAAATAATTTTATATATTATTTAATTATTTATAGGTATTATGTACATACATATTCCTTTACTTAAATATATATTTAATACTATTTAATAATTATTATATCTATGTATAAATGTATGTACTAGTAGTAATTGTGTAGTAGTATTTATTTCCTTCCGGGGGGAGAGTACCTTTACACAGGCTAAAATTTTGTAAATAAATACTTAAAATCCCCTTTGCATAAATACTTATTTATTTTTAATTACAATATTCCTTTACTTTTTTTTAAAAAAAATATTTAATTTTAATATTAAATAATTAAAACAGTTATAATCCATTTAATTTTATTCAAATTTTAGAAAATTAATTTTTTTTATTTTAACACAATTTTATTTCTTTATTTTTTTAAATATTCTTGTGCATAATATTAATTTAAATTCATTCATTTATTTTTAAAGAATTAAAAATAATATTTTTATATTGTCTTTAGATTTAAAAAAAAAAGAAAAGAATATAAATACGTCATAATAATTAATATTTTTGCTTAAAATTAAAAATAGAGTTGTAATATATATTTATTATTGGCAACAATGTACCATTCTTTTTTGCAGTATTTTTTATTTGTAAGTAAAAAAAAATAAATATTTATTTATTATTTTTAATTTTATTTTATAGATGGACAGAACGACAGATTTAAATTCATTTTTATTTGCTTATAATGTTCAATTAACATTGGCCATTATTGCTTTATTAATTAATTTAATTATTTTTATATATACATATGTTATTTTTGATTGCTATAATCCACACACTACAATGTGGAAAACACAATTATTTATTGATATTTTTGTAGCTATTGGTTATATTTTTGATTCTTTTTCTAATTTCAAATTAATAGGTATTTTTTATTTTAAATAAAAAAAATAAAATTAATTATTTAGAAAATTCTCTGTCTCAACAAGAATTATTAATTGATAATAATCAAATAAATAATTCTTCTCCTCTATTAATTAATTTATTAAATAATACAGTGAATGATTGTAACTCCAAAAAGCCTCATTTATTTATTCTATTAATAGGACGTCAATGGGCATCCATTCTTGTATTTATTATGGGACTTGAACGTTTACTGTTGTTGTGTTATCCACTTTGGTTTAGATCTTTTAGGGCTAAGTAAATTTTTAATTCTATTAATTTAATTTATTTAATTTTTAATTTATTTAATTTAATTTATTTAATTTTAGTAAAGGACCAGTAAATACTTTTACTTTATTCTTTGCTTTATTCTCTGCAGGAATTGCTTACACAAATGCTTCAATTGTTTGTCCATTTGAATCTACTCATTTTACTTGTGAGGTTACCTGGGCATATGGAATTGATTATGGCTATATTTCAAATGAATTAATTATTTTATCTCAATTATTTGGTCTTATATTTTTTATTATTGCTGCTATTTTTATTCATAAAGATAATTGGCCGTTAAGGCGTTTTGGAGGAAATAGAAATAAAGTAATTAGTGAAAAAAGGAAAATTAGGTAATTAATAAATAATAATATTTAATTTAAATTTTAAAGGAAAATTAAATGGTTAATATTTTCTTGTTTATTATTTATTGCTTTGCCTCAATTATTATTAATTCTTTTACATTTTGCAAACCCAAATGGTCTTCATTTTATTAAATTAATTATTTCATGGATATTTCTTTTGAAAGTGTTTTCAAATATTTTTATTTATTATTTAGCTACTCGTTATGGAAAAGGAATTATTTGTTTGGTAATAATTTTTAAAAATGTTTAAATTTAATTTTTAAATTTTTAGATTAAAGAAAAATGGAAAAATATAAAGAAGAAAACAAATAATGTTAATCCAAGTGATTCAATGGTAACAATTTCTGCTTCACAATTTATTAATCGTCAAGTAAATTTAATACAAATGCAACAAATACAAAATTAAATAAATATTTTATTTTTTAAAAATATTTAATGTAAATATATGTGTTTATATATTAATATTTTAAATAATAAAACATTTTTTCTCTTTTTTAAAGAAAATAATTAATTTTAATTTAAAAGTTTAATTTATAAAGATAATTAACTAGCGCGCTTTTCTTACACTTGGTAAAGCAAAAGGCCTTCCTTGGTAATCATGGTACCAGCTCCCAAATTTACACAATGTTTGGGGTTGTGTCTCTTTTATAAGCTTCAGAGAAAATTACATCTTGTATTCCATCTTGCCATCTGAAACCCAGGAACAAAACGAAAAATAATTTAAAAAAATATTTCTCACTAGTTTCGACCGAAACACAGCTTAACAACGGGTTTCGAGTTACTGACAAAACATGAAAATTTTCATGCTGGCAACAGCCTGATTTTACTCAGACTCAGGCGGTTTTTGAGTAAATGAATTTTTTGGCATTCTGTTGTCTTCCATTATTCGCAAAAAACTAAATAGTTCGTAAAATAAGAGAATTAGAGATGAAAAGGATTTAGAATTAAACTTCCTAGAAAACCAGAAGTTTCGATATTTTTTATTCTATTTAATAATGTTTGTAGTCTTATTTTCCATATACTTCTTCATTGATCTGAAGATATCGGAGTTTGTCAGGTCTGTTTCCTTAGGTTTTGGCTCTTGGCATTTTGTTTGTTCTAGAACTTTCTATCGCCAACTATTCGCGAATCATAATGAGCAAAATAGTCTGTGGAAGAGATTTAGAGATAAAAAGCAATGTCATTGTAAATTTGGAGCTTCATGGCTGGTCTTGCTTCTATATTTGCTATGCTCCTCCTCTACAACATTGAAAACTTTTCGAGTTTGTTTTGATTTCCTTAAGAAAAATATTTATAATTAAATTTAGAAATATGATCAGTTGTTAAAGATGAAAGGACGAAAATCCAAACCTGGCTAAAATCAACACACAACGAAGAGAGGCAGCAAACTTGGAAATTTTCTGGATGATAATGAATGAGGACTTCGGGATATGTAGTGTTTTCTTTCTCTACTGATAGAATAAAGGTTTCTTTTGATAATCTTTTTCATATTATTGTTTATTAAATTTAGTGCCGAGTTCACTTTTGCCCGATTTGTTTGAACCCTCCGGATGTCGCATTTTTGAACACCTCCTGGTGGAGTACAGAGTTCTGTAGAACCTCCTGAATGAGAACCAGTTCTATTAACCTCCTGGTGGAGTACGAGTGCTGTAGAACCTCCTGAATGAGAACCAGTTCTATTAACCTCCTGGTGGAGTACGAGTGCTGTAGAACCTCCTGAATGAGAACCAGTTCTATTAACCTCCTGGTGGAGTACGAGTGCTGTAGAACCTCCCGATCTCTATCGGTTGCTAATTGTGTTCACTATACCAGGCTCTGCCAGTTTGTTAATGGAACCAGGCTTTTTCAGTTGCTAATTGTGTTCACTATACCAGGCTCTGCCAGTTTGTTAATGGAACCAGGCTTTTTCAGTTGCTAATTGTGTTCACTATACCAGGCTCTGCCAGTTTGTTAATGGAACCATGCTTTTTCAGTTGCTAATTGAGTTCACTATACCAGGCTCTGCCAGTTTCTAATTGGGTTCACAAATGGTGGGTGTCGGAGCAGTGTGCATTGAATCGTGTTCAATGAATCCAGTTCTGGCAGGCCTTTGTTCTGGAACCATGCTGTTTAGCGCAGTGTTCACGGACAAAAGGTGGTGTCAGCGTTGTGTTCATTGAATTTTTGCCAGGGAACGCTCGGTTCTGAGTGGAACTCCATACCCACGGAGTTTAGCTCAGAGCTTGAGTTGTTCCCGTTTGTTGGTCTTCTTGGCGTTGCTTCTCCCTGAATTTCATCGCAGTTGTTGGACATGGACATTGTCCAGGTTTTTTAAAATATCATCTTTTATGTAAACTTTACTTTTTTTTTTATTTCGCTACATTTTGGAGTGCACAATCATTTTGGAGAGCCTTGGAAATCGATCCATTGGACGCTGCTACTTGGCATTCATTAGGTTTTTTTAATTTCAAGAAATTCTATATAAATTTTAGGCATTTGGCACTTCTTTTGCTAACCTTTCAACAAGTCAACGCTTTATTGCCTCAATTTTCTACTCATAACCGCCATCTAGTACCTTTGTCGAAGAATTACGACATTTTCAGGGGGCGGACCCGAAGGAAGCTTATGGAAGAGTAAGAAATTAAATCAAAACCTTCTCCATTTAATAAATAAAGGATTCTTTTAATTTTCACTTAAAATTAATTGGAAATAAATATTTACTCTGCATAAATCTGATATTTTTGTGTATTTGATTAAGTCTTAAGGTAATTTTTTCAGTTATATCATGCACAAATTTGATATTTTTATCTATTTGATTAAGTCTTAAGTTAATTTTTTCAGTATTTGATTGAATATAAGTGTTAAGTAAGCTAATTTTTTCAGTTATATTATTATTTTTACTTTAGTGAAAAAGTAAATAAATAATAGAGAAAGATAATTAAAATAGTATGTAAGTTAGAGAAGAAAAGACGGTGAAATATAATGGAAACGAAGAAAAAGAAAAGGAGATATGCATTCACTTTTCTTTGTCATTTACTCCTTATGCAATATTTCATTTTAAAAGTAATTAAGTTAAGCTGTTTTTGGCAAAAAAAAATGTGTGACGAGATAACTGTTAGTGACAATTGTTTTTTTGCTTTTTTTTTTAAATTTTGTTAACAAATCCTAACAATTTTGATGTTACGGTACTACCGTATTATGTAACGAGTTGAGCTAATTTACACGTAAATGAGAAAACTGCATGAGGCCAATTGATTGCGGCCAACAGAGTCCGTTAAATCTGAGTGCGATCTTCTTTAAATTACAGTATTTGATATAATTATTGCGTTATTAACTAAAGATAAATCCTTCTAGAAACATAGTTTCATTTTATTTTGGTACAAAACTTTGTTAAAGGATTAATTAAGGCTTAAAATACTGTACACTTACTGTAATTTAAAGAAGATCGCACTCAGATTTAACGGACTCTGTTGGCCGCAATCAATTGGCCTCATGCAGTTTTCTCATTTACGTGTAAATTAGCTCAACTCGTTACATAATACGGTAGTACCGTAACATCAAAATTGTTAGGATTTGTTAACAAAATTTAAAAAAAAAAGCAAAAAAACAATTGTCACTAACAGTTATCTCGTCACACATTTTTTTTTGCCAAAAACAGCTTAACTTAATTACTTTTAAAATGAAATATTGCATAAGGAGTAAATGACAAAGAAAAGTGAATGCATATCTCCTTTTCTTTTTCTTCGTTTCCATTATATTTCACCGTCTTTTCTTCTCTAACTTACATACTATTTTAATTATCTTTCTCTATTATTTATTTACTTTTTCACTAAAGTAAAAATAATAATATAACTGAAAAAATTAGCTTACTTAACACTTATATTCAATCAAATACTGAAAAAATTAACTTAAGACTTAATCAAATAGATAAAAATATCAAATTTGTGCATGATATAACTGAAAAAATTACCTTAAGACTTAATCAAATACACAAAAATATCAGATTTATGCAGAGTAAATATTTATTTCCAATTAATTTTAAGTGAAAATTAAAAGAATCCTTTATTTATTAAATGGAGAAGGTTTTGATTTAATTTCTTACTCTTCCATAAGCTTCCTTCGGGTCCGCCCCCTGAAAATGTCGTAATTCTTCGACAAAGGTACTAGATGGCGGTTATGAGTAGAAAATTGAGGCAATAAAGCGTTGACTTGTTGAAAGGTTAGCAAAAGAAGTGCCAAATGCCTAAAATTTATATAGAATTTCTTGAAATTAAAAAAACCTAATGAATGCCAAGTAGCAGCGTCCAATGGATCGATTTCCAAGGCTCTCCAAAATGATTGTGCACTCCAAAATGTAGCGAAATAAAAAAAAAAGTAAAGTTTACATAAAAGATGATATTTTAAAAAACCTGGACAATGTCCATGTCCAACAACTGCGATGAAATTCAGGGAGAAGCAACGCCAAGAAGACCAACAAACGGGAACAACTCAAGCTCTGAGCTAAACTCCGTGGGTATGGAGTTCCACTCAGAACCGAGCGTTCCCTGGCAAAAATTCAATGAACACAACGCTGACACCACCTTTTGTCCGTGAACACTGCGCTAAACAGCATGGTTCCAGAACAAAGGCCTGCCAGAACTGGATTCATTGAACACGATTCAATGCACACTGCTCCGACACCCACCATTTGTGAACCCATTAGAAACTGGCAGAGCCTGGTATAGTGAACTCAATTAGCAACTGAAAAAGCATGGTTCCATTAACAAACTGGCAGAGCCTGGTATAGTGAACACAATTAGCAACTGAAAAAGCCTGGTTCCATTAACAAACTGGCAGAGCCTGGTATAGTGAACACAATTAGCAACTGAAAAAGCCTGGTTCCATTAACAAACTGGCAGAGCCTGGTATAGTGAACACAATTAGCAACCGATAGAGATCGGGAGGTTCTACAGCACTCGTACTCCACCAGGAGGTTAATAGAACTGGTTCTCATTCAGGAGGTTCTACAGCACTCGTACTCCACCAGGAGGTTAATAGAACTGGTTCTCATTCAGGAGGTTCTACAGCACTCGTACTCCACCAGGAGGTTAATAGAACTGGTTCTCATTCAGGAGGTTCTACAGAACTCTGTACTCCACCAGGAGGTGTTCAAAAATGCGACATCCGGAGGGTTCAAACAAATCGGGCAAAAGTGAACTCGGCACTAAATTTAATAAACAATAATATGAAAAAGATTATCAAAAGAAACCTTTATTCTATCAGTAGAGAAAGAAAACACTACATATCCCGAAGTCCTCATTCATTATCATCCAGAAAATTTCCAAGTTTGCTGCCTCTCTTCGTTGTGTGTTGATTTTAGCCAGGTTTGGATTTTCGTCCTTTCATCTTTAACAACTGATCATATTTCTAAATTTAATTATAAATATTTTTCTTAAGGAAATCAAAACAAACTCGAAAAGTTTTCAATGTTGTAGAGGAGGAGCATAGCAAATATAGAAGCAAGACCAGCCATGAAGCTCCAAATTTACAATGACATTGCTTTTTATCTCTAAATCTCTTCCACAGACTATTTTGCTCATTATGATTCGCGAATAGTTGGCGATAGAAAGTTCTAGAACAAACAAAATGCCAAGAGCCAAAACCTAAGGAAACAGACCTGACAAACTCCGATATCTTCAGATCAATGAAGAAGTATATGGAAAATAAGACTACAAACATTATTAAATAGAATAAAAAATATCGAAACTTCTGGTTTTCTAGGAAGTTTAATTCTAAATCCTTTTCATCTCTAATTCTCTTATTTTACGAACTATTTAGTTTTTTGCGAATAATGGAAGACAACAGAATGCCAAAAAATTCATTTACTCAAAAACCGCCTGAGTCTGAGTAAAATCAGGCTGTTGCCAGCATGAAAATTTTCATGTTTTGTCAGTAACTCGAAACCCGTTGTTAAGCTGTGTTTCGGTCGAAACTAGTGAGAAATATTTTTTTAAATTATTTTTCGTTTTGTTCCTGGGTTTCAGATGGCAAGATGGAATACAAGATGTAATTTTCTCTGAAGCTTATAAAAGAGACACAACCCCAAACATTGTGTAAATTTGGGAGCTGGTACCATGATTACCAAGGAAGGCCTTTTGCTTTACCAAGTGTAAGAAAAGCTGAAGCACAAATTATTGTTGCTAAATTGGACAAGGAATATACAGGGATTGGTGGGTATTTTTTTAAACTATTGGATTAAAATATTTTTAAAAATAGTAAATAAAATAAAAAACATTATTTTATATTTTTTTTTCTAAATTTCTTAATAAAAAAAAATTTAAGTAAACTAACATTAAAAATATCTTTTCTTTTTAATAAAGAAATGTTGTTCCATTTCTTTGTAATTTTATCCTTTCTTTTTGTTTTTCAAAATTGAAATTTTGATATTTTTGTTGTTTATTTAATTTATTCCATTTATTATTTTCTTCTTCTTCTTCTTTAAATATTTTATTTATTGGTAATTTTGTTGAAGTATTATTATTATTAATTGCTAAAGGTCCAGAAGATAAACCAGAAGATGAAGGGGAAGATAATGTAAATTCTGGGTGTATTATTTGTTTTGTTGTTAATTGATTATTACAAATAAATTGCCGTTGTTGTTTTAATAGCTATTTTTGAAAATTAAAAATTAAAATTAAACTATTTTTTTCTTTTAAATTAAAAAGAATTAAAATTATTTAAAAATTAAAATTAAACAATTAATTAAAATTTAACGTTTGTTTGTTTTTGCTTAGGCATTGGACTCCAATTTCTATTGTGTGGAATAACTCCAAATATTCTTGGACTTGAAGAAAATGAAGTTGAAGTATCAGCATCTACAACACTACTACTATTTGTTAAATAATTATTTCTTAAAAAAATCTAAAAAATTAAATGTAAATAAATTTAAATTAAAAAACATACAAATCCACAACATATTATAATTAAAATAATAAAACAAAATAAAACAGAACAAATTAAAATAACTTTAAAAAAAAATTAAAAGTTAAATTAATTAAATAAATTTACCCCAAGAAATTCTTCTTCCAATATTATTATTATTAAATAAATTATTTTCTGAACTTTTTAATTGTTTTTTAGTAAGAATTTTTTCCTCTTCTTTTTCTTCTTCTTCTTCATTATTATTGCTTGCTTTTTGTTCAATAAACCAATTATTTGTTTCTGCAATATAATGGTGGTTGTTATGAATAAATTTAAATTGCCCAGATGACAACTAAAATAATTAATTTAATTAAATTTAAAAATAAATAAATTAAATTTAAATTTAAAAATAAATAAATTAAATTTAAATTTAAAAATAAATAATTTAAATTTAAAAATAAATAAATTAAATTTAAATTTAAATAAATTAAATATTATCTCACAGTTTCTGCAATGTTTTTAGCTTTATTCCTTGCATTAACATTAATTAATTGAAATTCTACATCACCACTACTTCTTTCAATTCTTAACCAACAAATATCCTTTTCTTGAATATTAAAGTTTGTAAATAAATAAGAACGGAGAGAACTAAACAAAAATAAATAAAATTTAAATAATTAATTTTTACCTTTCTAAATTATTATTTTCTTCTTCATTTCCTTCGAAAATTAATTTAAATCCAATAATAAATTGTTCACTTAATTTATTATTTTTTTCTTTATTTATTTCAATATAATAAGCATTATTAATGCATTTTCCTTCACATTCTTCTTTTGAGTAAAAATTATTTTTATTTCCAGCACATCCACCATAAATAAATTCCTTTAAAAAAAATACCCCTTTTAAAAAAAAAAGATGAAAAATAGGTCTATAAATAGAAGACCTATTTTTAAATATTTATTTTTTAATTACCTCACATTTATTTTCAATTAAATTATAAAAATATTTTAATTCAATTGGTTGATTACAACCATTTTCATTTTCTTCTTTTTTAATATCTCCATTATTGTTAGATTTAAATCCTTGATCCATAGGTAAAAGACAAATTGAAAAATTTTGTTTTTCATTTTTTTCATCATCTCTACTATTTTCTTCTAATTTTTTTCTAATTAATTTTTCTTCAATTTTTTCTTTTAATGGACAACAAATTCCAAGTTTATTTTCTTCTTTTTCTTCTTCTTTTATTAAAAAAGGTTTACGAATACAATTAAAATTAGCAGGACAAAAATTAATATTTTCATTTGGATTACAATAAATTGGAAGTTTTAATAAATTATTAAATGTTGGATGATTTGTATTATAATCACATTGATAATCTAAAATATTTTGGAAATTAAATAAAAAATTAATTAAATTAAAAAAAATAAATTAAATAAAAAAAAATTATTTAAATAAAAAAATTAAATTACAAAAAATAAATTAAATTACAAAAAAATAAATTACATAAAATAAATTTAATTTAACAAAAAATAATTAAAAAAAATAAATTAAATTAAAAAAAAATAAATTAAATAAAAAAAAATTATTTAAATAAAAAAATCTAATTATATAATTGAGAAGTGGTGTCTGTCTGTCTGTCCTTTTATAGTAAGGTTGTTTGGAGTGAAAGAAAATGAAGGTTTTTATAGTAAAATGTTTGGAGGGAAGTGAAGGTGGGATAAGATAAAGTGCGATAAGGTAGAGTGGGGGATGATACTTAAGTTTGTGGCGCTTGAGTTTGTGCCGCTTGAGTCTGTGTCACTTGAGTCTATAACACTTGAGTCTGTGGACTTGAGTTTGTGCCGTTTGAGTCTGCGATCTTGAGTTTGTGCCGCTTGAGTCTGTGTCACTTGAGTCTATGGCACTTGAGTCTGTGGACTTAATTTTGTGCCGCTTGAGTCTGTGTCACTTGAGTCTGTGACACTTAAGTCTGTGCCCTTGAGTCTGTGTCACTTGAGTCTGTGCCACTTAAGTCTGTGACACTTAAGTCTGTGCCCTTGAGTCTGTGCCAATTAAGTCCGTGGCACTTAAGTCTGTGACACTTAAGTCTGTGCCCTTGAGTCTGTGCCAATTAAGTCCGTGGCACTTAAGTCTGTGACACTTAAGTCTGTGCCCTTGAGTCTGTGCCAATTAAGTCCGTGGCACTTAAGTCTGTGACACTTAAGTCTGTGCCCTTGAGTCTGTGTCAATTAAGTCCGTGGCACTTAAGTCTGCGATCTTGAGTCTGTGCCGCTTGAATCTGTGACACTTGAGTATGTCCGCTTGAGTCTGTGACACTTGAGTCTGTGAACTTAAGTCTGTGCCACTTGAGTCTGTGCCTATTGAATCTATGGCACATGAGTCTGTACGGCTTGAGTCTATGCAGCTTGAGTATGTGTTGATTGAGTCTTTGACACTTGAGTCTGTGAACTTAAGTGTGTGAACTTAAGTCTGTGAACTTGAGTCTTTGAACTTGAGTCCGTGAACTTGAGTCTTTGAACTTGATTCTGTGCCGCTTGAGTCTGAGATACATGACTATGATAAGTTAATTTTTGTTGCTTTAGAACTTCACTATATAAACCGTTATTTTCTGAGTCTCTGATACTATAAAAGCCCACATTTTTTTGATTTCTCAACCGCCACAAATTCTTCATACTACATAAACAACGCTGTATTTTCAAAATGTTCTGTTCCCTCTTTATTGCCGACACCTTTGCTGAATTTGCTCATGGAGGACGACCAATGCTGCTCCAGTGCCGCAAACGACCAATTCTGCTCCAGTGCCGCCAACAACCAAAGCTGCTCCAGTGCCGTCAACAACCAATGCTGCTCCAGTGCTGCCAATGACCAAAGCTCTCCAGTGCCGCCGCCAGGAAAAGAAGATCCCGTGCTGAGGGACCTGAGCATCTTAGAAATCTTAGATTGAAAGTAAAAAAGAGAGACAGTAGTCTCTGAGATCCCTTGAGAATGAGAATCTTAGAAATATTAGATTAAACAGTGATAGAGAGAGACATGAGTTTCTAAGATCTCTTGAGGATGAGAATACTAGAAA
Organism: Meloidogyne exigua; assembly: GCA_018905775.1. Lineage (NCBI taxonomy): Eukaryota > Metazoa > Nematoda > Chromadorea > Rhabditida > Meloidogynidae > Meloidogyne > Meloidogyne exigua. The sequence continues at coordinate 213,453 of JAGUQR010000013.1, forward strand.
CCTTAGTCTATGAAATGATAGGAAAAGGAGAGTGGTTAAAAGATCACTAAATTCAAGTCATGAAAGAGAAAGATATTAGGAAAGCAAAAAATAAAAGGAAAAACTTAGAGCAATAGGCATATGCTATATAAAGCTGATTGTTTAAGGGATCATTTGAGTTTGAGATGCAAGACGAAAACTGAATTAATCTTTTGTAAGATAATAAATGTATCATGTAATGATTTAAGACTTATGTTATTGAGTTAGAATTTTGAGTTTGTTTTGTTCTTGCTAGCGGAACAGGACGCCCGAAGGGCGGCCGATCCCGCTAGTTAATTAAATAAAATAAATTAAATTAAAAAAAATTATTTAAATAAAAAAAATAATTAAATAAAATAAATTTAATTAAAAAAAAATTAATTAAAAAAAATTAATTAAATTAAAAAAAAATTAATTAAATTAAAAAAAATTATTTAAATAAAAAAATTAATTAAATAAAATAAATTAAATTAAAAAAAAATAAATTAAATTTAAAAAAAAATAAATTAAATTAAAAAAATTATTTAAATAAAAAAATTAATTAAATAAAAAAATTAATTAAATAAAATAAATTAAATTAAAAAAAAATTAATTAAATTTAAAAAAAATAAATTAAATTAAAAAAAATTATTTAAATAAAAAAATTAATTAAATAAAATAAATTAAAAAAAAATAAATTAAATTTAAAAAAAATAAATTAAATTAAAAAAAATTATTTAAATAAAAAAATTAATTAAATAAAATAAATTAAATTAAAAAAAATTATTTAAATAAAAAAATTAATTAAATAAAATAAATTAAAAAAAAATAAATTAAATTTAAAAAAAATAAATTAAATTAAAAAAAATTATTTAAATAAAAAAATTAATTAAATAAAATAAATTAAATTAAAAAAAATTATTTAAATAAAAAAATTAATTAAATAAAATAAATTAAAAAAAAATAAATTAAATTTAAAAAAAATAAATTAAATTAAAAAAAATTATTTAAATAAAAAAATTAATTAAATAAAATAAATTAAAAAAAAATAAATTAAATTTAAAAAAAATAAATTAAATTAAAAAAAATTATTTAAATAAAAAAATTAATTAAATAAAATAAATTAAATTAAAAAAAATTATTTAAATAAAAAAATTATTTAAATAAAATAAATTAAAAAAAAATAAATTAAATTTAAAAAAAATAAATTAAATTAAAAAAAATTATTTAAATAAAAAAATTATTTAAATAAAAAAATTAATTAAATAAAATAAATTAAAAAAAAATAAATTAAATTTAAAAAAAATAAATTAAATTAAAAAAAATTATTTAAATAAAAAAATTATTTAAATAAAAAAATTAATTAAATAAAATAAATTAAATTAAAAAAAATTATTTAAATAAAAAAATTAATTAAATAAAATAAATTTAAAAAAAATAAATTAAATTTAAAAAAAATAAATTAAATTAAAAAAAATTATTTAAATAAAAAAATTATTTAAATAAAAAAATTAATTAAATAAAATAAATTAAATTAAAAAAAATTATTTAAATAAAAAAATTAATAAATAAAAAAGAAAATAAAATATTTAAATTAATACCATTTTCTTCAATAAAAATATTGTCTCTAAAAATTGTTGAAGACTCTTCTTCTGTTGTTGTTTGTGTTGTTTCACTTTGAAAAGCAATTAATGTTGTTGTTTGTGAAGAGTTCTCAGAATTTAATTTATTTTGTTCTAAAAATTAATTTTAAATTAATTTATTTATTTTAATTAAAAAATATTTATTTTATTTTATTTAAAAAATGAAAACCTTTACTACAACATAATCCCAACATTTCTTCCCCTTCCTGTAAATATTCTGGTAAAAATAAACATTCTTCATTATCGCTACATTCTGTTGAATTTTTATAACATAATTTAATATTTTTATTATTTTCTTCGTAAACATTAAATAATTGTAAATGTTGACAAATATTTAAAATACCTTTAAAATTAAATAATTAAATAATTAATTTAATTAAAATTTAAAACAAATACATTTAGGCACATAAGGACATGGAGAAGTTAAACATTTAATTTTATTTAAAATACATACTTCTGTTTCTGGAAAAGAACATTTAAATGTCTAAATAATTTATTTATTTATTTTTAAAAATATTAAGTTACATCACAAGGATTTTTGCATTCACAATATTCATTTAAAGGACATCCTTTATGATTTAATTTAATTCCATGTTTACATAATTCTTCTTCTCTTTTATTTAAACAATTAATTGGACATTTATGTTTAACAGAACAGTTAGGAATTAATTCATTATTTAACGAAAATGATGTTCTTGTCCCTACAAGTTCTGTGCCTGTATTTTTATTTACACACCAATATTGACTTAAATATGTTGACATTATTTATTAATTTTTAAAAATTCTAACCCAATTAATTTATTAAATTGTACTGATTGAAAAAGTCCATTCGGTGTACATTGAGGTAATATTAATTGATTTTGATTTTTATTAATTAAATAATTGCTTTCTGACAATTTATCTAATTCATTCAATGTAGTTTCAAGTAAATGAACACATCTAATTTTAATTTATTTTTTATAAATTAATAATTTTTAATTAAATTTTAATTAATTAATTAATTAATTAATAATTTTATTTAATTAATTAATATATTTTATTTAATTAATATATTTTATTTAATTAAATTTTAATTAATTAATTAAATTAATATATTTTATTTATTTAATTAAGAATTTAACAAAACTAAACAAATTAGCTCTTTCAGGAAATTTACATTGTTTGCCACAACCAACTTGACAACAAATTGAATATTTACTTCTATTAATACAATCTTTATTGCTAAGACAAGTATTAACACATCCTGGATTACTTGCATTAATTAAATAATTTGGACATGATGATGATTTAACTAAAGAATTAATTTAAATTAATTTAAATTTAAATAAAAAATACCTTCTAATTCATTATTTAATTTAGTAGAATGAGAAGACAAATTCCCTTCAATATTTAATTTTTCATTTTTTCCCATTCTTAAATTAATAATTTTAATTTTTCCTTCATCTTCATTTTCTTTAGTTTCATCTTCTTCTTTTAAATTAAAACATTCAGAACCCCAACCATTAAAACAACAAATCTTTCCTTCCTCTTTACATTCACTAGTTACTCTACAACCAATTATTTGTTTTCCTTTAATTCCATTTAATTGAGTTTGATTTTGAAGATAAAGTAAATTTGGTAATAATGGACATTTTGTCGCAGAAATAATTAAATCACTTTGTAAAACTAAATTAAAATTATACAATTAATTTAATGGAATTATTTTGTTATTAAATAGAAGGGTTAAATAAATTAAAAACAAAACCAAGGCCAGAACAACAATAACCATTTTCTCCAATTCCTAATTTTTGACAATAAAATCCAGGAGGACATTTAATTCCTTTTTGTTCATTACATTGTTTTAATTCTCCAGTTTCTAAATCTTCAATTGGTTCTCCTCTGAGACAAGTATTTAATAAACCTTTTTATTTAAATTAAATTAAATAAATTAAATTAAAAAACAAACATTGTGGAATCAAACAGGAAGAAGATTTTTGGTTATTAATTTCTTTACATTTTTGTTTAACAAGGCGACAAACAGTCCCTAAAGGACATTGAATTGAATCACATATTGGAGCTCGACATATACATTGTGGACATCCTAAACCATCCATTTGGAATCTAAATAAATATTTTTAATTATTTAATATTTATTTAATTTAATTATTTCTTTAAATTACCCAAAAGGACATTTCAAATCACAATTAATTAATGGACATATTCTCCTTAATTCACAGCCTCTAAAAGACATTGAAGGTGTTCTAGTTCCAGAGAATTCAACTCCTGTAGATCCAACACACCAAGTAAAACCATCAGAATTTTGAATTGGAAAATAACGCCCAAAACGGTCACATTTAGGCTTAAAAAATTAAAATAATTTAACTAAAATATTTAATTAATTTTTTAAAAATTACCTTTAAAATTTTATTAAATTCAGAAAATTTTGAAAAAATTTCTGTTGCCATACTTAAAAAATAATTAATTAATTCAAAAAAAAAATATTATTTAAATTACCGTATTAAAAGACATTTAGGCACTCCACTTTCTGGATATAAACAAATTAATTTATTTCCACAAATATTACTACAACATTTTTGAAGTCCATAACAGTCATTATCTTTGAAAATAAAATTTTTTAAATATTTAATTAAATTAATTAAATACCAACCATTTTTGCATTCATTTCCATTTCCTTTACTTTTATTACATAATTCTTCAAATATATTTAATTTTATTTTTGAGATTTTTGGGCAATTTCCAATCTTTTTTATTTCTTTAAATTCTTCGTTTATTATTAATTCTTTACTTTCTTCTTCAATTTTTTTAATATTTTGTTTCTCATTTAATTCAATATTTTCTTCTTCTTCTTCTTGTTCTGTTGTTGTTTTAATTTTTGTTTTATATTTTGTCTAAATTTTAAATTAATTTTTTAATAATTTAAAAAAGGTTAAATTTAATTAAAAATACTTGTGATGGTCTTTGAATAATTAATTCATTATTATCTTCATTATTAACATTTAACCCTCCTTCCTCATTATTTCCCTCTAATTTTAAACAATTTAAACCACAACCATTAAAACAGCATTTTTCTTCTTTTTCTGGACAATCTTCATCTGTTTTACATTTTGCTTCACATTTTTTGTCATTAATTTGGTAATTTGAAGATGATTCTATGAAAGGACAAATGCCTGGGTTAGATAATTTTTTTGGTTCAGGGCAGCAAAATCCAAGTCCATTATATCCTATCTAGAAAATTAATAGAATATTTTAGATTAAAAAAAGAATTAATTTATTTAATTAAAAAATAATTTTTCAAAATGTTTATTGTTTTAATTAATAATAAAAATAATTTCAGGTCAATTAAAATAAAAATAATTTTAAGCATTTTTAGAAAAAAAAAGCTTTTAGCATGTAATTATTTTTTAGGAGGAAAAGAATAATAAAGAAAAAATTAAAAGCTAAAACAATTTATTATATTAAAAAAAGAATTTATTTTATTGTGAGAGTAAGTCAAATAAATTAAAAAAATAATTAAAATAAAAAATAAATTAAACTTGCCTTATGACACCAATATCCATCCCAGCATTGTTGGGTATATTTACATAGAGCAGTTATTCCATTAATCATCATCATTGGTGAACCAATTGGACAAGGATTTAATAAACCTTAAAAAACGAAAAAAGAATATTTAAAAATAATTAATTGATACATTTTGCAACTGTTGGACACGGACTTGCTGAACAATCTGCTTCAACAAGTTGACACTCATATAAAGGATTTGAACATCTACAATTATTTTAGAATATTATTTAAAAATAATTAAATAAATAATTCACTTTACTGATAGACATTTTGCCAATTGATTTGAAATAGTTGTTGGACGTAATAAAAGCATATTATTATTATCCTGATCTCCTTCAGAATTTTGTCTAAGATCTTCTTCATTTTTTATTTTACTCAATTGTTGAATATTTAAATTATTTTTTCTTAATGGTTGAATTTGTACAGGTGGACGAACAGATGAGGAAAATAAAGAATTCTTTGTTGAAATACATTTCCATCCACCACACTCACTAGGGCAACAACGCGTTCTAGATGGTTGTTCCCTTGAACAGTCTAAGTCATTAAAGCATTGTACTGGACACCATTCATTTATTGTTGGAGTATTTTGATTAATAATTAATTCTTTAAATTATTATTAATTAAAAAGGTTAAATTTAAAAAAACCTGGACATTCTCCATTAAAAATTAAATTTCCCTTTCTATCACGTTCATTTACGGAAATAATTTTAGTAGAAGAAATAGATGGAAGTTCAATTCCATTATTTAAATTTAGAGCAAAAATTGATTTGATAAACATAATAAAAATTAATTTAATCATTTTTAACAGTGAAGCTGTTTTAAATTAAATTATCTCATAATTAGATTGAAGAAATATTTTGTAAATATTAATAAATTAATTAACATTATTTCCTAAATAATTTTTAAGGAAAAATGATTTAATAAATTGCATTAAATTTAACAGATTTATTAATTTAAAATCTAAGCTACCTATGTAAAATCAATGCCTCAAATTTTTAAATTAAAAACAAGTTAAAATAATGCAAAATATTCACAGGTAAAAGTTCTGCGAAAGTCGCGCCAGAGGCAACTAATAATGCTACTAGCTCGCACTTTCTACATCACTCGACCTACAACCACAAGAACAATAAAATAGTGCGATTACTGAACGTGCAATAAATACAAAAAAAAATCAGAGGAAAATGCAGCAATGCTTTACGATCACGCAAGCAGGAAATTTACGTACATATATATACATTGTGTATTTATTTATAATTACCCTCCTTCATTCATTGAATGAATGAGAGGATAAATAATTTTTAATTCTGACTATTACTGTTATGCTTTCATTGTTTTTTTTGATTACTAAAACCAATGAAATTTCTTTTACTAACTCCACCTAAGTAGTTAGCAAAAGGATAAAAAAAAGCTTTTAATTTCAGCATCCTTTATATTAAGAAAATATTTTTTAAAAATATTAGTTTTAAGGAAGTCCTCTATAATAAAAATAAATAACAAAAATTTAAATTTATAAAGCATTCAGTCTATTAGAATATAAGGTAATGTGTAACATACATATTGCAATTAAATTAAATTTAAAAAAAACAAATTTTTATTGTGAAAATTTGGTAAAAAATTAATTCAAAAACATCAAAATTCCGGAGTTCAAACGGAAAAGAAAGTTAACAAGGTTTAACTCTCTCAACCTAAAATCCCGTACTAATATGGGTCTATAATTAAAAAACATTTCCAAATAAAAAGTAGACGCTAAAATAAAAACAAAATACCTAAAATTCTGAAAAGCTAGAAGAGTTTAACGTCTACACTTATAAAAGCACACACAGTAAAAAAAAGGCGAAAATAGTTAAAATACATTATTTGTCATTTTTTCTTTTTGTCCTCTAGGGAAGATGAAGAAGTAACATTTGAAGGTATAGTAAAGGTACTATTCGAACCCATCTTAAAAGAAAGTATTTGAATTAAATATCAATGAAATACTAAAACGATAATAAACATACCGCCATGTCAAGTGTTGCATTACCGACTGCAGTTGCAAATACTGGCGCAATAAAGTTTCCATGCAAAAAGTTCATCTAAATTTTAATTAAATTATTAAGACTTCTAATTGTAAGACCCAACCATTGTATCGATTGATTTCTGAGCATCTCGTAAATGTCCACTGTATCTTGAATAAGTCCAAGTTACAAGAAGTGCAATAACAATTGTCAAAATAAGAGAAAAGACGGATGCCAACAAGTAAAGACCCAGAAGTTGGAAAAATTCTTGGACTAAAAAGTTAAAATAAAATTTTTAGAGGAATGTTTTAAAAAATAAAAAGAAATAATATTAAACTATACAAATATAGTTGATGACCATCAATAAGACCAGAACTGCAGGTGTTTTAACAGACTTGAATAAATTCTTTGAATTATTAACACGAATAAAGGTCTCATTAGCAGACTAAAAAATTTATTTAATTCTTAATTATCTGAAGCTAATTAACCTTAATATCCTCTTCAAGTTTTTCACGAAATTGAGTTGTGAGTTCTGGACCACCCATCTTCTTAGCACTGGTAAATGAAAGAAGGGCACTAGCCCGGCAGCGTTCATGATGTTGATTAAGCTCAGCACTGCTCATAAAAGGAGTATCTCCCCCACAGACCTTAAATATGTATTCTAGTTGAGTTCCTTTATTAAATAGGTACCTCTTCCATTTCTTTAGTGTAAACAGCTTTTGCACAAGCAACAGCAGCCAAATTGTTTGCTTCAGCCGTTGCCTGAAAATTGACGAATCGTATGAAATATTAGAAATAAAAAAATTACAGCTAATATCGTCTTTGGTTCTGGTAATTCGGTTCCATTGAACACTTCAAAATACGTCTTAAATTGAAAGAATTTTACGATTAAAAAGAAAATTCAAGCAAACATTTAAATATACAGCCAATTCACGGCAAGTAATTTGTTGACCATTAATTGCTTTAACAACTAAATTGTTACGATCAAATAGATGAGGAACCAAAGCATGCAATTGTGCTTTAAACTCTGCACTGATTGCTAAAAGTGTAAAATTATGTCTAAAATATTATTCTTAAATTCTAGTGAATGTTAATAATTTTTAAATTTTGAATATATTAAACTGTGAGAAAAAAGAACGTAAAACTAACTATCCAATTCACCACGAAATTCCGGACTAATAGCCACTTCAAGTCCAGGATGTGGCATTAAAAAGCATTTAATATTTTCGAAGGTTGATTTTATATGTTGACGAAGTTGTTGAAGTTCTTTATGCTGTTTTGCAGTTGTTTCCAATCGTTTGTCCAAAATCCGTTTACCCCCATTTATTCCATATTCTGCCTCGTAAGGGACACTCCAATCACGAACGAGGAACATAAGTGTCTGTAGAGTATATTAAATCAAAATTCTCTTAATTGAAAAACCTGAAAAGGTTTAGATTCTTGATATTCATCCATAGCTAGTCGAGCATACTCAGCAAAAAGTTGTAGGTGTTGAAGATGATCTTCCTGAATTGTTTTGGTAACGTTGTAAATCTGAAATAAAAAAAAATAGGCAAATAAATGCAGTTAAATTTATCCTTTAACCAATCTAATTTAATTAAAACATACAAGAATTGAAGAAATCATTGTTGACAGAGCAAATATAGTGGCACAACTCTTAACAGTGCTAACGCAGTCAAATATACCTTGTGTATCCATTAAAATAACAACAACCTGAAAATAAAGGGTGATAGAGCGAAAGTATTTCGATTAATCCTACTGATTAGATTGAATCAATTGTTTAATTTCTTATATCAATTTTTAGAATAAATCCTGAGAAATCAAACCTCATTTCCATTCTTGTCTTGAAGAATAAAAGGTTCTGGCCAGATAAGAATTCCACTTGTCTCACGATCATCACCTCCACGCCAACTGAAGCCTTTAAGTTGACCACTGTTAATCTCATTGTTGTTAATTAGATTTGTTTTTAGCCAGTCTGATTCTGATTCGTCATCGCTTTCTCTCGTTTTCCAACGCAGATAGCGCAAGAAAAAATTTAAAATAAAGCTTTTTCCAGTCCGAAATGCACCAGCAACACTGACAACACAGACCTACATAAAGAAGTGACAATTTTGAAATATTAATATAACCTGTTTATCAGCAATTTCTGGATCTAATAATATTGCTTCCAACCTATCCTTGTATATTTCAAAGCTTTGTTGAGTTTCATTGTCCTCTTCTGTAACTGGTGAAATAATTGAAACTGGAGCAGTTGCCATTTAGGAATGAAAGTAAAAAATATTCTAAAGAAAAATTGAACTTTTTAGAAAAAAATTGAAAAATAATAGAGCAACTAGAATAAAAAAGGGTTCAATACGATTTTTATTCTAAAACAATTGCAGTAGCTCAAGATTCTTTTTCCTGTTTTCCTATGTATTTTGTTTATGACCTTTTTGTCACATTAAAATGGCGCTTTGACAAAGAATAGTTTGCCAACACAAACAATTGCATACGAGACAATTGAACAACGGATAGAAAGGTAAAGGACAGACTTTTGCCTTCTAAAGGAAAAAAGTAAATTAAATTTTGCTTATACCTTTTTTAAACTTTAAAGCCTGGCCTTACCTAATCCTCTATTTAATTTGACATTATTTTCCTCGTTTGCTTAATTTAGCTACCTTTATTTTATTAATTTATTTTATATTTTTTGCTTTTTCCTTTGTTAATAAACTTGTTCATAGTTTTTTATGTTGGCATTAACATTAACATTTACTTACATATGTATACACAAATGTGTTATTACCTTTTTTTTACTTTTTACATATTTAAAATACTCGTCATCTTTTTATAATTTGGCAAATACCCATTTTAATCATTACATTTTCAGTTCATAATGTACAATTTTGTGTGAAACTACTGACTGGTTTATTTTATTATATATTAGAAAAAATTCAATAACAGCGATCATTACATTTAACAATAAAAACGGACGGTTTTACGTTATCTTCCCTTCTCTCCTTCTTTAAAAGAGCTTCCTTTTCTTCACTTAGATCATTACGCAGTGGAATTATTGAAATGCAAATTAAAGATGATGACAAACAAATAAGTAAAAATGGAAACGAACTACATGAAAAGAATATTTTTACTCCATTTAAGGTATTTTTTTATATTTAAATTTATTTTATTAATTTTAAAGAGTCTAAAAAAATTTAAATAATTTGTAATTTTAGCCAAAACGAGCAGTCATTGTTTCTAAATCATCATTACTAGAATATGAATTTGAGAAACTTAACAAACCCTTTGAATCATTTAATGATCAGCATTTAATCACTCAGGTTTTTTCCAATTGAATTTAATCCAAAATATTTTAGTTGGGCCAAAAGTATTCAAGTGCCGTTGATCTAAAGCAAAGGCATGACCAACAGCAGCAGTATATTGAGGCTATTTCACGCGAGCTTGAGTGAGTGAAATTCTTTATTTTTTTGATATACCGCTGTCTATAATTAATTTTTTAGGCGTCACAATATTGAGTATCGTGTTGTAAAGCGGCGAGAATATTCAGATGAATTTGTTAAATGGGGTGATCTTATTATTTCTGCAGGTGGCGATGGGACTTTCCTAACTGCTGCTAAACGGGTGATTAACTCTGATAAGCCTGTTATTGGTATTAATACAGATCCGATTGGGTTAGTTTTTAAGATTGTTTTATTATTTTTCACCATCCAACCAATTCTGTTTATTTTAGTTCAGAAGGATTTCTTTGCTTAAGTGGCAAATCTCGTCATCCGGCTGATGAAGTAATTCGACAATTTCTTGCAGATGCCTCTTCCCCTGATTTTCGTTGGCTTTGGAGACAACGAATTCGTGTATCCTTTATCAACCAAGTTGTTGAAAATGGTATTTCTCCTTCTCCATCCTCTTCTTCTTCAATTCAACAACAACAAGAAAATTTACTAAATGACGTTATTAAATCTAATGGAAATGATGATGGTGTTCATACTGCTGAGGAAATAGATGAAGAGGAGAATGGAGATGAAATTAATTTGGAACAATCAAGAAGAACAGTTTTTAGGTAATTTTTGTTTTTTGAGAATTAGTCGTATTAATTTAATTATGATCTTTTATCAGTTCTGATGATGAGGACCAAGAATCAAAAATGTCACGTGAGTGTAATACTAATCGATGGTTGGCTCTCAATGAAGTTTTCATTGGTGAAAGTCATGCTGCCCGAGTGTGTATTCTTTTTTAAATTAAATTTAATATAAAAATTATTCTAATTTTGGGTTTCTTATTACGATGTACAAATTGACAATGGGCCAATGACAAAACAAAAAAGTTCGGGAATGACTATTTGTACTGGGACTGGATCGTCTTCTTGGTTATTTTCAAACATTTTGAGAATTTATTTTATTTATAAATTTTAGGCATTATAACATTAACAGAATGACTGAACAAACAATTGAAGAAATTCTCTCTTTAATTGACAAAATGGGTTTGAAATTGGATCAAGTAGTGGATGCAGAAATGGTCCAGAATATTTGTTGCCAATTTAATGATAGATTAAGATTTGGCCCAGAATTAACAAGTAAATTTTTATTTTTGTTGAATTTTTACAAGCAATTTTTAGGAATGGCATTCAGCATTCGAGACCCAGTTTTCAATGCAACTTTCCCAAAGATGGGGATTCGTGGTTTTGCCAATAAAATTTTAATAAAAGTAATTTTTTAACATATAATTATTTACAACTTTTTCAGTCTCGTTGTAAACATGCTCATTTAATTCTTGACGGATCAACATCCTTGCCATTTAATAGAGGTTACTTTTTTAAAATTTTTTAACCTTAATGTTTATTAATTAGGGACAGAAGTGCTTTTAGAAATACATCCCGAGGATGCATTGAAAACTGCTCTTTTTAGCAAAGAACATCGTAGTTAATTTTTGAAGTGTCAAAAATGTACGGATTATGGCCATATTATCTTGCTGGCATTTTTTAGTTTTACTTTCCTTTAAATATATAAATTATATCCTCCATTTCATTCTAATTATTCCTACTAATTTAATTAAAATAATTACAAATTTTTAAATTTGTTTTGAGTTTCATTTTTTTATTAAATTTTTTCTCAAATTAATTTATTAAGAAATTATAACAAAATTGTCTAATTTTTAACTATTTCCCTATTTTATTTACCAGCGAAATATTTAAGTATAAAATCGTTAGATAAGGGGACAATTATAGGGATGGGTACAGGTAACGGTAGAACACAAAAACGTTTATCATTTTTTGAATTTTGTTGTTTCAATCTCTTTTCTCTATCTTGAACCATTTCATCCATCATTTGGTCAATTTGATCATCAGAGATGCTAAATAATTTTTTAATTTTGAAAATTTATTCTGATCAAATTACTCTTAAATTTTAATTTATAAATAATCACCAAGATTTTATTTTCTGTTTTTTATTACTTCCAATAATTGGATTTTGTCTATGTTGTTGATTGTAACTCGTTGATTCTTTAACTACTTCATTTTTATTAAATATTTCCATTAACTTTGTTAAAGCTGTACATTTTTCAATATTTTGGTTACCATTTAAAAACTGAGGAAATTGTTGTAAGGTTGTAAAATTAGAAGAAGGGGATATAATTCCTGTCGAAGAGCTTTGTTGAAACATTGGAGTTCCATGAAAAAATCCACAATTTAGTTGGAGTGGAAATTGAGAAGAATGAAAAGATAGTGGTTGTGTTTGTGGAAACATTTGAAAGTTAAACTGAGATGGTCTCATTAATTCCTCAAAATTTGAGGAAGATTGTACTTCATTAGAAGAAAATTGAAATGGAAATTGAAGAGAAGAAAGGAATGGAGGAATAATATTTGTTGGGTAAGAAATGTTGTTTTGATTATAATTTATTGTTTTTTGATTATTATTTCTTAATTCTGATAATAATACATCAGATGAATTAGAAATAATTGAAGAATTATTTTTTAGTAAATTAACGTCTAAAGAGATTGGCGTAATGTTAGATATAGCAGTAGAGTTTGGTGGAAGAAAGGGTACTTCAGACCCTTTTATATTAAGTGTTGATTCAACCTTTGATTTCTCTATTGGATTAACAGGAATTTCTATCTTCGTAAAAATATTTTGATTAACTTGAAATAATAAGAATGTTATTTTCTAACTATTAACTACCTGGTTTAATACGTCCTCTGCCCGTTTTATCTTCCCAATAGCGTTTATTTAATAAATGCGGAGGATGAGGACAAGCTTCTGCACTCCGTTTTCTGGTCTTTATCGTTGTTTTTGCTGGCATTCTTTATTTTTTAAATAAAAAATAAATCAGTATTTAAATTATTTTTTTAGTATTTTTGGGACCTTTACTTAAATTTTTAACTTTAACTTAAAAATTTTTTAGTCAAAACAAAGAATAAACTAAAATAAAAGTAAGTCGCATCATATAATGTATCGGTTCTTTCTCCTTTTCCACCACCCGCAGAGGGAAAACGATATGTAATTTCAACCTACATGATGGCGCAAATAAGAATGAATTATATGTTGAGAATAAAGGTAATATTAGAGTTGGTGGTAGTTAGTGATGATGAGAAGATCCGAGGATGGAAATTGGACTCCTGAGGGTGCAGTTGTGTGTGTTAGTTCGTCGTTGAGAAGTGAATATAAAAAGGGGTGATGCGGGGGATCCCTTCCTTATTATGCTTTGTATCGAATTACTCAACATCTCACCCATTTTGCCACAATTTTTCAAAGGGAATTTGAGAAACTTTATTAGGATAAAGTTTCAGCGCAAAAACAAAATTTCTACTAAAAGATCGACGTTGATTTTTGATATTATTTTTGTTTATATTATTCCTGAGGCAACAGGCGAATGTATGAACACTAAAAAAATAAGACATAAGAATAAATAAAAACAAATAACTCTTACCTGTCTCTAAAAACTTAATAAAAAATTCAAAATTAAAATAAAACGTTCAGCTTGAAAAGGTTAGAAAAGGGTGAAAAAAGTTGAAATTCTAGCCTTTCCAAAAAATAAATTATCATCACACTCTTTTAACTCAGTTATTACCCACATTCTTTGGGTAGTCAGTCCGCAATCATCAGTCTTAAAATCTCAAATTTCTTTTTTTCCTGTAATGCATAAAATGCAGAATTTTCAAGGGATATATGACTCCCCGTTGTTAAGAAAAGATATATAGCAAATAAATAATAGTAAAAAATAACTGTTTTAAATAAAAATATATTTCAATTTAATTTTTAATGTCCTATAGTTTGTAATATTTTCTATTATAATTAAAAAAAACTTATTGTTAGATTAAAAATATTTCTTTGGAATAAAAATATTAATTTTGGAAAAAAGTATATTTACGTATTATTCCTTTCATCACAACCGTTTTTCTAAAAAGTCAATATTCAATCTAAACCAAACATAAGGGTAATAATCATGAACTCCTAATGAAACAAGAGTTGGAGCATCATCAAATGTCTAAATTTAAATATATCAAAATGTTAAACCTCTCGAGCATTTAAAATCTTTGAAAAATTAAATTCATACTTCTATAGGTCCACTCGCAGATCCATCCAAATGAAGATAGAGTTTATTAAGTTCACTTCTTAATCGTTTTTGTGAACTTTTTAATGGTTCCATTAAAACTGCTTGAAAATTAACTGGAAGTCCATACCTTTAAAAATAAATATTTTTAAATAGAAAAAACAATCAAAACCTCAATACAGATTCAACAAAAACTCTCAAGGCCTTTACGTGCAGATAAGCAGAAAATATTTCACCAAAATTAATTTTTAGCCATCTAACCAAAGGAGCATATAAACGTTGCTTTTCTTGGACAAGTTTATCACGTTCACTCCTTCCAGCTTTAAGTGATTGTTCATCGTAAACAAAGTCACGAACAATAAATCTAGATTGAAGTTAACTACATAAATAGTTTAGAATTTCCTACTTTTGTTCCCTACAGTTTGTTCTGTACTCATCGATCACTTTCTAAAATTGTGTCTGATATTATAAGCAAAATTAGAACAAACCTTAAATAAGGTAACAGTGTAGAGAGCATGTTCTTGATCTTCAACTATTTTTTGCGCTGATCCAGGTACAACCATATTTGCAAAAGTGTAATAACTATTTTCCCATTCTTTTATTTGAAGCCTAAAAAGAGTAAAATTTTTAATAAAGGAATTAGAAATCAAACTTAGGAACAGCAACACAAACAGTTTGTAGATATTCTGAGCCAAGAACAAAATTATCAGCTTTGACAATATCCGAAAGATCTTTTGTCACTAATGAGCCACTAAATATATTAAAATAAAACAAATCTTTTCCAATTTCTTACGCAGCCTTTCGATCAATAGAAGCAAGTGAATTTTTTAAATTATTATAAGCAGTCGCCTTTGTTTTAAGGTCATTATCTATTTGAGTTACTTGCTTGCCAATAATTTCAGAAAGAACCTTAAGTGACTGCTTTACTGGGTATTTTGCTGCTTCCCATTGAAATTTGGTAACATATGTGTGAACATCTTCTGGAATATAAAATTATTATTTTAAATAATTAAATTATATAAAAAATTAATTAGATAAATGTGGAAATTAATTAGGAGAATCCAGTCTATTTTGATTGGATTCACGGAGAAATTACCACCAAACGGATTTAATCTTGCACATTTCACGAACCAGCAATAAACTTTAGCAATTGCCGGGATCAACTATGTGCTTAAATACAAACGACTTAACTACAAACCCAACAAACAATTTAGCTTAAAAATTTGTTAAAACAATTTCAACAAAGTATACACCTTTCTAGAAAAAAACTGAAAAAATGCCGAAACATATTCACAAAAAAATATTTAAAATAAAAACTAACTATTTCCAATAACCAGGTTCTCCTGCAATTTATTTCTTTCTTCCTCGAGCACTTCAGAAAAGTATTGAACCAACTTTCTTGTTGTTCTATAAAGAATTTAAAAAATTCTTATAGTTTTTAAAAACTAACTGTTCAGCGGCAGTGTCCAGTTTTGCTAAATCGTCTGAAAGACCAACCAACTGGTCCAAGGTTCCAACCTAAAAATGAATTTATTCTTGTAATTTTGTAAATATATAGAGCATAACAAAGGTTTACTTAAAATACTCAAAACAAGAAATATCAAATAATATTCTAAAAATATAAACCTTTAAATCAGGAATATTAAATTTGCTATTCAATGACAAATTCTGAGTTGTTTGTTGCAGGCGATCCCAAGTTTCTAATGGCGTAGCTTCGCCTGGAGCTGAAATTAGCCAAAGCTCGTTGTTTGATAAATTGTTCATTTGTACAATATTTTTATTTTAATTATATGTAGAACAAAAACTATAAATTATTTAAAAGCATTAAAAAGATATTTAGGGGTAAAAAACCTTCTGTCAACTTAACATTAACAATTTTTTGATTAATTTCTGATCTTTTGTTTAACAAATTTATTTCTAAAAGTATTCGTTCCGAAAAAAAATCAAAGTAGAAGACTAACAATAATACAATAAATAACAGATTTTGTTACCGGACTATTATAGAAGGGAAAATTTTACATTTATTCGGTAAAATAAAATTATAAAAATATTGTATTTAAAGGAAAAAATCCGGTAACGAAAATAAAATATCAAACAAGCAGATTTCTCAACCCTGGAAAATATTGTTGAAGTAATTCTCTGCTCTTTCTTGAAGATATAACAAAATAAAGGATATTTAAAATGCAGGTGATTGATGCTATTAATAAATACCTAAAAATAAAAAATAATGGTGTTTCAGAAATTATAAATACCAATCAAAGCCAATTTCATCTTTCAAGTATTTAAAGCGTGAAAGAAATTCTTGTCTGCATGGTTTATTTTCTGTACATTCATTCTCTTCTTCATCAGGTTCTCCAAGTGGTCTCAAATCTGTTTGTAAACGAATAACATTAATTAATGTTTCTAGCTTTGAGTAGTCCTCGTATAGTCTAAGTCTGGGTAAACCATCTTGCCAAATTGCAAGTACAGGCGTTGAGGCAATTCCGTATTGAGAGATTAGACTATTTTTGAAAAAAAGATTAAGATTTGTATAATCCAAAAATATCATTTTTTAATAAATAACCTCTCCATTTCCTTGCCTCCTTTTGAAACATCTACTGCAATTACACGAAGCTTTGGATATAACCGAGCAATTTTATAAAATGAATCAGCCACTTTTGAAGAGAAAATACAATCAGGTGAAAAGAAAAATGAAAGAAGGCACCAGGGTCTACCACTAAATTTTTTATTTAAAAAAAATATCTTAAATAATAAAAACTGACGCCTCATCCCGAAATTTAGTCAAGTAGAGCATTTCCTTTGCTGTAAATAAACGCATTCTAGAAGGGCTAACTTCGTCAGCTAAATTTGAAAAACTTAAACATATGAAAATTCTTGAAAGAGATCTAATTATATTATAATTAAAAAACCTGTTGCACAATTCAATTTCCAGGGTATATTCAAATCACCTGGAAGAGAAATCATACATTTAGTATCATTCATTGGTGGACATTGCCTATTTAACCGAAAAACGAAGGGAGAAAATGCAGGACATTCAGAAGACTTTAAAATATTAGGCTGAACATATCTAGTTTTGTTTTCATTGTTAACAAAATCTGAAGAGTTATTGTCATCAATTGAATACACAAATTGTAGCAATGAAAACAAGTGAAATAGAAAATGCATTAAATTATTAAAAAAATTTAAGCATAATATAGAAAAATTTGACTTCAATCTCTTAAAGAAGTATTTTTAATACATTGGAAAAAAAGTAATGAAAATTAATCAAAAATAAAATTTTAAATTTATACAAAAAATTAAGACTAGAATTTTCAGTAAAAATGAGATTCAAATAATAAGCAATTGACAAATTCTATAAGGTTTCAAGGAGATAAAAAATAAATGCACAAAATCATAGGAAAAATAATACAGAAAATAGGAAGCTGAAAATAAATGAAGAGAGGTAGATTTGAAAAATGTCCAAAACATTAATAAAATAAACTAAATTAGAAAAATCGGAATTTAATCCTTTAATTAAATTATTTTGGACAATGTTCATTGATATTTATTATCTAATTAAGTCTACCTAATAATTCTAAATTAATTATAAATTTTACATAAGAGAGCAATTAGACGAAATCGATTCTTTAGGAATATAACAAAGACGTTGATCACCGAATACAAAAAATCGACCAGCTTTTGAACCCAACTTAAAGTTCACCTTTGCAATAATAATTCTTTCAATGCAATGTCTTTGCTTAAAATAAAAATAAGAGTTAAACTAAATTTAAAGAAAAACCTTTAATACACGACAAGAGTCCAATAGCCTTTTTAAATGTGCGACACAAAAGCGTTTACTAACTTCATTTATTTCATTAATTTTGTACTTTTTAATAGGATGTACCTTAAGAATAAGAATTTAAAGCTACATAGTATTTATTAAATAATTAGTTAACAAATCAGATATCGAAAAGTATTTAAAATAACCAACATATGGACGAGTTTCTGTAAAAATTAGTTGGCCATTTGCTTGTTTCAATAGATGGTCAGGCATATCACATGGAGTATAATAGTCAGAACATTCGACAGCAAATGCAACTTTTAATTTTGTAAAAATCCGTACTTGTCCATTACCACCACATGACAAGCAGCATTTCTTTCCTTGCCCTTTACAATGTTGACAATCTCGAATACCACGTCCTTTAAGGGTTTATAACATTAATTAATCTGTTCCAAACTGTTTTAAAAATATTCAAAATTTTTATTGCTGTCTAATAATTTAGATTAACTAAAAATTTGGATTTTATCTAAAATAATAACCGTGGCAAAAAATGCACAAGTCGTGTTGGCCAATTCCAGGAGGAGGAAGTCCTGCTTTTGCCATGAAATGTACTGGTGTCCCTGCAGCATATGGTTTGTCACGTTGAGAGCCTAGTAACGCAGGCCTAATCATTGCTGTTCCTAAAAAGGAAATCCTCTATTAAGTGATGAAGTAATACCTCCGCCAATGCCTTTTCGGTTGTCCTATAAATAAGTTGAATGATAATGAAACGTTAATGGCTTTAAAAAGTAATTAAAAAAACAAGTGAATTATAGTAATAACCTTATAACAATAAAAAGAATTAACCCCAGAAAAAGTGCCAATCATAGGGTGGGTATAAAGTGCAGGATGTGCAACACCTGCTTTCATTCCTGTTCCTCTGCAGTACGTACATCTGTCAGTACCAAGACCACGACAATTAAAACAATGAATAAGTGCTTCACCTTTACAAGCATGACAGGCGGAAAATCGAATGGAATTCGGCATTTCAAGTATTTTTATCTAGGTGAGTTATTAATGATATCTAGCTGATTAAATCCCGACCTGACTAACAAAATCATCATCTGGTTTGACATCAAAATCCCATGGATTATGTCCAAAATCTGTAGAAAACAAGGCTTTAGTAGTTGAATTATTAATCTTTGTTGAGAAGTTTGCTGCAATATCATTAATAGAACCGGCCTCTTCTATACTACGAACACGAATAAGAGTAGATGAGTTGGACAATGTTGACGAACTGGGCTGAATTGCATCCGCAGTACTTCGTGTTTCAGTGAAGCTTTCTAGCACATACTAAATATATTATACTATACATATTAAAAACAAGCTAACAAAAACCTTATGAAATAAAAAAATTAAATACATGATAACAGAAATTATGGCTAATCTCTTCGAAGACCATTTTTTCGATTGCCTTCGAATTCCAACATTTCCTCCTTTTCGCTTCAACTAACAATGATTTACGTATCTCATCTTCAGTTATTTGATTAGAGTAATCCGTCTCTTCTAAACTAATATTGCTGCATTCTGATTGTTCTGAAAATAATTATCACAATAAAAATAAAAAATATGCATTTTAAATAAATAAAAACTTTATGACCTTATTAGTTTAATAAAATAACCACACTTACGTACCAAACGTTTCTTGCTGCTGAATCTGATGTGTATTGTTGCCAGGAAATGGGACAGGAGAAAATGCCGTAGACATAGAATTAGAAAAGGTTTTACCAATCTGTTGATGCTCTATTGTTGCCATTTTCTGCTGACAATCACAATTAATTTCTAAACATTTTAGAAAAATAATCTAATCCGTTACATAAGGAAATTATTAAAATGTCACTGAAAAAATATTAATCTCGATTTAGTTTTTTTCATTGGGAAAATTAAAAACTTGAAGGTAAAATCCGCTTATTTACTAAAAATAAATAAAATTACGTTCACGTTTTGTTAAGCAGATTAATAAAATCGAACAATTAAAACGCCGCAAGGATGCGACATATGTTCTGACAAAGAAAATTTCAATTCTTTTCTTTTTTAGAATGTCCAATGCATAGTTAGTTGTCTTTGGTTTTGTCATAAACGCTTTTCCTCTTATTGTTAGTTTATTTTTACATTTCAAAAAAGTAGCAAGAAAGGAGAAAAAGTGCCGTCTTTTCACTTGGGATTTAACAATTTATAAGAAACCGACCTAACGGAAACGGAGTGGGAAAGTGAAAAAATTCTCATTGCTATCTAAAAAGCTTTGAAAAAATTACAAAATAAAGCTATTACAACTTTCTAGAAGAGAAGCTCAAAAAAAATATTTTTTTAATTTTTATAGGAATAACAGTTAAATAAAAATTCAAACAAAGTATTTAATTTTTTCATTGACTTTTATTATCAAATTTTCCTTCTATTTTTTCCTCCAGTCCGCCTATCCTTTTTCTTCATATTTTCTTGTCTTCTATAATTCTGATAGGATTGTACACGAGCTTTCTTTCGTCGAGTTTTGATTATTTGATCGGTATTTCGAATTTCCATCTTCGATTTAATCTTTGAAGTTTTTATATGATTATAGTTGTTTTTTGATGAGGTGGAATTATTACCTAAAGCTTTGAAGCAATAAAATTGAAATTTTTAATTAAATTTTAACCTTTATTTTTAAATCTTCCAAATGATTTACTTTGTTTTTTATTTCCTCTTCGGCTATCGGTCTCTTCTTCATCATTTTGAAAATTAATATTTTGCCGTTGCTTCCATTTTTCATAACGCCCACTTTTATAACTCATTGGCATCCAACTGCCATCTTCAGTTCGAATTCTTTTAACTTTAGGCTGTCCACTTTGAGAGCTTACGAATTTCTTTCTCTTCCGATCCCACACATTTGTACTGCTTTTGGTAGCCATATAAAGACCTTTTTCGTCATCAGCTCCTAATTCCAAACTTGCTCGTTTTGCCATTGATTCAAAGCCTCCTTAAACTCAAAAATAATATTTCCTCATAAAATTTAACCTATATTATCGTTATTCTGTAAAGACATCCCTGATTCAGTATTTGTGTCGGTCGGTAAGTAATCTACATAATTAGATATTTTATCATCAGCCTTGCTCTTCTCAATAGACGATTGATGCTTTACACCAATATTGATCGGTAAATTTGATTTTGTCTCAGAAAACTTTCCACGTCCACCAAAAGTATTTTGCATAGAAAAAATAGCCTTAAATTAGATAATAAATTTTATTAGATTAGAACACCTGATTTGGTCGCCAATTTCGAATCTGCTGGAGAATTTCCCTTTGTTGTTGTTGATGTCCCAATTTTAGGCTATTTCCATTAGAGTCTTCACTCACAATTTCAGGGAAGAATTTATTCACTAGAAAGAATGGGTGTACACCAGGCGTTATTTGACGCAGCTCAGTTTTCACTCTTCGAATGGATTCAGCAGAGGCCTGTGGACGAGTTCTAATATATTTCTTCATAGCATTTTCAGCTTTTATTTGAAGATCACGCTAGAAATAATAATAATTTTATTTTTTGAATATAAGTAAAATACTATTTCAATTGAATTTTGCTGTAAATTAGAAATAAATTCAGTTTCCATGTGCACTAAAGTATCAGGAAGTATTCCAAGCATTGCAGAGCTTTCTTAAATCAAAAAATGTATTTGTTTGGGGAAAAAATAAATTAATTTTTAAACCTTCGTTTAAATTTTTATTCGAGTCAAAATTGTCAACAAAAGACAATGGTCTTCCAGTAAATAAAAAGACATCAAGAGCATATGCCATCTCATCAGGGGCAATAAAAGAAATTGATGTGCCAGACATACCAGCCCTTGCAACACGACCTAAAAATTAAAGAGAATATTACTTTCTAATAAAATTTTATGCCTAACCAACTCGATGGACAAATAATTTTGGTCTCGAGGGAAAATGCCAGTTGACAGCATAGTCTAATAATGGGATGTCTACTCCTCTTGCTGCAATATCTGTGACTATAAGAAGTGAGCAATCGGCCACATTTCGAAATCTAAAAGGTAAACACGAAAATAAATGACAAAAAACCTGTAAATATTCTGCTTTCGTGCAACTGGATCAAGTTGACTATATAAAAATGCTGGATCTATTCCAGCCTCTTGTAAATATGCGACCAATAACTCTACATGTTTCATTGTTGCGCAGAAAATAATTGTTTTTTGTCGTTCTCTATTTAATGCTCGGCATAAATGAATAAGTGTAGGTAATTTTTCACTAGCACGGCAGCAAGCAAAAATTGTTTTTAAATTCTCGCTTAGTTTTGACTCAACGTCCAAACGCACTTAAAATTTATATTCAATAAAAATGTGGGGTACTTTAAAATTCTGTTTGTAAAAATAAAACTAATTAAGAAACATGCCTAAAATTGGATCAGAAAGCCCAGCTTTTGCAAAGTCAACAAGAATCTTAGGTAAAGTTGCGGAGAACAAAAGAGTTTGTCGGCTCTCTGGTAGTCGTTTTATTATTTCCTTAAGTTGTTCAGCCAACCCAATTTCGAATAAACGATCTGCTTCATCAAATACAACATATTGAACAGACGATAATCTCAGGCCCATTTCTACAACAACGTGAAGAAGGCGGCCGGGTGTAGCAATTAAACTTAATAGAAAATGATATTAAAGAATATAGATAAATATAAAAATGAAGCAAATGTTCGTTTTTACAAAAGATATGGAAATATACCTACACATCTGGATGTTTATGAAGAACGGCAAAATGTTCATCCATATCATCACCACCAATTAGACAAGCACAAAAAAGCCCAGTGTAGCGGCCAAGCTAGAAAATAAAAAAAATTCATGAAAATCAAAAACCTCTTTAACGAATTTGAAACTTTGAAGAGCTAATTCACGTGTCGGAGCAAATATGAGTGCCCTAATGCCACGAGTATCTCTCTTCTTCAGTTTCTGAAGCATTGGGATAACAAATGCAGCAGTTTTGCCAGACCCGGTTCGCGACATCGCTACAACATCTCGCCCATCACAAATAAGTGGAATTGATTTACGCTGAATAGGAGTTGGTTGACGATAACCCTTTTTAATTATTCCTTTGTAGACCGAGTGATCAAGGCATAAAATTAACAAAATAAAGGAAAAATTAATGATATTTACCCATTGCCTGCCAACCGCCTGATCTTTTATTCTTTCTGTTCTGGCCTGCATTCAAATAATTAAAATCCTCTTCATCAGTATCAGATCCAGAAGTCTTTGCATTATGATCCATTTACAAACGGTCAGAAAAATACTAAATTTATAATGAAATAATGATATAAATTAAAAGATATATTTACATATATAATTAAGACTTTCAAAGTTCAATATTTTATACATATAATATTTTAATGCAAAAATAATTAATTAAAAGAATAAATAGAAAAATGAAATTTAAGACAAAATATCATCATGAGTCATATTGATCTCATTATAATCATCATTTAAGAGAGCAATCGCATGAGGAAGTATTTTTTCCAAAATTTCAAATCCTTCACGCACAGCTTTAGGACTTCCTGGAAGATTGACAATCAAGCAACTATCAGTAATTCCAGCAGCAAGTCTTGTTAATGCAGCAAATGGAGTAGAACGCAATCCTCCCACCAACAAAGAAGTAACAATTCCAGGACATTCACGTTCAATTACTTCCTTTGTTGCTTCTGGAGTTACATCTCTCTTAGCAAACCCTGTTCCGCCAGTCGTTAAAATAAGATCAGCTTTAGATCTGTTATTGCGAAGATAGTTGGAGATTAGTTCTCTATCATCTGGCACAATTGAGTAATCAATTAATTGAATTTCTTGAAATTCTAATGTATTTGTTACCAATTCCACTAATAAAGGACCACTTTTATCGAGAGATGGGGTTTTTGAAGAAGAATCACTAACTGTTAAAACACAAAACCTCATTTTTTGAAAGATTTGGTCTTATTGGCAGTTAATAAATAACGGAAACGCTGTAAAGTTCCGATTCTAAAACCTTCAATTGTCATAATGATTATTTTTAATTTAAACATCGCTTATTTCTTTAATAGATTTTTTTCCTTTAATGTAATTTTATAATTTATAATAGTTTTAATTTTTTGTTTTAAAAGATAAATTAAAATGTTTGAAGCAAAATTCACGAACGCTTCCCTTTTTAAAAAAATTATAGAAGCCATAAAAGATTTAGTCAGTGATGCACCGTTTGATTGTTCAGAATCTTCAATGTGCTTACAGGTTTAACGTTTTAATTTAAACTACTTTTCTTCTATACAGGCTATGGATGGCTCGCATGTTGCGTTGGTCTCATTAAAACTTGAAATTGGCATTTTTGATGTTTATCGCTGTGACCGAACGATCAGCCTTGGTTTGAATTCTTCAGAACTTAATAAAGTATTTTACTAAATGTTATTACATAAATAATATTTGGTCTCGTAATATTTTAAGGTTTTGAAATGTGCGAAGGCTGATGACACATTAATGATACAATTCCAAGATGGTGAGAAAGATTGCGTCACTTTTATACTTGAAGATAACAAGGGACGAAAGCAAGACATTACACTAAAATTGTTGGATTTGGACAATGAGCATTTGGGCATACCCGATCAGAAATATTCTGCGGTTATTGAAATGCCGGTAAAATATATTAATGAAAATCTATTTTTATTTTTACAATTAATTAAAGAAGTTAAATTTATTTATTTAAGTCGTCAGAGTTCAAAAAAGTCTGCACTGATATTGCAACTTTTTCCGATACGATGACTATAATAGCTACAAAGTCAAATATTGTTTTCAAAGGATCTGGTGACGCTGTTACGAACACGATCAGTTACTCAAAGGATCGAACTGCTGACGAAGAGGAGAACGATGACGAAGTAATTTTTAAATTACTTTTAAAACATTTTTATTAATTAAATTGTAGCGAGTCGACTTCACAGTGAAAGAGAAAGTGACGTTGAATTTTTCTATCAAATATGTAAGTTTTCTTATGGGTTCAATATTTCCTTTAAAACTGCTTTTAAATTTTAGTTGACAAATTTTACCAAAGCCTCATCGCTTTCTCCTCGTGTTCGTCTTTCGATGAGTGATGCTGTTCCAATTGTTATTGAATATGAAATTGAGGGGAATGGGTTTTTACGTTTCTATCTGGCTCCAAAAATTGAAGAGGATAAAGATGGTATGGACGAGTAAAAAGAATACACCACACAATTTTTACACATTTTTTGGTATTTTAATTACTTTAAGTTATTTGATTTGATCTTTTTGTTTTGCTTACAATCTCAATTTTCTTTAATTTTATATAACCTGAATCTTTTATTTTAACAAAAGTTGAAAATGATCATTCTCAAAAATGAATTTTCTTCCTTTTAATTAAAGAAAATAAAGTTTGATTTTTTATCTCAATGATTTTGACTTTATATTTCACTTAATTCAGGAACTTGATATATTTTTTGTTTACGTTTATACCGACTTTGTTCTTAACTTATTTCTGATTAAAAATTATTTTTTGTTTTGCTTCTTTTATTAAATTAGTTTTTTAAACTAAAATTATTTTAAATTAAAAAAAAAAATTTATTATATTTTCGAATATGTCGCAAACGAAGCAGGATTCGGTGACAATTTCTAGACTTCCTCCTTCTAATGTTGCAGAAAAAATTGAAATTCTAGATCCT
Source organism: Meloidogyne exigua (assembly GCA_018905775.1). Lineage (NCBI taxonomy): Eukaryota > Metazoa > Nematoda > Chromadorea > Rhabditida > Meloidogynidae > Meloidogyne > Meloidogyne exigua. The sequence goes on from JAGUQR010000013.1 coordinate 239,636, forward strand.
GATGGCTACAAATTGGACCAGACAATGTTGACAATTGTTCTGCATGAAGAGGATCATACAATTGGAAATGCTCTTAAGCATATAATCTGTCAAATGTAAAAAATTTAATTTTGACTAAGGTGTTTAATTTTATGTTTTGATTTTTTCGGGAGAATAAGCTCTGTCTTAAGATGTAAAATAGGGATTTTTCGGTTTTAGATTTAATACAAAAATGTCTCAAATCTATTTTATTAATATTTAAATTATTTCAGGCCAGGAGTTGAATTTTGCGGGTACAACATTCCACATCCATTAGAAGATAAAATTCTTGTTCGAATTCAAACGGAAAAGGGCTATTCTGCTGGGGATATTCTTTGCAAAGGACTTGAAGATCTACACACAATTTTTGATCAAATTCAAAAAAAATTTTCTCAGGCTTATTCTGATTTTAAGGCGGGAAGGAGTGTTGAGGAAGAGGAGGAACATGAAGAGGATGAAAGCATTGAAGATGAATGAGCGAACTTATGACATGCTTTATAGAATATTTGTTTAGAATGTTTTGTTTAAATTTAATATTAAAAAAAAATCTTATTTTTAATTTTTTTCGAAACGGGTATTTTCCAGTTTTTATTTTTCAATATTAACCAAACGAAATTTATTTAGATTTCAGTAGAAACAATGCAGGCATTAAGAGTTTCAATTAAGGAATACTTTACTATTCTGGCTAATGATTATTTAGCTGCTATGAAAGACTTAGTTTTGGATGTGCGACAAGCACCTTTCAAAGTTTGTTTATTATAATATGTAGAATATATTTAATTTTATGAGATTGGAAATAAATATTAAAAATATAGGCGACTGTGTATACTTCCTCAATATTTGGATTAATTTTTGCTTGCCGCAAAAATCCTGGTGAGAGAGAATTGAGGAGCAGAATGGCTGATTTACGACAACAAATGGTTCTTATTCCTTGGACAATTCATAGTCAAAAAGCTGGTTACTTTTTTTTTTTTTTAATATTAATGAACTTGTAAAACATTTAGTTAATTGCCTGGAAAGATATACTCAATTATTAAATGAAAAAAGAATGGATTTTATAAATTTATGGTTTTTAACATTTTTGGTTGAAAGGAGATACAATCCAAATGTTGGTAATTTTAAATTAATAATTATTTTTTAACATATTTTTAAAAAATAATATTTACATTTAAAGTGCAATTCAAATGAAGCAAATGATCGTTTAACTCGACAATGGCCGTGGATTGAATTTTGGAAAAATTGTTTTGATATTGGATTATTTGGTCGATTTTGGAGTCTTGAAAATTCCTTCGAAGATTGTGATATTTGTGAGGGAGAATTTTCTTAAAAAATAATTATTAGGTAAAGCCTTTTTTAATTCATTCTGTTATTAATTTCTAGATAAAAATGCAGAAGGTTGTAATGAATATTAATTTTTAAATTTTTTGTAAATTTAATTAAAGAAGAAGTACTAGCTAAATATTTAAACAATTTATATTTAAAAAGAAAATTAAATTTAATATTTAAATTAAAGTACAATAAATTTTATTTGAATATTAAATTATGTTTAATAAGTAACATTCATAATCTACATAACTTAAGGGCAGATGGAAATAAGAAATTAAATAGTAAACAGAAAAAAAAGGTTAAGTTGCTGCATATTTCCCTTATTAAATAATTAAATAATTTTTTTAAATATTAAGTCATTATTAAATTTTTTTTTATTAAATATATTGTAATGAAAAATAATACAAGAATAATTTGACTAAAAAGCTTAAGATTATGCGTTCATACTTGGTCACTTTGAATATGGTTGTTGATCAATTAGGAATACCTTTTTTTCTTATGGTTATTCATGTGACAATTAAATACAAGTAAACATTTTTAAAGTAAAATTGTGTCCAGAAAATGTGAAAGTATCATTTCTTCCGAATTTTCCTTCCCTTTTTTAACCATACAACTAACTAAAAAATTCTTTTTTTTTTAAATTTTAATAGATCATTACATGGAACATGTCATAAATTAATAGGCATTTATGCAGCCTGTTGTCTTCTCTCAAAGATTCAAATAATTCCAACTTGGCTAGTAATGATTACAAATACACAAATACCTTTATGGTTATGTGCATTGACTGATACAATTCCAGTAGCTGGTTCTTTTAATATTTATTCTTTAATGCTTATGATTGCTATTGATAGAATTTCTAGCATGTTTTTTCCTATTTGGTTAGTTATTTATAAAAAAGAAATAATTTAATTAAATCATAAAAAGGTACTCAGTTCGAGATAAATCATTCAATTTTCGTTTAATGTATGGTCTTTCTTCTCTATTTCCTATTACCTTCATAATTGTTACGTTTATAACTGTAATACAGGATCCAATCCGGTAGAAGTTTTGTTCTTAAAATTAAAGCAATTTTTAGTTTAAATTCTTGTTGGCTTGACGATCTTATTACCAAAGAAGGGCAAAAAACATTTCACCATGTTTGTTTAATTTTTAATCTACTTACTTTAGCATGTTATATTGTAATGATATTTAAAGTAATTTGGGATACAAATAAAGGAAAAAGTCTGTTAAAGTTATTTTTATTAAATAAACTTTAAAAATAATTTTTTAAATAATTTAAATTATTTATAGTGAATAGCGTCAAAATGGCTTTATTCAGATCATTAACTATAATTATGGGAATTCAAATTTTTGGATATTTGTTTACATTGTCTTCATACAATCTACTTGATAAAGGATATTTTGATAATTTAGATGAAGAACAAAAAACTTTAATTTTTGCAATTATTAATTGTATTAGTTCTTTAAGTTCAACAAGTGAAGTTCCTGCACTTTTTCTTTCAAGGCATTTTCCTTTTTAAATTTAATTATTAAACTAACATTTTATTTTTTGCTTTAGTACTGAGCACGGTAATGCTTTGAAGAAAACCTTTGGAATTAATACTTTAAAATATCAAAATAAAGTTAAACAAAATATAGTAGCAACCACAAAAGTATCTCCAGCTATATAAAATGAGCTGAATTATTTTAATTAAAAAAACATTTTTTTAATATTAATCCATTAAAAATAAATATTTTTCTTTTATTTTAAATTTCTCATTATTCTAAAGTTTTGATATTTTATATTAACTCTGAATAATAAAATTAAAAATTAATTAATAATTTAAAGAAAAACTTTTATAATTAAATAAAGTACATAAAATGAGTAGGCGGCTCTTAGAAACTTTTTTAAAGAAAATTTAATATGTACATATTAATAAGAAAAATTTAAAGTTTAATTAAATAGAAGAAATTTAATTTTTAATTTTTTTACAAAAAATTAAAAAAATGTTATTTGAGATATTTACATAAACTCGAGAAATAAAAAATGAAATAATTTAATATAAGGAAGAAGTAAACTTTACACACAATTTTTAATTAAAAAAATTTTAATTATTTTTTTTCTACATATACAAGTAAATATTATATAAGATTAGAATTGGTTAATTTTCTTTTCCTTTTCTTTTTCCAACTTTTCATCCAATACGAATAGGTGCTGGTGCTACCTGTGTAGAAGCCACTACCTGCGTTGACGCAACAATATTATTCCGTTTATTTACTACCATTACAGAAGATGTTTTTTTCTCGTAACCTAATGTCTTTAAAAAAGCTTTTCTGTGTTCAGAACTATTAAAATTAATTAATTAAATTAAAAAAAGGAAAAAATACCTTGAAAGAAAGAGTGCAGGTACTTCACACGTTGAACTTAAAGAACTAACAGAATTAATTCCCAAATTAATTAAAATCTGTGCATCATTACTAAAAGAACTAAATACTCCATTATCTACTAGATTATAAGCAGTTAATGAAAACATCCATCCAAAAATTTGTATTCCCATAATTATGGCAATTGATTTAAATAAAGCCATTCTTCCAGCATTTACTAGAAAAATTAAAATTAATTTTATTTAAATCAAATAAAATTAACTAAGTCCTTTTTTACGATCCCAAAGTACTTTAACAATCATTATAATATAACAAGCCAAGGTTATCCAATTAAACACTAGACAAGCTGCATGAAAATTTGTTTCTCCTTGTGAAGTAATTAGATCACTCAAATAACAGTAATTTAGACTTTAAATTAGTTAATTAATTTGTAAAATTATAAAAGGTAAATTAACTACCGTGATGGACCCTGTGCTGTTGTAATAATTACAGTAGTAATAAAAGCTAATGGAAAAATGCTTGAAATGCCATACATTAAAGGTAAATGAAAAGAATCTCCTCTTATTGAATACCTTTTTATGATTTAATTAAATTATTTCTTTTTTATAAATAACTAACCAAATAGGAAAAAACATGCTAGAAATTCTATCAATGGCAATCATAAGCATTAAAGAATAAATATTAAAAGAACCAGCTATTGGAAGTGTATCAGTCAATGCACACAACCATAAAGGTATTTGCGTATTTGTAATCATTACTAGCCAAGTTGGAATTATTTGAACTTTAGCAAGTACACAACAGACTGCGTAAATTCCGATTAAACGATGGCAGGTTCCATTTAATGTCCTGGTAAATTAATTTTATAAATGTTATTTAATTTATTAAATTTATCTATATCATTTAAATTATTTATAAAATAAAAAAATAATTATTTATATTAATAAATAAATTATTTAATTAAAAAAAATAAATTAAAAAAATTATTAATTACTTGAATTTAATAGTCACATAAGCAAGCATAAGGAAAAAAGGAATACCAATTTGATCTACCAAAGTATTTATTGTGAATGCTATTTCATTAAGAGTAAATACCATTTTTTAATTTTTAAACGATATTTTTTACCTAAATTAATTAATTAATTAATTAAAAATAATTATTAAATTAAATAAATAAATAATAAATTAAAATCTCTTTTAAATACATTTTAATTATTTTTTATATTTCTGGTCTTCTTCCTATTTTTAAATTAATTTATTAAAAATTAAATTAAATTATAATGTAGGTATTTAATTAACAAGGTTTTAATTAAAGCTCTTTGGTTTACTTTTCTATTATTTATTTAAAAATAATATTATTTATTTAATTAAATAATTTAATTAATTTATTTAAATTTAAAAAAAAATTAAAAAAATGTGTTGGAAACATTAAAATAAAAGTAATTATTTACGCAAAGAGTTTAAATAATTTTATTTAATTTAACGATAAATAAAATTGTAAAAATTAACATGCAATAAAATGAACGTAAACTTTAATTTATTTAATGCTTAAATTATTTTTAATTAGATACAGTAATATTAAAATAATTAATTAAAAGGGTTTTATGTATATTAATTAATTAATTTTATATATTTTTTTAAATCAATTAAATTTATTTTTTTTAATTAATTAATTTCATTTTTTTAAGAATTCTTTAATGAATATTAAAATTTTAAAAATCAAATAATTATCAAATTTAAATTAATTTTTAAATTAAAATACTTCCGGAATTTAATTTAGAGTTAATTCTTATTAAATAAATAAAGTAAATAAACTACAAATATTTTTTTTAATTTATGGGAATTTACTAAAATTAAAAATAAAATAAAAAATGTCCTTTAATTATTTAACTTTTTATTTAAATAAAAATTTGTTTTTTAATTAAATAAAAACCTGAGAATTTTTTAAAATTAATTTATCTACTTTAATTAAAATATTAATTAAAATATTTTAAATAAACTAATAAAAAAAGCTTAAAAATTGTAGTAAAAGAATTTCGTATTTTAAAGATAACTTTAATTTAAAATAAAAAAAGAAGTTCGTGAGAAATAGAAAAAAAATAAAAATTTAAAATAATTTAAAAAAATGTAACCATTTTTTTTATCACGAAATAAAAAAAAATTTTTAAATAATTAAATTAAAATTAATTTTAATTTATTAAATTAATATTTGAATTTTTTTAATAAATAAATAAATGAGGAAAAAAGTTTTAAAAAAATGCTAAAATTAATTAAAGTAAATAAATGGTTGATTTAACTTTCTATTAAAATATAAAACCTATTTATTTTAATTTATAAATATTTATTAAATTTATTCAATAATTTAAATTAGAAAAAAATTATTCTAAATTTATTAAAACATAATTAAAATTAATTTAAATAATTAAAATTAATTACCTAAATTAATTAGAACTAATTAAATTAATTAAAATTAATTAGGTAATTTATTAAAATATAATTAATATTTAATTAATTAATTAAAATGAATTTAGTTAATTTAATTAATTGAAATAATTAAATAAATTAAAATCAATTTAATTAATTAATATTTATTAAATTATTTAAAATTTATTTAATTAATTAAAATTTATTTAATTACTTAAAATTAATTAAAATTAATTTAATTATGATGTAATTATATTTTCATATTTTTAATATAATTTAGAAATACAATTTATTTTAAATAAACTTTGTTTTCATGGAAATAAAGAAAAGAACTTTAAATAAACTTTGTTTTTTATTTTTTCTCTTTAAAGTTTCTTCACGTGAAAATATTAATTAAAAAATTAATTTACTACCTTTAATGAAGAAATTTTAAATAAATTTTATTTTAACAGACAATTTAATTAGTTGGGTACTATGGGAAAGTAAATAAAATATTATTGTATGCCTGGCGACTTTATTACATAATTAATAAAAGGACAATGTTTTATAGACAAATTAATGTCCTTATATAAATCAACTAAATTAATTAAATAAATTAATTTAAATAATAATAAATCCTTTAATTTAAATAATCAATTTAAATAATTTAATTTAATTAATTAATTAAAATGTTTAATTTAATTTTATTGTTATTATTAATTTTCCAAATTCCCCAAAATTCTGCCTTTACCAAGTCAGGAAAAATTATAATTAAAATTAACTGGAGAGAAAATAAAGAATATAATTATTATAATTTAATCTCTTCAAAACCACCTGGTGAAAGATTTTTATTAAAATTAACAAAAAATTGTAAAAATGGAACTAAACATACTGAAATCGGCAAAACAATTTCATATGATTTTTATATTTTTAATTTTAATAAAAAACATAAAAATGAAGATAATAATAATTTTTGTGATGAATTTTCTGATGAAATAAGACAATTGGATATTTGGATTATTAATGGGGTAATTAATTTAAATTAATTATTTTAATTAAATTAATTAATTTAATTAATTAAATTAGTTTAAGTAATTAATTAAATTAATTATTAAATTAAATAAATAAATTTAAATTAATTAAATTAATTTAAATTAAATAAATTAATTAAATTTAATTAAACTAATTCAATTAAAATTTAATTAATTTAATTTAATTAAAGGTAAAAATTAAAAGTCTACCAATTAATGGTTTAAATAAAATAATAACAATAAATACAAATTCAACATATAAAGTAGAAGAATATAATGAACACAAAGAAATTGAATTTTTACATCCAAAAAGATTAATAAAATTTATTGTTAATAAATTTGATGGAATAAATAAAATTCCTAAAGAAATGAAAATTGAATGTAAAAATAAAATAAAAATATTAGAATTTGAAGAAATAAGAGAAGAAGATAAATTCTATGAAAGCTTTGAAGATAATGTTTGGTTATGCCAAAATGATGAATATATTTTGTCTTATAAATTAGAGGGGATTGAAAATGTAAATTAATTTTATAAGGAAATAATTTTTTAGAAAATTAATTTTAATTAATTAAATAAATTTATTTAAATTTTTAGAAAATTAATTTTAATTAATTAAATAAATTTATTTAAATTTTTTTAGAAAATTAATTTGGAATGTGAAGAAGCATACAATGAAGATAATAAAATAAATATTTATTTTATTAAAGAAAATGTTTGTAAATTAATTTCACAGAATGATTTATTAAAATTAAATTCTTCATTAACCAACCAACATTTAGAAATAAATAATGAACAAATAAATAATGAACAGAATAAATGGAGAAGTGTATTAAACACTACAAAACCATTCCAAGCTAATCTGAATCCTTCAACTTCGTTTATTGAAATAAACTCAGACAGTAGTGATAATAGTAGTAATAGTGGTAAATCAAATAGCCAAAAATCAGATAGCCAAAAATCAAAAAGCCAAAAATCTAAAAATTCTTCTTCTTCTTCACAATCAAAAAATAATTTATTAATTAATAAAGAAGAGCATAATCAACACTTTCCAACCTCTTCATCTCCCCCTAATTTTCCCTTAATTGAGAAACAACAATTTCTAAGGGTTCAATCATTCCAAGCTTCTTCTTCTTCTCAACCTGGTTATGAATTAAACATTATTGCAGACCAAATACAACACCAAAATCAACAGAATAAATTTAACAGACAAAATTCCTTTCAAGAATCATCTTCTCTCCACCACTATTCACAAAATTATTTAAATAATAATTTTGCTAATCAAAATAGTATTCCTTTTAATCAACCAACAACTTCTCTACCCTTAGAAAGAACAAATGTCCCTGAACCTTCAAGGCAAACCAATTCTGATTCAATAATTAATTATAACAATCAATTAATTAATAAACAATTATTATTAAAACCCAATTTAATTCCAACGCCTCAACTAATTTCTAATAAAAAACAACCAGGTCCTAGCAATTTTGAAAGTAATTTAATTAATACAAATGATGTACATATACCCTACAATTATAATTTAAATTATAATAACCACCTAATACCATCAAGAGGAAGTACAACTGATTTATTTGGATTAGAAGCTTTGATTAATGAAGGAAATCAGGGTAAAATTAATTAATTAAATTTTAAAATAAATAATTAAAAAGAATTTAATTATTTAGTTATTAAATAATAAATAAGGGTTATGCCTAAGAAATTAAAAAAAAATTTAATTAAGTACAAGATCAAAAAATAAATTTTTAGATTAAAAAAAAATTTAAATTAAGTAAAAGAACAAAAAATAAATTTTAAAATTTTTATGTAATTATTAACATAAATTAAATATCTAAATAAATAAATAAAAATAAATAATTAATTAATTAAATTTCTTTAAGCAATTCCAATAAATCAGAATAATCATCAGAAACATTTAAATCCCTTCGAACAGAATATTCAAGCAATAAATAATCAAAACAAAATTACGCAAAGTAATTCTGTTAACACTGCTACAGATAATAGTTTAAATAATACATCTCCTGCTCAAGTGATTTATTTTGATCAAAATAATTCTGATCAAAATGTATCGAATGAGGAAAATAAAAAAAATATTGTTAAAGGAATTATTGAGCCTTTACAGGAAACAGTTAAAAAAATAAGAAAAGAACGTAGAGCTAATAATAAAATATATAAACATTTAATGGATATAAAAGAAATGCAACAACAAAGATTAATTAGTGGAAAGAAAGTTGGTCAGAGTTCTGTTGGGGAAAATTCAAATTTAATAGAAAATAGAGAACAACAAAATCAGAATGTTGGAGAGGTTTTTGGAGCATTTAGGTTGAAGACTTGGCCCTCCTGATCCAATTAGCTTTATATTTTTATAATACCATAAAGATAAAGTCCTTTTTAACTATTCTTATAATTAGATCAAATTGTAAAAGAATAAATAAAAAATGTATACTTTAGAAAAAACATTTCAGTCAACAACAAATTTTCTCAACAAAGTATTTAAAATATCTTAAAGTTGATGGTAAACTAAATCATAAATTTAAACATAAAAGAATAAGCCAAAAGGATACAAAGCCAAAAAAAACTAAACTAAATTTTTAGATTCAGTCCAAAACCTTAAGATTAATGTATAAATAAACCAATTCAAAAAGCACTGTTCAAATTAATTATCTCTCTGATAAACCCATCCATGCTCATCTAGAAGATGGTGCGATAAATGTCCATGATAAATTAATTGGAAACAAATAGGACATTGATTAGTGCGAACCTCTTCATCTTTCTTAACATAATAATTGTCTTTAGCAAACTTCTCTAAATCAATGATGTCATGGTAAGTACACACGGAAACATTATGCTGTAAGATGTAAATTTAAATAGAATAAAATAAATACATATCCAAACTATCTTAATAAAGAATTGGCAATTCTATCATAATAAAATAATAAGAACCCCAAAAAGTTTAACTACAAATCATTCTATAAAAAATGAAGGTATAAGTACTTATGTGATTCTTACTCGAAACAGTTGCCGTTCAAAAGAAACATATAAACTTTTCAATTATGTGTTTTAAAAGTCAGCAAGAACTAATAAATTTATTTGTAAAAAATCACAGTGCACTCACTTCAAATAAATGACAGTAATTCAAGAAAATTTCTATGGATAGAAGATAAATGCGAAATGACTTGCGGACCTTTAGAACACATAACAAAAATGTACCGAACTCTTAATTAAAATAAAATAAAAATGGTCTTACCGCTTTTGCAAAATTATAAACCTCTTCATCTCTTGTTACTAACATAATTTTCCTTTTAGAAAATGTTTTTTGTATTCGATTAATTGTTCTAAGAAGCTCATTCGGTGTTCGTTCAATGCAAAACACTAAAAAATTTTAATATAAAGTAAATTTAAATAAAAAATAACCGTTCTCAGCATAAACGTATTCAGCAATTTTTCCAATCATCAAAGTCCCCAAAACTCCGGCTACAGAAGCATGAATTGGTCGATAAGAAACTACTGCATTAATAGATCCACTTAAAATGTAATGTATATTTAATATCAATAAAATACTTTAAAAGTTTTACTAATAAACTATAAAATTAAATGAACCCTTGAAAAGCAAGTCCCAAACGGTCTCTATACAATCCAGCGTTTGATGTTGGAACGCGCTTAATTATAGATAAAATAATATATATATTATATAATTATTCTTATAGAACGACGGTTTCTATTACACCGACATCTCAAAGATTAATGCTAAGTGACGTTCTATTAGAATAAATGTAATAATGTTAAAAATACTTCTTTTTTTCCAATATACTCATATAATTCTTCATAATTGATTTCACATTGATCAAGAAAGTCTAAAAAGATAAAATAAGTTTATACTATCCTTAATAAACTAGTCTCAGCTACCAACTCATTACTAGAATTGAAAACAGTAATAAATAGAACTTATACTTCTGGGTGAAATTTTGACTAATTAAAGAAGGATTAATAAAAAAACAACAATGGAAATAAATCTTAAACGAAATATTTCATTTTAAGCACAGGTTATGAATTATATAAGTCTAAATTATTTTTATAACAAACCAAAGAATCCATGCGAAAATTTATTTCCCTCAAATCTATCACGGATGATACTACAGTTTTTGACAAGCGCAGGTAAATTAGGAGACTGCATCAAACTAGAGATGTTTTCGGCCACAATTGATGTTGTTTTAGCAGAAGTCGCAGAGGTTGAGGAAAAGTTTTCCAATGGCCTATACTTTTTCAATGTCTAAAATAAATAAATTTTCAATAAATATTAGAATATTATGGACCAATTTAACTCTATGGAAAACAACATTTCATGATAGCTAATCATCTCACATTTTTAAATTACGTAAAATAATTAACAAACCGAAATTTATTATAATTCAAATATATAAATTATTTTACCGAAGCTAATTTTACATCAGCAATATTTCCTTCATTAAACAATTCCTCTAGAAAAAACCCATTCTCAACAATCTTTGTCAAAGCTTTATTCAATACCTCATCGTTTTTTTGAACCAAAATAGAATCAATATTTTCCTTTAAAAGTTATTTATTAAATAAGTACGAATGATAGATTAAAAAAATATTAACAAACCCAAATAAATATCATTCCTTGATCTACAAGCTTAATAAATAGGAATTATTAAAAATTTTAAGTTTTAAATTAAAAAATGTAAACAACTCAGTGCACTTGAACGTTATGTAAATATGTTTAATTTATAATACTCAACAGACAATTTTCCTGTTATATGTATAATAAAAATCAATGAATGCTTTTAAATTTATAAGGAATTACGTATAAATATGTATTTATAACTAAACAAATTTTATTTTAAAAATATATTAATTAAAAAATATTTGGCAAAATGTAATTTAATGATATTTTATCCTTTTTAAATAACAGGACACATTGCAGCCGCCATTTAGCATAGGCACTTATTTAGCTGTCGCTGTTTAGCCATTTTAGACGGTTCGCCTCCCAAAAGTTTTACTTTTTGTATTTTTTAAACAATGTTATTCAGTTTTTGAAATATCTCTGTTTTAGTTTAGCTTTGTTTTATTATTATTTTCCACCTTTAAGATCGAAAAACTTAAAACTTAATTTTTGCGATTTAAAAATTTTTGATAGCTATCGACGTTCAAATCTAGAACTTATTTTGGATCTAAAAAAGAGTTTACTTTTAATCGACAAATACATATTTTTAATAATTAATTTTTATAATTTAAAATAAAATTTTACATACCATAGTCATTTTAAAATTTCTTCCAACAAATTTGGAAACAATACCAGAGGACTTTAATATATTTTTGGCATAATTATACCAGTATTCTTTAAGTTGATTCTTTGTTGCTAACATTTTAGTTTCTATCCCTATTTTATTAAGATTGTAGGAGTAGGGTTTTCTACTAAAAATATATATATATACGAATAAAACAATTTTTAACGTATTTTTTAAATACATATATTAACTTAAAATTTCTTTGTTTAGTGTTATTAATATGTAAATGATATATTATAGTTAAACAAAAATATAGAAAAGAATAATAAATATTCTTATTTTTAATTTAATTTAAAAGAATGGGTTTATGTTTAAATATTACTAAGTTCGTAATGCAATAGAAAATAAATTATTAGCTGATTTAAATATATCAGTAAGGAGCTCAACAGGTATTGTTTTTGTTTGATTTTTAAATTTGTTTATTATATTATTTAATTGTTGTTTATCTTTATTCATATTTTAAAAAGAATAGAAGGAATTGTTTAGGATAATTAAATTAGCTTTAAATATAAAAATGTTTTCTTTAATTTAAATTGAAATAAAGCAGTTTTTTTATTTAAATTTAATTTTTTCTTTATTTTTATTTAACTAGAATAATTATTGCTTGGGTCAAATTAGATATTTTTTACTCCCATTTTTTCCCTCAATTTATTATCTAATACAAAAATGAAAAACTTGAGATATGAACTTGATGTAGATTTATTGATACCACAATACATACATATATACATACAACATAAATAAGAAAAATGATGGAAAATGATGAAATCTGATAAATAAATTAAAAAATTTTTATTTAAAAAAGATAAAATCATTTTTCTTAAATTAATTATTTTAGTTAATTAAATATTTTTTTAAGAATAATATTTGGCTAATAAAAATAATACTAATCTTTAGTTTAAAAAATCATTTATTATTTAATTCTAGCTAATATAAAAAATTAATTTTAACAAGAATTTATTAAAAAATAAATTAATAATTAAAAAAAAATAAATTTATGTTCTTTCATTTAATTATCGTCTTCTAATTGGTGGAGGCTTTCTTTGTGCCGAATCATTTGTTTGTAAATTTAATTCTCCTTCACTTTCAATTGTTGAACATTCATTTTCTTCTAATCCTCTTTCAATGTGAATTCTTGGGACATTATAATTTAATTGTTTTTCGAGGTTAGTAGTAGTAGTAGTAGAAGAAGATGAAGGGGAGTTATTACAACAAGGACAACGTTCAATTGATGGCAATTGTTTATTTGAGTGTTTAAAGAATAGTTGACGTTGATTTTTGTGATTAGCCAAATTAAGAGAAGATTGTAATGGGTCATCCGTGCTAAGTTGTAAAGGTGGAACTTTAAATTGAATTAATTTCCTTAATTTTCTTTTATTTAATTACCTTGTGGTTTATTAGTCAAACTAGTAGATTTTGTTTGATTGGATATAAAATGTAATTTTTGAGATTCTTCGTGATCACCTCCTCCACCTTTTTCCACAGACAAAGAACGATCACGAGAAGCTAAAGATTTATTTAATTTTGAGGCATTTCTAAGTGTTGAGCGATATAATAATGTATTAGAATTTGAATATTTTGAGGGAATAGTTCGTTCATTTATAGAAGGAATTAAGACACTTGAAGGAACCTGAGTATTAATTGAATAGTTTGTAGACTTTTGTATGGCAATTGAAGAGTGGAAATCTTTTTTTTAAGGAATAAATATTTTTTTATTTTATTAACCTTCTTCCTCTTCTTCTAATTGTCGTTGCATCACCATTTCCAACATTCTCTCTAATCTGCTTAATTTATTTAATATCCCAGTCATATCACTCTCGTTATTACAAGTTGCTTTATTTATATTCCCATCTATTGAATTTGTATTTTCCATTATTGTATTTAATTCATTTTGAACTAAATGAATTTCTTCTTCAGCACGTGTTGATGCTATACGTGCTTTAAATAGTTAAATTAATTTAAAATTCTAAATAAATAAATACTAGCATGTCTTTCCTGCATTCTTTGAAGCAATTTACGTATTGGATGGTCTGTTGCTATTTCTAATTTTTCTACTTTTCGTCTTTCTTCTAATTCGTGTTCTCTTTTAACGTCTATCACTTTACGGAATTTTATCTAATTTAATTAATATTAATTAATTTAAATAATTTAATTATAAATAAAATCAACAAAAGAGGTAAAAGTCCATACTTACTTTATTAGTTAAATTGTAGGTTAGAACAAGATTGCGAGCTAAAGAATTGGCAAAAGGTTTGTAAAAGCTTAGAACTCTGTAATATTAAATTAAACTAATAAAATCTTCTTTGACTTACTGAAGTAAAGGTTCACGTTTGATAAAATGCTTTAAAGAATTAAAATTAAATAAATATTAATTAAATGTTTTTCTGGGGAATTAGGCTTTTAAATGAAAAGAAAATTAAATTAAAATTAAATTAATTAACCAAATCAGAATAAGTCAATGCCTGAACCATACATGAAGATTGCCCAATTTTATTATGCTTCCAAAATTCGTCTCCAAAAACATCCCCTTTACCCAATATAGCAACAACTTCTTCCTCCTTTTAATTTAAATTAAAAAATAAATATTATTTAATTAAATACTTGTTTAACTTCTAAAGATCCTTGAACTACAAACCAAAGGGCATCAACAGATTCTCCTGTATGATAGAGAAGATCGCCTTTAAATATTTAAAAGAAAAGTATAATTATATAGACGTAGTCTGTATTATTATTTTATTTTTAAACGTAGTAGTATTGTGAGAGTAATAATTAATTAAATTTTAAAGACTATTAATTTTTATTTAATTAATTAAATTAAATTTTAAGGACTATTAATTTTTATTTAAATTAATTAATTAATTAAATTAATTAAATTAAATTTTAATTTTTATTTAATTAATTAAATTAAATTTTAAGGACTATTAATTTTTATTTAAATTAATTATTCAAAGAAATTATATTTAAAATTTAAAAAGACCAGGTGCTGCATGTATAGTATCCATATTAGTAGCAAATGCTCTTTTACATCCATCAGACATTAATTTAAAACAAGTGTGTTCATTAAATACTTTTCTGTTCATATGAACGCACTAAAAGGGGAAAATAATAAAAAATAAAACTTGGTTAAAAAACTTAACAATATCAGCCTTCATATCCTTTGGACAGAAACCAAGGACTTTATTTGATTCAATTCCTTTACTAATTGTCCATGTAGAGACAATATAATCGACCACTTTTTCAGCCAAATCTTTCGGAATTTCTTGAAGACGAATAAATTCACGCACATCGCTAATCATTTGATGATATCTCTGTGTAGATGAAGTCATTTGTTGAATTATTGTAGTCATATGACCAAAAATAGCGGCGTATAAAAGTGCGGAAATAATCATCATACAACTAGATTAATAATTAAAGGTAAGAAATTAATTAATTAATTAACATTCCAAATATTTTTTCGTTCATTGTTGTGCTTGCAATATTCCCAAATCCAACGGTGGACATACACGACATTGTAAAATATAGGGAAGAGACATAACAATGTGTTTTGTCTGGACCACCTACTAATCTACTTAAATTTGAAGCACTCGAATTGAATGGCATTTTAAGATCATATGATAGACGAATAAGCCAACTTTAATATTTATTTTATTTAAAAGAAATTAATTACCCATCTGCAAGTGTTTGTTCATGAAGAAAATGAAATTTATTTCTTGCTTCAAATTCTCCAATAACGTACCAAATACATGCCATCCAATGGGCAACAAGAACATAGGCACAAAGTAAAAGTAAAAGAGTTGCTGCCCCGTATTCTAAATAATTATCGAGCTTACGGGCAACTCTACCTTAAATAAATTTAATTAAATTAATTATTTTAATTAAATTAATTATTTTACTTTAATTAATTAATTATTTAATTAATTATTTATTAAATTAATTATTTATTTAATTACATAATTATTTATTTAATTAATTATTTATTAAATTAATTAATTTAATTAAAATATTTATTTTAATTAGATTAATTAATATTAAATTAATATTTTAATTAATATTTTAATTTAATTATTTATTAAATTAATTATTTTAATTAAATTAATTATTTTACTTTAATTAATTAATTATTTAATTAATTATTTATTAAATTAATTATTTATTTAATTACATAATTATTTATTTAATTAATTATTTATTAAATTAATTAATTTAATTAAAATATTTATTTTAATTAGATTAATTAATATTAAATTAATATTTTAATTAATATTTTAATTAAATTATATTTTAATTAAATTAATATTTAAATTAAAATTGCCTAAACGAAGAAGACGGACAACTTTTAGGGCACTAAATAATGAAGCAATTCTCTAAAATAAATAAATAAAATTTAATTAAATATATTTAAATAACTTCATCATCCTGTTTAAACATATAAAATATATCATAAGGCAAACATGAAAGTAAATCAATTAAAAACCAGGATTTAAAATAATTACGTCTAATTGCTTTAGGATCTATTACTACCTTAAAAATTAATTTAAAAATTAAATAATAAATAAAAATAAATTAAGAAAACCTCTCCAACAGGGCCAACAAATGTTGTATGAAAATTAAGTAAAATATCCGCAAAAAAAATAACATCAACAACAGAATCAAGTAGAATAACATAATCAATATTACCTTTATTTAATTATAATAAATAAAATAAGAATATATTAACCTAAAGGTATTGGATCACGATGTCTAAAGGCAATATTGAATGGCACCATAAAAGCCTAATTAATTAATTTTAGAAAATTAATTAATTAATTAATTTTTTAAATTAATTATTTTTTTAAAATAAATAAATAAATTAATTTTAAAAATTTAACTAATTAATTTTAGAAAATTAATTAATTAATTAATTTTAAAAAATTAATTAATTAATTTTAAACTGTACTGTATAGAAAGTGAGTGTCAAAATTGACCAGTCCCAAACTTTAATTTAATAAAAAAATAAGATATATATTTAATAAATTAAATTAAATTTATACCTGTTTTACTTGTTGAGTAGTGTAGAATAACTAAATAAAAAATGAAATTAATTTAGTTAAAGCTAAAATTAAATTAAAATTAAAAATTCACTGTGAGGTGAAGTTTTTGGTGTTTCGTGTCTATATTGTGGCAAAACATCTCCGCCCAAATTCATTAGCTGCTTGATTGTGCGATTATTATTTTTTAGGAAATATTTTAATTTTTTAAAATTAAATTTAATTTTAAAAATATTTAAATTTTTATTTGTCTCACTTGATTAAAATTTGAGGTAATTACACTTTGTGATGGTCTAAGATCTTTTGTTTCAATATGATTAGGAGTAAATTGTTGTCTATATTTGGCTACTCGAGCAATTTGTAAAATACGTGAAAGACCAAGAACTTGAAAAAAAAAATAAATTGAATAATTTATAAATTAATTTAAATTATTAATTAATTTAAAGTAATTAATAATTAAATTAATTTAAATTAATTTCGATTAATTTTAATTATTTAATAATTTAAATTAATTAATTAATTTTGTTATTTACAAAGAATTAAAATAGATAAAGGACAGATTAAATAATTAATTTTATATTTACTTTTATTGTTTTCACCCTCCAATGGCTCCTTCAAAGGAGTAATATCCTTAAATTGACACAAATAAAGCACTACCTAAAATATTTAAAATTAATTAAAATTAAATAATTAATTTTTTACTTTATTTTTTATTGTTTCAGTATTTCTAAGCTTAGTTGTATTAGAAATTAATTTCTTTTCTGCAGAGGTTTCAGGGTGTGAATGGCCCCCTCCAGCAACATCATTTCCTACACAACCACCCATTATTGGCTATAGTATATTTTTAATTTAATTAATTAATTAATTATTCCTTACAGATATATTCATTAATAACCACACATTAGTCTCTAAATAAAAAATAAATAAATAAATAATTAATTAAATAATTAATTAATTAATTAATTAATTAAGATTAATTTTAATTAATTAATTCAAATAAATAATTAAATAAATAATTAATTAATTAATCAATTAAATAATTAATTAATTAAATAAATAATTAATTAATTGATTAAATAAATAAATAATTAATTAATTAATTAATTAATTAATTAAATAAATAAATAATTAATTAAATAATTAATTAATTAATTAATTAAGATTAATTTTAATTAATTAATTCAAATAAATAATTAAATAAATAATTAATTAATTAATCAATTAAATAATTAATTAATTAAATAAATAATTAATTAATTGATTAAATAAATAAATAATTAATTAATTAATTAAATAAATAAATAATTAATTAATTAATTAAATAAATAAATAATTAATTAAATAAATAATTAATTAATTAATTAATTAAATAAATAATTAATTAATTAATTAAATAAATAAATAAATAAATAATTAATTAATTAATTAAATAAATAAATAAATAATTAATTAATTAATCAATTAAATAATTAATTAATTAAATAAATAAATAATTATAATAATTAATTAATTAAATAAATAAATAATTAATTAATTAAATAAATAATTAATTAATTAATTAAATAAATAATTAATTAATTAATTAAATAAATAATTAATTAATTAATTAAATAAATAAATTAATTTTAATTATTAAATTAATTTTAATAAATAAATAAATTAATTAATATTAACTAATAAAAAATAAAGTACTTAATTTTAATTAATTAATAATTTTTAATTAATTAATTAATTAAGATTAATTTTAATTAATTAATTCTAATAAATAAATAAATTAAATATATTTTCTCTTACTATTCTTTTTACATAGTCCAATCTCTACTTGTTCTGTTTTTGCATTTTCTAAGGCATATTGAATTTTTTCAATTGCTGACTAAACATACATAATATATATTAAAATAAAAATATTAAATAAATATTTAATTTTTATTTAATTTTTACAGTGTCTGTATTATCGCTGTACATAAATGAAAGGCTAAAAAAAATTAAATTAAAATTAATTCAAGTTTAAATTAAAAAAAAACTACGAGGCATTTTTCTGCATTGTCTCTGCTCTACTATAACCAATCATTTTTGAAAAACTTTAATTTAATATATTTTTTAATTTAAAATTAAAATACCCTTCATTGCAGTAAACAATAGGATAATCACATATTTGAGCATTAGCCAAAATAAATGAAGATTCTTTTTTTTTTTTAATAAATTAAATTTAATTAATTAATTTAAAAATTACCTGTATTATTACATCTTCTAATAACCGCATCTAGAAAAAAATTTTGAGGTGCAACAAGTCCTCGTCTTGCAACCATTATTTATATTAATTTATTTAATTTAATTAAATCAACATTTAAATTAAATTAAATATTATCTATTAAATTAATTAATAATTAAAAAAATAATTTAAAAAAAGGTTTAAATAATTTAATGTTTAAATTAATTTTATTTAAATAAATTAATTCTTATTTTTTGCCAAAAATAATTATTTAATTAAAAATAGACAGTGTCGTCAGTATTTCAAAAATAAAAAACTAAAAGTAAAGTGACAGATTTTAAATAAAATATGTATTTAAAAATAAATACATATACAGATAAATTAAAGGAAATAAAGTATTAACATTTAATGCTTAAAATAAAATTTTAATATTAAAAAAAAGAAATTGATTTAATTTTATTTAAATAATTTTTTTTTTAAATTAAAAAAAATAAATAAAATTAAAACTAAAATAAATAAATATTTTAAACAAAAAGGAATAAAATAAAAAAATAAAATAAATTGCTTTATTGGCATTTAAACCCTTCTAAGTGTAATAAATAGTAGGTAATGCCTTTATTTTCCCTTTTAAATATTGTTACCTAAAAACACATTAAAAATGGAATAAATTGAAAAAAGAGGAAATATTAAAAATAAAATTCTTTTTTTTTTCTCTCCTCACCTTTGCCTATATTTTTTAAATTATTTATTATTTTTTTATTTTTTTTGCCAATTCTTTTTTACACTTTTTGGCAATGCAACCATGCTCAATATTATTCTCTCTATTTTATTATTTTTTTAAAAAAGAAACTGAGCCATTTAAAAAAAGGATAGGTAAAAGACAAACAAAAAAAATATTTAATAAGGGTCAATTGATGGAAAAAATGGGTTTAAATATTTTAATAAAAAATAAATAAATAATTTAATTAAAATAAAATTTTTAAAAAAATATTTAAAAATTAAAATAAAAAATATTTTAAAATTACAAAAAAAATCTTTAAAATTAAAAAAATTATTAAAATTAAAATAATAATTTTAAAATTAAAAAAAAAATATTTTTTTTAATTAAAATAATAAATTTAAAATTAAAATAATAGTTTTTTAAAATTAAAATAATAATAATTTTAAAATTAAAATAATAATAATCTTAAAATTAAAAAAAATTTATTTAATAAAAAACAAGGTAAAAAATAAATACTAAATAAGGACACATATTGCGTTAAAAAATAATTTTTATTATTTTGCGCATATACTAAAAACATTTCATTTTTTATATAAAACGTTGTCAAGAGTGTGTATAATAATTTATTTATTTTTATATTAGCTTTTAGTGTTAAAGGTTTTAGACAAATATTTATTTGTATCTTTTTTGTTTTTAAAATGCTGTTGTTTTTATAGTGCTTCTTGAGACTTTATTTTTAAAGGCTTTTTTAATAGAGAGAAAGAGAGAGAAAAAGAGGGAATTACTTAAATTTTTAAATACACGCTCTCCTTCTATTTTTTAATTTTTAAAATATTTTTTAAAGGTAAAGAAAATTTATAAAAATTTTTTTAAATATTAAAATATAAATTTAAAATGATTTATTTATTTATTAAAAATAAATAAAAAATAAATAAATAAATATATCAGTAAATTAAAACCCCATTAAAAAGGTACTCTCAATTTCTTCCAAATATCTTTTCATTTAATGTGTAAAGGGGATGTATTGCTAAGCAACCAAGAACGTCTTAGGATAAATAACTAAAATAAAAGAATATTTAAAAAAAAATAATAATAGAGGGAATAATATTTTATTTAAATAATGCAACATTTATAAATTAATTAATTAAATATTTATTTAATTAATTAATTAACGTCGAAAAGGAAGCACTTTTATTTTACTTATCCATTTGATAAATTTAATTAAATATTTAATTAAGTCAAATATTTATTTATTTTTTTATATCAATAAATTTAAATTTATTTAAATAATTAAATAAATATTGTTTAACAAAAATTGATTTAATTTCCTTCACAATTTCAGTTAAATAAAATTAATTTTTATTTAATATTTATTTTATTTATTTTCTAAATATTACGCAATATTTAATTTAAATTATTGAGAAATATATTTTTGATTACCTTACAATGTACTTTAATGATTAATTAAATAAAAGTGCATGAGTAAGTTTTATGTAATTACCAGACAACCGACAAGTTTATTTAAATATTTAATTTTCTCTATATTTTAATTAAAAATAAATTTTAAAATTTTAAATGAAATATTATTTAATATTTTTAATTTTAATATTTTTGTTAATGTTTATATATTTTGTTGAACCTGGTAAAGTTAAATATATTTTTAAATAATTAAATTAAAAATAAATTTTAAAAATTAAATAAAATAATTTTTTAAATTTTAATTAATTTTAAAAAATTATTTAAAATTAATTATCGAATTTAAAATTAAATTTAAAAAAATATATTTTAGGTATATGCAATAATTGTGGATTAAATACTACTAAAGTATGTAAAGGCTGTCGTAATGTATATTATTGTAGTTTTAAATGCCAAAGAGATGATTGGTACAATGGGCATAAATATTTTTGTAATAAAGGAAAGGAAAGGGTAAATGATGAAGAAGAAGAAAAATATATGATTGAAGAGAATATTGAAGGTAAAATTAAATTAATAAATAGATTAAATATTTAATTAATTAATTAATTTAAAATTAAATAATTAAAATAAATAAATATTTAATTAAATAAATTAATTAATTAAATAAATTAATTAATTAAATAAATTAATTAATTATATATTTATTTATTTTAATTAATCTATTTAAAATAAATAAATTAAAATAAATATTTTAATTTAAAGGTAATTGTATTAAATGTGGTCAACAAGCAAAGATTAGATGTAATAAAGCCAAAAAAGAAGTTTTATATTGTAGCGGAAAATGCTTAAGAGAAGATGAAGATAACGATAAAATTGTTTGTAATGCCAATAAAGCTGAGGATAAAAATAAAGGAAAAGGGAAGATTATAATAAAGGATTAAATTAATTAATTATAGTACACCTTTTATATTTTATTATAATAATTACTAGATATTCTAATAGTTTAAATTAAATTAATTAAAATAAATATTGTAGAATAATTAATTTAAAATAAATAATTTATTTAGATAAAAAATATTTATTAAATCTCAAAAAAGAGAAGAATTTTTTAAGAAATAAAATTAAAAATTAAAAGCGATTGAATCTAATAAAGAAAAAAATAATAATTTATAATACATATTTTTAATTTTCATTTATTTTATTTAATTTTATTTAATTTGTCTCTAACACATTTAAATATTAAATATATTCTAATAAATATTTAATTAGATATTTAATTAAATAATTTAATTAAATAATTTAATTATATTATTTAATTAAATATTTAATTAAATAATTTAATTAAATAATTTAATTATATTATTTAATTAGATATTTAATTAAATAATTTAATTAAATAATTTAATTATATTATTTAATTAAATATTTAATTAAATAATTTAATTAAATAATTTAATTAAATAATTTAGTTTAATAATTTAATATTTAATTAAATCATTAAATATTTTAATTAAATTATTTAATTAATATTTAATTTAATATTTAATTAAAATAATTTAATTAAATAATTAATTAAATATTTAATTAAATATTTTAATTAAATTAGCTTGCAATCCAGCAATTAATCCAAAAAGACCAATTATAATCATAACAATATCTTCTAATAATAAAATTGTAGCTAATTTGTATTCTCTTCTTTTAATTCTAATTGGAAGCCATGTTAATATATTCAATAGAGAAGGTATAAAAAATGCAAGTAACATCCCTAAAAATTCATTTTTATTTTTTTTAATTAATTTAAAATTAAATAAAAGCTATTTAGTAGCTTCTAGGTTGTTTTAGTATTTAATTTTTAAAAATTAGTTAACCTGTTGTAACCCCTACTAGTGGAATAATTTCTTCAAGATTTGGAACAACAATTGCAAAAATCACTGAAAATAAGTTAATTAATTGATTAAAAATAATTATTTACTTGTAATAATTATTAAAAATGTTCTCAATGCTAATTCAATAAATAATTTGGAATTATCAAAAATACGTCCTCTCTTCTCTAATCTTTTACATAATACAGGCCAAAACATATCTACTATAACATACATTTGAATTACAAATCCAAGGTAAATGACAGATGTTAAAGTTAATCGAAGAAGAGAAAATTGGCTTAAAAATTTATTTTAATTAATTATTTTAATTATTATAATTAATTAATTAAAATGATTAATTAATTAAAATTAATTAATTCTTTATTTTAATTAATTTATCTATTTGATATTTTAATTATTTATTAATTAATTATTTATTTTAATTAATTATTTAATTAATTAATTAATCATTTATTTTAATTAATTAATTATTCATTTTAATTAATTAATTATTTATTCTAAATTTTAATTAATTAATTATTTATTTTAATTAATTAATTATTTATTTTAATTAATTTATTTATTTATTATTTTAATTATTTTATTTATTTTAATTAATTAATTAATTTATTTATTTATTTTAATTAATTAATTATTTATTTTAATTAATTTATTTATTTATTATTTTAATTATTTTATTTATTTTAATTAATTAATTTATTTATTTATTTATTTTAATTAATTAATTATTTATTTTAATTAATTTATTTATTTATTATTTTAATTATTTTATTTATTTTAATTAATTAATTAATTTATTTATTTATTTTAATTAATTAATTATTTATTTTAATTAATTTATTTATTTATTATTTTAATTATTTTATTTATTATTTTAATTAAATTAAATTAATTAATTCAAATATTATACGTACATATTATTTTGAGGTAAATTTAAAGTAATACTTCCACGTACATTTTCCCCAAAAGCAATAAAACCAAGAAATCCACTCATAGCTAATACCAAAGAAACAAAAAATAATCCAACAGAGAGAATCCCAAAAATCCCAACCATTTGAGAAGGTTTTTTTAATTTATTTTCCAAAGGAAGAACCATAGCCTGTCCTTCAAATGAATATAAAATAGAACCACAAGCAGCCATGACTCCTTCAAAATCAGTAATTCCAGGTAATTTAATTGTTCTATTTTCTACTCTTATTAAATACTTTTATTTAAAAAAAAGAAGGTAATTTTAATAATTAAATTAAATTAAAATTTAAATTAAATTACTTGAAATATATAAGCAAAAGAAATTAAACATAAAACATTTCCAATAGTACTAATTACTGCGATTGACTTTATTGAACGTAAAAAATTAATTAGCAAAAATGGAGGGAAAATTAAAAGCATCCATTGAATTAGAGTTGGTTTAAAAGAAAAAGAAGGGAAAAATTCTTCATAAAACTTTGAATAAAAAAATATTTTTTTAATTTTTTTTAATTAATTAAATTAAATACTTCTTTTATATGTATAGCACAAAAAACATAAAATACACTACAAACACCCATTTGAAATGCAATAATTGAAGAATTAACAAATATTCTTTAAATTAAATAAATTAATTAATTAAATTAATTAATTAAATAAATAAATAAACAAATTTATTAATTAAATAAATAAATTAATTAATTAAATTAATTATAAATTAATTTTTAATTTTATTTTATTTAACCTTGCTATGTTTGCATATTTACGTAAAGGTCTAAAACTATTTGAAACTGCTTCATAAGACATATTTCCATAACTTAAAAATGAATCACCCTTTCTAAAAAATTAAATTAAAAATTAAATTTAATTAATTTAATTCTAACCTTTTTGAAAGCAATTGAGAACATTTAACTATTTTATTCATACATCTACAGGTAAGAAATCCAATTAAAAAAACTAAAAAAACTCCGGTCTAAAAGTATAAATAAAAATTATTAAAAAAAATAAATACCCAAAGCCCAGCTTGTTTAAAAGCTAATGGGAGAGATAAACATCCAGGCCCAATCATTCCTTTAATAAAATTTAAAAAAATTTGTCCATAACTAGAAAAGGGGGGTAATTTAATTTAAATTAAATTACTTACGAAGCTCCTTCTTTTCTTACATCTAGAGAATTTAAAGATAAATTAGATGTTGAAGAAGAAGAAATTGAGTCTGAATAATTAATTGATGGCTTTGAACATTTATTTAAATTATTTGCTGATTCTTTTGCAAACACTTTATTTATATTTGAAGATATTGAAGGAATTTGAGCATTTTTATTTCTACTATTAGAATATTTTAACATTTTTTTTTAATCTAAAAAAATAAAATAATTTTTTAAATTTTTTAATAAAAAAAAATAAATAAAATAATTTTTTTAATTTTTTAATAAAAAATTAAATAAAAATAAATAAATATATCTAAATAAACATAATTATTTAATAAATTTAAATTAATAAATTTAAAAAAATATTTTTTTAAAATAATTTTTAATTAATTAATTATTTATATTATTTTATTTAAAGATAAAAATTTATATTCACTTTTATAATTAAAAATAATTTTTTTTTTAATTCATTTAAATATTTATTTATTTATTTAAATAATTTTCTAATTAAGCTAAATTTAAAAAAAAAATTTTTTTAGTTATTTAAATAAATTAAATAAAGAAAAGAAGAGTTAAAATATTTAAATAAAAGCAAATCAATTGAAAATATTTAAAAGAAAAAGTAAATGTTTGTTCAGGTTTAGAAAAAAAAATTTTTTTTATTTTAAAATAAATTTAAAAATGTTAAAGAAAATTAAAATAATTATTTATAATTCTTTCAATAAGCAGAAAATTAAAATTTTCTAAAAATAATTAAATGAAGGAAAATTCTGATTTTTAAAGATAATTTTTAAAGGAAAGGAATTCAAACTATTAATAAAAAAATTTTTTATTTTCTGCAAAAAAAAAATTATTTATTTACTGATAATAAATAAATAAAAATATTTTACATTTAATTAATAAAAAGGAGAAAATTATTTTTCATTGAAATGTTGAAGCAAAAAAACTAAAAATATTTAAAAAATAAAACAAACATTTTTATCACAAAAAATAAATTTAAAATTAATTAATCAAAAAATTCTTTAAAACTATTTTTATTTTTTAAAGGTGAATAACAGAAGAGAAAAATGTTATTTAATTTTAAAAACAAATAGTTTTAGTTATTTTATTTATTTAAATATTTAATTTAAAGGGAATGATTTTTGGAATATTTATTAATAAAATTATTCTTATGATTTGTGTGTATATTTAGAAATGATTAAATATATTTATTTAATTTATTTTAGTAATACATATTTAAATAAATATTTATTTATGTATTATCTTGTTAAAAATTAAATAAAAGAATGAGAGAATTAAATTAAAAAAATATTACTGAAATAAATAAATATTTATTTACCGTTGCATTTTATCATATAAACAATATTAACTCACCAATAAAAATTATCCAAGAATTATTAAATGTTTAAATAAATGTAAATCCAGTTACTGGTCTTTTTTTCTTTCAATTTTTTTGGGAAATTCCATTTGGGAAAATTCCCATTATTGAATGGTTAGAGAGAAGGTAATTATATTTAATCAGAAATGATGCAAAAAAGCAAATTAGAAAGGTAAAAAAGTCCAAATTTTAACCAAAACTTGGATAAATATTTAAATAAATTTAAATTTTAAAATTTTGCAAATTATTACAATATGAAGGAACTGAAACGTCTGTTTCTTATTTTTATTCAAATAATGGGTCATTTGAGTATCTCACAAAATAAAAATTTTAAAAATTTTAGTCATGTGAATTTCTTGTTTCTACTGATAATTTTAATTATTTTTTTATCTTTTTCCTTTTAGATACTTGTTATCAAGTAAAGGAATGTCTACTTGCAAAGAAGAAAGTCTTTTGGGGCAAAAACGAAAGGCTACTAATGATGCTTTTGATGTAAATTCAAATAAGAAACAAATGATAGAGCCTATTATTTTACCTGAATCTCCAGAACAGTTAGAATCTCTTTTAATTCCAATTGATTATGCGCGTGTTCTTCTTTCTTCTTCGAAAACAAAATGGCCGCTGAAAAGGTTGAGAGCTCTTCTTGAAGGTTGTTGGATGCGTTATCAAGCAGTTAGGGATAGATCTAAGGTTTGTGATTTTGTAAATATTTTTAATTTGGGAAAGATCTTTGTCGGAACCAAGGCCTGGATTTTTTTACAATTTAAAGCTTAAGAATTTCCATAGCTTCTGCCAAATATAAAAATATTATTTGAGTAAAACGTTTTTTGAGGTCTTTTGTTTAGCTATATAAAATTCATGTCTAAAATATTTCAATTAGCTTTATAAATATTGCCTAACATTTTTAATCTTTTACAGAATCCATTAACAAGTTTTTTCATTGATCGAGTCATTCATGTAAACCGTGATGGATTACGCTTCAAGAACACCCGTGAAAATAGCTATAGAAGCATTATAAAGTTGAAAGAATGTGGGACTCCGCTCGACAATGATGTTTTTAAACTTTGGTTAGATGATTTGCACAGATGGGTTTGTTTTTTTAATTATTGTCCTTCAATTTTTTAGCCTGGAAAAGTCCTTAATTTATTTCCATATTCCTTTAATTATTTATTAAAACATTTCAGAATGTACCTGTTCCATCCATAAATGAATTAAAAAATAAACGTGAGACAATTGAGCAAGCAATTGAAGAGATTAATGCTGACAAACAAAATGAAACAGTTGATGTTTCTGAAGCGAATACGAACGAAGATGAGACTAGTGTTAAACAAAGGATTGCAAATATTCTTCATAAGGATATTTCCAAACAGATTGAAGAAGAGAAGCAGATTAATAATCAGCAGACTGAAAATACTGACAATTCTTTAATACAATCAACATCAAACGAAAGTATATTGCCTGAGGGTTTAACAATAGAAGATATATCAAAAATGGTTCTTTTTAACTCTATTTAATTATTAACATATTTAAGGTTATAACAATTGATGAACTTTGTCGTTTACTTGATTATGGAAAGGATGTTTTTGAACGTGTGGCCACTGGATTCTTTGTTGAAATTCGAGCGCCTCCAAATCCAAATCATAAAAAGGTTAGTTTTTAATTATTTATAAAATTATTAAGAATCAATTTTTAGGTAAATCCTGAGATTAAAGGCCATTTAATTTATTTGGATCAGGTTATTGGTGTTAACTGGATTGGCAAACCTTATCTGGTTATTTTCTTTTTATTGCTTATTGTTAATATTTTTTGTAGGTTTTCCAAAAGCCAATGACTCTAAGTCTCAAATTTCGGCACTTTAGAGACGAAAAATTGAAGCTTTTGCCTTGTAGAAATCGTAATACACTTCTCGATCAAAAAGCAATAAATCAATGGATATATGACACTTTAGAATGGGTTTGTTTTTTTTAATTTATTCTATTTGAAGCCTTTTGTGACATCTTCCTTTGTTTATTTAAACTATTTAAATTTTATTTTATTATAGGAAGAAGATTTTCCCATAAAAGAATTTATTGAACAAAAAAGTGAAGAGCTCAAAAATGTTTTTTCCGAAGCACCAAAAGGTCCACCAATTGATTTGATGCAAATGGTCGAGGGTGAAAACTCGACAAAGCAATTAAGAAGGATTTTAGCCTGGCAGAGAGAACAACAGGTTTTTATATTTTGTTTTAAATACTTGAATTATTTGATTTGAGGAGCTTGTTGACAGACTCAGACATCCATTTTTGCCTCCAGTTTCTCCATACCCTGGGCCTTATCCTCGTTTTCAATCGCCCTATTCAATGCAGGGTCCACACCGTTATCCTCCACATTTAACTCAACGATACCCAGCAAGGCCTCCTCCTTATGCTGTTCCTCGATTAGCTCATAATTATCCATATGTTCACCCACAGATGCAGAGACACATTTCTCCAATTGTAAATAAATATTTTTATTTATTTATTTTTTATTTTATTAAGAATCGTTCTTATTTTCCTGCTTCAAATAATTGTCAAGTTTACCCTCCTAGACCTCTTCGTACTATTCCTTATGGCCATCGTCCTCATAATTGGTAATTGAAAGAAATGAGTTGGAAGGTTAAATATTTTTTTTGTATTTTTCTAATTATTTTTTAAACATTTTTTAAATATTATTTAATATATATTATATTTAAATTGGATGGGGTTAAACAATTATTTAAATTGAAAATTTATTCAACTTTTTTTTAAATTGATTTGTAAGACCTTAAATTTATTTTAATTATTTTTCTTTGCTTTTCGATTTTTTAAATTGTTTTTTAATTAAAATTGTTTACTTGATAATCTCCCAATTGTTTATCCAATAAAGTTATTTTTTGAATATTACCAACATCAACAGAGTCCAAATAACGTACTATTAGAATAAATTAAAATTAAATTAATTAATTAATTTAAACCATATTTATTCCAAAATACATGTCCTTGCCAACGATAACCAACATTCATTAAAGGGAGAATCTGTGATTGACAAATAGTCTAATTGAGTACTAGTTGAAACTGAAGTCCAATTAAAATTGAGACGAGCTAATTCTGGTGTTGGGTCACTTTTTTTTTTTTTTTATTTTAATTAATTTTAATAAGAAAAATATGTACAAACTCTGTTCTAAGAAAATTAAT
Organism: Meloidogyne exigua; assembly: GCA_018905775.1. Taxonomy (NCBI): domain Eukaryota; kingdom Metazoa; phylum Nematoda; class Chromadorea; order Rhabditida; family Meloidogynidae; genus Meloidogyne; species Meloidogyne exigua. Next base: position 270,040 of record JAGUQR010000013.1, read on the forward strand.
TATCATTTCTGAAAATAATTCCGTAACACGTTTATCTAACTGCCAATTTCTATCACGCCTAGTATTGAGAAAAAATAAATATAATTTTTAAAAAAATAAAATTGATACTGAATAAGACTCCATAAAAATAAAACAAAATGTTTGCCATGTCAAAAAATGTTTAAAAATGGGTAAAGCTTAAAACCTTTTTTTTTTACATAAAAAGTGATTTCAACCCTTCTCTGGAGAGGGTATTTAATAGAGGCAGGGAAACTAATAGAGGCAGGGTAATTAATCGAATAAATACGGTATATGTACATAGTATATTTCCCTTGCTAACAAAGATTTCTATTTAAAAAATGAAGAAAGAATTTTTACTTTTTTTTCTATTTATTTAGTTGATATTTGGTCAAAATTATTTAAATAATTTTTAAAAAAATAAAATAAAAGTAAAAAAACTTTTTTTTTTTTTATTAAAAAAGCAATTTTTCCATAATATATATTTTATGGGAAATTAGCTATAAATTACCTATATTTTTATTCATTTAATTGTTAAAAATATGATAAAATAAAAGGGTAAATAAAAGTGAAAAGAAAAGGGGTTAATTAATGAAGTAAAAAAATTGGTTATAAAATAAAGATAAAAATATATTAAATTTATTTCCTTAAAATTAAATATTAATATTTTTAAAATGAATTTAAAACTAAATAAATCATTATTACCTAAAGAATTACTTTTTGATTTAATTAAAGCAATTAGTACAACATCGGATAAAAGAATTAAAACTTTAACACAATTTAGAAAATATTCTAAGAATATACTTAATTCCTCAAAAATTATTTTTATGATGAGCTATAAAGTATTTAAAAAAGTAAAGGTAAAAAATAAACTTGAAACAATTATTTTTAAACTTAATATTTGATTGATTTTTCATAATATTTATTTAATAAAAATATTAATAAAAAAATATTTTATTTTTTAAATTTAATTTTAATATAATCTTCTCATCACTTTTTTAATTACAATTTTCTTTTAGTTTTTTTTTTTCTGGAAAAAAATAACTAAAAAATTTGTTAAAACTTTGTATATTTTATGATCAGATAAAAAAAATAAAATAAAATAATTATTAAAAATGTAAAAATAGAGTAAATATAAGTAATATAATTAATTAATTAAATTATTTTTATAAATTTTAATTTTTTTCTAATTAAATTTTAATAACCCTTTTATGTTCTAAAAATGTAAAAAAATAATAAAAAATATCTAATTTATTTAAAATTAAATTAAATTAAATATATACTCAAATAAACTCAATATATGATCACTTAAAGATTAAAGAAAAAAAAGAAATTTATTTTTCTTTGGAATAAAAATAAAGTTTTTAAAAAAGTTGGTTGTGTAATATGTGCATATAAGCATATTTATTTAAGACAATATATAATAAATAAATTAAACAATTCTTTTAAATTTATTATATTTTATAAACTTCTTTTAATAAATAAATATATATTTTTAAACATAAATATATTTACTTTTTTATTTTTTTTATTTAAATTTTATTCTTTTTAATATTTTAGAAAAAAATATTTAATTTATTTAAAATTATATTAAAATATTTTTTTTTTTATTAAAATTTAAATAAAAATAAGGTACTTAAAATATTATTTATTTATTAAAATTAATTAATTAATTTTAAAAATAGCATTACATGGATCAACAAAATCAAGTAAAACAACAAGTGAATATGCTCCAACAACAAGTGGATCAATTAAAACAACAAGTGAATATGCTCCAACAACTCATCGCTAACAAAGAAAAGGCTGAAAAGGAGAACAACCGAACAATATCAAAAATGAATGAGGAAATAAACCAATATATTCAACAACTTAAACAAATTCGTTGGGAGCAGGCCAGTGTACCGCAGCCCAAAGTACCGCAGCCCAAAGTACCGCGCCCATTGTACCGCAGCCCAGTGTACCGCGAGCCCATTGTACCGCAAGGCCATTGTACCGCAGCCCAGTGTACCGCAGCCCAATGTACCGCGAGCCCAGTGTACCGCACGCCCAATGTACCGCAATTTAAATAATCAGTTAATTTGTTTGAAGCTGTTTCAAATTGATTGAAGCATGTTTCAAATTAAGTGAAACATGTTTCAAATTAATTGAAGCATGCTTCAACTTAATTAAAGCATGTTTCAGCTTAACTGAAACATGTTTCAACTTAACTGAAACATGCTTCAATTAAGTGAAACATGTTTCAACTTAAATGAAACATGTTTCAAATTAATTGAAGCATGCTTCAACTTAATTAAAGCATGTTTCAACGTAACTGAAACATGTTTCAACTTAACTGAAACATGCTTCAATTAAGTGAAACATGTTTAAACTTAAATAAAACATGTTTCAAATTAAGTGAAGCATGTTTCAAATTAACTGAAGCATGTTTCAAATTAAGTGAAGCATGTTTCAAATTAATTGAAGCATGCTTCAACTTAATTAAAGCATGTTTCAGCTTAACTGAAACATGTTTCAACTTAACTGAAACATGCTTCAATTAAGTGAAACATGTTTCAACTTAAATGAAACATGTTTCAAATTAATTGAAGCATGCTTCAACTTAATTAAAGCATGTTTCAACGTAACTGAAACATGTTTCAACTTAACTGAAACATGCTTCAATTAAGTGAAACATGTTTAAACTTAAATAAAACATGTTTCAAATTAAGTGAAGCATGTTTCAAATTAACTGAAGCATGTTTCAAATTAAGTGAAGCATGTTTCAAATTAACTGAAGCATGTTTCAAATTAAGTGAAGCATGTTTCAACTTAACTGAAGCATGTTTCACTTAATTTGAAACATGCTTCACTTAATTTGAAACATGCTTCACTTAATTTGAAACATGTTTCATTTAAGTTTAAACATGCTTCAATCAATTTGAAACAGCTTCAAACAAATTAACTGATTATTTAAATTGCGGTACATTGGGCGTGCGGTACATTGGGCTGCGGTACACTGGGCTCGCGGTACACTGGGCTGCGGTACAATGGGCGCGGTACACTGGGCTGCGGTACTTTGGGCTGCGGTACATCGGGGTGTACCCAATTCGTTCGAGAATGATCTTCTCAAAAAAGAAAATCTTGGTTACCGTGAGAGAATTGCACAAATGGAAAAGGCTTTGCAAAATGCGAGTAAAAAATAATAGGGGTAAAATCAATTAAATTTTTTTTTAAATATTATTTATTTTTTAATTAATTAATTTATTTTTTTAGTTTTTGGTGCTTACAAGAATATTTTTGTCATTTTTGGATGTTTGTGTGAAAATTAATTAAAGACAACAACATATATCAGGGATGGGCATTTTACTTTTCCTTTTTTTTGATTTTGTTTACCTCCCGGTTTTCCCGTATTTTTTTTTTCCAAATTCTGCCCATCCCTGATATATATATATATTTGGATAATTTAAAATAAATTAAAAAATAAAATAAATTTTTTTTTATTATTATTTTTAAAGTAATATTTGCTTTTCGATTTTTTAAATTGTTTTTTAATTAAAATTGTTTTTTTAAGTAAAATTATTTTTTAATTAAAATTTTTTATTTGGGTAAAAAATTTTTTTTTTAATTTTTAATGATTTAAAAGAATTTTAAAAAATTAATTTTATTAAATTTAATGAGTAAGTTTGTTAACCCTCCTATTTATTCTTATTCTTTTGGAGCATAAACCCAACATAAAATTAAATTTATTTTTTAATTATTTATTTTTAAATTATAAAAAAAAATTAAGAAATATTTAATGCCCTTTTGAAGAATAAAAAAAAATTAACTTTCCAAGTCCACATGATTTTTTAAAAAACATTTCCTGTTAATTTAATTCCTTTATATTTTCCCATTTATAAATTAAATGTTTTTAATTTCATAATTTTATTTGCCCTTTTAAATATTTTTAAATTAAAAAGGAAACAAAAGTACTTTATAAGTTCAAATAAAGTGCTATAATTAATTTCCGATTAAAATGATATAAATATATGTAATATCCCTTCTCTTTTGTTTTAATTTTAAATGAATAAAAATAATTTTATTTTAATTCATTTTTTTATTTTTCTTTTATTTCTGGCTGAGAATGTGCGTGGGGGAAGTAAGTAAAAAATTAAAATTTTAATTTTTTAGGTCTTTAAAAAATTATTATTTTAATTAAATTAAATTTTATTTATTTAGATTCTTTTGGTTCATGTCTTGGTTTAAATTTTAATGAAGGTTTTTTCTTTTAGATTACTCTGTATAAATTAAAAATAATTTAATATTTTTAGTATAAAGCTAAGCATTTATGAACATATAAACTTTTTTTAATTTTATTTTAATTTTATTTATAATTATTTTTAATTTTAATTAATTTTTAATTAATTTTTAATTTAATTTTAATTAATTTTATCAATTGTTTTCTATTCAATTTTTATTTAATTATTTAAAATAAAAGGTAATGATGCACCACCAGAACAATCACAAAGAGAGAATATAGCATTAAGTGCTCAAGAACAAATACCACAAACATTAACAGAAAATACTTCAAATATTGCAAGTACATCTAGATCTACAGGTTTACACCTATTAATTAATTGATTAATTAATTAAATTAATTAAAGCAATAAATGAATATTTTGAAGATCCATTACATACCGAAAATGATTATAATCAAGTACTTTCTCAAAAAGTAAATGTTAGCCATAATCAAGCAAAAATGTTTTCACAAATGACTGTTTCAATTTTGGATACTATATTGACTGATAATATTGCAATAGATCTTACTAATATGAATGAAGTAAAATAATATTAATTAAATTAATTATTTAATTAATTTAATTAATTTAATTGAATTATTTAATTTAATTAATTATTTATTTAATTAATTTAATTATTTAATTAATTTAATTATTTAATTAATTTAATTATTTAATTAATTTAATTATTTAATTAATTATTTATTTTATTTATAATTAAATTTAATTAATTAATTAATTAAATTATTTATTTAATTAATTTAATTATTTATTTAATTAATTTAATTATTTATTTAATTTAATTAATTTAATTATTTATTTAATTTAATTATTTTTATTTAATTTAATTAATTATTTATTTAATTAATTTAATTATTTAATTAATTTATTAATTAATTCATTTATATAAATATTTTTAAATTATTTTTTAAGAGTGCAAAAACTTTAATTAATTTACGGGAACATTTTATTTATGCAGTTGAAGCAAATATACAAAGTAGAATGCCTAGAACTTCATTTAAATTATATTCGTTTTGTGATGAAATAATTCGGGCGGATATTAATAATCAAACTTTAATGACATTAATTGAGGTAATTTCTTTTCTTTATTAAATTAAAAATTATTAAAAAAAAAAGAAATATTTAAAAATTAATATTTAAATTAAAATTAATTAAAAAAGGGTTATTTAATTAATTTAAATAAATTAAAAGAATTAATTTATTTTTCTTTTTTAATTATTTTTTATTAAAAAAAATTAGCTTTCTGATGAATATGAAATTGCTAATTTTTATTGTCGTGCTGCCATATTCCTCTCTGCTAGCAATTATTTTCTTAAAGAAATTAATCAAAATAATGATATATTTAAAGCAATAGTTGGCAAAGTAGAAAATACTAATTTTGAAAAAATTGAATATTCTCAACGTTTAAATAATTCTTTAAATCATTTAACACCAATAATTAATGAAATGAGAAAAATATTATTAGAAGATGAACAACTTAAATTTACTGATTTAAAGGTAAATATATTTAAATTAATTTAAATAATATATTTATGTAGTAATTAATTTAAAAATAAATTAGAAAATTAAATTAAAAGAAAATTATTAATTTAATGGAAGTGTTTAAAAATAATAAATTTAATACCTAAATTAAATTATTAAATAATATTTAATTTAATCTAAATTAAATTAATTTATTTAAAATTAAATTAAATAAATAATTTTATTTAAATAAATAAAATTAAATAAAAATAAATAAATATATTAATTTTTATTTAATTTAATTTTAAATTAAAATTTAAAGTTGAGATCAATTCTTGAAGAGGAAATGACAATGGAAAAATTTTATGAAAAAATAAGTGAATTAATTAAAATAAGAATTTCATTAAAACAAAATGAAGTTGAATATTTTATTGAAATTTTAATTAATTATTTTAATAAATTGACTGAACAAAATTCGGAAGAAGTGTTTTTATTTTATTTATTTTTTATTTATTTTTTTAAGGAAAATTTAATTAATGTTGACAATTTAACTAATTTATTTGATGAATTAAATGATGCAAGTAATCACATTGGAATTTATTTAAATAAAATATTAAAAGATAAAATTGAAATGGATTGTAGTAAATTAATAATTAATGAAAATGAAGGTGAAGAGAACAATAAAAATGAACAGGTTAAAAATGAATTAATTTAATTAAATAAATTAAATAAAATTAATTAATTAAATATTAATTAATTAATTTAATTAATTAATTAATTAAATTAATTAAATTAATTAAATTAATTATTAATTAATTAATTTAATTAATAAGAATTAAATTAATTAAATAAAATAAAATTAATTAATTTAATTAATTTAATTAAATAAATTAAATAAATTAATTAAATAATTAATTAATTAAATTAATTAATTAATTAAATTAATTAAATTAATTATTAATTAATTAATTTAATTAATAAGAATTAAATTAATTAAATAAAATAAAATTAATTAATTTAATTAATTTAATTAAATAAATTAAATAAATTAATTAAATAATTAATTAATTAAATTAATTAAATTAATTATTAATTAATTATTTAATTAATAAAATTAAATTAATTAAATAAAATAAAATTAATTAATTAAATAAATAAAATTAATTAATTAGATTTAATTTTTAGTTAATAATAAAAGTTAGACAACTTTGCAAACTTGGAATGTACATGTCTTTAGGAAATTTTTTAAATAAAAGTTTATCAAATTTTGAAAATAAAATGATTGAAGAAAATGAACAAATATTAAATAATAGCATTCAAATAGGATTTAATCCTAATTTAATGAAAGAAAAAATAGTTGAAGGAAATAAAAAAATTAATAAATTAAAAGAAAATATATTGGAATATAATAATAAATTTATACCTTTTTGGAATAAATTAAAAAATAATTTAATTGAAATTAATGAAGAAGAAAATAAAGGGGTAATTTTAATAATAATAATAATTTTTTTTTAATTAAAAAAAAATTTTTTTTTAATTTACAGGAAAATAATAATTTCCAATTAAAGGTTAATTATTTATTTATTTTTTAAAAATATTTTCCTTATTAAATAAATAAATTAATTTTTTTTAGATTAATACTCAAATTGAGCAATTGTCAATTGAAAAATTTAACCGCATTTTTAAACCAATCTATGCTATTTATAAATAAAAGATTTAAATAAATAATTATTTTCTAGTATTTTTTAATTAATTAAATTATTATTTTTATTTTATTTTGTAAATAAATAAATAAATTTTCTATTAATTTAAATAAATTATGTTTTTATTTTATAAAATTAAAAGGACCATTAGAATTGAATATAGATGAAATTAATGACCATTATTTTATGTTTTAGTTATTTATTTAATTATTTTAATTAAATAATTATTTATTTATTTATTTTTATTTATTTAATAATTTTATTTAAATTAATGTTAATTTATTTTTTAATTTAAAATTAATTAAATTATATTTAATTAAATTTAATTCCAAAATTTTTTTGTAGTTTGTATAAAATATTTCCAGGTTATATTTTTGTTTATTTAACAAAATTAAAATTTAATTTTAGAAACTGACATTTAATCGAATTAAATATGCGTAAAATAATTTTTATTTATTAATTAAATTTTTATTTATTTATTTTATTTTATTTATTTATTTTTTATTTATTTAATTCTATTTATTTATTTAATTTAATTTTATTTTTTATTTATTTAATTATGTTCATAACTGTTAGACCAAATAAATATCATAAATCAAATAAAATAAGTAGAAGGATAATTACTGGGATGTTGACAGGGGTAAACAGGGATTATTACAAAACTTCTTATTAAATAAATTTATCCATTTCCAATAATTATATATTTTAATTTAGCTATTAAATAAGCTTAAATATGTGTAAACAATGCAATAACAAAAAAAATAAAATTAAATTATTATTTGTTGTTGTTACATATTTTGATGAAATTTTAATTAATTAAGCCTTAGAGAAATAATTTTTTTATTTTAATTTTAAAGTTTAATTATTTTGAAATTTTTAAAGTTTTTAAATGTTTTACTCCCAAGCTTTTTAGTCTCTAATTATTTTCTCAAAAAAAATAAAAGTGCATTTTTTAAATAAATATTTATTTATTTCATTAAATTTTAATTTTTATTTAATTTTGAAATTAAAATTAATTTATTTCATTAATAAAAAAAATAAAAGGGCACATAATTTAAAAAGTACATTTATACTTTCCCTTCCGTTAATAAATAATTTAAAGGTTAAAGAAAATAATTTAAATATTTTAAAATAATTCATTTAAATTAGCTTTATTTTTCTAATTAAATAAATTTATTATTTAATTAATTAATTTAATAATAATTAAAATGAACATTAAATTAATAATAATAATTATTATTTATTTTTTATTTTTTAATTTAATAGTTGTTCATGGAGGAGGTAAAATTCTTTTTAAAAAAAATAATTAATTAAGATTTTTAATTATCTATTTATTTAATTAATTTAAATATTTTAAATCTAAAGGTTGTTTCAGTTCATCTTTAGGAGCAGATACCGGTACATATTTAATTTATTCAAATTAATTTTATTTTAGATTATTCTGATCAGACAATGATTGCAAGTACTTCTACGGGACAAGGTATTTAATTTAAAATAAATAATTAATTAATTTAAAAAAGAAGGATTTAACTTTAATTGTGAAGAGCCTTTATTAATTAATTTAAATAAAAAAATAATTGTAACTCACAAACAAGCAGCAAGGTTTTCACGGTTGATTGTTGCTATAATAGATCAAACAATAACTTCTAATATTTGGAATGATGTTGAGAATATTAATGAAGTAAAAAATAATTTTAAAAAATTAAAATAATTTAATTTAATTAATTTAATTATTTTTTTAAATTAAATAATTTAATTAATTAATTAATTTAATTTAATATTATAACAGAACGCCAAAAGAATGTTAAATATTAAAACTCAACTTTTAAATTTATTAAAATCAAATAATAGGTTTAATCAAATAAATAAAAAGATACATGAAAAATTATTTGCTTATTGTAATGAAAAAATAAAATTGAATAATATTGATGTAACTATTGGTAGTTTATCTGAACTTTTAACGGTAGATTTTAATTTATTAATTAATTAAATTTATTTATTTATTTTTTAATTAATTTAATTAATTAATTTATTTATTTAAATATATATAATATCCTCAAAATTAAATTTTAAAAAATAGTAATTAATTCCCATTAAAATAAAAAATAAATTATTTGCTGTTAACTCTGTTAGGAGATAAATAATTAATTTAAATATAATAATTTTAAATAAATTTAAAAAATTGTTTTCTTTTTAAAGGCTGAGCAAGAATATTTTTCGGCAAAATATTTTTGTATTGTTGGAATATTTATATCAACTACCAATTATTTTTTAAGTGAAATAATAAATAATAATGAAATAATTAAAATATTAAATAAAAATGTAGATGGTTATGAGTATAAAAAAAGGGAATATTCACAAATATTAAATAATTCAAATAATTATATAACACCAATAATTAATGAAATTAGAACAATTTTATTGGAAGATGAAAATTTAAAAATTAAAAATAATAATGTAAATTTAAAATAATTTAATTAAAATTAAATAAATAATTTTATTTAAAATAAATAAAATAAATAAATAAATTAATTAATTAATATTTAATTTAATTTTAAAATTTAAAGTTGAGATCAACTCTTGAAGAAGAAATGACAATGGAAAAATTTTATGAAAAAATAAGTGAATTAATTAAAATAAGAATTTCATTAAAACAAAATGAAGTTGAATATTTTATTGAAATTTTATTTAATTATTTTAATAAATTGACTGAACATTTAGAGCCTTCAACTAATATTGAATTTGTTTGTTTTTTATTTTTAAATTAATTAATTATTTTAATTTATTAAATTAAATAAATTAAATTAATTTATTTAGTATGCTAATTTATTACTTAAATTAAATTTATTAACATTGACTAATTTATTTGATGAATTAAATAATGCAAGTAATCAAATCGGGATTTATTTGAATAAAATATTAAAAGATAAAATTGAAATAGATTGTAATAAATTAATAAATAATGAAAATGAAACTGAGGTTTATTTTTAAATTAAATTAATTTTATTTATTTAATTAAATTAATTTATTTAATTAATTTATTTATTTATTTATTTAATTAATTCATTAATTAATTTATTTATTTATTTAATTATTTATTTAATTTAAATTAATAATTATTTAATTAATTAATTAAATTAAGCAAATAAATTCAATCAGACATTTCTGTCAAATAGGCATGTTACTATCTTTTGGCAATTTTTTAACTAATTTATATCATAAATATGAAAATAAAAAGGTTGAAAAACTAATTAATTTAATAAATAATAATAATGAACAATTAAATATTAATCAAATAAGAGAAGAAATTAATGAAAAAAATGAAAATATAATTCATTTAAATGAAGTAATATTTAAATTTAATAATATTTATTTACCTATTTGGAATAAAGCAAAAAATATTTTAATTGGAAATGAAGAAGAATTTAATGGAGAATTAGATGAGGTATTTAATTTAATTAATTACCTAATTAAATATATTTTTTTATTTAATTAGGAATTTATTAATATTCAACAAGAAGTAAGTTTTATTTAATTAATTAATTAATTTAATTTTTTAATTTTTTTAATTAAATATTATTTTTAGATTAAGTCTCAAATTGAGGAATTAACAATTGAAAAATTTGAGGAAAATTTTAAATTTAGTTATACAATTAAAAAATAATTATTTAATTAATTAAAATAATTAATTAATTAATTAAAATAAATAATTAATTTAAATAATAATTAATTATGTAGTATATAATATTTAAATAATTTTTTAGATATTAATTTGTAGTTTTAATAGACAATTTTTGAATAATAAATAAAATTTTAAAATTTATTGCTTTTATTTTTTAATTTAAATTTAATTTATGATTATTTATTGGATTTTATTTTATTTAAAAAATAATTTTCTAGACAAAGGAAATAATTTTTTGTTTAAAATTACTTAAAAATTTGAAGTGTTTAATTAATTGTTTAAATATATTCCAAAATTTTTAATTAAATTAATATTTATTTTTTTTGTCTATAAATGTGCAGAGATGTAGGTGAAAATAAATAATTAAAAATTTCTTCTCTATAGTTACCAAATTATTTTTCAATTTAAAAAATTATTAAAATTTAAATATAATTATTTATTTATATTTAAAATTATTCTTATAATTCATTTAATTAAATATGGAGAATTAGACTCTTAAAAAATGTCATTTACCTGAACGTTATAAAATTAAATATTTTAAAATAATATTTAATTTATTTAGTTTTTATTTATTTTTTAATTAGTATATAGTAATTAAATTTGACTATCTATTTATTTTATTTAATTAATTTATTTATTTATTTTATTTATTTATTTTAATTATTAATTACTTATAATTAAGCATTAATAAATTTAATTTTCAATTAATTATTTCAATTAAAATTTCCCCATTAAAAAAATTAATTAATTAAATTAAATTATTTACTTTATTCTTATTTTAACCTTCAAATAAATAAAAACTTTAATAAAATAAATGTCATAGAATAAAGCTTTTTAAAAGACTTTTTTTATTTTAAATAAAATAATAAAATATTATTGAATTAAAATAAAAAGTTTATTTTTTTCTAATAAATATTTTATTTATTATTAAATATTTACGTCAATGCATAAATTATTTTTTAAATAATATTTTTAAATTAAATAAAAAATTGGGTATTTTAAACGTAAACATTAAATGTCAAAATTTAATTAAAAGTAATAAATTTGTTAAAATAAAATGAAAACAATATTTAATTTTATTTATTAAATAAAATAAAATAAACGAATTTTAAATAATATTTTTTTATTTCTTTTAAATTATTTTATTATTTTTAAAAATTATTTTATTTATTTTAAAAATATTTATTATTTTTAAAATTATTTTAAATTTATTTTGTAACAATCTTTTTATTTATTATTATTTGCAAATAATTTTCTTTTTTTATTTTTTAATTTAATCTTTTTTATTAAATAAAATTTATTTTATTTATTATTTAATAAATATGTATACAAAAGAAAATATTCCTTATTTAAATTTTTAATTTTTTTATAAATTAATAATAAAATTAAAAAAAAGGAAATACGTGCCAAAAATGTAAATAATAAAATAAATGCCAAATTTAAAATAAATAATTAATTAAATAAATTATTTTAAAAATAAATTTTATTTATTTAATAAAAATAATTTATTTAATAAAAATAGCTTTTTATTAAATTAATAAAAATAATTAAATATTTAATTTAATTTAATTTTATTAAAAATAAAATACTTCATTTTAACTTGGTTTAATAAAGAATGGATGATATGGAAAATACGGTATTTATTTTAATTAATTAAATTGTTTATCAATTATTCTTTAAATATTTAATTAAATAAATTAAGGGAATTTAATATTTTATTTTACAGCTATATGAACAATATAAAGATACTGGATTTTCATGGTTAATTGTATTAAGTACTGTGCCCATTGTAGTCATTACTATTCCTGGCATTTTAATGAATTTTGTTTTGGTTTTGTTAACCATAAAAAGGAAGTAGTAAATTAATTAAAATAAAATAATTTTTATCTTTTTTAAATTAATTAATTAATTAAATAAAATAATTAATTAATTAAATTAAATTAAATAATTAATTAATTTAATTAATTAATTAATTAATTAAATAAATATATTAATTAATTAAATAATAAATTAATTAAATAATAAATAAATAAATAATTAAATAAATTTAATTAAATAAATAAATAAATTTTTTTTAAGAAAATTTCATGGGACTTCAAATATATTATTAGCACAATGTGCATTTTATGAAATAATACATGAATTTGGTAATTTAATAATGTTCTATTATAATTTAATTGGAATTAATTTCTTACCTTATTCACAAACTGTAATAATATTTTTTGTTCCAATTTTTGCTGCATCTGGTATTGGCCCAATTTTTGTATTTACTGGATTGGATAGATTACTTTGTGTAATATTTCCAACATTGTTTGATTTAATTTAATTAAATTATTTAATTTAATTAATTTAAAAATTAGTCCATCACGTATTAATTCATATTTTTATTTAATTGGGCTTTCTTTAATTTGTGCAATTTATTGTCTATTATTTCCTGTTGGGTTGTTATGGTTTAATAATATTGATTCAATGACACTTGTTCCACCAACATTGAGTGACATATTTTCTGTAAAAAAATTAAAAAAAAATTTTTTTATTTTTTAAAAATTATTTAATTAATTTAATTTTAAAGAGGGGTACCTTTGGAACAATTTACACATATTCTAATTTTACTCTTTATAATATAACAATTATTTTGTATTTGGCGGTTGCTGTTTTAGTTAAAATTAAGACTGGTAGAAGTTAATTTTAATTAATTAATTAATTTAAATAATAGACCCGGTGGTTATTTCTTCTTCTTCAACTTCTTCCTCTTCTTCAAATCGTCTTTATCGTTCTCTTTTAATTATTTTAATTTTTAATTTGGGTGGATATTATATTATGCGTGTTTTTTCCTTTTGGATATTTCCTTTAATTACTGATCAAGTTAATGCTTGGTTTATAAGAAAAATTGTTTCTATTTTATTAAATTTAAGTGTGGCTTCTAATACACCTGTTCTTTATTTTACAAGGTAATTTTTAATTAAATAAATTAATTAATTAATTAAATAAATAATTTACATATTTAATTATTTAATTAATTTAATTAATTAATTAATTAATTAAGATTAATTTTAATTAATTAAATAATTAATTAATTAATTAAAATAAAATAAAATTATTAATTAAATTAATTTATTTAATTAATTTAATTAATTAATTAATTAAATTAAATATCCACTCACCTTTTCTTTAGTATTTCATAATTAAATTAAAAATTAAATAAATAGCTTTTTTTGAAATCTATTTTCTGTATTAAATTAATCTTTAATCAAGAGATAAATGAATTAGAAAATTTAAAAAAAAGGTAAAATGTTTGTTGTTTTTATTACGATAAAACGAAAAAATAATAAAAATAAATAAATATATATTTATTTTTAAAAATTAATCAAATAATCTTTTCCTTTTATTTTTAGTTTAGAATACAAAAATGAATTTATTAAATTAATTAAATCCTCTTCAAGCACAAATAAATCAAAAATAGCTCCAATTATTATACCAAAAGTACAATCAGTGTTAAATAATCGTTTACAAAAACAACAAGAAATAATTCCAACAATAAATGAAAGACAAAATAATTAAAATAAATTAAAAGGGAATAAAAATAAAATTTTTAATTAATTTTAATTTGTGTCAGATTAATAAAAAAAAAAAAATATTTTTTATTTAATTAATTAAAATAATTTAAATTCCTCAATTTTGTAAAATTCTTTTTTTTTTTGGCAATTAAAAAAAATTTTAAAATTACCATAAAATTAGGCAAAAAATAGAAAAATAATTTTTAGTAAAATATTTTCTATTTGCATTATAATTTTGTAGTATGTAAATTAATATACAGTTTAGGCTTTATATAAATTAATTATTTTAAATAAAACTAAAATTTTGTTTATTCAATTTTATTTCAAATAAAATAATTACAAACTATAAATTTAAAACTTTTTTATTTTAATTAAAATAAATAAATTCAAGGAGATGCTTAAAATAATTATTAAATTAATAAGCTAAGTAAATAAAAGAATTAACGGTTTAATTTCTCATAAATATAGAGAAGTCTTTCTCACTCTTTAATTTAAAAAAGATTTTAATTTTTTTTTAAAAACTATTTTATTTTTTGTGAATTAATTAAATAATTATTTATTTAAAAAATTATTTTTATTTATTAAAAAAAATTAAACTTTTATTCTGATTTTATAAAAAAATAAACTTTTTTATTAAAGTTTATTTTTCTAACAAAATCAGAATAATTACAACACAATTGTTTATATAGCCTTTTTATTAGTGGAACTTTTAATTTAAAATATACTTCCCTTGAATATTTTTTATTCCCTAAAAAAAATTTTTTTTTGGACAATTAAGAGATTAAATAATTTAAGAAAAATGAGTAGATTAAAAATATAATAACCATAGAATTATTTTAAAATAAATACTAAATATTTAATTATTTAAAATTCAGTCATTTTATTTAATTAATTAATTAATTATTTTAGAGATTTATTTATATTTAATTAATTTTATTTAATTAATTAATATGTCCTCCTTTTATTATTACGATAATTCTAAATTAACTGAATTTATTAATAATAATAATACAAATTTCTATCAAGTAGTGGAAAACGAAGAAAATAAAAATAAAGAAGAATTAAATAATTTAAATAAACCAAAAAAGCAGCAAAAAAATTCTCCTTTCCCAACAAAATGTTGTATTTGTGGATATATTGCAAGTGGATATATATTTTATAATGTTATGTGTTGTGATGGTTTGTTTCTTTTTTTTTTAATTTTATTAAAATTAATTAAAGGTTGTAAACATTTCTTTCGTCGTTGTATTACTGCAAAGGAACCTTTTAAATGTAAAGAGGAAGAAAATTGTAAAATTATGAACGGTAAATTTAATTAAATTAAACTCTTAGGGATTTAATTTATTTGAATTAATAAACCTTAAAGAAAGCGAAATTTAATATTTTTTTGATTTTATTAGAGAATTATAAATTTATTTAAATAATGTAAAAATGTCTTTTTATTAAATATTCCCTTTAAATTAAAGTTGCAATAAAATGCAAAAGCTGTCGCTTTGACAGATGTATTCTGATGGGAATGCATGTCCAAAGGCTTAGAGGTGCCCAAGCCAAATCATTATTTGAAATACAATCATTAATTGATGGAAGACTTAAAGAACTAGCAAATAAAGGAAGATATTTAATTAATAATTAATTAATTAATTTAATATTATTTTTTTTTAATTTAATTAAATTTAATTAATATTTAATTATTTAATTAATTTAATATTCTTTTTTTTAATAAATTAATTTAATTTAATAATAATTTATTTTTAATTTTAACAATTAAAGCATTTTTCTTTAAAATTATTAAATAAAATTAAATTATTATTTTTATTATTTATTTTATTTATTATTTAGACGAATTAAATAACACAAACAAAACAATTAATTTAAAGAAAACATGTATTATAATAAAATATAATTATAATTATTTAGGCTGTCCAAACATATAATTTTTCCTTAACAAAATAAAAGAAAATAAAAGACAATTACTAGATGTATAAATTATTAATTAAAATAAATAATTTATTATTTAATTTTATAAAAAAATTATTAATTAAAATAAATAATTTATTAATTAATTAAAAATAATTTATTATTTTATTTAAAATAAATAATTTATTATTTAATTAAAAAAAATTAATTAATTAAAATAATAATTAATTAAAATAAATGAGTTATTTATTTTTTCTTTTTATTTTTTCTCTTTTTATTTTAATTTCAAATGCTCTCTGGTATTGCTACTGTATGTGCATATATTTAATTGCTTTAATTTTTATAAAATTAATTAAGCACCGATTGGACTAGATTTAAAAACAAATTTATTAAATCCCCAATCTCAATGTATTTACCCTACTTTTTGGGAGGAAAGTGTTCAGTTGTGTTGTTCTCCTACAGAAGTTTTAGAGGAACGTTCAGTCTTTGTACAAACATATCAACAATTACCTGTACCTTCTGATCAAGCAATACCTTCCCATTGTAAACGTAATTAAATTTAATTTTTAAATTAAACTTAAATTAATTTTTTAAGTGTAAATTAGATTAATTTTTTTAATTAAATTAAATTAATTAAAAGTCAGTGAATTATTTAAATCTATAGGAAATTAAAAGTTTAATTTAAATTTATTTTTTAATTTAAATTTATTTTTTAATTTAAATTTATTTTTTAATTTAAATTTATTTAATTAGAAGTCAGTGAAGTATTTAATTCTATGGAAATTAAATTTAATTAAATTTAATTTTTTAATTAAATTAATTAAAAGTCAACGAATTAATTAAATCTATAGGAAATTAATTAAACCAGAAAAAGAATAAAATAATTATTATTTTAATTATTATTTCTTTATTAGGTGCCCCACATCTGTTTTCATCCAATCGTTATGAATGTCCAATTACTATGGCCCTTTGTGAATCAGCAACACCCGAGGCCAACTACCATTTATGTTGCCAACGTATTCAAGGCTTACCGGAATGCCCTAATTTAAGTGGACAACATTCTTCCCAGAGCTATACAGGAAGTGGAATAAATTCATTAGGAGTTCCATGCACTGGTTTATTAATTAAAGAATATTTAGTTTTCTTTTCCAGCTCCAATTGGGGATGGGACAATGTGTCCCCCAGGAAAGGTTTATTTGTCAGGTCCAAAATGTTGTATTTCTAAAGGTCTCTGTTAAGCTTAATTTTTATTTTTAAATTTAAATTAAAGGGTTAAGTTCGTCGATGCATTCTTTTCCACAATTTGATAATATTCCTTTTAATAATATTTGTAAGGATAGGGCAGTGCCAGGCCGTAAATCTGACTGC
The DNA here is from genome assembly GCA_018905775.1 of Meloidogyne exigua. NCBI lineage: Eukaryota > Metazoa > Nematoda > Chromadorea > Rhabditida > Meloidogynidae > Meloidogyne > Meloidogyne exigua. The sequence goes on from JAGUQR010000013.1 coordinate 288,002, forward strand.
CCTGAAAACAAGAAATTATGCAACGATTCTATTTATTTTGATTTGATGACTGTACAAGTAAATTAATTATATAATTTAATTAAATTAAATTTATTTAATTTTATTTAATTAAATTTATTTACTTTAATTTAATTATTTAATTAAATTTATTTAATTTAATTAAATAAATTAATTTAATTAAATATTGAATTTATTTTCTTTCTTTTCCTTACTTTAATAATAAATTAATAAATATTTAAATTAATCCAAGTTTAATTTTTAATTTATAATAGTGTCCAGTGACTTGCGATCGATGTGGACAAATACCTGCAAACGCAGTTTTTTATAATGCAAATATACCTGAATTAATTGGTTAATATATTTTTAATATAAATAAACAATTTAAATTTAATTAATTTCATGTTGTTTTGATCGTGTTGGCCCAAACGGAAAATCAGACTGTCCGCAACGTAAGGCTTATTGTACCTTGCCAATTTGGGATGCATTCTTACGCATTGAGTGTCCATTTACTTGTGGAATTTGTGGTGGAAAATTAACATTAGATTCATTAAATTCTACCAATTTAATTGGAACTTAAAGATATTTAATTTAAAAGAAAACTTTGATTTTTTATTATTAATGGAATAATTTATTTAAATTTGTTAATATTTAATAATAATAAAATTTAATTAAATAAAATTAATTTAATTAAAATTAAAATATTTAAGGCTTTGTTTAATTATCCTAACAACACTATAGACTTGTACATATTTATTTTTTATTTAATTTTAATTAATTAAATAATTATTTTTTAAATTTTAATTAAATAATTAATTTAATTTTTTTTTTTTAATTTCTCCCTTTATTTTTTCCAGAATTTTTTCTTTTATTAAACAGAGAGAGAAATGTTCCATTTTATTTTAAATTTATTCTATAAAAATAAAGCAATGTTTTTGTAAAATAATTTATTATTTGTTCTTTGGATCGTATCTAAATATATTCATTCAAAAATATGATTAGTAGTAATTCCCTTTCTCTTTTTTTTTTAACTTTTAAGCTTGGTCAATTTAGAATTATTTTTATATACTGAGAGGTCACAGTTTTAATTTTACTTTTATGCAGTTCGCGTGCTTTTTGCCTAAGTTAATCTTTTTTTTTTTGTTCTTAAAATAGTGGTCACAAAAATAATTTTATTTTTCTAAGACATACATTTATTTATTCCTTTAAATTTTTATTTAATTTTATTTTTGGATATTTAAAATAAATTAAATAAAATAGAGGGTAATAGATTTAAATTAAAAATTAATTGCCTTTAATGAATTATTAAAATAAAAAAATAGCATTTTAATTAAAAGGATATTTAAATAAATATTTATTTACCTACCTATGTTGTTAATAATATATCCAAATAATTCTTTTAAAAAAATTTGTAAAATAAATAAATGAAAAATATTATTATTATTCTCCCTTTATATAGTAAATTTAAAAAATTATTTTTTTTAATAAAAATTTATACAGAATTTTTACAATGAAAAATAAATTATTTAATAAAAGAAAAGAACAACAACAAAACCAATTTAAAAAATTATTTAATAATTTATTCTACAGTTATTTAATTTATTTATTTTCTCCATTACCTATTTTAGCACAAGATGGGTCTAGTGAACTTATTTCAGAAAAAACATCTTCAACTTCTGTATTAAGCTCTACAAGGCTTAGAGTGCGTTGTACTGATGATAGTTTACGCTTATATCCGGTTAATAATTAAATTAATTTTTTTGAATTTTTATTTAGAAATTTAAATAATTTATTTCAAATTAGAATAATTAATTTAAAATAGTAAAATAATTTATTTAAAAATATTAAATTAATTTATTTAAAATTATTAAATTAATTTATTTAAAATTATTAAATTAATTTATTTAAAATTTTTAATTAATTATTATTTAAAAAATGAGTGAAAATATTAATTTAAAAATAAATAAATATATTTTTAAATAAATAATTCTTTTTTAAATAATTTACTTAGAATGCTACCTCTTGTCCAGATGAAAGAGATCCCGAATCTTGCAGGTATTTTATTTATTAGTTTTAATTTAATAAAATTAAGGATGATCTTTACAACAACTGCTTCAAGTAATCCAGCAACTAGAGACCCTAAATGTGACAATCCTTTACTTAAAGATCTAGCTGAACAATGTAGAAGGTATTTTTTAATTTAAATAAAATAAAATAATTAAATATTTATTTTAATCAGAACTTGTGCTATTTGTTGTGAAGATGCTTCTTATGCATGTCAAAATGATGAAAGTATTTTTAAAATCTCTTTTTCTTTAATTAATTAATTAAATTAATTAAAGGTGGTATTGTAAATTGTAATCAAAACACAGAAAAGTGTGGTATGTCAGAATTCTCCGCTATGATGGTTAAATTCTGTCCCGCAACCTGTGGACTCTGTCTTACCAAGCGTTGTAAAGATCAGATTGACGATTGTGAGGATATGAAGAGTTTATGTACAAATGGTTTAATTTAATTATCTTTAAACTAATTAATAAATTAAAAAAAAGAAATTTATTCAACCTTTATGGAACATCAATGTGCCAAAACATGCGGAAAATGTGGAACAGAAGACGAAGATGCAGAAAAAGGAGGGGAAAGCTCTGGCGAAGAAGAAAACGGTGGATTAGAGTCAAAAGGTTCAGTAAAAGACCGTGGATCTTTAGAAGAAATGACAGAGGAAGAGACTGATGTTAGCAAAGAACAACAACCTTCTGTTGTTCAAATAAGAGGGAAGCCTAAAAATAAAAATGGTTAATAAACCTTAAATAGTGTAAAATTTAAATATTAATTTAAAGGGGGTAATAATGAAACAATAATTGACCTTTGGAAGAATTGTAAAAGAAATAAAAAATTTTGCCATCATCCATCGTACAGGGTTATGATGAAAAAGAATTGTGCCAAAACATGTGGTTACAACAAACCAGAAAAAGGAACTGAAAAACACTTTGGAAACTTTAGTCAAGGATCTAGTAACAAACAAAGAGAGAAAAAAGAGTGTAGAGACGCACATCCATTTTGTAAAGGATGGGCAAAGAATGGTTATTGTGATAGTGATGAATATTCTGAGGTTAAAATAAATGTTTATTTAAATTAAATTAAATAATTAAATTTTTTAATTTAGGAAGAAAAGCGTGATAAATGTTCACATACATGTGGTCTTTGTTCTTAAAAGAAAATAATTTTTTTTTTTAATTATGCCAAGTTTTATTGAAGGTTTTTTAGAGGATTATTTAATTTTTTTTTTAATCTAATTTATTGGGAAAATATTAATTTTATTTATTTTTTAATTTTTATTCTCATTTAATTTTTATTTAATTTTTAAAACCTCTCCCCTTTCCCCTCTTTTAATTAATTTTTAGTAAATATTATTAATTAATAATTAAAAATATTTTTAATTTTTTTTCTAAATTTTGTTATCGGAAGAAAATAATTTTATCAATTTTTAATTGTCTTTCACTTTCTTGCTTTATTTTAATTTTTATTAATATTTAATGTTCTATGGCTGTTGCGAATTTATTTTAATTTTATTTTTTTATTGTACTTAATTTTATGGAAATTTTATTTTTTTAAGATTTTTGAATAAAATTGAAAGAAAAAAATATTTTTTTATTAAATATTAATATTCTATTTGATTATAAAATTAATTTAAATTTTTTATTAAATATTTTTTTAATTAGAAAATTATTTATTATTTATTTTTTTTGGTTTATTTTTAATTAATGAATTTATTAAATTTTTCTTTGGTAACATTTTATGCCTAAAAATTTAATTTATTTAAATAAATAAATAAATTAATTAATTAATTTCTATAAATATTTAATTTTTCCTTTTTTTTAAATTTATTTTTAAATTTAACTTTTTTATTTTCTTTTTTTCCTTTGTCTTTTCAATTTCCTTTTCTTGGTACAAACGACTGGCCTGCCTTTCTCCCGATTTTTATTATTTTTTAAACTGCAAAAAGAGCATAAACTGCTGACTTGGTTCTTACTAAAGGGTCCTCTCTCCTAACAAACATCAATTCATTTTATAAAGAAAAAAGGGGGAAATAAGACTGTCAATTTTTCTTCTTCCTTTTTAAGCCCTTCTACTTAGTTCTCGACTTTTTTTTTCATGTAGGCAATTAAATATAAATATAAATACATCAATTTTTGTATTGAGAAGACCACAAACTCTATTAAAATTAAATAACCAAAATAAATAAGAAGAGATTGGTTTACAATAAAAAAGTTTAAAAAAAATGTTTTTGGGTAAATATGTGTGTCAGTTTGGCGAACATTTAAAAAATAAAACAAATGCTTGATTTTATTATAATTTTAAGAGTTGAACTTTGATTTAAAAAGAAACTTTTTTTGTATAGTTTAACTAGTAAACTCTCAAAAAATCTAAAAAAAATCCTCTAAATTTAAAAAAAGACTTGAATGATTTTTTGGCGTCCCAAGACACCAATTTGCCAAAGTAAGAAGGAAAAAAATTTAAAAACTAAACAAAAAGATTTTGGTGAAAATAAATATGTATAATATTTATTTATTGAGAAAAGGTTGGAAAAAAAGAAGAAAAAAAAGTGAAGTGTGGATGAAGTAAAAAAAGAAAAAATTGGAAGCAACTAACCGCCTTCTTTTTATTTTATTTTCTAAAAGTAGAATAAAATAAAGAAAAGCTTTTCACTAAAATATCTAATCCAATAATAATCTTTTTTTTTGTTTCTTTTTTTTTTATTTTTGGAAATGAATTTTAATTAAATAATTTTTATTTTATTTTTTTTTATTTAATTTTATTAGTAACAATTTATTCCTTTATTAAAATATATAATTTAATTTATTTTATTTATTTTATTTTAAATCATTGAATTTATTCATGTTAAATATTTAGATAATTTTAGCCTAAAAAGACACAAAATTTTTTAATAAAAATATTGCTATTTTTCGTTATCATTGGTCTTTTATTTCACCTATTTTAAATAATTTTTAAATATATTTTTTAAAAAAGATAATAAATATATTAATTGTTTCTTATAGTTTAAATGTTGGTTTTCTAAAAATCATTTTTTTAGCTGTAATTATTTTTTATTTAAAATACCCGAACTAAAAACTGCTTAAAAATTCAGGGCAGATTTTGGTGTTTATTTATCCCCTGCTGTGTTTATAAAATAAGCTTAAATTTATTGTTAAGTTAAATTCTATTTTACCTTTTATATGTAATTTTTTCTTACTATAAAAAGATTGCATAAATATAAATAAACTTGGAATAGGTTGGAATAAATAAATTAGAGAGATATGTCTTTGATAATTTATTTAGTCATGAAAGATTATTTTTATTTATTTTTTGTTATAACGGAAACGTTTTTTATTATTAAAATATATTTTATTAAAACAACCTCCATCCTTTCTCTCTCGAGAATTTTCCCAAACATTAACAATCAATTCTACTTATTGATGACAACCACCCATTGACACAAATTCAATTATTATGCCTGCAAAGTAACAAGCATAATAGAATACCCTACGATAATAAAAGATACATAGATTTAAAAAACAGAATAAAATGCTAAATGGGTGGCAGGAAATGGGTGCTGCTATATCACTTTTATTGACAATTGGCGCCTCAAGAATAGGTCAATAGAGTAAAAAATCAATGAATTTATTTTTTTTAATCTGTTTTTATCCTCCCAGGAACCACTATTTTGACCTCATAAAAACAACAGAAAATAGGGTAACTCTCTATTTTATTTTTAAATAATTAGGTAACTTTTGATGACTTTAATAATTAATGGTTACTAATTGGCCGCGTCGAATTGACTCTCGAATATTTTTACCTATGATTAAAAATTTTTTTTTCTCTTTTACTAACTTTTGTTTATTTTTCTTTATTTATTTGTCTTATCAATTTGTTAATTTTTAGGAATTTTAGGAATTTACTAAAATTCCTTTAGTGATGCTACACACAAAAATATTATTCATCATAATCAAATTCCGACGTGGTTATTCTAAAAAAGATTATTATAGATAAAAGAATCTATTAAAGTTGCTAACCTAAAAAATGTGAATTTTTGCCAATAAAAGTGACAATGACTTTAATCATTTTTTAAAATTATTTATTCAAATCATTTTTATTTTTAGGCCATATTTTATTAATATTCTATTTATTCTAGAGGCCTTTCATACTTATCAAAAAGTCAATCACTTGCCTGTTTATTTTGTGCCATAAAACACCTACTTTTATCATCTATTTTTTCTTCTTTAAAATGGCTGAAAATGATGGTGCTGATAATTCAATTGATAGACCAGAATCTCCTCTGTCTTCAAGAGAGGAATTTGGAAGAATACAGGTTATTTATTAACTCTTAATTCTTTTAATATTCAATTATAAAATTCCATAATTTGATATTCTAAAATTAAATTCTTTAGAAAGAATTAGCCAAAGAATTAAAAGCAAAAGATGGACTGGAACGCTTTTTATCACTTGCATCAGGGAATTTACTCAATCCACGAGCATACACTCCCGACCTAATGGAATATTCAAGAGAATTATATGAAGAAAGTAAAGCAAAGGCAACCTTTTTAAGAATGCAATTGGAAAGGTTTTAATATTTTTAATATATATTTAATTTTATTACTTAATGTTTTTTAGGCTAAAATTACAAGAAAGATCTAATATCGCTGGAAACGGACATAGTAAGGATGACAACAATATTGAGAACAAAAATGAATCTAAAATCGCTGACCTTATGTATCGATTAAGAAAAGAAGCTGGTTATATATTTTTAATTTATTTTAATAAATTCCTTTGATTTTAGCACTAATTGCTGGGGCCAATAGCATGCTTAAATTATTTGGTGAACAGAAGAAACCTGACCAGAAGAGTATGTTTATTTTTTCTCCTTTTTCTTCTTAACTTTAATGAGCCTACAAATTAATTATTTTTTTGTTAGGCGTTATGAATGCTCATGAAACTTGTGCTTTGGCAAACGAGAAACTTGACCTAATTAGACTTGCACTCAAAAAATACTCGTTTGTTCTTCTTTTTTATTTAACTTTTTCTTAATTCTGGCATTAATTCATTACACTTTTCCCTTATCTTTTTAGAGAACAATTACCCCATGAATCACCAAAAAGAGAACACGTTTGCCGTGAAATAAATGAATTCTCAGCTCTTGGTCAACGTCAATCTTCTGGTGATTCCCCAACTCATGGTAGTGCCAACACAATCAATTCAGACAGAAAAGACTCTGTTGATATTGACAATCAACAACATTCCTGGTTAGATCAAAGACCACAATTGTACACACAGACTCAATACTTGCTGGCTGTTAGTGGAAAACTTGAATTGAGGTTTACATTTGTTTATTTAAATATAAAATTGAGATTTTAGGTTAATTGGTTGTCAAGATTTGCTTAATAAGATTGACCTTCAAAATGGTCGAAACAAATTTATTGGAAAATTATTTCGTCAGCAAAGGTATCTAACAATAATATTTATGCTTTGATTTACCTCAAATTTATTTAGTAATAGCAAGATGATCCAAGCAGAAGAAGTATACGCTTCAATTAGAATTGACAACAAATTAATTTCTTCAACAAAATCTAAATTAATGGGTCCAAATTGTTGGGATCAGAATTTCTCTATTGAGTTAGATCGTGCTAAGGAAATGGAAATTGAATTGTTTTATAAAGATAAACGACTAATGTGTGCATTTGCCGTTCTTAAACTTGGTTGGTATTTTAGAAAAGATTTAATTAAGTTGGAAAATCATCATTAAAATAATCTAACTCTTTCCTTTCTCTTCAATTTAGGTGATCTAATTGACAAAAGTCACAATACTGGCAAACATATCCTCCTCGAACCTCAAGGAATTCTTTTCTTGGAACAATTTTATCTGGATCCAACTGTTAGTAGAAAACCCAATCTACAACGTCAGAAAAAGATTTTTATGGTTAAAGGTTATATTTTTTAATTAAAAATTTAAAAAAAAATTTTTTAGAATTAAAAACAAAGGCTGACACCCGTAAACAATTAGGTCCGTCAGTTTTGGGACGTTTAGTGAATAAAAGTAATTCAGCTGCGCAACAATTTGAGCCAGTAGTCTCTATAGGACCAACGGGTATTGAAGCTTCTAGTAAAGGTTTTATTAATAAACACTTTTCAAATAATTTGCACTTTTAATTTTATTTATACTTTTAAGTTCTTTTTTTTTTAATTAAAAAAATTTTTTTCCAGAAATTGAATTAACAAAAAACCATGGAGGTTGCCGTGAACATCAAGGCAACAAATTCTCTGCAATTTCATCACACCTTCGTGAGCAAATAAAACAACTTGACATAATACCTCCAAAGCCACTTTCCATTGATCATTTTCGCTTAATTTCTGTGTTGGGAAGAGGTTTTTCATTTAAAAATATTTTGTTTATATTTAATCATTTTTCGTTAAGGACATTTTGGTAAAGTCATCCTTTCACAATATAAACGAACCAATGATTATTATGTATATTTTATTTATTTTTAGCTGTTACTTATTTCTTAATTTTAGGCAATAAAAATTCTTAAAAAAGGAGATATTTTGGCTCGTTATGAAGTTGAGTCTTTAATGGTTGAAAAGAGAATTCTTGAAATTGCCAGTTCTAGCAAACATCCATTTCTTGTAAATTTGTTTGCTGGCTTTCAGAGTCGTGAACATGTTTTCTTTGTAATGGAGGTAAATTGTTAAGGGAAAATAATGTTTATAATTTGCTTTTCAATTTTAAGTATGCAATGGGTGGCGATTTGATGAGGTATTATTCTATATTATAATATTTATTTTCTTTTAAGATTTTTTCTAAATAATAAATATAAAAAATTAAGGCACATTCATGACGATATTTTTTCTGAGGAAAGGGCATGTTTTTATGCTGCTTGTGTTCTTCTTGGTTTGGTAATCTTTTAATAGAATATATGAATTGATTTTTTTTATTTAAAATATAATTATTTAATTTTAGGAATTTCTTCATACTAATAAAATTGTCTACAGAGACCTTAAATTGGACAATTTAATTTTAGATAGAGATGGATATGTTAAGGTTTGAAGAGATTTTTAATATATGTATCATTATTTTAGTTGGCTGATTTTGGTCTTTGTAAAGAGGGAATGGGTCCAAATGATCGGACATCTACTTTTTGTGGTACCCCTGAATTTTTAGCACCTGAAGTTCTTACCGAAAATAGTTATACTCGAGCAATTGATTGGTGGGGTCTTGGAGTGCTGATTTTTGAAATGCTTGTAGGAGAGGTTTGTCTTTATATTACATAAATTTTTTATTTACCTTTTACCTTACGATGCCTTTATTCCAATTTTAATATGCTGATTGCAATAATTTTTAGCCTCCATTCTCTGGAGCAGACGAAGAGGAAATTTTCGATTCAATTGTTAATGATGAAGTTCATTATCCACAGTTTCTATCAATAGAATCAATTGCCATTATGCGAAGGGTAAATTAAGGGATTTTTGATACATTTATGTTATTTAGTTGATGCGAAAAAAACCAGAAAAAAGACTTGGTGCCAGTGAGGAAGACGCAAAGGAAATCAAAAAACAGCGTTTCTTTGTGGTTTGTATTTTTTAACTTGATTATATTCTAGTTAAATTAATTGTTTTTTAGCATATTCAATGGGAATGGGACAAATTATTGAGTAAGCAGATCAAGCCCAAATTTGTTCCAAGTATTGATCATCCAGAGGACGTTTCTAACTTTGACGAAGAGTTAGTTTTTTACTTGCAATTTTATTTTGAGTGAAATTTCTGTAGGTTTACAAACGAGCGTGCACGTTTTTCTAGTGCAAAATCAAAACGAGAAATCACCGATGCAGACAATGAACTATTCCGAGAATTTGACTTTTGCAATTTGCGCTGTTAACAGATTGTAGCATGGACAAACAAATTTTTATTTTGAGGAATATATGTATAGATTTGTGCTATAATTGACCTCATCCATTCCTAAACGTGTCCTTCATGAAAGGTTAATTTTCAGGCATAGACGTTAAAAACTTTTCATAATACATTTCCCAAGAAAATCATCTTTTTTAAAGACGTCTTATGCTATTATTTTATTTATTTTTTGTCCTTTGCTAATTTTTATTAAAAATTGCAGTTTACCTAAAGCCTAAAATGTTTTATGATTATTAGTTGAAAAAACAAAATAAAGAGATTATTCACCCAAGTTATCTGACAAATCTAACATTATTCCACACTAAAATAGAGACTATCAGCTGCAATTTCTAAACATGTGTTCTTTTGCCTTAAACAGATATTGTGGTATTTTATTAACCGGACATTAATTGTAAATGTTAACTTGTCTATTTTCTTTCATTACCCTCTTACTATCTTATTTTAACTCTATTTTCTTATAATTTTTAGCAAATAAATAAAACAAAAAATACCTTTTGTATCATTTTTATCTTCTAAAATGACCGGTAATATTTATTTAATAGCTTGACCATTTCTCTCATTCATAACACTTTTAATCTAAAAATAAATTATTGAATTTATTCTAATATAAAAGAAATAATTTAACCGAGATAGCTGCTTCTAATTCTTTTGAGAAAATTTTTAACCGGTCAGATTGGTCTCTTATATTTGTGTGCCCTTTGTGTTGCTTAAAAAGGAGATTAATTTTAAGTAGCAATAAATAAGAAAAAACCGAAATAGAACGGTCGATCCGATCATAGACTTCTGGATTTTCACGTGTTTGATCTATATTACTTCGAGGAATTAGGCGGGATATTTCATTAACAAATGAAGGTTTTCTAATTGGTGTAGCAAAATATGAGATAGGATCTTTATTGTTCAAATCAAAGCGGGGCTGTTGAGGTACTGAAAATTGAAAAAATTTTCGTAATGTGAAACATTAATAGTCAAAAGGCTCGAAAATCCTTTTGAATAAATTAGGTCTCGACATATCTTATAAAATTTTGTTAACTTATACCTGGCTTTTCCTTCGGCTCATACCCTTCCTCTCTATTAAAACTAGTTAAAATAGCATCCATCCGACACGCCAATTCAAAAATTTTATCAACCGGCACTTCGATTGTATGAACAGTTGGAATCCAAAGATGGTACATATTTGGTTTAAGTAAATGGTGTGAAATGTAAATTAATGGTTGTTTAGTTATTTGTTGCTCAAAGATGGCTGCGTTACTTAAACTTTTGTTAAGTGTTGATCTATCTTCAAAATGTCGTAGAGTCTAAATAAAAATTTATTATGCTAATCTGTTTCCAAGACAAATACGGGTAATCCAAGTAAAATTAAAACATTTAAAATTGGGCTCTGACCTAAAACCTTTGACGATAACCTATTATTAGACCGAACTTCTAAAATTTTAACCTTAAAGCGTAAGACATTCAAATAAAATACATCCTGTCTGTTGCCATATAGCATCCCGGGAATACGATAAGTATATAATTGTTGTAATAATCCACTCTCCAATGGAACTTCTGTTAAGCGGTCCATAGAGAGTGAAGTAACTAAAAATGAAATCCATAAAAGAAAGTATAAAATATACTTGATTTATCCACTTGAAATTTTAATGCTGCCAATTTGTAAATACGTTGAATGAGTAAACGAGCCTGAGCAAGTGGCATTTGAATAAAACCATTTCTTATCTCAGACTTTTGATAAGGATCATTGCTAATAGAAGAATTCTTAAAAGTAAAATGGGGTTTTAAGGATTTTAAAAATGTTTATTTTTCTTACCAAATATATCTCATCAATACTCAGTAGTGGTTCAGGACTCTTCCTTCCTATTGTCAGTTGCAACTTTCTGCCAGGAAGGTAAACAATGTTATAAGAATTTGATGCAGTCTATAAAAAATATATTTATATTTAGAATAAAGATGTAAATGAAACCTCAAATAGTTTATAGAAATATTTAAAACTTTTAAAATACCATTGGTTGTTGTTTCTGCCTGTCTACGTTTGTAAAAGATTGAGCTAATGGTTTTGTTTTCAATCTTTGATTTGTATTTGGAAGAGCAGAATTTAGCCGAAAAGAAAGAATAATTCGACTCAGTTTCTTGAGTTGAGGTAATTTGTAAAAGAACATAAAATATTATTTACTCTAAAAAATAAAAATATCAATTAAAACTAAAACAAATACAATGGTTTTCAAAACATGATAATAAATTTCAAGTGATTTATGAAATAAGAAATTTATCAAAACATGAAAAAATGTAAAAATAAATTAAATAGATTACATCCTTATTTTATAAATCAACTACTGCTTGACCTGTAGTTGAAAAACTTCGTTCTATTTCCTTAATTTTTAATATTTCCTGATCCAAAATTACTTTGCGTTCATCTTGCATCGCTACACGAATATATCGGGTTGATTTACACTTCTAAAATTATTTATAGATGCTGTAAAATTAAATTTTTTAACCAAACAAGGATTTATTGGCATTCGTTCATAACTAGTTATTCTACGTTGACAGTCCAAACATTTAAAAAAACGTTTATCAGCCACATGTCGCCTGACTTGATGGCCTACAAGTTTACAATACGTACTCTGACTGCTACTTGTATAATCGCACTAAAAATTAATCATTAAAAACGTTCAAGGCATTAAAAGCCAAACCTGAGTGCATGTTACAACCTTACATCCACGAATCTCCATTAAAGAAGTGGCATTAGTCTCAACCTGTTCTTCAACAGCACGTCGATCAAAATATGAATTCTGACGCTCCAATTGTTCCTTTTAAGAAGGTAGATTGTAAAAAATCAAATTCAATAATACCTGATCAGCCTCGTGCTCAAACGAAGATTTTTTGGCCAACAAAGTGTTCAGTTGTTCATCCGTAAAAGTACCACCTAAAAATGGACCTGCTTTCTTTTTCGCAGGTTGATTCTCTTCAGACATTATAGCTGATGCTACTAAAAAAGTTTTTAAAAAACAGCAAATTTTCCGCATTTAAATTAAATAATTACTAACATTTAGGTCGCTTGTTATTAGCACCATTGGCTCCTCCATTTTCAGCTTTAAATATTTCAGCTGCTCGTTTCTGTAAATATTATTAAATAAAACAAAAAATTAATTAAATACAAGTTTATTTAATTCATCGAAACTTAGAACATTTCGAGTCTCTGTAGAAGTGGAAGAATGCTTTTCAAATATATTAGTAGAAAGTTGACCAAGATGAGTTGAATTATGCTAAAAATTAAATGAATTTAGCTTTAATAAAACAAAAAATTTCTTAATCATGGAAAACATAAAAAGTAAGGTATATCTAGATTATAGGAATTTTGAAAAGTTACTTGTTTCCGAATGAAGTCGCGCATTGAAGAGAGGGAATTAGCACTAGAAGATTTTGTCGGCTCAACAGCATTTGTTCTAGGATCGACATTCTCTTTGGATAAAGGTTTGGACAGCCTTTGTCTTATTATTTTAAAATTTTTCGAACCAGAATGGTATGGCTTAAGATATAAAAATAGTATAAGACTATGTAAATTAAAAAATACATTTTCGGAAATCAGCTTCTCAAGTTGACCATCAATTTCTGAAAAAGATGAAGACATAGTCAGCGATGAGTTGCGAAGCAACCCTCTAGGATTGGATGACACTGGCATTGTGTATCTAGTTAAAGAGAAAAGGCATATTAAAAAATAAAAAATATTTACTTCTTCCCTTTTTCCTCACCCAGAGGTTTACGTTTTACAATAACAAGTTCAGGAGGTGGCCGTTCTTTTTGCGGAGATTGTCCTTTTGTTTTAAGTCGATATTCTTTTGTAGGTAGATTACTAGAACGATTTAAGGTGCCACGTTTAGCAGCGACTTGGCGAGCACGTGTTTGAAGGTGGAAAGTGCAATAAAGTGAGCGGGATATGTTGACAAAATTTGAACATTGATCCCCATCAGATACCTTACGTCCCTTAAAATTTATAAGAAAATAGAAAAAAATACTTTAGAGAAAGGATTTTAACCAGTAAAAATAATATAAATATTGTAAAAAAACCTGGCATCTCCCTAGATCTGGACAGAACCCAACTTCAACTAATTGTCCAGGTTTGAATAGTTTAAGAGTCACTAAGAATAAAAATGTAAACTTAACAAATATTTTAAAAAATACATTCTGTTTGACGAGAGTTATTGATTTTACTGTCGGCAGAAGGATCGCATACCTGAGGATTATTTAGGAGAAATGAATTCCCCGGTTGCAATTTCCAATGTTGGCGAAAACAATCACCAAAAAGCAAAACCTGTTTTTAATATTTAAAATAATTAAATATGCAAAAAAACCTTCACAGAAACAGCATTCATATCCTTTAAAAATAAATTTAAAATGTTTATATATGTAATAAAACCCTAAGATCAGACATTCGCCAAATCATATATTCATTGCCATTTGCACTCTTTTTACATCCACTACGTTCAACAAGTACAGCCATAGTTACCCAACCTTCAGAATCATTTTTTTGTATTGACAGAAGACGATCTGCTGAGAGTTGATCAAGACGGAACTTTTGAACTCCAGAAAAGAATGCATTGGCCATCTCAATAGTTAGTTTTGGGTTGCTTAAAAGAATTAAAATTCTTTGAATTTTATAAAATAAAACCTAATTCGAATTCCAAATAAAGGATCAAAGATTTCCACTGATTGAGAGCTAGTAATATCATTTTTATGTTGCACAGTCTGCATATCAGTTAACAAGTGTCTAAACTTGCAAAACTTTGAAAATGAAAATTTAATTAAAAAGTTGTTATTTTTTAGATATTTTTCAAAGTCGGAATTTTACGATTTATGAAAAATAATAATATTAAAAAATTAAAATTAATTTAAAATTGACCATTAAAATAATTTATTTAAAATTATAAAAGCATTTACATAAGTGTAGCTATATTTTAATAATTTCTCCTTCCCTTCATACATACCCTTAAATTTCCAATTTTTATTAAAATGACATATAACAAATTTTTAAAAATAATTAAAGTTAAATACTACGTAAATATTATTTGTTTTTATCCAAAAAATCATTCAAAAAAATTTCACAAACAATAGGTAAATGATCACTTGGAGCAATTCTTGACGGAAGGGCTCCATATTTAACAACTAATTGATGAGCAGGCATTGGTAAAACATTTACTTCTTTTATTTGTGGATACACCCAAATATAATCTAAACAACCAACAAAAGAATTTTCTGTATAACCCGCAGCACATGTAAAATTTGTATAAGAAGGAAAACCTGTAGCACATTGAAATTTTAAAGGCACTGAAAAAAAAATAATAAAAATTAATTTTATTCACTTTTGATATTTTTTCTTTATGTTCCAAAATGTCCGCAAGTTTAATCCGCAAATCTTTATTATATCAAATTTCGGACTTTATTTTAGATAACATAAAGAAAATTGCGTTTCTCTTTACCTTTAATTTTTTCAATATCTTTATTCTCCAAATAATTTTTCGGTAACCAATTTGCTCCAAAAATATTACCAAAAATTGTCCAAAAAAGCCAATTAATAAAAAGAAAAAAAGTCAATTGTTTTTGTTCTTCCTCTTTCATATTTCCTTGTATTGAAGTACTTTTCTCATTATTTACTCTAATAATATCATTTCTTAATAATTTTGCCGGTTTGCTATTTGGTTCAAAATTAAAGTCTCCAGAAAAGATAACTTGAATTTTTTGATTATTCTTTTTTGAAGCTTTTATTTTTTTCAAAATATTATCAATATATCTAACACATAATGCTGATTGCAGTAATTTAACATCTTCATATAAAGGATCAAAATGTAAATGAGTATTTGCAGCAATTATTTGAATATTTGGATTTTCAATTAAAGAGAAATGGACAATCTAAAGGATTTTGATTAATCTTCTTTAGGAACGGTTAAAAGTAATTTTAAGTATTTT
The DNA here is from genome assembly GCA_018905775.1 of Meloidogyne exigua. NCBI lineage: Eukaryota > Metazoa > Nematoda > Chromadorea > Rhabditida > Meloidogynidae > Meloidogyne > Meloidogyne exigua. The sequence goes on from JAGUQR010000013.1 coordinate 303,911, forward strand.
TGAGATCACTGGATAGGGCAGAAATATTTTTAAAACAATAACCCTTTTTTCTATTATCTTAAATTTTGTATTTTCTTTGTCCTATCCGTGGCTAGAAGTTCCCTAGTTATAATAGAGAACTAATGGAGATATTAAATAAAAGATGTGGGTTAAACAGCAGAAAAACAAAATTATTTAAAAATTAATTTTTTAAAAAACCTGAATTATTGAAGGTCTTGTACTAAATATTTTATACGATTCTGGTTTATTTTTTAAAAAATCCAAAATATCAGAATTCGAAGGAACATCCAATAGATTACTTAATTTAGCTGTATAATTGCCATTAATTCTAAATCTGTCAGTTCTAGCAGCAATAAGTAGCCCTTCATTTACTTTATTTTCTTTACAATTAAAAATTGGGGTATAACCCTTAAATGATTTTTTTAAAGATTTTTAAAATAAAAATTAAAAAAACCTTGATTTTTAAAAATTGAATCAAAAATCTTTTTTGAAAGCGAACATCAACTTCCTGAAGAAATAAAAGATCAGAATTGTAACCTTAAAAATTTGCTTTAAATAAACTCCTTAATACTAGGGTTGTCAGTTCTTCTTAAAATGATTACCATTTATTTCTTTAAGCAGTAAAGGGTAACGATAACTGTCATATTGAAATTCTTTTGGACAGTAAGGAAAATATTGATTCTCTTGTTCTTTTTTATTTAATCCACTTTTAATGTAAAGATGTGCAAGAACTTTAAGGGAATTATTTTTTATGAATAAATTTAAAAATTAATACCATTATAGCTGAGTACTCGATATCTAAAAATAATTATTAAAAAAAAGAATATTTTATTAAATTTACTTATTTCCAGTTAATTTTTCTTTGCAAAATTGTCTTTGTCTTTCTTCAAAAATTAAACAATCATTTCTATTTTCTGTTGGCCTTTTAACACGAATAGATGAAAATGCAACTCTTCCAATTTCTTCACCAGAAAATTGAACAACTACAGCAATATATTTGTCTAAATCATCTTCTGTTGGACAATAATAAGGAAAGGTTGATACAAAATTATAACCATCTATTGAAATTCCACATTGACTAGAAGAGTCTTAAAAATTATTTTTTAGTTAAGTTCATATTCAATTACAAAATTGTCAAGGGGCATAATGGTTAAACAGCTATTAATGTAAATAAAAAAAAAGAAATGATGAGATGAGAGGAGGTAATTAAAAAAAAATTTTTTAAATGTTTATAAAATTAAATACCAAATGAAATTTTTGCTCCTTTTGAAAGTTTCTTACCCACAAACCAATGATATTTGGCAATTGGGTCTTCAGTTTTCCAATCCACACTGGAAATTAAAAAAAAGGTTTGCTAAAATGGATTCCAAAAATTAATTTAAAAAAAAACCTTGGCATTAAAGGACAACCAATAAGAGGTTCTAAAGCTATTTCCAAATTGTCTAACCAGGGTGTATCCCTAACAACAGTGTACTTAGTGACTCCAATTTCAATTTTTGTACAAGGATGCTGACCAAAGAAAACATCAAAATTCTTTGTCTTAAAATAAATTTAAAAATTTTCGAGTAACAAAAAGTGTTGACTAATTTTCCGTTAAAAAACCTTATTCGCCAGAAAATAATTTTAAAAAACTAAAAATTAAAAAAAAAATTATTTACTTGATTATCCAAAATCTCTCCATGTTCTGTAAACAACCGAACGGAAAGTTCATGGGTCTCATCCTTGCTGAATAAATTGTTAATTTTTGTTAGTAAACGTTTCTTTGTTCCAGCTAAATCGTCTATGTAAAGTCTAAAAAGAAATTAAAATTTAAAAGTAATTAAAAAACCTTTTCATGTAAACACGATCTTTTTTACCCAAATGATAAAAATCAAAAGCAATTTGTAGGGACCGATCACTATAAAATAAATTCTTTAACTTCATATTATTAATTAAATAAAACTTACTTTAAAGATAATTTTGTATCAAAATCTTGCCAAACAAAGAATTTTCCTTCTTGAAGAACCATTTTACTAAAGGACCGAAAATGTTCTTTTATTTGTATGTACTTTGTAATTCCTAAAAGTCCAAATGATGCTTTTAATTGATAAAATATAATTGCACTAGCAGTTTTGTTTAATACATATTTCATGAAACAACATTAATCTAAAAATGTAAGTTTTTTTCAGATTCTTAAAGAATTCTAAAAAAATTTTAATAAAATACTCATCCTTTTCAACATCTCCAGTACATCGCCAAAATACTTTAAGTTACTTATTCTTCAAGTTTGGAAGTTCAAGTACTTTAAATACAAGACCTTAAATGTTGGCACAGTTTGTTCAATTAGCTAACCGTTTTTTTGGTCCAGGTTTGTTAGTATTACTATTTTTTAATTAAAAATTTTTTTTATGTGCCAATCTTGTGAGATGGATTGCTTTTCCTCTTGCTTGTGTTATTGGTTCATGTGGTTATTATATCGAAACTAGATACATGAGAAAAAATGAGAAGAGGCTTGAATATATAGATAAATCAAGAATTGAAGAAAGAATGCAAAGACAATTAGATCAAGAATTTCAGAACAAAATATTTTAAAAATAGAATAAATTATTTATAGAACATAATTATTTAATTTTTTAATTAATTGCTAACCTTCTAAATGTTTATTTTTTATTTTCATAATTACATATGAATTTAGAATTTCTTTTAGATCTACAAAAATGGACAGTATTAATACATCTATTGTTGAGCATGGGACTGCAAGGCTTGCTTTTCATGAGCCTACCTATAGTCTAAAAGTTTATTTTTGCCGTATAATTTTTCTAGATTTTAAGGGACTTCTAACTAATGGCAGCGAATCTACATTTGCAATTTGTGGAGCTCCTGCGACTGGTTATTTAAAATAATTTACTGAATTTCTTTTTCAAGATATCGACAATTCAATTGACAAGAAAATGCAAATTACAGTTGTGGATGATGAAACTGGTGAAAAATTTTACATAAAAGATGTTGTTATTAAATTTATTAATGATGAAGAAACAGGAGGTGTCCAAAAGACTAGTAAGATAGAAATTGACACACCTGGTATTATGTTTAAGACTGATGAGATTCTAATTGGAGCCAGGTTTTTTTAACATTCTAAAAAGGGTAGTCGCAAAAATTTACGCCTTCCCTTTAGAAACTGATTATTTTAATGAGATATATATTTCATTTTTAGAGCTGATTTGGAAATCCGACGTTATTTGCAACCAGATTCTATGTGTGGTTCTAGTGAAGATCGTTGGGTTGTGCATATTGGAACAATGCATTTAAGATTATTAGCTTCAGAGATGAGGGTACCCCAAATTAAGCGAAGTTCAATATCCCAACCAGATGACACAGTTATTGAATGGGTTCAAAATGATTTTCTTGTTTGACGTTTTTCCCTTAATTTTTATCAGAAAAACTCGTTAGTTTCCTTTTAAGCCCCAAATTTCTTAGTTTATTAACGGAGTATTTTTATATATCTAGTTTATTATAAAACTTATAATAATAATTATGTTTAGAAAGCCTGGATTACTAATTAAAAATATTTATGTTCAGAAATGCTTTTATATTTTTCTACCTTGCCTTATGTCTTTTACCCTAGAATAAGTTCATTTTATTTTTTACCTCAATTTATATTCTCTATCATAGTTTTCCTCCTTATACATTTACTACTTCTTTTTCTTAATTATTTGCCTATAATAGAATACTTTATTTTGACAATAAATATATGCTACAGTTTGTAAATTCAGAAACATTTTTAATTATTATGTATAATATTTTAATTTAATTATTTTAAATTATTGTTACTCTTAACCTTTTAGAACATTAAAAATGCCTTCTGTCTCTGAATTAAAAAGCGATATTGCCGAGTTGGAAATGCTTAGGAAACAATCGAATCGAGCAAATGTTCAACTTTTTCTTGACGATCAACTGCGGAAATTGCTTACTAATTTGGATGAGGTTACCTATATTATATTGATTAAACTTTACATTACCCTCTGAGAACGAGTAAATTTCCTTTAGTAAAATTTTTAAAATGTTTTGAACAATTTTATACTGCTTAAAATCGTAATAATTAATCTTTTAACAGTTGAATCGACGCCAATTAGTCGAAAAGGACACATCAAAAATAGTTGGAAATACTGTGCGTCCATATAAAAAATTGACATCTTATGGTTAACAATTTTATCCTTTTCTTAATTATTTTGTTTATTTTAAGGATTTGATGAGAGTGACAAATTTGTTAAGCTTTACTATTCTCTGACAGGAATTTCTAATGCTTCAACTGACTCAATCAAAGCAGTTTTTAATGAAAAGTATTTTTTCTAATTGGGGATTATAAATATAGTTTATTCATTTTAACACGTTTTAGAATATTTTCGACTTTTTTTTTAAATAAAACAATTTAGCTCCTTCGAAATTCACTGTGCTGATATTAATGGGATCGACTATGAGATAAATGTTCGTGGATTGCTTAAAGGTTGTTAATTAATTTATTTTAATCTTTTTGTTTAAAATAAATCTTTATTTATTAAAGTTAATTATTCTATTATTTAGCTGTTGATCCAGAAAAATGCCAGTTTAAGCAGAAAAGCGGTGATCAATTGCTTGTTATCTTAAAAAAGGTTAAGGAGAACGATAACTGGGGATCTTTGCTAAAAATAGAGAAGAAGGATCATAAGTTTGTTTAACTTTTTCTAAAATAAATTTCTACATTTGAAGCCTATTTTAAAAATAAATTAAAATTCCTATTAATATTAAAAAAAAATTTTTTTTAAAGAACTCCAAAATTTGACAAAGACGAAGACCCTCAAGCTAGTCTTATGAACATGATGAAGCAAATGTACGATGAGGGGGATGATGAAATGAAGCGAACAATCCGCAAAAGTTGGTACGAGGCGCAAAACAAAAAGTCTTCGGAAATGGATTTTTGAATTAAAAATTGAAAATAAGGTTATGTTTTATTTTTTTCATTGAATTTATCAATTTTTTGGTATTTTGGTAAATGTTATTTATAAACATTAAAGGGATAAAATTATTAAAATATATTTCTTTTAATTTAGAGAATTTGGGATATTTAGTTTAAAAATATAGTTCATTTTTTAATTTTAAAATTTAACAAATATTTTTTCTAACAATGAATTATTTATTAAGAGTTAGGAATGGGTGGTTGGCTGTTTTAAAATATATTAATGCAAATTTCAACAAATTCTCCCATATTTAAAAGAAACAAATATTTATTAGTAAAATGTTGTAAGAAATCCTTTGTTTAAATAAAAACACTTAGAAAAAATAGATTAAATTTATTTTAATGAAAATAAAAGATTTAATGAGTATTCGATTAATAAAACATATGTGTAAGTTAGTAACAAATTAAAAAGAAAATATATTTACAATTATTGTCTTATTGCCACATTTACGCCACAGTCAGTTGCCTCATAAATCTCATTAAGCATAACCCATTTTCCATCTGACATTAGGACTTTCAGCTAAAATTGACAAAATTTTATCTCATAATATAGCTAAAAATAATTAAAATAATTTAATTTTAAAAAGTAAAAAAGCGATAAAAAGTAAAAATCATAACCTTTTCCATCTTTAAAAAGGATGTTTCTGATCTCAAAGACCATCTGATAAATTCCTCAAATTTAAATAGCTTGTTCTCATTAATAGAAAAAATGATGTTAGAAAATTCCTGAGTAGCTATCAAGTAGTCCTCAACCTCTTCCAATTCTTTATTATCGGTATATGAATTTTCATGAGCGCTAAAATGTATGGATTAAATAATTTTAGTTATATGTACATAAATTAATATATTTCTTTCAAACTAAGATATTATGATTAAAAAATGCTTAAGTGTCATTTAAATAATTTAAATGTTACAATTGTAATAGTTGCCAAAAAGGACCAATATTTTTTGAGATAGTTTTCAAAAATCGAACTGCTAGAATTTTATGTTCATGAGAATCTGCAACCACTCCTTCCGAATAAAGTAAAAAACGGAGCTGTAAACTCGCACACAGCCAAGAAAGTTCACTCGATATAAGTCCATACCCATGTTTCAGAAAGAAGGCTGCGAAGTTGAGCAAATTTTGAGGTGATTCATAAAACTTTTTAGCATCAGCAACAACCCAATTCTTGTTTAACTCCAAATGGTGGATCTAATAGTAAGATAAAATATTTTTAAAACTACAAACATTCATAAAAAATTACAGTTTGATCTTTAAAAACTGAGATTGGCCAAGCTTCAACATCGTAAAGTTCTCTAAAACACAATTGTTTAAGGAAACATAATTAACCAAACCTGATCTCTAACGGCAACAAATTAGCCACTAAACTCTTTTTTTCTTCAGTTGACAACGACTTGAATTTTTCATGATGGACAATAACCTTCGGTTCTAAAATGAGATATAGAAATAATCCTTAATAAACTCCTTACAATTAGTGAAAATAAATTTTAAAAATACTTTTTATATTGAATTCATCAATGCCATTATCAATCAAGCAGTTTCTTATATGATTGTGAGTCTTATCATTCAATATCTCAAAGTGAATTTGAATAGAAGGACAACTAAATAAATTTAAAAATGAACCGTTTTAATTTAAGGTTTAACTAACACATCGCCAACTCGATATAAGGAAGATCCTCCCATGTCAGAACGTCCACTGCGATTATAAACGAAGTCCTTTTGGCGAGAAAACTGAAGTTCAACACTCTGTCCACAAAGTTCTGTTCCATTTAGTTCTAATATAGCTTTTTCAGCATCTTTGGAGTCAACAAAATCCTGAATTTAGATTAGAATAAGCATTTAATGTAAAGGAATATACCACAAAAGCAAATCCGTATACAATCGAAACATTTTTTATGTCCCCATAACCACGAAAGAATATCTCAATGTCAGAAGCTGTTGCAGAGGTAGAGAGATTGCCAATATAAAGCGTATGCATCCTAAGACCAAAGTTAAATATGTTAAATAAAATAATCCTAAAGGTAAATAAATTAAAGGTAGTAAAAAATCAAACACAAGCTAGAAACGAAAAAATTAAAAATCGAATAGCTCTATTATTTCTTTTTTTACGGAGTTGAATATATTTTAAAATATTGCGATAATTTAATATTTGGCGTTTTGTCGTATCGGTCTCTCGTCTCTCCATATTCTTTTTCTTTGTTAATTTTTACCGTGGGAACAGTTTTCGATAGTGGTTGTTTTCGCCAGTGGCTATTTTCGCCAGTATTTTTCGACAGTGATCCCTTTCGACAGTAGTTGTTTTCGACATTGAACTATTTTTACTTTTTTTACTCTTTTCCGATTTTTTCGTCATTGAATTTTTCGACAGAGACTGTTTTCGACAGTAGTCCGATTTTTTTTAAAAAGTATTTCTACTTCATACCCACCAACTCAAAAATGGAGATGGTACGAGATTGCCCTTAAATAATTTAGAGGCTCCCTATTTTCAAAATCATATAGAAGAGCATGTAGGTTGTTATCTTGAGTAACATATTTCATTTTACGACTCATATGAGGTCCTCTAATTCCATTTGCTGGTGCTGCATAATAATCATCAAGAAGTGATTCCCACATTTTGTCCTCCTGTTGCATTTTTCTTGCAAATGCACTTAAACGAGTTGTCCCCTTAAAGTTAGTTTGAGTCAAAAAGTAAATTACTTGTAGGATTGAACTTAGGGAACAAAAGTCGCTTGACTCAGACTCTAGGTTACCACTCAAATATAGAATTAATATAATTGTATAAAAATTTTTTAACTTTCCTATTACACACCTTTAAATGAGTATTCCAGATTGAATGCCAACCTTCAACGCTGTTATTGGTTCTCGATAGACCTTCATCAACTCTATCAACCATGTTCCATAGTTGGATAGGAAAGAGAGCATTACGGTGTCCTACATTCATAGCCTAAATATCATTTTGAATCTTAATATGCCTGCGAATTTTATCTCCCTCCTACATTGATTTGACCACGTATCCAAGCATCTGCTATACCTCCCATGTTTTCACCATTTTGGTCATAAAGCGGATCCTCGTGGTACATAATTCGCCTTGGACCAATATATGTATTAATAAAATAGAGAATAAATTCTGTAAAAAAACTAAACTTTTCCATATGTTAATTAAACCTTGCAATTCATTGTTTTGTTCTAATGTTGAAATAAGGATACAAAAATAATTATACACAAGCCCATCAGGTACAAATGCTAAGGCTTGTATGGATCTCATACTACGTTGAAAATCAACATTGTGTAGATACTCATTATGTAAATTAGGGAGTCGTTGTATACGCCGATAAAGTGAGTTTCCAAAGTGGTACAAACATCCACTTTGCGTGGCATTAGGGAATACAAAAGATGCTGCGTTGATCGAAGCAGCTTCAAAGTCACTCATTATCCTAGTCGGCATCCAATGTTGGTCTATACTATCCCTTATAGCTTCAAAAAAATACACATAACTTCCAATATCTTTATTTGGCATTAGAGCATATACCGTAGGCACAGCACAATGATCAATAATACAACTCATTGTGTACAACTGCATAAAGCCCCTAGGACTAGACTAAAAAATAATTAACGTATTACCTAATAATTCCATGTAATGTTCTATAATACGGTCCAGACTACAATCTGTTTGAGTTTAATTCTAAAGTTTCTTTCCTGGACCGTATGATAGAATTTATCTTACCTCGAATGTACCATCAACCGCTACTTCCTCGAAATGATTTTGAAGTGTAAGTAACCCAAATTGAGAAGAAAAAATAATCATTCTCTGATCATTTATAATTTGGTTGAAAATAACTGTATCGTTCAATATTTCGGGAATTACTATATTGGTTGTAGGTAATATATCAAGCCCCACATCTCCAACTAGCTCTTGATGTCTCCTTTTTGCAGCATTGTAATTAACACGCATATTATGAGGACTTGGCGCGCCAATTCTTATGTCAACGGGAAGATCCGCTCTAACTGCCCTGATAATATTACGACTTGTAGTTGGAAAATCACTACTAGCCTCTGTTCTCTCGTTCGTTTGCTTTTCTTATCTGTTTAAATTTTAAAAAATTGAAATTAGAAACGCCTCAACCCATAACACAAAATTGAAAAGGATTGGACAATTGGTTCTGAGAGCTATCCGAAACAAGGCTATATTCAATTCAATCATACAATTCCTATCAAAAACTTTTCTTTTTATGGCTCTTTTTAGAGCCTGGGAGGTAACTTAGTTGGCTCTATATTAATTTAAAATTAATTTATTATGAATTACCTCTTTACTGCCAAAAACTGAGGGATGGTTGTGATCTCTGGTTATTCGACCTAGTTTATATCGAGTTCCATCTTCATCTTGCTGCCAAATTAGCTGAACTGATATTCGGCCAGGACAGTACGGGGGACGAACAGGACAACGCCAGTATTCCCATCCTTCCTCAATTCTCGATTCGTTTTCAAATTGATACTCATAATTGTTATAAGAAAGTAGAATCCTTCCTCTATTAGATTTTACCTCAGTAAATCTTACTAGGGCCATTTTATAAATAATACTAAAAATAATTATTTAAATTTTATTTGTCTCAATTCTTGACAATAAAAATAAACCAACTTTAAGTCAAAACGAATAATATTAATACATAATAAAAGAAGCGAAGCTTAGATGTGACATATAAATAAAAAAGGGAGATATAGGGGCACAATCGAAGGAGATGTTTTTTTGTAGGGGTAACCATATCTTGTTGTAATAAAAAGAAAAGAAAATTGAATAAGAAATTGAAGCATATTATTATTCAATTTTTACATAGATCTTACTAAAGATTATTTCTTCGACGAGCGGACGTCCAATCATTGTCTCACAGTATTAAAGTTGACGATCATTTAAGAGGGCAGTAATGTTTGTCAGATGATAAAGATAAAAAATCTAAGTAAAAGATTAACCAAACAATGGTTTGCTGCTCCTTATCACATTTACTCACTTTATCTCACTTTCATACATTTTTACTAGGAACTATTCGAAAATATACCCTTTTAAAAAAAATCGGACTACTGTCGAAAACAGTCTCTGTCGAAAAATTCAATGACGAAAAAATCGGAAAAGAGTAAAAAAAGTAAAAATAGTTCAATGTCGAAAACAACTACTGTCGAAAGGGATCACTGTCGAAAAACACTGGCGAAAATAGCCACTGGCGAAAACAACCACTATCGAAAACTATCAGCACCATTTTTACTTTTTAAATTTTTAATAATTTAATTTATTTTTAATTTGGTTAAAAACGAGATGAGACTGTCAGAAAATTTTAATTTTCTCTTTCATAAACTTTTTCTAATTATTTGTGTAATTTCATCTGTCAGGTTTATTTAAAGTATTTTTAAATTAAAATTCTCATTTTTTCTTTTATTATTTAATGATTTTTGAATAATTAAAAAATATTGTATTTATTATATTTTTTAAATTAATTTAGAGGTCCAAAAACAATTGAAGATGACTCTCCGTCTGCTTCAGCATCTACTAAAGGTTCATTTCCAATTGTTGTGCCTAAGAATGAAATGAAAAAGGATAGTTCTGGCAAATCTTATATGGAAGTAGACGATAAATATCCTTGCCTTTTATATATTGAATCTATTTCCGCTGTTTTGTACAATGTTGAAACAAAAAAATCTGCATGGGCAACAATTAACTCAACTTCAAATGAAGCGAACTATAAAAGTTCAATTCAATGTCCAGAAAATAATAATATTGGTGCGACCTTCAGGTTTTTAATTTTCTACTGACAATGAGATTATGTCGTGTTTAACCATTATTTTTAAACGAGTCGATATTCTACATAATTTTATTTATTAGGATTAAATTAGAAGCTACTGCTGGTAAAGAAGGCGTCCCAGGTCATTATCGTGGTGAAAAGAATAAGACAATTTTCTAGCTAAAGAAAATTGAAGTGGCGTAAGTTTTTCTAAATTCTCCCAATATTCTTTGTTCAGTTTAATCTTCAATTTCACACAATCTGCTTATTGGGAGTTGGTGAATGTAGAAGTACAGGAGATTACTTTGTCTGATGGTTCTGAAAAGAATGTTCCGGTTTGTAAATTTTTTTTTGTTGAATTTTTTATATAAAATCTCTGAATTTTTTAAAATTTAATTTTGTTAAATTTTTCTTAAATAGAGTGTTGATAGCAATTGGCGACTAGTTTCTGGTTTAAGCAACAATAAAGGATGGATATTTACTGATAATCAATCCCCAGCTTGGAATATAAATAGTTTCAAGGATTACAGTTATTCATGTGCTCGTACCAGTCCAATTGTTTGGGCAAAAGGGGAATCTGATAAAAAGTATGCTGTTGGAATTGCTTTTCAAAATTTCCAGGTTTTTATTTTTTTAAATTAATTTCTTACCCTTATTATTACCTATGTAATCTGAAATTACCTATTTAATTTAATTTATTTCTTTTCAATTAATATTCATTTATTATTTACAAAAAACAATAGAACCAACATTAATTCCCCAGAAATTTTAACTTGTCTGACCCTATCAAAACCATAAAACTTGAAAAACTACAAAAATGTTTGTAGTTTACATTTACCTACAATTAAAATATTAAACATCTTTTTAAAAATTTTTTCTAACTGACAAATAAGAATCATTTCTTGGCTATTAACGGAAAATAGTTTAAAAGGGTTAGAAATAATAATTACAAATTTTAAAATTAATATATAAAAGATTTTTTTTTAATCTTATTATTTTTAAATTAAAAAATTGTACTTTAAAATTATATTTATTCTAATTAAATAACAGAAAATTGTTCTTCTTTCTCTAACGCTCCTTTCTCTATTTTTCCTTTACTATTAGATTGACTATCTTCATTACATTCTGGCCTTTCTTTATTTTTTCCATTACAATTAATTATAGGGCCAAGATCAGCCTCTTGTTTTATAATGTGAACATCTTCTTCTTTTAAAGGAGCTCCTTCATTAACATCTAAATTTATTTAATTAATTTTATTTAATTAATTAACCAATATAGCAATTATTAAGACAATCAATTTCGGTTAAAAAATTGTTCTGATTTCCACCGTCTCCCGAATAATAAAATAAATTACAAGAAGAGTTTTGAGCATTAAAATAAAATCGTTCTACTAAAACAATATTTATTAATTATAAAACAAATAAATCATTTAAAAAAAACTTTTTTTTGTTCCATTGCCTAAATCATGTTCTTGTAAACAACGAGGATCCTGTTTTAGCCCACCACCGCTCTCCGCTTCACTTAGGGGGGCAGATAAGGGGATTGGAAGGAAATCTATAAATAAAATAATTAAAAAAAAATTTTTTTTTAATTAAATAAAACTAACCATCCTGCACAAATCTTGATTTAAAATCTTGACATAAAATTAAATTAATTAATAAAAATAAATTAAATAAAATAAAATGTATAATTCCTTTAGTTGAAGTGTAATACATATTCCTTTTAAAAAATAGAAAAATAAAAAAAAATTTTTTTTAATCTTCGTTCAAGTAATTAAAAAATAGAAAATTTGCAAAATTTGAAGAAACAAAACTTTAAAATATTAAAATAGAAAATAAATTTAAAAATTAACTCTCCTTTATTTTACCTAAAAAAAATATATTTTCAGTTCTTTTACAAATTTAACACTTACATACACGCCAATTTTATTTTTTGTTCGCTTCAATTGTTCGTTTTTTTCAAACCTAACAAAAATACAGGTTTTCTTTTTTAACAAACATTTTAACTAGGCCTTTATTTTGTTGTTTATTTTAATAGGAAAAAAAGATACAATTTTTGCATTAAATAAAAGAATAAAAGTAACAACGAATATTTACTATGTGTGGGGGTTAATGTTCCTGCAAAAAATAAAAAAAAATAATTAAATATTTTATTAAATATTTATTTATTTTTATATTAATATTTTAATTAAAAAGATTAATAAAATTTAATTTAAAGGTTATTAGAATTTTATTACATAAAAACAATTAATTATATGTAAATAAAAATAATTAAAAATGATTTACTTAATTAATTATTTAAAAATAATTAAATTAATAAATTTATTTATTTAAATATTTAAAAGGAGAAATATAAATTAATATTAAATAATTTTCTCATTTTAATTTTTTATTTTAATAAATAAAAAAAAATAAATTATTTATTTATTTAATTAATTAATAAAAAAAAATAAATACGATAAAAATTGAGATTAGTAAAAATATTTAAATAAAAAGTGCAAAGATCAAGATAAAAATAATATTTAATAGTTTCTTGTTTTTTGAAAATCTTGGGAATAAAAATGGGAAGATTTTGAGTTATTCTATTCATTATATAATAAACCAAAAAATATTATTTTTAATAAAATGAATATTCTATTATTTTTAATATTTATTAATATATTTAATTTTAATATTTTAATAGCAACTGAAGAATTAGATCGTAAGGGATTTTTTAAAAATTAAATTAAATTAAATTCCATTAATAAAAAAATTATTTTTTTTATCAAAATAAGGCATTAATTAGACCATATATTTCATTATTTTAATTATCAAAAAGCCTAAAAATCTGAGGCACAAAAAATTGGTCATGGTATTTACTAATAAATAGTCTGTGACATTTAAAGCCTTAATTTAATGTTAATCAACCTTTATTTATTTAATTAATTAATTTAAAGAATATCGCCAACTTCGTTGCACCACCCCTGACGGTTTAACAAAGGCTGGTCCAAATATAGCAAAATGTCGTCTCGTTTTAAAAGATAAGGAAATTGGTACTGGAAGGGATTCACCAAAGGATGATTTGGGATGCTTTCCTTCAAACGTAGGAATTAATTTAAAAATAAATTTTAATAAAAATTATTTAAATCAAAATTTAGGAAAAATTAAAAGAAGATTTAAATGCAAATAACATTAAAAAGGCTGCTACCAAAAATAAAGGAAATAATAAACACAAAAGAATTTATTGTAATTTGGCTTGTCCAAATGCTTCAATTTGGTTTCACAGTCCAATAGAACAAGGACATCAAGCTTGTTTTAAAGGATTTGGTTATGGAGTTAATTTAAATTTTAAAGATAATATATTTAATTATTTTAAATATTTATAGTTAGAAGAGCGTGACTCTGAGTGGTAAAAATAATTTATTATTTTTAATTAAATTAATTAATTTATTTTTTTTTTATTTTAAAATAATTAAATAATTTTAAAAAATAAAAACTATTTTTAATTAAATAAATAAATTAATTTATTTTTAATTTTAAAATAATTTTAAAAAATAATTATTATTTTTAATTAAATTAATTTATTTAACTAATAAAAAATGTTTGAATTTTTTATTAAAAAAAATAAATATTATTAAAATAAATTTATAGGTTTATCTGGAGAGCAGATAAATGCCTAAACAGCACAGCAACATTTACAGTTGGATGTAAATGGAAAGGAAAAGAAGCTGTTGAAGGCTTTCGTATCTTAACTACCAAAATATATCCTAACGATAAATCGTTATTTGAAAAATTAGAAAATGGAAAATTACAATAAAATTAATATTTTGGAAATATTTATAATTAATTTAATATTTTTTAATTATTTTTTAATTAAATTAAATTAAATATTAATTTATTAATTAATTACACACATATTTATTTTAATAACTTTTATTTAAATTTCATATTTAAATGTCTAAAAATTATATTAATTTAATAAAGAGTGTGGAATGATTTTCCACAATTTTAATAATTTAGTTAAATATTCTGTGTTATAATAGGATTACATGGAATTAAATTATTAGGGTTATTAGCAGGAGAAATTCTATTTTTTGTTGTCAATTGGTAAGCAACAGAAGAAGTTTCATATCCAAAGGTTTTCTTTAATGCATTTAAATGTTTAGAGCTTGAAAAATATTTTTTTATTTTTAATTTAAAAAAAAAATACCTTGAAAGAAAGATTGCAGGGACTTCAAAAGTAGAGCTTAAGGAACTGATACAATTAATTGATATTCCAATTAATTCTCTTTGTTCTTCAGTTAAATTATTAAAAATACCATTATTTACTAAATTATAACCCAACAAAGAAAACATCCAACCACCAAGTTGAATACCCATAATTAAAAATAATGATTTATATAAATCCATTTTTACATGACTTACTAAAATATAAATTAATTAATTAAATATTTAATTAATTTTAAAATAATTATATTTTATTAAAATAATTAAAATTAAATTAAAAAAATTAATTAATTAAATAAATAATTTATTTAAAAATAATTATATTTTATTAAATTAATTAAAATTAAACTTAAAAAAATAAATTAATTAAATAAATATTTAATTTATTTACAAAAAATATATTTTATTAAACTAATTAAAATTAAATTAAAATATAAATAAATTAATTAATTGTTTACTTACACCTTCCTTTTTTGCTTTCAATAAATACTTTAATAATTAATAAAATATAACAGACAACAGTTGTCCAATTTAAAATTAAACAAATAACATGTAAATTAGCTTCATTCTTTGAAGTTATTAAATCATTTAAAAAACAAATATTTTGACTAAATAAATATTATTAAATTAAATAAATAAAGCAAAAACCGTAATGGATCTGAAGCAACTGTAATAACCACAAATATTATAAAAATTAAAGGAAAAAGACTGGAAAGGAAATACATAAAAGGAAAATGGAAGGAATCACCACGAGAAGCATACCTTTAAGAAAAAAATAAAAAATTAATTTTAAAAATATTATTCTATTAATAAGGACAATCCAAGTGATCACTAGTAGTTGTCTTTAAACAATTAATTCATTAATTTAAAATTACGCTCTAATATAACTTCTAAAAATATTGTTTTCTTTTTAACGTCTTTAATAGAGTTAAATGTATTTTTAAAAATTACAAACCAAATAGGAAAATAAATGCTTAAAATTCTATCGATGGCAATCATAAGCATTAAAGAATAAATATTAAAAGAACCAGCTATTGGAATTGTATCAGTCAATGCACATAACCATAAAGGTATATTATTTATTTTAGTAATCATTATTAAATAAGGGGGTATAATTTGAATTTTAGCAAGAATACAACAAACGGCATAAATGCCCATTAATTTATGACATGTTCCATGCAGTTGTCTAATTAATTAATTAATTAAAAAATAATTAAATAAAAGAGTAATTGAAAAATAATTATTTAAAATTAATTATAAAATTTAATTAAATTGTTTTTTTTTCTTTGAAAAAATTAAATTAAAATTAACTTGTTTTTAATTGTTACGTAGACAAGAAGAGAGAAGAAAGGAATACCAATTAAATCAGTTAAGGTGTTTATTGTTAAAAATGAGGAAACCATTTATTTATTTAAATATTTAATTTTAATTTTTTTAATTAATATTGTTTCACTTTTTATTTATTTAATAATTTTATAATAAAAAGAAGTTAATAAAAATTTTTTTCTCATGTTAACTTTCGTGCATTTTGAGTAAAAAGACAAACTTTTTTACTTAAAAAGTGCTTTAAAATTTTCTTAATGTTTTATTTAAAAATTAAAGTATATCCATTACATCATGCAATATTTAATAGTATTTTATTAAATAGTCACGCAACTATTTTTTAATTTAAATTAAAATTTATTAGGTGTAAAAGTTGCCTCTTAATTAATTAAATTAATTAAATAAATAATTAAATTAATTAATTAAATAAATAAATTTATTAATTAAATAAATAAATAAATAAATTAAATAAATAAATAATTAAATAAATAAATATGTAAATTAATTAATTAAATAAATTAAATAAATAATTAAATAAATAAATAAATTTATTAATCAAATAAATAAATAATTAAATTAAATAAATAAATAATTAAATAAATAAATAAATAAATTAAATAAATAAATAAATTAATTAAATAAATAAATAAATTAATTAAATAAATTAATTAAAAATACAATTTAATTTGATTAATATTATTATTAATTTGTAATTCTTTAGTATTATTATATTTATAAATACTAACATCATTATTAATAAATATTCTTGTTGGTTCAATATTATTTTCATTATTTTCTTTTATTTCTTCATTTAATTCAGAATTATTAAATAACGATAAAATTGAAGAATAAGCAATTGGTAAAAGTAATAAGCCATGTATTAAACCTAAGAAGACTACTAAAAAGACAACCTTGACAAATACCTGTTTAAAAAAAAATTAATTTTAAAAATAATTTAATTTAATTAAATTAATTTACTTGAACTATGTAAACATCAATAACTGCAAGAACTAAAACACAAAGGACTGTAGACAATCCTGCTTGCAACATAGGCCACCCAATTGATTGCAAAGCATATTTAAGCCTTTCTTTATGCTTTTGAGTATTATTAATACATTCAGCGTTGTAATAATGAAAACTAATATGTGCAACAAAATCAACGGAAACACCTATTGCTGTTAAACTAAAAAATTAAATTAAAAATAAATTTATTTTTAATTAAAAATAATTATTTAAATGATAAAATAGGGTCTAAAATTTAATTAAAATGTTACGTAGTAATCATAGAAATAGGGTCAAGATTAATATTCCAAAAATAAAGAAGACCAAAGACACCCAAATTAATTGAGAGAACAGCAGAAGAACCAACAAATATAATAACAAAGGAAGGGGTAAATAAAGCAAGTACAATACACATACATAATAAAGCTAATATAACTAAAATAAATAAATAAATTAATTAAAATAAATACACACACCTGTCTGAATAGTTATAGGTGGAATTGTTAATAATTGGTCAGCAAAAATACTTAAAAAATTAATTAATTAATTAAAATAATTATTAAATTAATTAATTAAAATAATTATTAAATTAATTAATTAAAATAATTATTAAATTAATTAATTAAAATAATTAATTAATTAAAATAATTATTAAATTAATTAATTAAAATAATTATTAAATTAATTAATTAAAATAATTATTAAATTAATTAATTAAAATAATTATTAAATTAATTAATTAAAATAATTATTAAATTAATTAATTAAAATAATTATTAAATTAATTAATTAAAATAATTATTAAATTAATTAATTAAAATAATTATTAAATTAATTAATTAAAATAATTATTAAATTAATTAATTAAAATAATTATTAAATTAATTAATTAAAATAATTAATTAATTAAAATAATTATTAAATTAATTAATTAAAATAATTATTAAATTAATTAATTAAAATAATTATTAAATTAATTAATTAAAATAATTATTAAATTAATTAATTAAAATAATTATTAAATTAATTAATTAAAATAATTAATTAATTAAAATAATTATTTTTATTACCTATCAATTTCATATATTGTTAAATTAAATAATTTAAATTTATTCGCTAATTTACGCCAATTTTCTATTAATTCAAGTTTTTGGTTCCAACTTATAGCACCACGAAAACTTGTAGAGAAAAAAAATTTTTGAATGCATTCAGGCCTTTCTTTCATACAAAAACTTTAAAAAAAAATAATAAATATTATTTAAAAAAAATATTTATTTATTTACATTTGCTTCCCTAAACGTATAAATTGATTCCATCTTTTGTATTCCTGCATTGAAAGAAATTCATTAATATATTTATATTTAAATTTCATGGAGCCATTTTCCTTTAAAAAATTAATTAATTAATTAATTTATTTTATTACTTTAAATCCAATAAAAGGAATAAATGATTTAAGCCATAAATTTGTACTCTCTGCCCCAACACTGTTAGGCAATTGTTCAAATGATTTTACAGCAAACATTAAATCAGTAAATCTTTGTGGGTTACTTAAATCCCCTGGATTATTTACAAACACTTGCATCTTAATTTTAATTTAATTTATTTTAATTAATTAAATTAAATTAATTTATTTTAATTAAATTAAATAAAATTAATTATATTTATTTATTTTAATTTAATTAATTATATTTTTTTAATTTTAATTAATTTATTTTAATTTAATTTTATTTTAATTAATATGTTTTAATTAAATGAAATAAAATTATTATATTTATTAATTTAATTAATAATATTTTTTTTAACTTTAATTAATTTAATTTAATTAATTTATTTTTATTTAATTAAATTATTATATTAATTAAATTAAATTATATTTATTTATTAAATTAATTATTTTAATTTAATTTTAATTTTTAAATAATTAATTTTCTAAAAAAAGAAATTAAATAAAAATAATTTAAATTAATTAATTGTTCAACCTGTCCACCTTCTTTAAAAATAATTTGAGTTTGTAAATGATACTAAAATAATTAATAATTAAATAAATAAA
Source organism: Meloidogyne exigua (assembly GCA_018905775.1). Taxonomy (NCBI): domain Eukaryota; kingdom Metazoa; phylum Nematoda; class Chromadorea; order Rhabditida; family Meloidogynidae; genus Meloidogyne; species Meloidogyne exigua. The sequence goes on from JAGUQR010000013.1 coordinate 323,232, forward strand.
TTTATTACAAGTTGAAGAAGTAAAGAATCTTGATGAAAAAGTTTTTCAGTTGTTAATCCAATACCCAAATGATAAATACCCCAAATACTAATTAAATAATAAATTAATAAAATAGGTGTTAATATTAATTTAGCAATAGGGCTCAAAATAAAATTAATATAATAATCAAAAATAATATTGGACAATTGTTCAATTCGATTATTTAATTTATCTGGTCTTTAAAAAAATTAATTAAATAAAATTAAATTTAATTAAATTAAATTAAATTTAAAAATTAATTTAAAAATTAATAGGTATTAATTTAAACATCCCAAATAAATAATAAAATAGAAATCTCTATAAACATTGGAGAGAAAAATATTTTGGATTTATTTATTAAATCCAATACTCCTTAAACATGTTTTTATTGAAAGGTTTAATTTAATTATTTTTTTTCTGAATTTTAATTAATATTTTTTCTATTTAAATTAATTAATTAATTATTTTATTTTTAATTTATTTTAAAAATTTATTACTCTAATATTTTCTTCGAATCAATAAAATAAATTTTTTTTTAAAAGAATAGCTTCTCTATGTCCACTAATTGCCATAATAGAAGTGTAAAAAAATAATTGGAAAAAATAAGCAAATAAAACAGAAATTGAAACAAAGGTACAAAAAATCTTTTTTTTTTTTTAATAAAATTTAATTAAAATAATTAATTTAAATTACCCGAATTGCAGGTACATTAGTCCATATTCCAATAGTAAAACTAAGGAAATTAGTTAAAGAAGTAATTGTCATTGAAGGCCCAGCCATTTGCAACATTTCTGCGCAACGTTCTTCTACCGTTAATTTATTGTCTGTTTTACCCCAACAGTGGAGCATTATAAATCCATCATCAACACCAATTGCTAAAACAAGAAAAGGGACAACCATAAGAATTGGTAAAAAATTAAAATTTAACTGGAAATTTAAAGGAATTAAAAATTATTAAAAATGAGGTTTACTAATAAAAGAAATCCAAAGGAAGCAATAATTGAGAATAAAGGACATAAAAGACCGAATAATGAAGTATATCCTTTACTTGCTGTTTTGTCTGATTTTAATGAAGTTAATACCTTTAAATTAAATTAAATTAATTATTTAATTAAATAATTAATTAATTAATTATTTAATTAAATAATTAATTAATTAATTATTTAATTAATTAATTAAATAAATAAATTAATTAATTAATTAAATAATTAATTAATTAATTAAATAAATTTATTAATTATTTAAATAATTAATTATTTAATTAATTAATTTAATTAATTGATTAATTAATTTATTAATTTATTTGTTTAAAAATATTATTATTTTAATTAAAGTGAAAAAATAAAAAATAAAAGATAATAAATAATAAAAATATTTATGTATTATTTGTTATAAAAATTAATAAATATTTATTAAGGTTGAGAAAGAACCGTAAATAAAATCATTGCAATAACACTAACAGGCATTAAAGGAATAACTTCTGCTCCTTTAAAAATTAAAATAAAATTATTTAGAATAAATAATATAAAAATTATTTGCCTGTTTTACGTACTTCCTCAGAAACAAGCCCCTCAGATGTTAAGCATATTTTAATTAAAGAATTAATTTGAGTCTTTTTTGAATATTCTAAGACTGCTAATTCCCATTTTTTAGTAATCTGTTCAATTGTTTTGTTTGGACAAATAACAGGAAAATAAAGAACAATTAAGCCTATATCTTCAACAATACCAGAACTTTATTTTTTAAATAAAATTAAATTAATTTAAATTAAACCGGTTGTTAACTGTTACTTTAAAAAAATTATTTCCCAAATATATTTGATGCCCAAAAATATCAATACTTGGATAAGTTAATTTTGCAGAGCCAGATTTATCTGTTTTTCTAAATTAAATTGATTTAATTACTTTAATTAAATTTTATTTAAATTAATTATTTAAATATAAAATAATAAAATTAAATAAATGCCTTTGTTTTTATTTAAATTACTCTACATTTCCATTTTAATTTGATTTTGTTGCCAATTATTATATAAAGAAAAGAATATTTGGACAACATCACTATTCTCACATTGCGCCCCACAAAAATCAGAATAAGCCCAGAGAGTATTATTAAATTCAATTTTTAATCCAAACTGTAAAAATGCTTCAATTTCCAATGTTTTATTTAAATAACTTTAAAAAAAAAAGTTTTAAAATATTCAAGTTTATTTATTTATAAAGTGACTACTTTGGTCTTAATAAATTCCCTCCGTCATTTGCCTGCATTGCTACAACCAAATGAAAGAGAGATCCTAGTTCTTGAAAGAATTCTCTGGCAACATTGTATTCGTAACGACTAGGGGCATTTTCGGCACTTTTAAAATTAATTAATTAATTAAAATTTTTTTTTAAATTAAATTTTTAAATTTACCCAAATTGGTCCTTAATATTATTAATTTCTTTAAATCGTAAAAATCCAATGCTAAGCAATAAAGTTATTAAAATACTTTAATTAAAATATTTAATTAATTAATTAAATATAAATACCAAATAATTATTATTATCCATCTCCAACGATAAATAAAACCACCTAGATAATTAAAGCTTTTTTGACATTTTAAATGAATTAATTTAATTATTTGCATTATTTATTTAATAAAATATTTATTTATTTATTTTTAAATAAATAAATAGATTCACTAAAATTGATAAATTAATTAAAATAATAAATTTAATTAATTAATACAAAATTAATTAATATTAAATTAATTAATAATATTAAATTAATTAATTAATATTAAATTAATTTAATATTAATTAATTAAATTTAATTAATTAATATTAATTAAAACAATATTAAATAAAATAAATAAATTAATATAAAATTAATTATTAAATTAAATTAATTAATTAAATTTAATTAATTAATATTAAATTTAATTAATTAAATTAAAATTAATAAATATTTTATAAATTAATTTTTATTTTATTTAATTAAGTGTTAAAAAAAAGGGAATAAAAATAAAAAGAAGAAAAAAAGAACAATTTAAAATAATTTCTCTTTTCATAATAAACCACACATATGTACAAACAAATAAAATAAATAAAAGCTGCCAAAAATCATTTGTCTTTTCAATCTCTATTTTTATTTATAAATAGGGAGAGTACTTTTAAAAAGGAAAAAAGGAACCGCTTAAATAAAAATAAATATTTTCTTTTCTTTTTTTATTTTTTTGCTCTTCTTCCTTTTTAATAAAATAATATTATTTTCAATCTAGTTTAAAAAATAAATAATTAATTTAAAGACAAAATAAAATAAAAAAGGAAAAAAGCTTGAGATTTTTTTAAACAAGTTTTTTCTTTTAATTAATTTTTTTTTCCTTTTTTTTATGATTATTTTTATTTTGAGAAATTAGTATAATTTTTGTGTTAAATATATTTTAAATTTTAGTTTAATTATTTAATTAAATTAAATAAATAAATAAATTTAATTAATTAAATAAATAAATAAATTAATTAATTAATTAATTAATAAATTAAATAAAATTAAATTAATTAAATTCTAATTAAATTTTAAATTTTATTAAAAATTAAAAATAAATTATTAATTAAATATATTTTAAATTAATTTTTATTTATTAATTAAAAAATAATTAACTGCATCTTACAAGAGTTTATCTAAAATATTGAGAGAGTTTAAATTGTTAAAATCTATTTTTTAAAGTAAATAAAAAAATTTAATTATTGCGAAATTTATTTTATTAAATAAATTTTAATAAAAAAAGGAAGTAATTTTGAGAACAATGGATAAATTAAAAGGACATAAAAATCGAATAAATAAATTAATAAATAAAGAAAGAAAGAAAGAATTAAATTAATTAATAGAAAAGGGCAAAAAAAGAGGAAGAAAAAAAATTTTAAATTTAAATAAATTTATTAATAAATAGCAATTTAAATGCAGCCAAACTTTATTCACTAATTAAAGCCTTCAACATTTTTTATTAAATTAAATTAATTTTTATTTTTCTTTAAATAATTTTAAATATTAAAAAATATATTTAAAATTATTTTCCTTAGCTTTTTTAATTTTGAATAATAAATATAATTTAATTAAAATATTCAGACAATTTTCTTCAATTGTTGAATATTCCATTAAACAATTTAAATTATATTTAATAAATAAAATTAATTAAAATTACTCATTAACTAAATTTAGAATAAATTATTTAAAAATATATTCTTCTATTAAATTTATTTAAAAATAATTTTTTACTCACATTATGGTAAAACTTTTATTAATTATTTTAATTATTAATTTACCAATGAAATTGGTTAACGGAATGCAAAATCCTTCTCCTTCAAGTATGATTAAATTAAAAATTAAATTAATGAAATTATTAAATAAATAATTAAATAAATAATTAAATTAATAATTAATTAATTAAATTAATTAATAATTAATTTAATTAAATAAATTAATAATTAATTAAATAAATAATAATTAATTAATTAAATAAATAAATAAATTAATTAATTTAATTAATTAAATTAATAATTAATTTAATTAAATAATTAATTAATTAAATAATTAAATTAAAAGTTAATTAATTAATTAGCAAGTATGCGAACTGGTCGTCAAAGAGCCCCTTCTCCTGATTTAAAAACCTTTACAATTATTGACCTGTCCCTGCTTATTCGTATTTTGTCTTCAATTACATATAATGAAATACTCAATACAAATGAACAAACAGTTGGACAAATTCTTCTTGAAAAAAGAAATAATATTCTTAATTTACTTTTTGAAAATTATAATTGGCATAATGACAATTTAATTTTAAATGGTACCAGAAAATTTAGAGAAGTAAGTTTTATTTATTTTTCTTTTATAAATAAATATTAAAATAATTAAAAATTATTTTTAATTAATTTTCATAATTTTTATTATTTTAAAAAATTAATAAAAAATTTTTATTTTTTTCCTTATTTTTTAAAAATTATTTTTATTAAAAAAAATAATTGTTTTAATTTTTCTTTAATTAAAAAAAAATAAATAAACTTAACTACTATAAAAAGGCTCTACATTATTTTGAAAATAATATATTAAACCAATACATGAGTGCAGTAGAAATTGCCTCCATTGGTGTAACTGATGACTACAAAATTCAGTTTATTTATGCTAGAATTGCTGATCTTCAACGTACTATGCAAGGAAATAATTTATTAAATTATTTTAATCAATGCGGAATTTATGTAAATTCACAAGGACAGTTGGATCATTCGTCAATGTATTTAACTTAATTAAATTAATAATTCTTTTAATTAAGTGTTAATAATAAAAACAATATTTTTCAACATTTATTGACCCCAACAAATCAAGAAAAAAATTTATTCATATTTTATCATTTGTTAACTTTAACTAGAATTCTGATAAAATTGTTTATTAATGATAATTATGCAAATAATTATATTCAACTGTTCAACCAAACCAAGTATAAATTAATTAATATTTTTTAAATTAATTTATTTTTTAAAGTGATAATCTTCAATTAGTATTAATACATATGTAGCTGCTTTTGATGAATTTGAAGTTCATGCTAATTATTTATACACAATTCTTCAAAATTTAATTATTTTTAAGAGTGTATTAAATTATCGAATATTACATGATGACGTACATTTAGGTAAATAACTAATTTTAATTTAAATAGAAATTAAATTGTTATTTAATTAAATTAAATTAATTAAATTAAATAATTTATTAATTTTTAATAAATACTTAATTAAATTAAAATAATTTTAAAAAATAAAAAATCACCCTATATTTGAGTTATTTAGAAAAAATTTAATTTATTAGGTTGATTAGAATTTTACCCAATATTTTCCAAAATTAAAAAAAAAAAAAGAGCACAATTACAATTTAAAATAAAAATAATTTTAGGGTTTATTTAATTTTAAATTAATTTAAATATTTTTATTTATTTTATTTTCAGTACGCGGACAGCTTTTATATAATTTACAAAATAACGAAATTGTTTTAACCAATTTCTACAACCCTGCTTTTGCTGTGCATTCAGAGAATACTCCTTTTTATTTTTATATCCCACTTCTCTTTACTTTTAGAAGTAAATAATTTTTAATTAAATTAATTTTAATTAATTAATTTTATTTTAATTAATTTTATTTTAATTAATTAATTAATTTTATTTTAATTAATTAATTTTATTTTAATTAATTAATTTAATTTTATTTTAATTAATTAATTAATTTTAATTAATTAATTTTATTTTAATTAATTTAATTTTATTTTAATTAATTAATTAATTAAAATAAAATTAATTAATTAATTAAAATAAAATTAATTAATTAATTTTAATTAATTAATTTTATTTTAATTAATTAATTTATTTTAATTAATTAAATATAATTAATTAATTTATTTTAATTAATTTATTTTATTTTAATTAATTAATTAATTTTATTTTAATTAAATTTATTTTATTTTAATTAATTAATTAATTTTATTTTAATTAAATAAATTAAAGGAAATAAAATTAATAAATTTAATTAATTTAAATAAAAATATAAATAATTAAAAAAATTAAATATACTTAATTAATTTAAATAAAAACAATTAATTTATAAATAATTTTTTTCTTTAGCCGTAGAATTGTTTAGTGAACAATTAAGAATGACAGATTATGAATATCTTATTTTACGATCTATTCTTTCTAATATTGAAGATTTATATAAAATATATTATTCTCCATTACTTCAAAATAATTTAAATCTTTTATCAAAATTAGAAGAACAAATAATTAATCCTTTTTTACTTGAAACATTTAATAATATTATTTATAATCCCCAATATACTCAAGTGTTTCAATATAATGGTAATTTAATTCCCCCTCAAATACGTTCTGATTTTGATGAATGGGCAAGTTTTTTTAAATTAATTAAATTAAATAAAATTTTTAAATTAATTAATAATTAAAATAAAATTTTTTAATGTATTATAATAAATAAAAAATTTTTAAATTAAATAAAAATTTTTTTAACTAATTAAAATAAAAAAAAAATTTTTTTAATTAATTAAATTAAATAAATTTTTTTTAATTAATAAATTAGATAAAATTTTTTTTTATTTATTAAATTAAATAAACTTCTTTTTAACTTAATTAAATAAATTTTTTTAATTAATTAATTAAAATAAATTTTTTTAATTAATTAATTAAAATAAATTTTTTTAATTAATTAATTAAAATAAATTTTTTTAATTAATTAATTAAAATAAATTTTTTTAATTAATTAATTAAAATAAATTTTTTAAATTAATTAATTAAAATAAATTTTTTTAATTAATTAATTAAAATAAATTTTTTAATTAATAAAATAAATAAAATTTGTTAAATTAAATAAAATATTTCCTTTTAATTAATTAAATAAATAAATAGGTTTATGATTTAATGGAGAATTATCATGATAGTAGTAGTAGTAGCAGCAATAATAACAATAACGATGATAATGATAATTAAAATAAAAAGAATAAATTATTGCAAAAAAAAATAAAAGAAACAAAAAATTTCATATTAAGTAAATTATTTATTTATTTTCAAAAATATTCTGAATCAGAATTTAACAGAAAGATTTATTTTAAATTAAATTATGTATTATATTATTATTTCATATATTTATTTTATTATTGCATTGATAAACATTGTTTCTTGATTTTTTTAATTATTAAATTCAGAAGCTTATTCTAAGATCTAAAATAAAATTAAAAATAAAACTTATGTTTATTTAATTTAATCTCTTTAACAACAATTTAATTATAAATTTAAAACATTTTTAAAAAATGCATACCTATTTTAATATTTATAAAGGGTTAATAAAATTTTTAGAATTAAAAAAAATAGATAAAAGAAATTCTTCATTAATATTCCTTTTTAACTTTAAAAATTAAAAATTAATTTTACAAAATTATTAATTAATTAATAACAAACAAGTTTTAAAAAATAATTAATTTTTGTAAAAGACGATGATGACCTAAAATATGTCTTGTGTTTAATCCTTGCCAACAGCAAAGAAATATTAAAAAAAAAAAGACTTGATAAACAGGATTTTTTAATTTTTCTGCGGAAAATATATTTTTTTATAATTTTATTTTTTTAATTATAATTGTCATTTTATTTTATTAATTAACCAAAATTCTCTTTTATTTTTAAATAAAATTTAATTTATTAATTTTTTAATGATTTTAAATAAATTAATTATTTATTTAAATATTTTTTATTTTATTTTATTTATTGAACTAAACAAAGGACAAAGAGATGGAAACCAACAAATGTAAAAAATTAAGATAAAATACATTAAAAATAGTTACCTCAAAAATACAAAAAATAATGCATTTCTGAATTAAAGAAAAATAAAAGAATTTCTACTTAGTAATTAATTAAATTAAATAATTATTTTTAATTAAATTAAATTAATAATTTTTTAAATTAATTAAGATATAAATAATTTTTTTCTAATTAAATAAATATAAATATTTTTTTAATTACCTAAATTAAATTAAATAATTTTATTTTAATTTAATTAAATAATTTTATTTTAATTAAATTAAATAATTTTATTTTAATTAAATTAAATAATTTTTAAAATAAATAATTAATTAATTAAATTAAATTAATTTTTAAATTAATTAAAGGACTAAAAGTGCCGAATTAGAAGAATCATTAAAAGAAGGGGAAGGAACCACAACAACACCAGAAAAATTAAATAATAATAATATTGACCAATATGCCCATAATAAATGTCATAGTGAACATCCCCCAGTTAGTCAAGGGTTAGGACATGGATGTGAATTAATTATTACAATACTTTGTGATTTACATTGTACAAGTGAAACACAAAAAGTAAAAGGATATACTTCTGGTTTATGTAAACCTTTTGATCCAATTTGTTATTGTAAATGTTAAATAATAATTAATTAATTAATTAAATTAATAATTTTTTTTTAATTAAATTAATTAAATATTTTTTAAATTAAATAAACTAAATCATTTTTTTAATTAAATTAAATAATATTTTTTAAATCAAATTAAATTAATTTTTTGAAATTAAATTTAATAATTTTTTAAATTAAATTAAATAAATAATTTATTTTATTAAAATTAATATGTAAGGTTTATTTTAAAAAATGAAAAATGTTTTTTTTTAAACATTTCTTAATACATATTTTCTATAATGAAAGAACTTATTTAATTTTAATTTAATAAAATAAAAAAACAAAATTTAAAATAATAATAAAACAAAAACTAAAACAAGAAAACTTTAAACTAATTAATTTTTTTAAAATTAATTTAAATTAAATTATTAAAATAATTAAATAGATTTATTGTTTAAAAATTGATTAAAAATATAAGCTGCTCTTTCCGGTGCCCATTGAGGGACCTTTTAAACAATTAAATAAAATATTTATTTATTTAATTAAAATTACCATGTGCCCAACACCTCGAACTAAAATAAAAAAAATTAATTTTTAATTAATTAATATAAAATAAAAATTAAACCAGTTAATAAAGTCAATCCCTCATATTCTGTTACAAAGCCACCAACTTGGTCTTCAAAAATCCAGGCTTGTTTAGGGTTTATTAACTCAAGTTTATTTTTTTATTTAAAATTAAACTTTAAATAAATAAACTTTAATTCCAAGTTTTGAAACAAATCTTTCTCCAATTAAAAAATTACAAATTCCATCAGTATCTCCATAATAGAACATAACAGGTATTTTTGCTTTTAAAATATTCTTTACAAATTTAAGCATATCAACTAAATATTTTTTAATTTTATTTAATTTAAATAAATTAAAATTTAATTTAATTAATTTATTTTAATTAATTAAATTTAAATAAATTAAAATTTAATTTAATTTATTTATTTTAATTAATTAAATTTAAATAAATTAAAATTTAATTTAATTTATTTATTTTAATTAATTAAATTTAAATAAATTAAAATTTAATTTAATTTATTTATTTTAATTAATTAAATTTAAATAAATTAAAATTTAATTTAATTAATTTATTTCAATTAATTAAATTTAATTAAATTAATTTAATTTATTTATTTTAATTAATTAAATTTAAATAAATTAAAATTTAATTTAATTAACCATATTGACTTTGATATTCTTTTCTAAATGCATCATTACACATTTGCCATTTAATATTAATTTTAGATGGAATATTTAATGCTTCTCTTACTTTAAAATTAATTAATTAAAAAAAATAATTTAACTAACGTTCAGGTAAATTCATATAGTCATGAAATGGTTTTTCTTAAATTAATTAAAATATTAATTAATTTAAATAATTAATTAATTTAAATAATTAATTAATTTAAATAAATTAATTAATTTAAATAAATTAATTATTAATTTAAATAAATAAATAAATTTAAATAAATAAATTAATTAATTTAAATTAATTAATTAATTTAAATAAATAAATTAATTTAAAAAATTAATTAATTTAAATAAAAAATAAATTAATTAATTTTAATTAAAATTACCTAAAATACAGGGAATAATTGGTTTATCATAATTATATTCATCTGATTGAATTTTAATATTTTCTAGTGTATTATCCTTTAATTAAAAATTTATTTAAATTTTCAAATTAAATATTAAACTTTTTGTAGTAAAAATTGTTCCATATTTTTAACCATAAATGGTGATCTAGAAAATAATCCAAACAATTTATTTTTTGTCAAAATTTGATTTTTTGATCCTTCAGCTTTAATTAAAAATTAAATTAATTAAATTAAATTAAAATTTTAATTAAAATTTAATTAAAGTTAATTTAAAATTAAATTTAAATTAAATTAAATTAATTAATTAAAATTTACCACAATTTCTGTAAATATCATAAGGATTAAATAAACCACTAAAAAGGCTTTGGAAAATTAAAGAAGCCTGAATATATAATTTAAAATTAATTAGGAGAAATAAACACTAACTAAATTAAAACATGTAGTATTTACTTGATTAGCATAGGCATAAATATTACAAGTATCTAATTTAAATGAATTAATTTTTTGATTTAAAAATTAAAGGCTTAATTTATTCAAATTAATAATTAATTTAAAAAAATAAATAAATATTTAATTAAATTAAATTAATTAAAAAATACATACCAACACAATTTTTACAGCATAATTTACTAAAGTCTTTCCAAAGCTGTTCATCTACAGTTCCATGGTTATAAGCGAAAAGCGCAGCTGTGTTAATATTTAATTGGTCACTTAAAGCTCCATTGCCAATTAACATTCCCTATTTTAATTTAATTTTTATTTTTATTTAATTAATTATTTAATTTAATTAATTATTTATTTAATTATTTAATTAATTAAAAATTAAATCTAAAAATCAAATTATAATTTAAAAATACTTTAAAATTAATTCCAAATTTATTTTGCCCATTAATAATTAAATTTGCCAACATTGGTAAATAAATACCACTATATGATTCTCCACTTATAAAAAATGAGTTTTGTTTATAATAAGGAAATTTATTAAAAAATTGTTTTAAAGCTTCATAATTATATTTTGCTGTCTAAAAAAAAATTAATTAATTTAATTTAACTAAATAATTAAATAATTAATTTATTTATTTTATTTAAATAATTAATTATTATATTTTATTTAATTAAATTATTTTATTTAACTAACTTCATCATCATTTGTTGTAATATTATTATCAGTAGAATAAGAATATCCAACTCCAACAGGTGATTCCATAAATAAAATTGAAGCATTTTTATTCCAAGAAAAAGGATTGTTTAATAGTTTTGAAGCATCTCCTGAAATTAAATAAGGACCTAATTCAGTAAACAGGCCAAGAAGAGAAGAACATCCTGGACCGCCATTTAACCATAAAACCTGAGAGAGGGAAATTAAATGAATTAATTAATTAAATATTAATTAATTAATTAAATTTAATTCAATTAATTAATTAAATTAAAAAAAAATTAATTAATTAATTCAATTAATATTAATTAATTAAATTAATTAATTATTTAATAAATTAATAATTAATTATTTAATAAATTAATATTATTTAATTAAATTAATTAATTAAATTAATTAAATAAATAAATTAATTAATTAATATTTATTTTAATATTTAACTAATATTTAAATTTTAAATAAGCCTAAATAATTTTTAATTTAAACAATTAACCAAAGGATCCTTTTCTGGATCATTTTGTGATTTTGTCAAAATATAATGAATAAATTTAGTTTTAGAAACTTGAAGATAACCTAAAAAATAATATTTTAAACAATTAAATATTTAACCAGAATATTGCTTAAAATTAATATTAAAGTCTTGTTTAGGCAATTTTTCTTTTATTAAATCATTCTCCCCATTTTGATTTATTTCTTGTCCAAATAAATTAAAAATAAATAAATTTAATAAAATTATTTTTTGAAATAAAAATTTATTATTTAATAAATTCATTGAAAATTTTATTTAAAAAATAAATTAAAAATAATTTAAAATAAATAGAAAAATTCAGCTATTTATTTAAAAATTAATGTAAATAAATACTTTTTTAATTTAAAGTATTTTATTGATCTAACTAATAAATTCTCTATTATTTAAAAATTTATTTTTGCAGGTTTACCTTAAAAAAAATTTTTATTATTTGCATATAATGAAGGTAAAAGCCTAATAATTTTTTTTCTTTAGTACTTTTTATTAAGCAACAAATAAATAAATAAATAAAAATATTTCTAAATAATAGAAATAAATAAATAAATAAAAAGGATAGTTGATGGTGTGTATTGAAGTTTGGTTTTTTATTCTTTTACCAAAATAGATCAGTTTATGCAAATATATGAAAATTGATTTCTACAAAAATATTTTTATTTTATTTAATATTTATCTAAAATAAGTAATATTATTATTTTTAAATTATTTAATTTTAATTTTTTTAAATTAAATTAATTTTTTATTTAATTAAATAAAAATTAATTTAATTAAATTTTAATTATTTTTTTATTAAATTAAAATTTAATTTATTATTTAATTAAATAAAACCTTAATTTAATTATTTTTTTAATAAATTTAAATTAAATTAAATTTTTTTAAATTAAATTAAAATTTAATTTAATAATTTTTTAATAAATTAAATTTTAATTTAATTAAAAAAATAATTAAATTTAATTATCTTTTTAATTAAATTAAAATTTAATTAATTTAAAAAATAATAATTTAAATCCATTAAATAAACAACAATTAATATTAATTGAAAAATTAAAAATAGATTAATTAAATTAAATTTAAAAAATGAATTAACACCTGACATATCATTTTTCCTTCCTAATATTAAATTATATTTTGGAAATATTTTAACCATATTTTCCCAAAATTTTATTCTTTCTGTTGGAAAATATTCATCAATTGAATTATTAATTAAATTAATATTTAAATGAAGGAAAGGCTTTAAAATTGTGTTTTTTGGCCAAAAAACTGTATTTATTGAAGGATTTCTATTTTTTTAAAAATTAATAAATTAATTTATTTAATAAAGAAAATTAAATTAATTAAATTTAAAAAAAAATGTTTACCCATAAATAACAAAATTAGAAATAAAAGTAGTCATTAAAGCTTCCATTCTTTAAATAAAAATAAATTAAATATTAAAAATTAATTTAATTAAATTAATTTTAAAAAATACTTTAAATCCTCTTCATCATAAAAATAATCAGAATAAGGATTTCTAAGCACATAACGATGATCATTATCGTGAAAATTTGCTTTAAATTAAATTAATTAATTAAAAAATAATTTAATTAAAATATAAAATAACCTTTAATTTTTATATATGAAGGAAATAATTTTTTATTAATAAATTTATTAATATAAATAAATAAAGGCCATCCTTGTTTATTTTTTATTTCAGTAGCTAATGGAACTATAAATTGAATATCTGCCATTAACTGGAAAAAAAGATAAAAAATAATATTTAAAAATAAATATAAAATTTTAAATTAAATTAAATAATTAATTTTAACTAAAATAATTAAATAAAATAATTAAAATAATTTAATTAAATCAAAATTAATTAAAATAATTAAGTTAAATAATTAAATTAATTTAATAAATTAAATTAATTAAATTAATTAATTAAATAATTAACTAACATGTACGATCCTTTCCAAATAAAACCAATTATCCAATATCTCTGGTCTATTATAATTTAAATAAAAATTAGAAATATGTTCAAGCACCAATTCACTATAATTTTCAAAATATTCTTTTTTTACAATTTTTTGAATTAAATAATTTTTAAATTCATTAATTCCAAAATTATTTAATTCTTCTTTTGGAATGCAAAGATGACGTAGTGAATTATTACCAAGAAATAAAACTTTAAAATAAAATAAATTAATTAAATTAAAAAAATTAAAAGGAACTATATCCAAGTGGATCCAATTCTGTAATTCCCAAAATTGTTGGCTTAGGTTGAGTTAATTTAATTAATTCTCCAAAATCATTAGGTAAAAAGTCATTATCCAAAATAGGACCAAAAATGTCGTAATTAACGTCTGGTATTGTTGAACCCTAAAAATAAATAAATTTATTATTTTTTTTAAATTTTTTTAATTTAAATTATTTCCTAGAAAATAAATTAATTAATTAAATAAATAAATAAATTTATTAATTAATTTATTAATTAAATAAATGAATAAATTAATTAATTAATTAATTAATAAATGAATTTATTAATTCATTTATTAATTAAATAAATAAATAAATTAATTAATTTATTAATTAAATAAATAAATAAATTTATTAATTAATTTATTAATTAAATAAATAAAAAATTTATTAATTAAATAAATAAATAAATTTATTAATTAATTTATTAATTAAATAAATAAATAAATTTATTAATTAATTTAATAATTAAATAAATAAATGAATTTATTAATTAATTTATTAAGTAAATAAATAAATTAATTAATTAGTTAATTAATTAATTAATTAACAATTTTATCCATTGCATCAAAATATTCCTCAATATTCTTTGATTTAAGACAATGTTTAATATTCTCCGTTTTATTGGAAATACAACCCAATTCCTTAAATAAATTATTGCTAACAGAAACAACTCGATCATTTGCTGCCCTTGAAGTAAATATTGAACCACTCATTTGAATAGATTGTTGAAATAAATCTAAGAAAATAAATACAGGTTTAGTAATATTAAATTAAAAAAAGGACTACTATTAGAATTATTTTTTCATTTTAGAGTTAAAAAAGGAGAAAAGTTCACCTCTTGTAAAAGGAGAAACTCCAAGCGTCGCAACTGCTGTAGAACCGGCAGAATAACCCAATAAAGTTATTCTTTCTGGATCACCCCCAAATGCCTTAACGTTTAATTTAATCCAAAGCAAAGCTTCTGTAATATCCCAATATCCAAAATTACCAGCAAATTGGGAACTTCCAAGGGAAGAAAACCCTTAAATTAATTATTTTTTGTTTTAACTTTATTTAATTGTTTTGCCCAAAAATCCAATTCTAAATTGAACAGCAATTACAATTATTCCTTTTGATAAATATTTCTTTCCAATATCTACAAAATCCTTTAAATAAATAAATAAAATAAATTATTTAAAACATTCTTTTTTACTTTATATCGTCTCATTGATTGCGTCTCAAATCCACCTGTATAAACTAAGACAAGTAAAGGTAACAGACCTTCAGTTTCGTTTTCCTTAAATTATTGCTTAATTAATTTAATTAATTAAAATTAATCAATTAATTATTAAAATTAATTAATTAATTTAATTAACATTAATTTAATTAATTAAAATTAGTAAATTAAATAATGTTAATTTAATTAAATTAAAATTAAATTAATTAATTAAAAAAACATTTCTGTGTGGAGCAAATAAATTAATGTAAAGACAGTCTTCACTATGTTGGTACCAATCCCAAGTCCAATTATCCAGGCGATGGTGTTGAACACAGACTTTCGGTTGATCTAGTGCATAGACTATTTTACTTTCATTTTGTTCAATGGGTAATGTTTTCTATTTAATTTTTTAAAATTAATTATTTAATTTATTTAAAAAATTACTACATATTTATTAATAATTTTAATAAATAATTAATATTTAATAAATAAATTAATTAATTAATTTTTAACCTTTTAAAAATTCAACCAAAATAAACATATAAATTAAACCAAAATTTAAATTTAAATTTTAATACCTCAAATCTTAAATTCCCAATAGGAGGAGTCGCATAAGGAATTCCAAAGAAAATATCAACATTAATTAATTGTCCTTCCTCGACTTCTATTTTTTCTAATTTTCCAATAATTTTTCCAGTAGAAGTTTGAACTGTGACAAAATTTTCTTTACCGAATATTACTTGAAATAAAATAAATAAAAATATAAGAGAATAATAGAAAAGCATTTCTCTTATTTTAAAGAATTTTTTTAATTAAAAAAGAAATCTAAAATAAATTTTAAAATTCGGAAGAAAATATTAAAATTATTTAAAGAATTTTAATTACTTATATTTAATTTTGTACAAATTTTAAAATAAAAGATACTAATTAATGGCAAAATTTGATAACAAGAAATCAATTTATAAATATTTTACAAGTGAAGAGCATATAAATAATTGATAAATTAATTTATTGAAATAGTTTAATAAATTAATTATTTTAATAAAGTCAGAAACTGATAAAAAAAATAAAACATTGAAGGATACTAGAAATAAATATAAATATCTAACCAATAAAGTTATAAGGTACTTTTCCTTTTTGCCAACAAAAGTCCGCAAATTTTGTCCGCAAGAAATTAATAATTTTTTAAAATTTTTTACGAAATTTAAATCTTTTGTATTTCAAGTCAAGAGAATACACCAATTTAATTAATAAATTAAAAACCCGTTAGTACATAGAATACCCTCAATAATTTAACAAATAGAGGCAATTAACTCTTTATTTTATTTATTCTTCTTCAATAATAAAAATTGGGGATTTAATGTTTTTTATTCGTTTTTCCTCCAGTTCTTTTTGCTTAAGTTCGGCAAGTTTGGAATAATTAATAATATTAGAGGGGTCATGCCCAACAAGGTCTTCCTGGCAAAATATTGTTTTATTTAATTTAAAAATTAATTAATTAATTTAAATATTTAATAGAATATTTAATTGATATTTTTAATTTAAATAAATCAAAGGCCAATTTTTTAAATAATTAAAAAAATATTAATTAAAATATACTTTTGTAAACTGTGGAGAACTTATAGTAGTAATGCGCTCTGTTAAGCATTTTATTTGTTCTGTTAAAGAAGCCAATTTATTTGAAACGGATTTTTTGTCTACAGCAATTTTTGTTTCCAATGCCTCATAAATCTATTAATAAATTTTAAATTTATTATAAAATTAAATTCAAAATAACCCTATGATTTGATTTAATTAAACCATCAAATTCTTTGCAACGTCCATTACGTTCAAACATTTCTTTAAAAAGCTCAATTTCTGGTTTTAAGAGTTCAGAATGGGAAAATAACTGTTGCGGTTTAATTGGGATATTTCTCTGAACTTCATCTAATGACATCCTGAAATTTCTAAATTATTTAAAAATTAAAGAAAAATTGTTTTAATGTTTAACAGCTGATTCTATAAATAAATAATTAATATTAACATTTTTGTAGTTAACACAAAGACATTCATAATTTTTTACATTTTGAAATGCTTAATGAGAGAGTACATTAAAGAAAGAGAGAAATAATGAAACATATTAAATTTAATTATAAATTAAAAATATTTTGACAATTATTTATAAACTTTTTTAATAATTAATTTTTAATAATATTTATGTACATATTTATTCTTTAAAAAGCCTTTAAAATTATTATTAAATATTTTTCAGTAAAAAATTAAATTGTATTTTTTTTAATGAATTAAATAATTTTTAATTATTTATTTTTTATTAAGCAATATTTTATAATACACAACTTTCATCTTCAACTTTTCCAAATAATTCGTAACAATCTGTACTTTTCAAAAGACGGTCGTCATCTCTCTATAAATTAAATTTAAATTAATTTATGACTTTTTTAATTTTTAAATTTTAATTTAATTTCCCCTCCCTTTAAACCATTAAATAATGTGTCTGAAGAATCATTTTTGTTGAACGAGAATTTTCATTAAATTCAGAATTTATTTCCACTGCATCACTTTCATCAAAAAGACCCATCTGATCACCAATTAACAAAAAACGAGGTAATTCTCCATCTCTCCTTTCATTTATCATTCGTAAACAATTTAAATTACAGCTTCTAATCCAAATTGTTATGTGCTCTAATTAATTTAAATTAAATTAATTAAAATAAAAATAACCTGGATGTCCAATATCACTACTTTTCCATTCCATAATTCGAACATTTCGTAAAACTGTATATTCTGTTGAACTATCTCCAATAAACACTTTGGCAATATTATTGGGTGAAATTCTGAAGAATAAGGCTGAAAGGGAAAGGAAAATTTAAATTAAATAAATTGATATGTGTAAAATTTTAAAACAAACTTTTTTTTAAATTAAATTAAAAATTAATCTTTTTTTTTTAATTAAATTTAAATTAAATATATTCACAAACAATGTGTGTGTAGAGAAGGAATAGTGCATAAATTAAATATATTATATGTCTCATGATAATTTAAATAAAAAAAGGACATTTTTTATTAAACAATGAATGAGTCAACAATATAAAAAAAATATTTTAAATAAATTCCAAAAATATATTTACAGACATATTTTATTATTTAATAAAGTACAATTCAAATAGATTGAAGAAAAAGTATTTGCATAATTTTTGGTTTATTATTTATTCTATATAATTGAGAAATATTTAACCTTATCCGCAAAATGATTAATAATTAAATATTTATTAAATTAATAAAAAAGAAAAATTAATTAATTAATTAATTTTAATTAGCTTAAATTATTTAAATATTTTTTTAAAAATTTTTTTAGAAAAATATAAAATTAATAAAAAATAATTTATTGGGTCCAAAATTCGCACAAAATGATGTGAATTTATTAAGGAAGAAAAAATATAAAATAAACAAATATTAATATTTCTTTAAATTTATTAATAAAAAATAAGGCCATGTGAGATGGTAAAAATTAAAAAAAAAAGAATTGTTGTTTATTAATAATTTTATTAAATAAATTTATGAAAGGGCCAAGCCATGTGCTTATTTTTAAATTGTTAGCAAACAAAAAGATTTAAATAAAAAAATTTTTTTTTTATTAACTTGATAAACTTATGATTATGTATTTACAAGAGAAATAAAAAGAAGGAAAAAAGACAAATAAAAAAAAGAGAGCCAAATGAGTATATTTAAAATAAAATATTATATTTTATTTTAAATAAGTAGATGAGTTGGCTTTTTTTTGTTTACATGATGGTGGAATTTTGCACTCAAAAATGGGAAAATAAAAGAGCGAACCCACACACTATTAAATTTAAATATTCCTCTTTAAAAAATTTTAAATAAAATTTTTTATTTAATTTTAATATTTAATTAAATTAATTTTATTTAAATTAAATTAAATAAAAATTAAATATTTAATTTAATTAATTAATTTTATTTAAATTAAATTAGATAAAAATTAAATATTTAATTAAATTAATTTTATTTAAATTAAATTAATTAATTTAATTAAATATTTAATTTTTATTTTATTTAATTTAAATAAAATTAATTAATTAAATTAAATATTTAATTTTTATTTAATTTAATTTAAATAAAATAAAAATTAAATATTTAATTCTTATGTTCTAAAATAATTAATTAATTGTCTCACTACATTAAAAAATAAAAATTATAAATTTTAGATGTAGTAATAAAAGAAAAATGAGTAATTAATTTACTCACTTTAAAAATATTTAATTATTTTAAACAGCATTTTTATTTACTTGTTATTAATTTCACTACATATATTAATTATTTCTAATAAAAAGAAAAATGCTTACAGTTGCATTAAAAAACTGTTAATTTAAACAAAATTATTAAAAGGTAATTTAATTAATTTATTTATTTATTTAAATAAATAATTAATTGATTATTTAGGTTTAATGGACTATTTTTCTTTAAATTACCTTTACCCTATTTAATTTAAAAAAATGTTTGGACAATCACTTAAACTGTTAATTACCTCAAAAAATTAAAAATAAAAATTAATTCGATCAGTGTTGATTCTGGAGTACTCTTCCAGACTTCCGGCCCCGAAAATTAATTTTTGGATTCATGGCCAGTGGAAAAAGACGGGTGAGCTAGAGCTAGGATCAATCATCGATAAATATTTAATTAAATAAAAACTGTACTATTATTCAACATTTTTATTTATATAGTCCATTATTTCTTAATTAATTAAATAATTAATTAATTAATTTTCCAATTAATTAATTAATCCAACCCAAACCAATTATTTGTTTTTTATATATTTTTTTGTTATGTAAATTTTATTTAAATATTATTTTTTAGTATAAAATTAAATAAAAAAAAATTTTTTTAATTTATTTATTCAATAATTAAAATAGATATGGATTTGTTTTTAATTTTTAATGTCATTAACTTTCTTTTAAAATTAAATATTAATAATTTTTAAAAAATCCCCAACGTTTAAACATTTAAATAAAATATAAATTTTATTTTTTATAAAATCTTTATTTTATAAAATTTTTTAATTTAATTAAAAAATAATTTATATTTGAATTAAATGTTATATATTTTGTAAATTTATAAAATTATAAAAAAAAAATAAAACTCATATTTTTTAAAAGGTTAAGATTTCACATTACATAAAAATAAAATTTAAAAAAAAATAAAATTCAAAAAAGTGAAGTGTAAAAGAAATAGAGAAATGGGGTTATGTATATACAACATATTTACATGTGTCACGTTTAGAAAAAAATAAAAAAAATAATAAAAACAACATTTTTATTTATAAAAATGTCAAAAATGTATAAAAATAATAAAAAGAAAAATTTTAATAAAATTACTAAAAATGAGTAATATTTTTTAATTAAAAAATAAAAATATTTTAAAAACTTAAAGGAAAAATTAATTTAATTAAAATTAAGAAAGAATATTTTTAATTTTATTAAAATAGGAAAAAGAAAAAAAAATTAATTATTTTTTAATTTATTTAAATTATGTTAAATAGTATATGTATGTGTGGTCTTTTTAAAATTAAAAAAAAAGATTTTTTTTAAATATTTATTTATTTTTGTAAAAATATTAATTAAAAGCTGTGGCCTTAGAAATTAAAAAAGTTTGAAAATAAAGATAAGCAAAAATAAAAAATCACTGAACAAACAAATTTTTAAATTTTAATTCCTTCAAAAATAAATTAAAAAAATATTTTCTGCATGAAATAAAATTTTTATTTATGTAAATTTATTAAAAAAATAATTAACAATAAAATTCTATTTAAGGAAAAATAGATTTTTTTCAGCAAAAACTTTTTTTTTTTATTAAAATCGAATTTAATGTAAATAAAAAGAAAAAACGTAAATACAAAAATTCCCGACTCTCGATAAAAAAAATTAATTTAAAAATAATTTTAAATTAATTTAAAAATAATTTTAAATTAATTTAAAAATAATTTTAAATTAATTTAAAAATTAATTGTAAATTAAAAATAATTTTTATTGAAAATAGAAAAATCAAAGAAGAGTTAAAATAGAATTAATATGTTAATTACTTCTGTTAGAAAAATAATTAAATAAATTTTTTATTTAAATATATTAAGAACTTGTTAGTTAAATTAAAAAAAAATTAAATAAAATAAAATTAGTTAAATTAATAAAAATTAATAAAACCTTAAATAAATTAATATTTAAATATTAAAAAAATAATTTTAAAAAATAGATAAAAATAAATAAAAAATAAATTAAAAAAATAAAATCGAAAGCCTCGAGAATTCTCGAATTTTTTAAAAACGATAAATAAAAACGTGCCTATTACTCAGTGTTTAAATGCTTGTTTAACAGTTTTGCGTCAGTTAACAAATAAATTTTTATATTTTTTTCCTTACTTTTTCTCTCACTTTTTTTTATTTTATTTTATTATCATAAATAACTCTACTAAACGACCGCCCATTTTTTGGCCAAATAAAAGGGACCCATCCAAAGAGGTAAAATATACACATTTTACACAACTCTTTTCTATAATATTTTAAATTTTATTTTCTACTCTTTTCTCTCTTTTTAATAAATTTAATTAAAAAATTTATTTAATTTTTTGGAGTTAATTTTAGGCAAATAAATCCCCTTTTTTAATTATTTTTTAAATTTATTTTAAAAATTAATTCTAAAAAAAGCTTAAAAATATTCTTTTATTTTCTCAAAAATTTTTAAAATTATTAAAAAAATATATTAGATTAATTTATAAAATAATTAAAAGCCTTAATAAAAATAATAAATAATTAAATTTTTTTTTAATTTTTTTATTTTTAGATGTAAAATATAAAAGAAAAAAAGGAATTAATTTCCTTAAAATATGATCTCTAAATATATATTTATTTATTTAAATAAATGTAAATAAATACTATTTATTTATTCTCAACTAAATATTACCACAAATAAATTTTGCATTCTCGCATTGCTCAAAAAAATTTAAAAAAAATATTTTTTAAATAATTAGCTGCAATAAAAATTAAAAAAATAAAATTGCGAGACTACAAAAAATAAAACAACGCAAAAACCGGTCATTAAAAAATTCTTCTACTCTTTTATTTTTTAAACTCTAAAAAAAACTTTTTTATTAAATTTAAATCTACACACTTGGGAGCTTAAAATGCGGATTTTTGTTTAATTATTTTAAAACAAAAATTACTACAAACAACACAAAATGTTGGTCTTTAATTTAATAAAGGTAAAAATTAAATTAATTAATTAAATATTTAATTTTTAAATTTTTAGACTAATTAAATAAATTAATTCTTCTACTACCTTTACTACTACATATATTTTTTAAAAAATCTGTTCTCTACTCTTAAAATACTAATCTTCCAAAATTCGATCAGTATTGATTCTGGAGGGCTCTATCCGAATTCCGGCCCCGCCACAAATTGACGGACTCATGGCCAAAGGAAAAAGACGACTGAGCAGGCCCTAGGATCAAACGTCGAAAAAGATATATTCTTTTTTAAATAAACTTTCTTTCTTTTTCTTCATTTTTATTAATTTTATTTATAGCATTTTCTATATTTTAACCCAAAAATCGTATACGCCATTTCTCCCCTTTCTTTTATTAATTTTTAATTCTCCAATTAAATCTTGTTTTTTTACTTGTTCATCCCATATTAATTAATTTATTATTTATCAAAAAAATAAATATTTTTTTAAATTAAAATAATTATTTAATTAATTAATTTACATTATTAAATGTATGATTAAATTAAAAGATAAAAACTTGTCTTTTGAATGAAAAAAATAGAAAAAATTAATTTAAAACATTCTCTCTTTTAGCTAATTTATTATCAATAATTAGTCATTTTACATTAAAAATATTTAAAGAATATTTATTAATATTTAAGGTTTTTTTCTAACATTTTCAAAACACAAAATAAAAAAATTAAAATAAAAAAAAATAGAAAAAGAAATATTTAATTTATTTGTTTATGTTTAAACCCCATTTCCCCTTTATAATTTTTAATGACAGCCACTCTTTTTCCAACTGATTTACTAGACCTTTTATATAAAATATAGAGATATTGTTTATTAAATAAAGTACATATTATTTATATATATTAATTTATTATTTTGTTATTTTGTCTAGGATGATCGTATGATTTTTTAAAAAAAAGGACAAGAAGACAAGTGCAAGGGTAAGGAAAAAAATTAAAAAAAAAAAAGAAAATTGAGAATAAAAATTTAAAAAAAGTTAAAAATGATAAGAAAAATCAAAAATTATGTTCAGACAATTTGGAGTTTTAATAGACAGACAATTAGGCATTAATAAATAAATAGAGAATAAATTAAAATACCTAAAGAAAAATAAAATATTTTATTTTAAAAAATAACTTGGCTAAAAATATTTTTTAAAGAATTTTATAATTATTTATTTTAATAAAATTAAAAAATACTTTTTCATTCCAAATTTTATAAAATAGGTCTAGATTGATTTAACGAAAAAAAGAAAAATAAAAAAAAAAGCAAAAATCAAAGTCCAAGGGAATCATAATTTTAAAGCAAAGTTTACTTAACATTAAATGAAAGGAAGAAAAAGAAATTTAAAAATAATTTTGCATGTTTTTTCTTTGTCAAAAAATAAAAAATTATTAATTTAAAAAAAAGTCATAAGATAAATGAACAACATAGTAAAGTAGAAAATTAAAATGATTTATTAATGGGTGATGACATAGCAAAATTATTTAATATATTTATTTATATTGTTTAAAATAAAATAAATTTATTTAAAGAGAGATAATTATTTTAATAATATTTTTAAATAATTAATTAAATTAAAAGATTAATTTAAAAAAAAAAGGAAATAATTTAAAAATTAATTTAAAGTTAATTAAAACACCTACCAAATTTCCGCCCATTTGGAGAATTAATTATATTTCCACAAAGTTCACTAAATGTAAGCCTAGAACAAGAAGAACATTTTACTGTGCAACTTAATTCTGCGCAGGTGCAAGCGCCTGTCTGGAGACATAAAGTTTCTACAATCTAAATATTAATTAATTAATTTTATTTAAATTAATTATTTACATCAGATTGTGGTTTATCGCTTTTTTCTGATATTAAATTTAAAATATGATAATTCTGTGTAGTTGAAGTTGTAGTA
This sequence comes from Meloidogyne exigua, assembly GCA_018905775.1. Taxonomy (NCBI): domain Eukaryota; kingdom Metazoa; phylum Nematoda; class Chromadorea; order Rhabditida; family Meloidogynidae; genus Meloidogyne; species Meloidogyne exigua. Next base: position 348,119 of record JAGUQR010000013.1, read on the forward strand.
GTAGTTATTAACTAAAATATTAATAATTAAATAATTAATTAAAAATTAATTAAATAATTAATTAAAAATTAATTAAATAATTAATTAATTTAATTAAATAATTAATTGAATAATTATTTAATTAATTAAATAATTACCTATTTTTATTAAAAATTAAATTAATTAATTGAATAATTATTATTAATTAATTAAATAATTTATTTAATTTTTAATTAAGTTAATTAATTATTTAATTAAAAATAAACTAATTAAATAATTTCAATTTTAATTAAAATAATTTAATAAAATTTTAATTTATTAATTTTTAAAACATTTAAAGGAGTATTTTTTTCTTCATTTTGTGTAGCATTTAATGGACTTAGAAAAGAAGTAGAAACAGGAAAAATTGCAGAAGGAAGAACACTCTTTTCAGAATCTGAAAAAACTGAACGACGTTCTCTAATTGTTATATCTTCAATAAAGTCTATATCTTGTGGTAAAACAATTAATTGTGCAAGGGGTAAGTCTTTAAAATAAATAATGATTTTATTAAATATTTAAAAAATACTAACGATGATACATTGCATTAATTGCAATTGGGGCTAAATTTTCTGGTTGATAGCCACCATTTGGTTCAAGTAAAGTAACTAAATAATTTGACAATTAATTAAATTAATTTAATTTAAAAAAAATTAATTTAATTAAAAAAATTAAAATTAAATTTAAAAAAATATTAAATTAATTAAAAAAAAATAATTTAATTAAAAAAATTAATTTTAATTAAAAAAAAAAATTTACTAGAATAAACAACATCAACTTCCTTTTTCAAATTAATTAAAACAAAATGCACAGCTGTTGCACTAACCCGAGGGTCAACTTGAAATTTTGCCGAACCCTTCTAAATAAATTAATAAAAATATAACTTAATTTTACAAACCAAAATATTCACAAAATGTGAATAAGAAGTAAATCCTGTAAAAATTCCATGTTCAATTTGTAATGAATTAATTAATTGAGAATTACAACTTTAAGTAATATTTAATTAATTAATTAATTAATTAAAAATTAATTAATTAATTACCGAATAGTAACTGTTTGATTAATAAATCCAGCTTGTATTCTTCTTTGTTTTAAACTTAAAATTATTGGCTCAACATCATTTGGGTCACGTCTTGATCTTCTCCTTTTTTCAATCTGCACCTTTACGCCTAAAAGAAGCTGTGCATCTCCATTAGATTTTAAATCCATTTGACGGATATTAGGTCTCACAAACACTCCAAAAGGTAAATCTTGGTCTTTAAAAAGTCTGCTAATATTTGATTGTGAAGATGAGGAATAAATAGTAAAGTTAGCCTAAAAATAGAAATACTTATTTTTAAGTAAATAAATGTTAAAGGGTAGAGAGATCAGAGAGAAGAGGCTCTCTCATTCTCTGCTATAAATACAAACTTTTTTTTCTTAAAACTTTCTTTTAAATAAAATTAAAGTTTTACATTAATAGTTCCAGTCAAAGCCTGATGTATTTGACGTTGAGCATTAACAACAGCAAATTGATGCAAGGCGCGTGTAGCAAAGAAAGTGTCCTAAATAAAATAATTAAACATTTTTAAATAAATTACTAAAGCATTTTCATATTGTCTGTTACTGTCTTGTTGTTCAATTAACCAATTACTTAAAGCTTCTAAATTAAATTCATTCCTCCAGAAACGATAAATGCTTTGATTTTGTGTGTATGCAAGTAAAGCTAAAGAATTAATAAGCACAAGAGAACTCTAAAAAATGAAATAAATTAATTAAATTAATTTTAACCTTCTGAAGACTTTTTTCAATTAAATCGTGTTTAATTAATTTTTTATTAGTAGAATAATTAATTCCCCAGTAAGGCACTCGATTATCGTTTATTGTTCTACTAGCAAGTTTTGCACGCATTTCACTTCTAAAATTAAATAAATAATTAATTTAATTTAATTAAATAATTTAATTAATTAAATAATTAATTAAATAAAATAATTAATTAAATAAAATAATTAATTAATTAATTAATTTAATTAATTAAATAATTAATTAAATTAAATAATTTAAAATTAAATAATTAATTAATTTAATTAAAATAACCTAATAGCAGGTGTAGACATATAAGCAAATGCAGCAATTATACGCACATCATAATCAGCACTCAAATCAACAGAACGATAAAAAGAGGTGTGCAATTTCATCCAAGCTTCCTTTGCCAAAGAAGACTGTTCATTTATTAGTGACTATTTTTTATTTTAATATTTTTCTTTCTTAATTAATTAATTAATTAAAGATATCCCTTTTTAGATTAATTAATTAATTTATTTTTTAATTAATTAAAATTATTTACTGCGGCACAAGAATAAGCAGAACAGTCTAAGACAACTTGTACAATTAATGCTTGTAAAAATAACCATTTGCTATTTTTGTCTGGCTGAAAATATTATTTTTTATTTTATTTAAATTAATTTCATTTATTTAAACTAATTAAGTTAAATTAGTTAATTTAAATTAATTAATTAAAATTAATTTAAATTAATTATAATTAAATTAAATTTATTTAAATTAATTAATTAAATTAATTTATTTAAAATATTTTAATTAAATTAATTAATTAATTAAAATTAATTTAATTTAAGTTATTTAATTTATTTAAATTAATTAAATTAATTTATTTAAATTTAAATTAATTAAATTAATTTATTTAATATTAAATTTACAAATTGAGCAAACACATCAAGCCCTGCAATAATTTGTTCTTTATCATCTTCACCATTTAATATCTGTAGAACAGTTTCAGCAAGGTATTGTATTGGGGAACAAATCTAAAAATTTAATTTAATTTTTAAATTAATTAAATAAATAAATTTACATATTCATCAGGTGTACGTTGTTCACAAAGTAATGAAGTAGCTAAGGAAGTTAAAACCTTAATTTAATTTTTTTGTTTTAAAAAATTAATAATTAATTAATTAATAATAAATATTAAATTAATTTTTAAATTTAAAAAATTAAAAAAAATTACCAAATTACGTTCTTCAGAATTTTTTGGCTTCCCAAACTCCCCAAATGCACAAAACTTTTTCCCTTCTTGACAATCAGAAAAAGTAAGTAATTCTGCTAATAAATTGCCCAAATGTTCTTCTTTTTGTTCTAACCATTCTTTCTTTAAATTATTTCTCCAAATATTTTCATTAGAATTTTCAAACCCAGCAAGCAATAATGCACGTAAAGATTTAAATTCATAACTGGTTTGAGACAATTCTTTTAATAAATTGGGTAATGAATAGCCTTAAATTTTAAATTAAATTAATTTAATTAAATAATTAAAGTATTATTAATTTTTTAATTAAATAAAATAAATTAATTAAATTAAATAAATATTTAAAAATATTTTGTATATTAAGGCATTAAAAATAAATATTAATTAAATTAACCTTGAAGAGGTCTATTTAATTCTTTGCTTTTCATATAATTTCCTTTAATTAAACCCAGCTTAGAAAATTCATTATTTTGTTTATTTCCTCCTCCTCCTTTTTTATTATCTTTTGACCGTTTTCGTCTTGTTTCAACAATTGAAGGTGAAATTAAATTAACCGGAGAGCGGTTACGTAAACGTTGCAAAAACTGATCAGAATTATGTGAAAGAGATGAAGAAGAAGCTGCTAAAAGTTCAGTTGAAATTTCTGGAGGAAATGAAGCTACAAATTTTGAAAATTCTACTTGAATACTAAAAACTTGAAGACCTCCAGGATTTATTTGAATCTAAATAGATTGTTTAATAAATAGTTAAATTAAAGGATATTTTTTATTTTACCAACCAAATTCACTAAAAATCTGGAATTAAATTCAGCAGCATCTAAACGGCTCTTTTACGACTTTTAAAAATTTATAAGGGGTTAAATATAAAAACTCTTCAAAGCCTTTTAAATTTAAGCTAACCTGAGTAATTAATTGCTTCTTTTCCTGTCCAGTATCAATAATCATTGAATCATCTTCTTCTTCATTATTATCATTTTCTTCATCCTCTAAAGGTTGTTGTTGGCTATAACTAATTATATCTTGTGTTGAATGTAACGTTAAATAATTATTAGAAGAATGCTGTTTAATTGTTGCTGTACCTTCTCCTGATTTTTCACCTAAAACGTGTTCAAGCGTTACAGTTCTTGAAGGGAGGCCTTGACGTTGATAAACAACTATTTGACGATAATGTTCTTCTATATCAACCCGTTTGTGTACACTAATTTGTTTTAATATACGATCCAATACCTAAAGAAATTAAATTTTAGAGGACACAAATTTAAGGGATATAATAGAAATAATTAATAAAATAATTAGATGTTTATAAGTATTAGATAAGATAATAAATTAAACCATTGACTGTTTACCTACCTATAAACAAAATAAAAACAAGACAGAAAGTGTAGGAGTAAGTTAAAGTTCTCACGCCTAATACTAACTACTACATACTTAAGTTTATTTGTTAAACTTTTTCTTTCTAAATTATTTTATTTAAAATATATATGTATTTCTAACTAAGCTTGGGGAATATTAATTAATGATTATTTAAATTACTTAATTCAGTCAGATTTTTTCCAAACTATTTATTTATATTTATTTACTTGTATATTTTCATCACGGCAATGCCATCCATGCCCTTTCAATACTTCTTCATTTCTTAATTCAAAAGAAATGTTATGAAGACCAGGACGCAAAAAACGAACAAAAAAACGTTTTTGTTGAATCGGTTTATCAGAAGTAAGCTCTATACGTGTAAAATCAATTTCCCCAGCAGCCCCGTCTCTGCCTACATCTCCACATACTGAAGGGGAAAGGCCTTTAAAACAAACTGCTAATCTTTTATTTTCTTTTAAATTTTCAGCTGAAACTGTCACCTTTTAAAAGTTTAAATTAAATTAATTTTTAATTTAACTTTATACTTTAACAGAGATTGTCTCATTTACATAAATATGTGAGGAAATATCAACATCCATAAATACTAAAAAAAGAAAATATATTAAAATGAAATTAATTTAATTTTTACTTTTCTTCTGAGCTAGTAATGCTTCTCGATTTGACAGTTGACAAACATCTCTGCGCCCATTTGTCCAGAATTTTGAGATAAATAACCATTCAGTTAGAGTGTGTGGAGTCTGTAAATTTAATTCCAATTCCCCAAGCTGACCAATAATGTAATCCTTAAACAGCCAAACTTCAGGGAAAAAGTGGCGTAATAATACATCATCGTTTTTATTATTAGAATTTTTAATTTTACCATTTCGAAAAGCCTTAAAATTAAATTTAATTAAAAAAAAGTTAATTTACCTTTAAATCTTCCATTTCCGCATTTTTTAATTTTTCAGGAGTATTTTCAACATAAGATTTTTTATTTAACATCCACATAAATTGATTACTATTTCCTGAAGTTTTTATAGGCCAAGCATTATTTTGTTGATTATTGTGGTTATTTTCTGTTAAAAATCCATTTGCAGATTCTCGAATAATTTTTTGATGTTCACATTCTTCCTTTAAAAAAAATATAAAATTAAAAAAAAATAAATATTAAATAAATACCTGTATTTCACGTAAACAGTCAGTAGAGAATTTTGATAAAGAAATTGGTATTTTTATTTTACCAAACTTGTGTTCATTTTCATTATTATTATCTTCATTATCATCAAACGGACATTGAGGAGTTCGTTTCCCAGCAAGTTGACAAACTTCTTTTCTTTTTAAAAATAATTTTTGTAACTCTAAAATGTTCGAAAACCAAATAAAATTATCAACAAAATGTTCTCCAGGTTCGGGGCTTAAAAATTCAGAAAAAGTCCATAATGGATTAGATAGTAAGGCAGAGGACTGAGAATTTTTAATTAGACCATCCAAACGACTATCTAAAAAATTAAATAAAATTAATTAAATTTTAATGTTTTTAGTTTAACCATAAATGTGTAATGTAGCTAATGAATTAGGCTGTGAGTAGAGTGTTATATTAATTGGAACACCAACAGTTAAATTAGCATTTGGAATTTTTATTCCGTATTGCTAAATGAAAATAAACAAATTTTAGTATTAATTTAATTAAAAAAATATTTTTAATATTTTACAAAAAAAATATAGAAAATTATAAGATATTTAAAAATTAATTAATTTTATAATTAATTTTTAAGAGAGAAAAATAAAATTAAATTTTTTAAATAAATAAATGTTGCTAAAAATACTCTCTTTAATTTAGGTATATTTATTTTAATTAAAAATTTAATAATTTTTAAATTATAAAATTGTTCAGTATTTGTTCCCTTTAATAAAACAAATATTATATATCTCAAAAAAAAAAATATAATAATTTGGGTCGGTGCTTATTAAATTTAATAAAATTGTTTTATCCCTTTTAGCGCAACAAAAAAAGGAAAATCCTTTCTCTCTTTTCTTCTCATCACCAAAAATAAGGAACCAAAACAATCAACTCTTCTACTATTTTATATTCCTGAAAATCCCTTTTTCATTTAAATCCCTTTTTTAGGAAGAATTGATTAAAAATAAAATAACAGAATTATTTAAATATTATTAATTAAATATTGCTTCAGAAAATAAATTATTTTTTTAATTAAAAAAAATGTTGCAAACAATTTATAAAAATATTAGATTAATTTTATTAATTTTTGTTTTAATATTTATTTTACGAAATAAAGGTTGTTTAATTAAAAATTAATTTTAATTTATTTTAATTAAAAAGAAATATTATCAATTAATTATTATGGTGGTGTTCCCGTCCCCGGTCGAAGTATCCCAGCTATTCGTTCATTTGAACTTTTTATTAATCTTTGCCGTTCATCCCCAACATTAGAAAAATTACATAAAGTAGGTTTTACTTAATTAACTAATTTTTAAATTAAAAAAAAATTTTTTTAAATTTTTTAAATAAAAGTTGATAAAACAAGTAAATCCTGACCAAGTTGCGGAAAAACTGCAAAGAAATCTTTATGTTGCAGTTGATGATTTGGATGTAGAAAAGATGACAGGGAAATGGTACACGGTTAGTCTAACATTTTTTAAAATTAATTTAAATATATAAATATTTTATTTAAATACTTTAAAAAATAAATCTAAAAATTAAATTGATTAATTTAATTTTTAAGGTAATTTATGACCCAACTGTGGAACAAAACTATTGTGTTATTACTCATTGTATTAAATATTTATTTATTTATTTAAAATATTTTATAGTTAAATTACTCGATATAAGCACAAATTTTGCAACATTTTCGACCGTAAAGCATTCAATACATGCAAGTGATGGGTCAATTAAAATTTCCTATGGAATTGGTAGAAAATATGGTCCAGACCCTTTCTCTTTTTTAATTACAATGGGACAAGGAAATGAACCTTGCCCTTGTTTGTCTTTTATTTTAATATTAATTTTAATAGAATAAGGCTTTGGAAGTGTGTAGAGCGTGGTACTTTTAATTAATCCGCAAGTTTTGTCCGCAAGTATTAAATAAAAAATAATCTCTTTGGAAAAAATAAATAATATTACTTGCGGACAAAACTTGCGGATTTCGTTAGAATAATTAAAAAGTAACTAGAGTGTTTAAGTATAAGACCCAATTAATTAATTAAAATTCCAAGGAAAAAAATTCATTGGAAAAGGGGCGTAGTTTAAAAATAATAATTGAAGATAATTTATAAATTAATTATTTATAAGAAATGAAATAAAAATATTTTTATAATTAAATTAGGATTAAAATAATTAAAAGAATTTCTTTTAAAAAATTAAAACTTTAATTAATTAATTATAATTTTTTTTAAAACACATTTTTAGATTTCCCAATCAAAGTTGGACAATCAATAATAAATACAAATGAAAAATATAATTATTTAATATTAACCCAGGCTCTTAAACAACCAACAATTGTTATGGCTAGAGATCCAGAACAGTTTTTTTTATTTAAAGAAATTTAAAAAAATATTTTTCTTTTTTTAAGGTTTAATTTAATTTATAAAGAAGAAGTGTTTGATTATTTAAATCGTTTTGGTTATTGGAAAAATCCTTTAACAGGAAGTGAAAATTTAGTATATGCTGACTGGACAAAATGTAATAAAAATAAATTATTTTATGAAGAAATTAATGAAGAAGAAGATGAAAGAGAAAGAAAAACAGAAGGAATTTTAAATAAATTAGAGGGAAAAGAGAAAAGAAAATAAAAAATTTTAATTTAAATTAAAAATTATTTTTTAATTAAATACTCACCTCTTTAGGACAAAATCCAGTTTTTGTAAATAAAAGTCTCATGTCCATAACCATTTGAGAATTTACTCCATTAATTCCATAAACATAAAGAACACAAGGTCCAGTCCCAAAACCTTCAGTTAAAGGGATCTTTATTTGATTATTTAAGTTAATGTTTCCAACAGAAGCTAAGTCTCGTCCATACCCGCATATTAACTAAATAAATAAATTAATTAATTTTCTTTAATTAATTTATTAATTAAAAAATAATAATTAAAAAAAAAAATAGGTTATATAAAATAATAATTAAATTACCGCATAATTTAAAGAAGCTTTTTCATTAATATTTTTAATTTTAGCTTCAATATATTCTCCTTCTAAATATTCTACTTTATTTTGATTTAATTCGATTAAAGAAAAATCAAATGGATTAAAGTCAATAATTAAGGGAATTGTTAATACTTTAATTTTGCTCAAACTTTCATTAAATAATTTTCTTCTAGCCTAAATAAATTTAAATAAAATAATAAATTTAATTAAATTAATTTACTTTAATAATATAAGTAATACAACGACTATCAACTTTAATTTCAGCAATAGTACCCAACCGTTGAATTAAAGATTGGTTAAGGCCATTAATTGAACGATCATCAGAAATGCATTGTATTTTTAATTCAACATTGCCTTCATTTACATAATTATATAGCTAAAATAATTTTTAAAAAAATAATAAAAATAATTAAAATTACGTAAATATGTAGATTTTGTGTATTGCGAGTATAGGCAGGTCTTAACGGAATCTAAAAAAAATATTTTAGAATAAAAGGTTGATCTATTATAAATTAAAATTTAATTAATAAATGAAATAATTAATGGGAAATATTAAGATTAAAAAAAAAGAAATAATAACTATTAAAAAAAATGCGCAATAAAAGTACACACATACATATTTGTTGGTTTATTCTCTTTATATATTTTAATTTTAGTTAATAAGCTAAAACTTAAATAATATTCTCTTTTCTTTTTTACCCTTACTAGACATTTTATTTTTTATTTTTAAATAATAAGGGAATTAATTATTAATTTAATTATTTAATTAATCTTTAATTAATTATTATATTAATTTAATTTGTATTACCATTTCAAAGCCAGCAGTGAAAGGGTCCCATTCTTTAACAATTTTATTTGACAAAAATGACCCTCTTTCAATAACCTCAGTAATTATTTTTAAATTACTTTTTTTCTGTCCTTCATTTATTCCACAAATTCTAAGGTCTATATTGCCTGACCAGTAACCTTCTATTAGCTTTGAAAAAAATTTTTTAAATAAAAATAATTAAATAAAATTACTTGTGTTGAAATTAATTTTTTTGATGGGAAGACTGTTTCATCAAAAACATTTTCTTTATTATTAAATAAACATTTAAGGGTTAATTCACCATTAACTTTCATTCCATGGGCAAATCTAATAATTAAAAAAAATTAATTTAATTTAAATATGTATACCTAGCATTAATTTCAACTTTAAGCATAAAGGGTGAATTATTTAAAATTTCTTCCAAATTCATAAAAAGATGAAATTTTGGGATTTCTAAAATAAAATTTAAAAATTTTTAAAATTAATTAAATAATGTTTAACCATATTCTTCTACTCTTATTGTTATTTGAAAAAGATTAGAAGAACTATATTCATAATCACCGGCAAAAGCAATTACCCTCCAATCTCCAAAACGGAGAAACTAATAAATAGAATATATAAATAAATTATTTAATTAAATATTAAATTAAATATTAAACTATTTAATGAATTAAATATTAAATTAAATTATTGAATTATTTATTTAATTAAATATTTAATTAAATATTTAATTAAATTATTGAATTATTTATTTAATTAAATATTTAATTAAATTATTTACCTTTGGTAAATCAAAATATTCGGTAATAAAGCCTGGAGTATGTCTATCCGTTTCAGAACTCTTTCCATTATTTAACTCATCCTCTTCCAATTCTATGCTCTCATAATTATCGGAAATCAAATTTTCATTGTTAGTTTTGTTAAAAATACGAAATCCATTTGGATCCTAAAAAAATTCTTTTAAAAAATATTTAGAATTAAATAAAAAAGGGAAAAGGAAAAATATTTAAATTTACCAAAAGGTGGAAGTGTATTGGTCCTTTATAAATTTGGCCATTACTTGTTAAAGGTAATGCTTTAATATTAACTAAATAAAAATAATAAAAGTAAAAATATTTAAATAAAAATTAACTTCGTTCAGTAGGTCTATAAAATGCTTTATCTGTTTGTAAATTTATTAAATTTAAATTAGGAGCACCAGCCAAAACATTAGTAATTAAAGAATGTTCAGAAGAACGAGGAGCATCGTTGATACTGACAGAGACATAATAATTTTTTAATAACTTTTTTGAGGAATCAAATTTAGGTGTGTAAATGTTAAAAAGTTGTTGTATTCCTTCTAAAAATAGAGAATAATTTAATTAATTAAAAAAATAAATTAATAAAATTAATATTTAAATAATTAATTAAATAATTTACTTTTTTGCCGAATTGTTTCGCTAAAAACCAAAGTCTTAGTTCCATGAATATTCTCTCCTTCTACTCGAAGAGTAATATCAACTGACTAAATAAAATAAAAAGTAAATAAAATAAAAATATATTTATGAGAAAAATGATGCTTTAAATAGAATAAATATTTTTAATAAATAAATTAATTAAATTTAATTAAATAATTAAAATAATTAAAATTAAATTTTTTTTTAAACCAACTTCGTCGTTTTTAGATGATTTTGTCGGTGTAACGTAAACAATGTTTGTTGTATTCCAATAGAAAACAGATGGCAGAAGTGTTGATAAATGATTATTATGGGATTTTTGGTGTGACAAATTGGCAAAACTTTAATAAAATAAAATTAATTATAATATAAATAATTTAATTAATTAATTAAACCATGCAAAAAGAAAAATATGAACAAAAATTGAGATCATTTTGTGTTGAAAAAATAAAATATTAATAATTTTATAATTAATAAACGTTAAGAAAGATATTTTTTATTTATTTAGCTTAATTGTTGTCTCTAAAAGTAAATTATGCGAAACCATTTTTCAGTTTATTTTATTATTAGATATTCCTAAATAGAATTAAATATGTACTTTAATTACTTTAACGTAAATTCAGATATTAAATTAAAAATTTTGGTACAAATAAGAAATGAGAAGGCTAAGAAAAATAATTAAAATTAAAAAATAAAAAATGCTTAATGTTTAAAACATCTGAATTTAAATATAGAAAAACAATCCATAACTTAATAAATATAAGAAAATGGTAAAAGATTTTCCACGAAGGAAATGACGTTTTATTTTCTAATATAAATTTGATGAGTAGTCGATTAAGGAATGCAAACACCTTTTTTTTTTATTAAATAAAACTTTTTCTATATAAGCCTTAAAATAAAAAAAAAAGTTTAATTTATTTACTTTTATTTTTTAAAGTAATTTAAGCGGATTTAAAGCATAAAAATAGATAAAAAAATTTTAAAAATATTTTTAAAACTTTTATAAGAATGGAAAGCATAAGCCTATTGAAATAAAAAAACTAAAAAATAAGCTTATATATTCCTAAAAAATGGTATCTAAAGTAAAATAATTTGTCAACTAATTTTTAATGACAACGAAATTATCTGTGGTTAAGTGGTATATAATTCAACATTTAAGCAATCGATAGGCTGGATAATAGGCTAAAGAATAAATTTTATAGTGTTTTGAGAATTAAAAAGAAAAGAGAAGAGATTAAATAATTATTTAATTTTCTATAATGATTAAAATGGATAAAAATAAAAATATATATTTCTGCTAACTATTATATATTTTTAATGTTTTTAGGCTAAAAAATTTATTCCCCTCTCTCTTTTTAATCGTCAAATATTTTTTTTTCAATGACTTCTGACTAAATAGTAGTTAATGATTGGCTTGTTGATTGATCGGGGACAAATGGAAAAAAATGAAATAAATATTTTGAAAAGAAAAAGCCCCAAACAAATAAATATCTAAATAATCTTGGGAAATGTTTAAATATTTATTATAAATATATATTTAATTAATGGGAAAAATATTAATGTAAGATTAAAAATTGAGATAAACTGAAGGGAATGTTGTTTAATTATTAAGGTAAATCTTAAACAATTATTTTAATAAAGCTTATTAGAATTTTTAGTCATAAATAATTTTTAAAAAATTAATTTTTATTATACTTTTTCTATAAATTTGTTAAGAAATTTTTAATTTAATTTTAGTGATGTCGGTCTCTTTCTGAACGAGCATATTTATTCGAAAATAGTTAAAGGGAAAAAAATATTTTAATTTTAGTTTATTTTAATGTCTTCTAAAGTTAAGCAAAAAAGCCTTCATTTAAAGCATAAACTCCTTATCTAACTATAATATTCAAGATTAACTACTTTGACGAACATCCAGCACCGCCTGTCTCATGATGAGTTCGATAGTGACGGGAAAAATGATTAGAAGAACCAAATATCTCACAAACTGGGCACCGTTTCTTGTCATGAAGATCCTCTCGTATATCCTCCAAAGGCTGTTGAGTATAATTGCAATTAAGATGTCCAATTAAACTAGTAACATCACTGTATGAATTGAGCTTAAATACAGGAACTCCATTCTGAAAAATTTAAATACTTTCGTATATTTTTTACTTAGCTCATTTTAATAAAAAAGAAAGTCCTTACATTTTTAGCCAAATTGCTGATAGTTTCATTTTTCGTGATCATTACAAATTGCTTTTTAGGAAATTTAGTTTCCAACCTTTTCATAACATTTCCTAAATCCTCTCGATTTATACAAAAAACTAAAGATTTTGTTTAAATAAAAATTAAGGAAAACAATTACCATTTTCTGCTTTTATATATTCAGCAATTCTACCAATCATTAATTTTCCCAAAGATACAGCAACATTGGCATCTTTTGGACGGTATGAAATAATAATGTTTGAACAATTACTTAAATACCTTGTTAAACATTAACTACCAAAACCTAGTTAAGTATGTTATTGAAAAATAAACCTTCTATAAATTAAGCCAAAACAGTCTCTATATAGAGAGAGGATGTCACCTGGCTTCTTTGTCTTAATATAAATATAGTCAATTTTCTAAATAAGATCCTCTAAAATATTTAATCTTTTTTGTATTCTATATTGGTAGCCCTTCTCTAAAAATAATAATTTTTCAGGTTTTTAGTTTTTGCTTCGAAGTTAAAAATTCTATAATTTTAATAAAGAATTGACTTTCGTTAAAAGAACATTATTACGATATCTAGTGTCAGCTGTAGGTTTATAAATAATTAATTTCAAAAATTCAGATAGGATCCTCAATTTAGAAAATTTATAGTAAATATAGTAAAAGAAAATCTTAAACTAAACCTCTATACTGCTTATATAATTGAGTAATTCATCTGGATCAATACAACATGCAAAGAGAAGCTCTAGAAAAAAAAGTTAATTTCCATTCGAATATTTTGTGATTAATAATTCAACTAAGGGTAGCTCAACAACTTTAACAGGAAATTATAACAACAAATGGAAAGGTACATATTTATAATTTTTTAAATTTGTCTCCCATGCATATCTCATATATTAAATCATAAATTATTTAAAAAATAACCAAAAAATCCTGGAAACGATTTTTGTTGTTCAAAACAATTACGAATGACATGAGCCTTTCCAGCATTTTGAATAATTGTTGATTTATCTGTTTCAACAGAAAATGATGTTGAAAGTTTATTTGTTGTTATTGAACATCTATATTTTTGATTATACGTTTTAATCTCCTATAAATAAATGTTTTTAATAATTTATATTTATTAAAATAAATAGAGCAAATATTTAACGAAACGATTTATGAATAAGTTAAAGGTACTATGTAGTTCTTATTTAAAGAATCCTAACTATTGAACTAAAAAATTAGTAAATTATTTTTACCAAAACATTTTGTGCGTCCATAATATTAGTTTGATTGAAATTAGAGGCCTCCAAATTAAACCCAAGATTTAGAATGTTTCTTAAAGCTTCACTTAATAATTTATTATCTTCAAACTCTGGAACAAAACAATTAATATCCTCCCATATAAAGATGGTTGCGCGGAATGCTAAAAAAAAATTTTTAGATCTTTCTTTCAATAAAAAAAATTTCTCACTTCCATTAAATTCTATATTAGAATAAATATATCTAATGTAAACAGTCTGGCTCTAGAAATTATTAAATTGATAGAATATTATAGGTTATAAATCTATGAAATATAACAAATAAGCTTTAACTAAAATTGGAATTCAACAAATGGAAAATGGTGTCCTATATGTATGTAGTGATTGAGATTATATATGGCTGAAAGGGTGAAAAGTTTGTAGAATAAGGTTATTGTTTGATTAGTACATATGTAACTTTCTCAGCTTTATGTTGACTTCTCAGAAAGTTGATCCTTCATAAGTATATATAGGAAAGGAATAAATATGTTGTGATTTAGATTTAGCCTGGGAATGGAAAGAACGTTGATTAAAGATGGCCTAAGATGATAAGAAGGGAAATAGCCTGCTTAAGTGAGTTGGTGAGAAATCAACTTTATCGTGTTACAACATAAAGTATGCTACAACATAATATTTGTTTAGAAATAGAATTGCTAATTTTTTAGTAAGTAATTAAAGTATAATACATACGTATCTACCATAACATTAATCATTTTAGAAATTAAATTGCTATAAAATTGTTGAATAATATTATCAAAAAATTTACCATAATATTTTTAAAAATTCTTCCAACAAACATGGAAACAATAGCAGAGGAAGTTAATATATTCCTAATGTACCAATATTTTCTGATTTGATTTTTTGTTGTTAATATCTTATTATTTACCCCCTTTTTTTTTAAACGGGTGAAAGTTGTTTTACTAATAATTAAATTATTTAAAAATAAAATAACAAAATTTTTATCTCAAAACGAATTTTCCAGCTTCTTGTTAGATTTTGGAATTTACAGGATTTTATTTTAATAAATTACTAGACTAGTAGACATTTATTTCTTTTTATAAATAAATTAATTTATTTTAAATATTACCATAATATATTTAAATATAAATCACCAGATGCTTTAAATATATCAACAAGTTGTTCAATAGGCAATGTTTTTGTTTGATTTAATAATTTTGTTATTATTCTATTCTGTTGTTGTTTGTCTTGATTCATATTTAAAAGGAAAGCGAATGATCTTTTTTTATTAGGGAGGTTGATTTAAAATAATTAATATAAAGAAGTTACTTGTTTTCTCATTAAATTAAAAGAAGCACATGTATTTTTATATAATTTTATATTGTGGTTTATATATTTAATTTATTTGCTTTATTATAGAGCCAAAATGATGATTTTTTGTACTAGATTTTTTACTTTTAATAGTATAAGATTTGCAAGATTTGCTATAGAAATGACTGATGGATGGATGACCTAGACATGAGGGCATAGCTTTATTTATGCTAAAAAATATATAAATGATAAAGAAACATGGTAGAGAAAAATAAATTAAATATGTATAAATATTTAAATTAATTTTAGGTATATTAATATTTCCATAAGTGCAATATGTTCTTCCACAAATTTTAAAGTTTTAAAAAATAAAGATAAAAATAGGCCAAACTTTAGCTAAAATTATTTATTTTAATTTTATAATTCTCAATTAATTTTTCCAACAATAAAACAGCTTAAAAATAAATTGATTATTAACCATTAGGATCCTAAAAGCAAACAAATGTTTGCTTGCGCAGATTTATCCTACTACTTATTTATAATACAAAAATATTTTATTTCATTATTTTTAGTTGTTAAATATTTTTGTTTATTTGTAATAAAAATCATGAACGTTTAAAACAATCCTTAAAAATTTTTAAACAATATTTGGAGACTTCTTTCAAAGTCTAAGAAATTTCTAATAAATTAATCTCATTCTCTTTTTTTTTATTTGATGTATTACACTTTTATTAGTGTTGTTTTGTTGCGGCAAATCGACCCGTCCCTTTTGTCATCCATTTTCTTACCTTTTCACTTTTTCTTTCTCTTTCAACTAACTCTATGTTTTTGTGTTGTAGTAAAAATATTGAGCCAAATCATTAAATAAAAATAAATGTTTCTTGTTTTTTAAAATTCTTTGAAAAGATTTTCTATTTAATTTATTGTTAAATAAACTTGAAATAATTATTTTATTAGATTTAACTTTAAATTTTATTTTAAATATTTTCTTAGATCTGTTCTTCCCCCACGGCAGCACCAACATACCTAATCCACTTCCGTAATGTCCACCTCACAGCATGGATCGATACCACCTCAACAAACAATTGCTTCAAATGATGGTGAATAAATAAATAATTTGAGAATATAAAATTAAACTTATAAAGTTGTGTGGTATTAATTTTAATAATTAAAAGAATGTTTAGTTAAGAAAAATAAATGAAAGAGATTATTTTTAAATCATTTAAAATTTATTTTAAAGGTCTTCCGCTGCATATTTCTCCATTTTATGGTCCTACTTTTCCTCAACAAAATACAGTTGCATCTACTTCTATCCAACAAAAACAGCAAACAACTGGCAGTTTTGATCCTAGAAATTTAGAAATTAAAACACGTTCAGTTGAACAGACTTTGCTTCCTCTTGTTCAACAGGTTTGTTTTTTTTATAATAAAAAATTGAAAGAATTAATTTTAAAGATATCTACTTTGGTTAATTTTAAAGAAACAATTCTTACTGGTGGGAGGCCAAAATCTGATAGAGCACTTCGGGCTGCACTTAAAGTAATTTTTAATTAATGTTTATACATTATTCAAATAAGTTAATTTTATTAAATTTATTTATTTAAAGACCGAGTAATTACTAAAAATACTGATTAATTTTATTAATATATTTTAGACTTAAAATTTTTCTTTAATACTTTATTTTATTTAATAAATAAAATAAATGTCTGGACCTTTTTTAGAATTTTATGCAAGAAGAATTTTTCTTTTTCAGATTGGAACAGCTGTTGAAGCCGCAGTTGAACGCTTTGTCGCCGTAGGAGAAACCATTGCAGATGAAAATCCAGATATTCAACCAGAATTGTATGATGCATGTCATGAAGCCAGAATTGCAGGTTTTTAATTAAAAATTACCTTTAAATTATTTAAATAAATTTAAGGTTCTTCAATTGCTGATTTACACGGTTCAATGTTGGCTGAACCAATGCAAGATTCTTCTAACTTTCCATTGGAGAATGGAGTTAATACAATATTTCCAAATGTTAATACAACACAACTTGTTAGAGCAGCTAGACAATTGCTTTCTTCTGTTACTAGGTTTTTATTTTATTAAATAAATGTTCCTCTATGGATAAAGATATTTTTTACACATTTCTTTTAGAGTTCTTCTTTTGGCTGATCGTGTACTTGTTAAACATATTCTCAGAGCTGAAGACAAAATTTCTTATTCTCTCACAAAATTAGAAAATACTTCAAACTTTACTGAATTCGTTCAAATTTTTACTGAATTTGGTGGACAAATGGTTGATTTGGCACATCGTTCAGGTGATAGACAACAAGACTTGAAGAGTGAAAAACGTCAAGCACAAATGCAAGTTGCTAGAGCTCAATTAGAAAGACTTACCATGCTTTTATTAACGTCTGCTAAAACACTTCTTAGACATCCTGATGATCCTGCTGCTATGTAAATTTTGAATTCTTTTTTCTTTAAAGTTTTTAACGAAAAAAAATTGATTTTTATAGACAATGCCGGGATGGTGTATTTCACCAAATTCGTTCTGCATTACAATTAATAGCTATTTGTGTAACAGATGGAGTTATGTCATTTGATGCAATGAGTGCTTATTCTTCTCCACTTGATGAATTATTTTTTGAAACGGTTAAAATTTAAATATTTAGTTATTCTTTAATTTATTTTAGGACGGTCCTCTAGACATTGGAATTCAATTGACAGCTTCTGTTGCAATTAGACAGTTGTGTGAAATGGTATTAGATTATTTTACTTTAAAATCTTTGAATTATCTTTTTTTTTAATTTTTACTAAAAACTAGTTTATCTGTGCTATTATTTCTTTATAAAATAATTTCAGTTGGATATGTGTCGAATGATGTCTTTAATTGGAGCTGGAGTCCGTGAACGCTTAATTTCTGCCTTGAGTGCTCTTTGTGAAATGAGTATAGATTTTACCGATTCTTCATGGACACCTAATCAACAGAGAGAACAAATTTTAGATTTATTAGAAGAGTGTCGTTTTGAAATGGGAAATTTGGTTAATCCTCCAACTAATGAATTAGGAAATGACGAAAGATTAAGGAATGAAAGTATTCAAGTCACTGTTGAAAGACTAAATAGAAGACTGAAAGATTTACGTAAGCAATTACAACTTGTGGCACTTGAACAGGTTTTTAAATATTTTTACTTTTTTTAATACCAAAACCTTTGCAATTTGTATAAGGTGTTAGAGAAAAGAAAATAGTACACATTTTTGAGAGACATTTGTTAATTAAATTTTAAATTCATTTAAAAAATTTTTCTAGATTGCCACAGTATTTCGTAAGAACGAAGATCAAACATTATTATCCTCTCTAAAAACTTGTTCAATATCTGGCGATATAGATGGGGTTGAACGATTTTTGGAACAGTTTCGTATTCATGCTGAACATTTGCAAGAAGTTAATTTACTTTAATAAGAATTAAATTTTCTATTATTTTAAAGGTTTGTCGTCTACTTCATCACATTTCAATTACTGATTCACTTCATGTATTTACTGGGCATGCTGAGAGGAATCTTCGTTCTCTAGCTCCATTGGTATATTAACCATTTTATTGAATAAAACTTCAAAAAATAATTTAAAGACTTTATTGTCTGGTCGTATTCTCTGTGTTCATCCTTCATCCAGAATTGCACGAGAAAATTTGGAAGTATTTTGTGACACGTGGGCAACAAATGTTTGTACTTTAAATTAGTTTGTTGAAATATTGTAATTTGACCAATTTATGGTGGTCATTTTTGGCTTTGGAATAATTGTTATAATTTAAATAAAGTATTAAATTAAAAGGTTAATGACTTGGCTCGTCTTACAAAAGAAATTGATGCCGCATGTTCAGGCCGTTTGGCAGCAGAAAAACAAGCTTATATGTCACTTCCCAGGCCAGGAGTGAGTAGTAATTCTAATTTTTGGTGGTTATCTAATTGTAATACTCCCCTATCTGGAAATAGTCCTTTATTATCTTCATCAACGCGTTCTTCAACAATCGCTACTTCTTTTGCTTCTAATGTTTTTTGCAGTGGTTTTGTTAGTAATAATAATAATTGTTGTGTTAGTGGTAGTGCTTGTCCTGCTCCTAAGTTTCAACAAAATAATTGTTCTGATAATTCTGGAATTTCTACAAATTATTCTGATAATTTACAACAACCCTCCCTTACTACTAATAATGAAGTAAGAATAAATATTAATTTTGAAGAAAATATTTGTCAAAGAAAATCAAAGAAAGACAATAAAAAGATTAATAAAAGGAAGGAAAGAAATTTATCCGTGGAATCAGCTAATAATAAAGAACATTTCTTGTCTAAAAATATTAGTCAAGATGGAGATTGCTTTGAAGAATTAAAAAAGAAAAATAAAAGTGGAATTAATTTAATGAGTATTTCTGCAATTTTTAGAAAAATTAAAGGAAATAATAATGAAGAAAATAAAAAAATTAAAAATCGAAAGAAAAATGATTTAACAGAGAATATAGAAAATGGGGGAGAAAAAGAAAAAAAATGTAAGAAAAATAATGATGAGAGGATTTTTAATGAAAATGAAAATAATGAAGAAAATTTGAAGGAAATTGAAAATTCTATTAAAGAAGAAAATATTAATGAAAATATTAGCGAAGAAAATAATAATCAAAATGAACACGATTTTAATGTAAAAAGTGAGTCACATTCTCCTGTATATGCAGAAATTATCAAAAGACCAGCACGTGAATTTTCAGATAATTCAATGGCACCAAAACTTGAAGACGTTAATGAGGTGTGTTTTTAGATATTAAAATGAATAATTAAATTAAAAAAATTAATTTTTAGGTATCTCTTAAAGAGGAAGAAAATCAACAAAAAACATGTCCAAATTCAGCATTTACTCCTTACGAAAAATTTATTAATAATCAAAAACAAGAACAACAAAAACCTTTAAAAACTCCACAAATTTTTATTTATAATTCTCCCCCTATTAAAAGACAGGGAAATAACAATAATTTAATAAAAACAGAGTCATCAAATGATGTAATAAAATTTAATAGAACTGGAATAGGGTTTGATGAACCTGTGATTCTTAGGCAATGGGAAGATTCTGATACTACAACTACTTGTAGTACACAGGTTAAACAATTTATTTTTAATAAAAAATTAATTAATTTTTTAAGGATTCTTCAAGTGGTTATATAACAGAACATTCTAAACAACTAACTTTAATAGAGGAAAAGAATAGTTACTCAACTGTAACAAAGAAGAAAACAAAAACTGCTCCGTTAGCTAAATGCGATGAATTAGATGTTGATGATGTTGAAGTTGAAGAAGAAGAGGAATTATACTACAATAATAATGAAAATAAAGAAGAAGAAAATTCTTTTAAAAATTTACAGAAAAATAAAGACCAAAATAATTGCAAAAATAATTTTGTAGTTAGAATGAGAGAGAAAAAAGAGGCTAATAATAAAGAACCTTCAGTTATTAATACTAAATTTGGACAAAGAATTAGTCTAATTTTAGAGAGTCTACAGGCTGAAGCGGAAAGTTTAATTCAATTACAACAACAACACAAGCAGCAATAAACAAATAAAATTAATTTTTGTATTTTTGTATTTCTTAAGTTTTTGTATTTTTTAAGTTTTAAGTTTTGTATTCAAGTTTTGTATTTATTTTTTGTGTTTTTGTATTGTAAATTATTTTTAATTTTTTATTTTTATTTTCATTTGTAATGTTTATTGTGTTTAGTTTTTATTTTTTAAAATAAAAATATTAATTAAAATATTTAATTTTTGTTAATTAATTAATTTAAATTATTTATTAAATTAATTTAAACATTTATGGTAAAATTAAATTAATTTCTTCTGTTTATTGTTTAGTTAGTGCAGTACGCCTTTTATTAAGTTTATTAGAAAATAATTGTTTTATTTAAATTTCAAGTTTTTAAGTTTATGATTATTGTGAGATAATATTTAATTATTTTAATTTAATTTTTAAAAATCACTTAGAATTAAAAAAATAAAAAATAATAACATTTTACCTTCAAATCTTTGTCTAAATTTTAAAATATATTTTAATATTATTTTAAATTTAATTTTAGCGTCATGGAACTACATCTAAACCAACAAAACCAATTACATTAGATTTAGAGGATCATCAAAAGATTGCAAAGGTTGGACTTGAAATGAAACTTTTAACTGATGAAATGGAAGCAGAAGCTGAAAATTGGGATAAATACGCAGAAAATGATATTGTTAAACGAGCAAAGGTAATTAATTAATTAATTAATTTTTAATTAAATTTTGATCTTTTTTTGGTGTAATAAATTAAATATAAATTATTTAAAAATAATTTAATTTTTTTTTCAACCAACTAAAAATTGGGGGGAATATTTAAATTTATTTGCAAAAAACCCTTTATTTTTTATTAATCTAAATTTTCTATACTAAAATAGAAAAATGCGTTAATAAAAAAAAAGTTTTATTAATATTTTTTATTTTAATTCCCTTTTGTGCAAATACACAAAAAATAATATTAAATAATGGGATTTATGTAAATAAAATTAAAAAAAAATTATTTTTCTAAAATTAAATTTGTTAATTTTTTGTGTCTTTTTTAAATTAATTCTTTATATTTAATTAATTATCGATTTTTAATTATTTAATCAAAAATTGTTTGTATTTATTTTTTAGATATTTTAATACCTCTAAACCCATATGAAATAATTAAAATTAAAAAAATTATTTTTTTTTTAATTTTTTATAATTTTTTAGACAATGTCAGCAATGTCTTACAATATGTATTTATTTACTAAAGGAGATGGCCCATTAAAAACAACACATGATTTATTTACCCAAGCAGAATTCTTTGCGGAACAGGCAAATAAAATGCATAAAACTGTTAAAGAATTTGCTTTTGAAGTTTTTTTTCTTTTAAATTAAATAAAATAATTAATTAAAAAAAAGGTACCAGGAAGTGCAGAAAAGAATGATTTATTACAAATTTTAGAAAAAATTCCTGTACATTGTCAACAGTTACAAGTTTTAGTTAAAAGTCCTACAGTTGGGAAAACTGCTACTTTTAATAAAGTTTTTATTTTAAATTTAAATTAAATTAAATTAAATTAAATTAAATTAAATTAAATTAAATTAAATTAAATTAAATTAAATTAAATTAAATTAAATTAAATTAAATTAAATTAAATTAAATTAAATTAAATTAAATTAAATTAAATTAAATTAAATTAAATTAAATTAAATTAAATTAAATTAAATTAAATTAAATTAAATTAAATTAAATTAAATTAAATTAAATTAAATTAAATTAAATTAAATTAAATTAAATTAAATTAAATTAAATTAAATTAAATTAAATTAAATTAAATTAAATTAAATTAAATTAAATTAAATTAAATTAAATTAAATTAAATTAAATTAAATTAAATTAAATTAAATTAAATTAAATTAAATTAAATTAAATTAAATTAAATTAAATTAAATTAAATTAAATTAAATTAAATTAAATTAAATTAAATTAAATTAAATTAAATTAAATTAAATTAAATTAAATTAAATTAAATTAAATTAAATTAAATTAAATTAAATTAAATTAAATTAAATCAAACTTTTATAGGTTGATGCTGTTATTTCTGAAACTAAAAGGTTAATGAATGAAATTGCTAAATTAGTAACTGCTTGTTTTGTATGTGCAACGAAGGTTAAAAAAATATATTAATTCATTTTTTAATTAAATAATTTAATAGTTTGAAATAGAATTTCGAGGTAATATTGGTGGTCATACTGCAGTAGAGGGTGGAGAATTATTAGGGGATTATTCTTCTCAAAGAGCAAGTAGAGAATCTAGTGCAGTTTGGCGTAGAACTCCAAGCATGAGAAGGTAATTAAAAAAGAAAATAAATAATTAATTATTTATTTATTTAATTTTTAAAAATTAATTAAAATAATTAATTATTTTATTAATATTTAAGTTAATTATTTTTAGGCCAATACAGCCACAAACACAAAATCAACAATATTTAACAGCTGGTGGGCCATCTAGTAGTGAAGGATTATAAAATAAAATTTAAAAGGAAAATATTTTAAATTAAATTTTTTAAATTTAGATGGCTAATAGTTTATATAAAAATTGTTTTTTTTATTTTTTTTAATTTAAGTAGTGTTAATATTAGAGTTTAAAAACTTTTCAAAATGACCGGCTTGTAAGCTAGACTTTTTTAACTAATTACCAACTAGACTGGTTATTCAGGATAGGATTGGCTCTCAGAAATAAATTGAATTTTTATTCGATCAGGCATGAAGTTCCTTTGTCCTGAGTTACCTTTACTTTAATTTTAAAAAATTAAAATATTTATATTTTATTAAAAATAAATAATAAAATTAATTAATTAAATTAATTAATTAAATAATTAAATTTAATTCATTAATTAATTAAATTAATTAAATAAATAAATAATTAAAAAATTAATATTAATTAAATAAAATAAAAAAGGCAACTAGAAAAGGTACAATACATAAAATAAATCTAATATTAAATTATCTTATTAAATAATTATAAAAGGCATTGGGTAACAAAGGTAGGCCTTTTAATAATTAATTCAAATTGCCCATTAAATATTTTTTCATCGATTAATTTATAAAATAGCCTTTGTTGTTTATTATAATTTACAATTTTTCCAATAAAAAATAAACACTCTGCATATCTCATTGCTCCGTTTAAATTACCTAGACTATTTTGAAGATATTTTAATAATATTTGCCCATAAAATTCGGCTTCCAATTTTAATAAAATTTTGGCGTTTTGACTAATATTTTCTGGAATTGAATTACAGAACAATATTAATTTTAAAAGAACATATTCTTCATTAGATAAATTAATTAATTTAAATTCAGTAATTATATCAATAAATGCTTTTCTTTTTAGATAGTTATATCTATTAAATTGAAAATTAATTTAATTAAAATTATTATTTATTTTATAAGAAAAATAAAAGAAAATAAATAATTTAATTACTCCACTAAATAAATAAATAAATTATTAACAGAGGAATTTTAAAGAATATTATATATTTAAATCATTAAATTAATTAAATATTTAATAGTTAAATTAAAATAAATAAGGAATTTAAAATTAATTTAAATAAAAGGAGTGGAAATTAATATTTAATTTAATTAATTTAAATACCTTCTATTCTCTTCTCCTTGAAAATTTTGCTGGAAAATATTTTTGCAAAAATCCCCAGGGCATAAACCATTTGGATATTCAATTGATATAGATCCCATTTGTACAGAATTAAAGCAATTTGAAATTGTTACTAATTTTTTAATATTCTCACGTAAAAGGCAAATCTTTAAAAAATAAATTTAAATTAAATTAAATAAATTATTTTACTTTATCCTCAAAACAAAGTTTATTAAAAATAGGCAATTTCCTAATAATTTCTATTTCTAATAGAAAATCCAAGTTTTGATAGTTTCCAATGGTTGGGAGATTTTTGCCTTCTTTAAATGAATTTTCATCAATATTTAATTTTCTTCCATTCTAAAGAATTAAATTTTAATTTAATTTTCCTTACCATTCCAAAAAGCTCCATAAAATCGAATATATTTAAATTATTTTCTATTAAATTTTCTAAACTCTTTGTAAATAAATATTCAAATAATAAATTATTAGGAGATTGGCGTAATTTTTTAGCCTTATTTTCTATTGATAATAATAATTGTATATTTTCATTATAATCAGGAAAAATCTAAAAATTAAATTAATAATTAATTTATTTATTTATTTAATTTATACTACCTTTTCTTTAATTAAATTTTCATTGTTAATAATTAAATAATTATTATCTTGTGTCTTTTCTTTTGTTTCAAATATTACTCTTCTTTTATTGTTTAACCATTCTTCCATTGCTTTAAAATTATAACCAGAAGGATAATGAATTAAAGTAATATCTAATTCTTCTCTTATACAGGTATCAAAACGACAAGAACGACATTTTGCTCCTTTAAATAAATTAATTAATTAAATAAAATAAATTAGATAAATAAAATAAATAAGTAATAAATAAATAAAATAAATAAATAAAATAAATAAATAAAATAAATAAATAAAATAATTAAATTAAATTAATAAATAAATTAAATTAATTAATTAATTAAATAAATTAATTAATTAAAATTAATTAAAATTAATAAAATAAATTAAATAAATATTTAATTAAAAAATAAATATACCCTTTTTTGTTAAACATTTTCTTTCAAATTTACAATGGAAATCTTTTAGACTTAGAACAGAACGACGAAAGAACATACGACAAGCTAAATGAATTTTATTTAATTAAATATTAATTTATTTAAATAATTTTAAAAAATAAAGAAATTACCGTGACAACATTTAACCCCAAAATTATGACACTTTGCTTGTTGTCCACAAACACGGCAATTCGAAAAAGGCATTTTTCGAGGCCTTTCTTTCAGCTTTGCAAATAAATCTTCAGATTCATTAGATTGTTTATTAAAATATTTAATATTATTATTTAACTTATTTAAATTAAATATTTGTTTATTATTTAATGTTGGGGAATTTATTTGAGAAGAGAATGGATTTAATAGAGAAGCTATTTGAGTATTAGTTGATGAATTCATTTCTTTATTTAAATCCTAAATTAAATTAAATTATAATTTTTAATTAAAATATGTGTGTGTCTAAGTATTTTATTTTTTATCCCCTCCCCCTTTACCCCTCTCTTAAATGGTTAATAAATAATTAATTAAAGGAAATTATTTAAATGGGTAATATTAAAATTATTTAAATTAAAAATGTTTTGCTTTACAAATAAATTATTTAAAGCGGCTAAAACCAAGAAAATTCCTCTACATTTTAATGCTGAACACACAAAAATTCTCACAGGATAATTTTTAAAAAATTTTAAATTAAAGTAAATATATACATATATCGTGGATAAACTAACTGTTTCTCTAATTAATAATTAAATAAAAATAAAAGCTATAGAATATTTAATAGAAAAATAAAAATAATTAATAAATAAATAAATAATTTAATTATTATAACATAAGCGATTTGAAATTAAAAATAAAAAATCTATTTTTTTTTTATTTTTAATTAATTAATTAAATTAAATCAAAGGATTGTTTAATTAAAAGTTTAAATCAATTATATTGTTAATAAATAATATTTAAAATTATTTTATAATTATTAAATAATTATTTAGAATAAGTTTAGCTGTAAGGGGAAAATAAATTTATTTCAAAAGATTAAAAAATTTTTTTTTCTCTTTTTAATTAGAATTAATAAATTTATTTTAATAATAATGAATATTTTTCAACCTGATTTATTAAATTAAGTTACTAAAATTAAAAAATAAATTTAAATAATTTAAATTAAAAAATAATATTGGTTGATTATATTAAAGCCAGAAACAATCAAAATTAATAAAATAAAAATTAGACATAATAATTAATTTAAGCTTTAAATAAATTAATTTTTTAAGCTAACAATTATGGATGTACAAATAAAAATTATTAAGATCAAATTCAAAATTAATAAAATTAAAAAAAAATTTTTTTTAAACAGTAATGACGTTAATAAAATCACCATAAATTTATTTTGTGAATAAAAATATTTATATGTGTATGTACAAATAAAATAAAATAAGACTAAACGTTTTATATTTTATGAAGCAAATATTGACAATAAATGTTGGAAATTATTTAATAAATTTAATAAAAAATTTAAATAATTTTAATTAATTATAATAAAATAAAAATATTAAAATTAAATTAATTTAAGAAAAAAAATTATTTATTTATTAAAAATAAATTGATTTTAATTTAAAAAGATAAATAAATATTTAATTAAAAATTATTTAATTTTATTAATTTTTTAATTTTTTAAACTTCAATGGAAATAAACTTATTATTTAAAAAAGGTTGAATTTAAAGTTTTATAATTTAAAAATAATATCAAAAATATACAGTTTCTGTAGTCGTTGTTATAAAAATATTTGTTACTCAATTTTATTAAAAATCAAAAATTAAAACATAAAAATGAACAAAGTAAAATAAATAAAATATTTTATTATTATAATAATAAAATATTTAATCCTTTAATTTCTTCAAAAATATTTTTAGAAAAAAAACTTTTTATTTTATTAATTTTTTTTGTTCATATAAATATTTAATTTATTTAATTATTAATAAAAATAAATAAAAGGAACATTTTATTAAAAAAAATTATTTTAACAAATTATCTCCTTTATTAAAAAAAAATTTAAACATTTAATAGCAACAAATAAATATTACAAAATTTAATTAAAATAAACAAATAAAATAGGTTAAAATTCAAATAAATTGGGTATATAAAAATAAGGGAGGTTTTTTGACTTAATTATTCTCACTTTAATTGTTCCATTTTAAAATATTGTTTTAATAGAAATATTCTTCGTTAGCAGAAAACAAAAAAAAATTAAAAAATTAAAACGCGTCATTCTTTTTTTTAGATAGGTATATATTATTTTAATTTTATTTAATAAATATATATTTTATTTGTACATATTTTTTGATGGTAAAATAATGAATAAAAAAAAAATTTTGTAAAAGAGAGATTAATGAAAATATTTTTTAAAAAATGTTTAGTGGGTTTTATTATTATTATATTTAATTTTATTTATTTATTTATTTACATATTTAATATTGTAGATATTTAAAGTTGCTGCAAAGGTAAAAGATTATAATAAAAAATATATTTATTTATTTTTATTTTTTGTTTAACATAAAATTGTTCGTTGTTTTATGTGTTCAAAATGTGTTGAAAAAATTAAAAAAATATTAATTCATTTAATTTAATTTTTTAATTTTTTTAAAATTATTTTTTTGAATTTATCTAGTTATTTAAATAATGCTTTTTGTCTAATTTTATTAAATATTTAAAATATATTATTTACCCTAATTATTAAAATTATTTTATTTTTGTAATTAAAAGGGTTGAAAGAACATAAACATTTTTATTAATTATTAAATAATTATAGCATTATATATTTTATCGATATTATTAATTAAATGATGGTAGATTAGACTTGTTATTTTTTAACTAATTTAAAGTATCTAATTAATTAATTAAGTAACACTATTGAAGCACAATATTGTCGTAATCCAATTGTTATATTAAACATGGTTATTTAATTAATTATAATTTAAATAATATACTACATATGTAGTTGTCCTTAAATAATAATTAATTTAATTGTTTAATAAGTATAGTATTTATTATTGAAGGTTAATAAATTTTATTTACTAAATTAATGTTGGGGAATATTTTATTTATTTTGATTAAGGACAATACCTCAAACATTTGATTTTTTGTGAAGGAACGAGTTGGGAACGGAACACAGAAAATAGCATAATAATAATTGTTGGAATATTTACTATATAAGTTAATCAGAAGCCGAAAGAGAGAAACTCATTTCTTCACATATTTTTTTAAATTTCTATTATATAGTCAAACTTTTAATTTTAATTAAAACTTGTTCAAGTTTTAATTATTTTATGTTTATTAATATTAAATTGAAATAAATAATATGAAGTAAACAATTTTTATTTTCTCACAGAAAATTAACTTATAAATAATTTAAAGACATAAACTTAATTTTTGTTTGTTTCCCACTGTTTTAATTAAAACTTGAAAATTATTTAATAAGAAATAAATATTCACACGCCCTTTACATTTAAATTAAATTAATTAAACATTTTATATTAATATTAAATACTAGTATATTAAATTAATTAATTAAAAATATTAATGTCATTATTTGAAATAATGTCCCAATCTGATTATTGGATTTGTATTGTTTTTGGATTATTTTTAAATTTATTTTTAATTTGGCTTATTTTATATAAAACACCAAATGAAATGTTTTTTCATAGTCGAATTCTTATTCAAAATTGTCTTTTAGATATTATTTTATTAATTGTTGGAATATTTGGACAATCAGTTAATTAAAATATATTTTAATTTAAATTTAATTTAATTTTAATTTAATTTTAATTTAAGGTTTTTATTTATAACAATAATGGAAGACTTTATTATACTATACCAACAGGATTAATTTATTTATTAGGAAATGATAAAATATATTTTTATTTACATTATATTATTTCGTTTTTGATTTATTATTTTAATATTTATGGTTTAGCTGTACAATTTATTTATAGATATTTATTAATTAATTAGTTAGTTTATTCCTTATTAATTTTAAAAAAATATTTTAAGTAATTTAACCATTGGACTAAAGCGTTATACATTAATGATGATTATTGCTTTATCTATTGGTTTATTGTATGCATTTTTTATTTTATATCTCTTGCCATATGATGGTTTAAATATTACAGAAGATAAACAATATTTAATTAATAATAATTGGATAAAAATATTTCAAATATATGATCCCTGCAAAGAAGATGTATTTTCTAAAATAAATTATAATGAATAAACTTGATTTCTTTTAATTTATAGATAACTATTACGTATAAAATATTTACAAACCTTCTTCCTATAATTATTTCATTAATTCCATTTTTTATAATAACATTTTCTGGAATTAAAATGGTTAAATATGTTAATGAACATGCATTTGCTGATTCTCAATTAAAGAATTATGTTAAACAATTGACAAAAAATTTAATTATTTTGGTAATTTTAAATTAAACTTTAATTTAAATTATATAAATAAATAAACTTTAATTTAAATTATATAAATAAATAAACTTTAATTTAAATTATATAAATAAATAAACTTTAATTTAAATTATATAAATAAATAAACTTTAATTTAAATTATATAAATAAATAAACTTTAATTTAAATTATATAAATAAATAAACTTTAATTTAAATTATATAAATAAATAAACTTTAATTTAAATTATATAAATAAATAAACTTTAATTTAAATTATATAAATAAATAAACTTTAATTTAAATTATATAAATAAATAAACTTTAATTTAAATTATATAAATAAATAAACTTTAATTTAAATTATATAAATAAATAAACTTTAATTTAAATTTTAAGGCAATTGTTCCATTTATTTGTTTTATTTCAAATGCATGTTTTATTATTTTTATTAATATTTCTTTTAATACCGATTGCAACAAAACATCAGAAATATATCCAAATTTATTCTATTTACAATATATTATATTTATTTTCCTTCATTTAATACCTTTATTTAATCCAATTATTTGTATTTTAACTAACAAACCCTACCGAACTTTTGTTTCTAAACGTTTAAATAAAATTGTACAAATTTTATAATTTAATCGTTTTTGAACCTTCTAAATTCTTTGAATTTAAGTTTAAACTTTAAGTTAATTATTTGACTAGAAAAATAAACTTTTTAAATAAATAAACTTAACTTAAAGTCTAGAAAAATGTTTTAAAATTTAAGTGTCAATCTAGAAGGTCGATAAACCATTTAATTATTTAACATTTAATATTTTAAAAAATATTAAATATTTTTAAATATGTAGATTTTATTAAAAAAAATTTTTTTTAATGATAATTAAACGTTGTAAATGTGTATATATTAAAAAATAAATATAAACTTTTCTACATATATTTTTAAATTATTTTAGCGTAAAGATTTATTTCTTATTTAAATCTAATTAATTTAATAAATCTGTTGTAAGCATAGAAAACAAGCAGAAATAATTAATTTATTTATTTTTAAAGTCAGTTACGTTAATCAAAAATTAAAACTTTTTTCTTTTTAAAAGGAATAAAAATTAAAAATAATTAAATACTGTTCCTCCTATTTATACTTTCTAATGTTATTTGGTTAATTAATTTCTTTATTTATTAAATTATTATTTAATTAGTTTTTCTTTTATATGTACGTATATTTATATTTTTTATTTTTTTTTAAATTTATTTATGTACGTATAAATGATAATAGGAATTAAATAAATAATTAAATAAATTATCTAAAATAATTTTTAATATTTATTTAATTTTTATTTTTCTTTAAAATATTTTTTAAAAATAATAAATTTCCTAATTAATTAAATAAAAAATAGATGACCTCTTTTATTCAAATTTATTCCTACCTTATTTTTTTAAATATTATTTTAACTTCATTTGCTTCATATTTATTTACAGAAAAGTTAGTTTTAAATAAATAAATTAAATAAATTTAATTAAATTTAATTAATTTATTTAATTAATTATTAAATTAATTTATTTAATTAAATCAATTAAATTAATTAAATTAATTAATTAAATTAATAAAAATAAATTAAATTTAATTAATGCATTTTAATTAATTTATTTTTAAGTATTATTCAACGAATTAAACGTTATTCTCATAATAATTTGAATTGTTGTAATTATTATTCCCCAAAAATTAATTCACCTACAAGTTCATTCACTGCTGGTGGCAGTAGTGTAATTAATAATAAAAGTTTAAATGGAAGTGGTGGAGGAGGTGGTGGAGTTCAATCTATTTTAAATATTTCACCTTTTGGAGAAATTTCAGCTTCATTAACTGCTGGTGGGGGTGGAGGAGGGGGTGGTGAAGGAATTCAACGAATATTAATGCCTGGAGGTAATATTATAATTACAGCTAGTGGTGGGGGAGGAGGGAATGGCTACGGCTATGGATATGCTTGGGCAAAAGGATTTTTCTAAATTTAATATCTAAGAATTTAATTTTAATTTTAAATGTTAATTAAAGCTCTTATTATTATTTAATTTATTTTACAATTTTTTTAATTAAATAAAGAAATAATAAAGTAAATTAAAATAATATATTTCTCTCTATAATTATTATTTATAAATAAATAAATTGACAATAAATGATAAAATTAAATTAAAATTAATTTAATTAAAAATAAAATAAATAATTAAATTATAAGGTTAATTCTATTGATTTAATCATTAATACTAACAACTCTAAAAAAAAAATTTTTTTTTTCAATTTATTCATCATCAATTAATCAATCACCTCCCCCCTAAAAATAAATTAATTAAATAATAAAATTTAAAAATTAAAATAACCATTTATTTAATTCATTTTTATCTGTATAAATTAATTTAATTTCAGTATTTCCAATTTTGTAAATATTCTTTTGATTTATTAATTTAATTAATTTAGTAGAACTATTTTGTAAATTGTTTTGAATATTAGATGTTGTATTTGTAGGTTCTATACCTACTACCCATGTTAAACAATATAACAGACTAAAATAAATTAAATTAATTTTTATTTTAATTAAATTAATTTTTATTTTAATTAAATTAATTTTTATTTTAATTAAATTAATTTTTATTTTAATTAAATTAATTTCTATTTTAATTAAATTAATTTTTATTTTAATTAAATTAATTTTTATTTTAATTAAATTAATTTTTATTTTAATTAAATTAATTTCTATTTTAATTAAATTAATTTTTATTTTAATTAAATTAATTTTTATTTTAATTTAATTAATTTCTATTTTAATTAAATTAATTAAAAATATTTAATTAAATTAATTAAAAATATTTAATTAAAGTTTAAAAAGAGTAGATTTTTAAGGGTCTATTTCTATTAAGTTTAATTAAGTTTATTAAGTTTTAATAGTCTTAAAAAAATCAATAAACATTTAAGTTTATTTTTTAATAAATAAATATAAACATTATACCTTTTATTTATTTCTGGGCAAATATTTAATTTCCTTCCAACATGACAAAATTTAATATCCAAATCATTTCCAATAAATTCAATTAATTTTTGAAGAATATTAACCTCCACATATTCACAATAATTTAATTTATTTAATGGAGTCTGTGCGTAACAGGTAATTAAAATAAAATGTTCGTACTTAAAATTAATTAAAATATTTAAAAAAATTAATTAAATAATTTTAACCATTTGAGAAAATTTATTTTGATAAAACAAGTCTTTTGGATCAATTGTCATTTGTTTATTTAATTTATTTTTAATTTCCCTTACAGCTTTTAGACCTAAATTATTTTTATTGATTAATTAAATAATTTAATTTAATTAAATAAACCTTCAAACATTGCATTTTTAATAATTTTAGTTGTTAATTTATTTATATTATTTGTTAATAATTCTTCTGGATTTGTTGGGGAATAAACTCTAATTAAATTATTTTCTTCATTTTCTTTTTTTAAATTATTTTGTTCTTTTATTAAATGAATAGGTATTTTTAAATTCCTTTAAAAATTAAAAATAATTAATTAATTAATTAATTACCAAGTAAGATATGTTAAAAAGAATCTTTCAATTAATTCAATTAATAAAACACTTGGATATAAAATTTTAATTTTAGTCAACATTACAATAATTGTTAATTCATTTAAAAATCCAAAATGTTCTTCTTTAATCCAATTATCTAATTTAATTTAATTTAATTTAATTTAATTTAATTTAATTTAATTTAATTTAATTTAATTTAATTTAATTTAATTTAATTTAATTTAATTTAATTTAATTTAATTTAATTTAATTTAATTTAATTTAATTTAATTTAATTTAATTTAATTTAATTTAATTTAATTTAATTTAATTTAATTTAATTTAATTTAATTTAATTTAATTTAATTTAATTTAATTTAATTTAATTTAATTTAATTTAATTTAATTTAATTTAATTTAATTTAATTTAATTTAATTTAATTTAATTTAATTTAATTTAATTTAATTTAATTTAATTTAATTTAATTTAATTTAATTTAATTTAATTTAATTTAATTTAATTTAATTTAATTTAATTTAATTTAATTTAATTTAATTTAATTTAATTTAATTTAATTTAATTATAAAAAATCCTTACATTCAGCCCAACGGTTTAATAAAACAAAAGCAGATCGGAATATATCATCATTAATGTCATTAATTTTTTTTAATGCATTATATGACTCATATATATTTAAACCCTTTATTGTTTGTATTTTTAATTTAATTCCCCCAATTTTTAGAATAATAATTTTTTTATTAGTTTTTGTATATTTTTGTAGATTATTTGAATTTATCTTAAAATAAAAGTATATTTTTTTATTTAATTTAAAAAATTAAATTTTACCTCAAAATTATCAAAAATATTTTCTTTACATAAAAAGCAATATAAAGAATCATCCCTACAATTTATCGAAAATAAAGGTTCACAAATAGACATTTCAGAACCAAAATATTTTGAATCTAAAGTAGATTGATTATTTAAGAAGATTATATTAATTTCAGAATTTTCGGTTGTCCATATATTTAATTCAAAAATTCCTGTAATGTAATATTCATCAGAATTTTTATTTTTAATTTTCCAATTATCCAATGCTGCCGTAAACGTTTTTATTAAATTTTTAATTAATTCCATATCCTTATTTACTACTTCTATTTTAATTAAATCTTTTTTTGAATTTTCTATTATTTTCTCAATTATTTTATTTTTTTCGAGACTAAACCCTTCTGGATTTAAATAATTATATTCATTAATTTTATTGTCTAATTCCCATTGTTTTTTTATTTTTTCTAGTTTATTCAAATTATTATTAATTTTATTAATTAATAGTTCCGTTGCTTCTTTATTTTCTACTTCAAAAATTAATTTAATAAATTCTCTCTTTTTTTGATTATTTTGCCAAAATTTTTGTTCATTTAATTGTACAATTATATTAGTAAAAACTTCTAAATGAAGTATTTTCTTCATCTAAAAAGAAATAATATTTTTTAATTAAATAAACTTGAAATCAGAATTAAACTAAATAAACTTGAAATCAGAACTAGAGTAAATTAAACTTGAAATTAAACTAAACAAACTTGAAATTAAACTAAATAAACTTTAACTCAGAATAAGGTAAATAAACTTGAAATCAGAATTTAATATAGTTATATTTTTATTCCAACCTTTATTAATTCATTTTCATCTATTTTTCCCTTACATCTTTTCTCAAAAATACCATTCATTATTTTTATTAAATTAACTATAAGACAATACAATTCTTGTTCAATTTTGTTTAATTCATTTAATGAAACTTTTTTATTAAAAACTTTTTCTAATTTAAAATTCCAAATTCTTTCTAATTTTTTAATATTAATTTTATTTTCAATTTCTTTATTTTTTTCTTCTTCTTTTTCAATAAATAAATATTCAAAAATAGTTGGAAATTGTTTTAAATATTTAATTATATTAAAACGTTTTACAATTAAATTTAAATAAATTATTATATCCAACAACTTTTTTTTCTTTAAATTCTTTTGGATTTTCTATTAATTTTTTATATAAATTAAAAATATTATTTTGACCATTTAAATAAAGAAAATCATTTAAAATCCAAGTTTTTATATTATTCGAATTATTAGTTATTTTTTCTGGAATATTAATAATATTTTCTTCTTTTTTTAAAATTATTTTTTTATTATTTTCTTCTTCTTCTTCTTTTTCTTCTAAATTTTCTATTAAATTTATTTTATTTATATTTATTTTAGTTTTTTGTTTTTTATTATTTTTAGATGATTTATTTGATTTTTTCTTATTTTTTGGTTTATTTTCCTTTATTTTTATTTCGTTATTTTTTTCCTTCTTTAATTATTAATTTTTTAATTAAATTTTCTTCTTCTTCCTCTTCTTCTAAAATTAGTATTTCTTTCCCTTTCCTTTGTTTTACATTTAAATTTAAAATTCTAAAAATATTATCAATTTCATCTCCAGATACCATTTTAATTAGATTTTCTTTAACAGAATTATTTGAATTTATTGCTTAAATAAAATTTAAAAAAATATTTTTTAATTAAAATTTATTTTATCTAACATATAAAAAAAGAAAATGACTTAAAAGGCTTTAGTTTATTTATTTAAAAATAAGTTAAATTAAATTATTTTTATTTAATTTTTTAATAATTTAAAAATTAATTTTTCGAATTGACCAAAATTTTATTTTTTATTTAATTTATTTTTAATATAACATACAATTAGACAACATATACCAAAACCCTTCATTATTTTTTAATAATTTAATTAATTGAATTGAATGTTGTTTTTTAAGCCATTTTTTAAAAAAGTTTGTATTTTCCTCTTCATTAT
Organism: Meloidogyne exigua; assembly: GCA_018905775.1. NCBI lineage: Eukaryota > Metazoa > Nematoda > Chromadorea > Rhabditida > Meloidogynidae > Meloidogyne > Meloidogyne exigua. The sequence goes on from JAGUQR010000013.1 coordinate 384,769, forward strand.
TATTTTTAATTATATTTAATAAATTCCATACTTTGTTTAATGCAGCCAATTTTTTATCATCATAGCCTTTATAAATTAATTCAACAAAATCATTTTGATTTTTATTTTTATATATTTTTTTAAGTTTCATTTTATTGTAGTTTCTTCTCTAAATATATATTTATGATTATATAAAATTAATTTTTAAATAGGTTAATAAAACTAATTTATAAAGGAAAAGAAAATGCGGACGTAACTTGCGGATGCAGCATTTAAATTAAAAATTATCAGAATTCTGATATTTAATTTAAAATATATTAAAAATCAGAATTCTGATTGCTTTAAATCATACTTCTTATTTTCTAAAATTCTGATTTTTAAAATGAAAAATTTATTTAAATGCTTTTCTGTACTTCTATAGTAACTCATAATTAATAATTATTAAAATAATAATAAGAAGAAAATATTCAGAGAAAAATTAAAAATAATCAATTAGGCGTTTCTTTCAAATATCGGAATATTTATTATTTATTCTGATTATTTAATTAATTTAAAATAATTAAATTTAAAATAACCTCATTTTTATACATTTCTTCAGTTATATTCATTTCACTAATTAAATAATTAATTATTTTTTCAATTTTTATATTATCTCTATATTCCTCCTTTTTTAATGATTGATAATTATTTACATATATTTTTTCATAATTTATCATTTCATTAATTTTCTCTTGATTCCAAAAATTAACAAAAACTTTTTTATTTTCCAAGCTTAGCCAATTATTTTCCTCATTTTTTGGATTTATTTTATCTTCAATATATTTAATGAAAATAATTAATTTTGCACCAATTTCATTTATATGTTTTATTTTTTGTAATTCATGATTATCAGTTGTAATAGTTAAAGCATTTAAATAATGATCAATTAGACGAGTATCCCCAAAATAAACTAAAAAATAAAGGAAATAATTAAATAATTTAATATTAATTAATTAATTAAATTTAATTTTATAATTAATTTAATATTAATTAATTTATTTTGTTTAATATTAATTAATTAATTAAATTTAATTTTATAATTAATTTAATATTAATTAATTTATTTTGTTTAATATTAATTAATTAATTAAATTTAATTTTATAATTAATTTAATATTAATTAATTTATTTTGTTTAATATTAATTAATTAATTAAATTTAATTTTATAATTAATTTAATATTAATTAATTTATTTTGTTTAATATTAATTAATTAATTAAATTTAATTTTATAATTAATTTAATATTAATTAATTTATTTTGTTTAATATTAATTAATTAATTAAATTTAATTTTATAATTAATTTAATATTAATTAATTTATTTTGTTTAATATTAATTAATTAATTAAATTTAATTTTATAATTAATTTAATATTTATTAATTTAATTAATTTAATATTAATTAATTTATTTTGTTTAATATTAATTAATTAATTAAATTTAATATTTATTAATTTTTTGTTATTTATTTTTTAAAGGATATTTTATTAATAAATACCCGTTTAATTCTTTTTTATTTTACCTACAGATAATACCCACAAATATAAATTTAAAATAATTTTAAAAATAAAAACCTTGTTCATCTATTAATTCCATCTTTTCTATAAAGCCTTTAACGTCATTATAATCTGGTAAAAATTTATTAAGTAAATATCTTGACCATTTTATTTTTTTAAATTTTTCCCTTAATTCACTATTTTTTTTTAAAATATTATTTAAATTAATTAAATTTTCCTCGATTAAATATCTCCTAATTTCATAAATTGTCTCTTCTTCATTATTGTATTTTACAATATTTTTATTTAATTTTTTATTTAATTCTTTTGCATCATTATTATTTTTTATATTAAAAAGTTGTATATTTAAATTAATTGTAATATAATTAATAAAATAAAATACTTCAAATAATAATTCTTTTTCTTTTGTTTTAAACCATAAATAAGCCTTTTCTGTTATTTTATTAAATTTTTCCCTTAAAATTTCCAAATCCTTCATTTCTGTTTTTTCTAGGTATTTATTAAAGGCCATTTTTTGATAAATTATATTAACCTTTAATAATAATGTTAAATGAAAGCGCAATTCAATAATTAAATTAAATTCATTATTTTCATCTAATTCATAAATTTCTGTATTTTCTTCTCTATTTAATTCTAATATTCTTTTTAAAAAAAATAAACGAACTTCAGGGAGAAGTTGATCTAAAATTAATAAATAAATTAATTAATAAATAATTATTTATTTAAATTTAAAATAAAATTATAATTAATTCTTAAATATTAATTAATTTTTAATTAATTTAATTAAATATTTTAATTTAATTTTTTAATGTTAAATAATTAAAAAAAAAAGCTTACCTATTTTTAATAATTCTGGAAAATATTCTTCCAAAATAGATAACAATCCAGGCCCAACCAAAATCAAAAATATTTTTTTTGAAGGATTTTTATTTTTAATAAAATTAGAAAATTCCTCGTTGTTTAATAATATTTTTAAATTTGCTTGATTTATAAAATTAAATGTGTTGATACGTGTAGTTAAATATTCTTTAATAATTAATTCTATTAATTGTTCATCTTCACAGTTGTTGAGGGTTTCATTAATAATTGGTTTATTATTCTTAAAAAATAAATAAATTAATTAATTAAATTATTTATTTAAATTGATTAATTAAATTAAATTAATTAGTTATTTTTTTAAATTAATTTTTATTTTTTAATAAATAAATTAATTAATTAAATTATTTATTTAAATTAATTGATTAAATTATTTATTAAAAAAATAAAAATCAATTTAAAAAAATTAATTTAAATCAAATTAATTAAATAAATAAATTTAATTAATTAAATTTATTTAAATTAAATTATTTATTAAAATTTAATTAAATGATTTATTTTAATTTTATTATTTTTTTAAAATTAATTTATATATTTTTTTAATAAACAAATAAATAATTCTCTTTTACCAAATCAAAAATTAATTCCATCTGTTTTAATCTATCAATCCATTCCTTATTTTTCTTCAGTTCTTTATCTTTAGTTAATAATTCAAAATATTTGTGTAATTCACAAAATTTAATTTTTTCATTATTTAAATTAATTAATTTATTTTTTAAAAATATTGCTTTATTAATATATTCATTAAATTTATTTCCAAATTTTTCATTCCATCCTAAATCATTTCCAACAAATATTTTATATATTGAATTAGCTGTATTTTCTTTTTCAGAATTTTTAGTAAAATAAACTACAAGAATTTCTTCATAAGATTTTGAAATTATTTTAATTAAAATATTTTTAATTAATAATTCATTATTTTCTTCTTCTTTAAAGTTTTCAAAAAAGTTTTTATATAATTCAATTAAAGAAACTAATTCAAGTTTATTTATTTTAGCAGATAAATCTGTTGTTGATTTTTCTATTTCCATTCCATTAATTAAATCATTATTATTATTTTTTGTTGTTAAAAATATTAATAAAATTAATAAAAAATTAAAAATATTTATTTCCATTTTTAATTCTAAATAATTAAATTATTTTTTTATTAAAATTAAAATTTTTTTTTAGACTAATCAAAACATTAAAAATATTTGCTTATAAATTTGTTATTAAATTTGAATGTTTTAAATTTTAAAATATTTTTTGGATAAAGGATTTAATATATTTAATAATTTTAATTAAATAAATATTATTAAAATTTTATTTTTAAATTAAATAAATTAGAGGACATATATTCTGTCTTAATAAATAAATAAATAAATTAAAAGTCTTTCTTTTAAAAATCGAAAATATTATTCTAATAAAGGCTCCCGGAACAACCCAACCTATTGGTATTTTTTAATTAATTATTGGGTGTTCTATACTTTAATTAAATTAATTTAAATAAAAAATATTTAATAATTTAATTTAAATTTAATTTAAAAAATATTAAATAATTAAATAAAAGAAATATAAATAAATAATTTAAACTGATTTTAATACCTTTTATTTAAAAATTATTATTAAGAAATTTGTTTTAATTTTAAAGGGCAATGCATTGAAATGGTTAAAAAAGTGCATTTAATAAGGCGGAAAAATTAAAAGAAAAATAACAAAAAAGTACATAACCAATACGTGTATTTATTTAAATATTCAATGAAACATAAAATTAAAAAAAAAATTATTTCTTCATTAATGTCTGTGTATTTCCTCTTTTTCTTTTATTTTTTAAATGAACTTTGTCTGTCTGATAAAAAGAATAATGAAAAATAAATAAATTTTTAATTAAATTTTTTTTTAATTAATTAAAATATTTCTATGTACATAAATAATAATATTAAAATAATTAAAAAATTTTTTTAATTTAAAATAAAAAATAAATTAATTATTTTAAATAATAAAGTAGTGTAAAAAGGAAGCATTGTTCAATGTAAAAAGAGAAAGAGAGAGATTGAGAAGTTACTCTCCATTCTTTGCATTTTCTCTTTTAATAAACAACTACCCCTATTTAAGTTTAATTAATTTAAACTTTTTATATTTATTATAATTTAACTAATAATTAAAATAATTTATTACTTTATTAATTTTAAAAATGTTTTTTTATTTCAATCTAAATTAAAATATATTTATTTAAAATAGTCAACAGATTTTACTACTATTTTTAACCTATTCAAAATAATTAAATTTTAAGCTTCTTTCTTTATTTTATTTTTTTGGAACACTTAACAATCCAACTTGTTCACATTACACTTGTAGGTATTACATTGACAACATTCTAAAGATGTTATATGATCACAGTAATTAATGTTTGTACAGCCACGGTTTGTTGGAGTTCCACCTATTTTAAAAAAAATTTATTTAATTTTAATATTATTGTATTAGCTAATTAAATTTGTTTTTAATTAAATTACTTTTTGACTTAAACTTTTTGACCTAAACTTTGAGTGGAAAAGGCTTTGGGGCTCTTTTATTTTATTTAAATAAATTGATGTATTTACACCCCTTAAGACTCCAATATTAATTAATTAATTATTTAAGGCTTAAATCTGTTTAAGTAATTAAATTATTTATTAAATTGGCTATCTGCTATAAAATATCTCTCTTATTAATTATTATAAATTTAAATAAAAAAATATATTTACCATCTTTAGTTATGTAACAACTTTTTCCTGTACATGTTAACCCTTAAATGTTTAATTAAATAATTTTTGTTTAATTTATTAATTTTTTTTATAACAAAATATTACCATGAAAGCCAAAAAAGCAAGTTACAGCATCTGAAAGAAATTATTTTATTTTTTATTAAAATATATTTAAAACCATTATTTTGAATAAATAATGCAAAAATAAAGAAAACAATTAAAAGTTGGAATTTCATGTTTATTTATTATTTTATCTAAAAATTATTTAAAAGAGATTTAAAAATTAATTAAATCAAATAAAACTCTTATTTTATATTTTTACAAACTTTTTGATTAATTAAAAAAAGGGGAGAAATAAGTTGAAGGTATTAGAGACTAAATTGTTAATAAAAATAATTTAAATAAAATGGTAATTTAAACCCAATAATTTATTTATTTTATGGAACAGGCTCTAAAGGATTTTATTGTATTTAAAGATTGCCCAACTATTTAATTAAAAATAAATTGTAGTAAATAATATGTACAGAATAATTAAATATTTATTTATTTATTTATTAATCTAAATAAATTGTTATTTTTTTATTTAGATATGAAGTTTATTTTTTAAATTAATTTTAAATAAAATACAATTATTTCTCGTCTATTTATATAGGTATATTTATTAATATTTACATATCTATTATTTAATATTATTGTATATGCAAGTGTAGAAATTTCTTTTTAATTAATAAAAAATATTTTATTTATTTTTTATTTAATTTTTTCATTTCATTAATATTTTGAATATTATATCTAAATTATGTTTACGAAAAAATTTTGCAAAATTCTTTACCATTTGTATAGTTTTTAGTTTTTTTTAATACATACATATAGATAAACTAAACATTATTAAGGAAAAATAAGGTTTTAAAATAAACAAAAAATGACTAGGGGAATTAATAATCCAAATTGTAATAATTTAGTCTATTTATTTTTAATTTAAAATATCAAAAAATATAGATATTATTTTATTAAAATTAATTAAATGCTTGGAAATACTTTACAAGTTCTAAACTTTAATTATCTTTCTTTCTAATTCTTTTTTATAATTAAATAAATAAAATATTATTATTCAAAGCAGTACAGGTAAATCTTTAATAAATTTAATGCTCTATTCTTCTTTACTAAATAATTAAAAATTTATTTCAAATAATTAAACTTAATTATAATTAATTTAATTTCCAATTTATAAACATTAAAATATTATCTAAAAATATTTAAATATATTATTATAAATATTCTTGTCTAAATAAATTATATTTAATTCAACTTCTTCTTTAATTTTGTTCTTTAAATACTCTGTAATCTTTGGAAATTCATTTTGTATATATTTTTGTATTTCTTTTGTATTTAATAATTTAATACCAATAATCCAACCATTACAATAATTTTTTCTTAATTTAATTTAATTTAATTTAATTTAATTTAATTTAATTTAATTTAATTTAATTTAATTTAATTTAATTTAATTTAATTTAATTTAATTTAATTTAATTTAATTTAATTTAATTTAATTTAATTTAATTTAATTTAATTTAATTTAATTTAATTTAATTTAATTTAATTTAATTTAATTTAATTTAATTTAATTTAATTTAATTTAATTTAATTTAATTTAATTTAATTTAATTTAATTTAATTTAATTTAATTTAATTTAATTTAATTTAATTTAATTTAATTTAATTTAATTTAATTTAATTTAATTTAATTTAATTTAATTTAATTTAATTTAATTTAATTTATTACATTATCTGGCCATTTTCTTCTTGACAAATGTTAAGTTTCTTTCCAAAATGATAATATTCAATATCAGAATTATTATTATTTTCAATTAAATTATTAATATTTTTAGAAATTATTGTTTCAATAAAATCACAATTTTTTCGTTTATTTATTGAATTTAATTTATTACAGGAAATTAAAATAAAATGCTCATAAAGTTCAGAAAATTGTTTTGATTTTATCCAATTATTCCAAAAATTGGAAATTAATTCTAAATTATTAAATTCATTTTTAATTTCACGTACAGTTTTTAAACCTAAATTATTTTTATTGATTAATTAAATAATTTAATTTAATTAAATAAACCTTCAAACATTGCATTTTTAATAATTTTAGTTGTTAATTTATATATATTATTTGTTAATAATTCTTCTGGATTTGTTGGGGAATAAACTCTAATTAAATTATTTTCTTCATTTTCTTTTTTTAAATTATTTTGTTCTTTTATTAAATGAATAGGTATTTTTAAATTCCTTTAAAAATTAAAAATAATTAATTAATTAATTAATTACCAAGTAAGATATGTTAAAAAGAATCTTTCAATTAATTCAATTAATAAAACATTTGGATATAAAATTTTAATTTTAGTTAACATTACAATAATTGTTAATTCATTTAAAAATCCAAAATGTTCTTCTTTAATCCAATTATCTAATTTAATTTAATTAAATAAATAAAAATTTGCCCTTACTTTTAACCCAATAATTTAATGCAATTAATGCTGATGTAAATAATTTATTATTTTTAATTTCAGTCAATTCTTTTATTATTTGAAAGGTTTTAAATTTAAATAATTTTGTATTTATATAAATTGTAAATTTAATTTCTCCACTTTTAATTACAATAGATTGTTCTTCGTTATTATTAGTATATTTTTGTAAATCAGAATAATTAAACTTTAAGTAAAAAATATTAAAATTACAAAAATTAATATTAATCTATATATTCTTTGGTATTAATAAAAGAAAAGTTTATTTATTTAAAGTTTAATTTAAGGTTTATTTAGAGTTTTATTTAAAGTTATATTTAAAGCTATATTTCAAGTTTATTTAAAGTTTAATTTAATGTTATATTTAAAATTCTATTCCAAGTTTAATTCCAAGTTTTATTTAAAGTTATATTTAGAGTTCTATTTAAAGTTATATTTAAAGTTACCTTTAAATCGCCTAATTTTTCTAAACATAAATAACAATAAAGTGAACTATCTTTACAATTAATAGACAAAAGTGGTTCACAAATAGATGAATCTGAACCAAAATATTTTTTTATAGATGAATCTTCATCAATTTGAAATTCTACATTAATTTCAACATTTTCAATTGAATTAATACCTAATTCATCTGTTCCATAAATAAAATATTTTTCTTCATTTTTATTTTTTGATATCCATTTATTTAATGCTTCTATTAATGAATTTTTTGCTTTTAAAATTTTTGTTGTTTCATTTTTTGTTTCAATTAATTTAATTAATTCAAGATCAAAATTATTTATTTCATTTTCATTTTTATTTAATTTTATTGGCTGTAGACCTTCTGGATTTAAATAATTATATTCCTCTTCTCCATTTATTTTATTATCTAAATTCCATTGTTCTCTACTTATTTTTATTTCATTTATACGATTTTCAAGTTTTTCTAGCCAATATTTTTCTTTCTCTTTTTTTATTTCAAGAAGTTCTTTAATAATTATTAATTTATTTTTTTCATTATAATTTTGCCAAATGTTGCCCAATTTATTTAATTCTGAAATTAATTCAGATAGCAATTCAAAATGCATTTTTCTTCTCATCTAATAAAAAGAATAAAGAGTTATAAAATTATTAGAAAATTAATTGATTTAAGCATAGTATTAATTTTATAATGTTTCATTATTTATAATGAAAGGCTGATAACAAAACACCAGAAATCAGAATAAATTAAATAAATTTGAAATCAGAACTAGAGTAAATTAAACTTGAAATTAAACTAAATAAACTTTAACTCAGAATTAATAAACTTGATATTAAATTAAATATACCTACCTTAACTCAGAATTAAACTAAATAAACTTGAAATCAGAACTAGAGTAAATTAAACTTGAAATTAAACTAAACAAACTTGGAATCAGAATTAAAATAAACTTGATATTAAATTAAATATACCTACCTTAACTCAGAATTAAACTAAATAAACTTGAAATCAGAACTAGAGTAAATTAAACTTGAAATTAAACTAAACAAACTTGGAATCAGAATTAAAATAAACTTGATATTAAATTAAATATACCTACCTTAACTCAGAATTAAACTAAATAAACTTGAAATCAGAACTAGAGTAAATTAAACTTGAAATTAAACTAAACAAACTTGGAATCAGAATTAAAATAAACTTGATATTAAATTAAATATACCTACCTTAACTCAGAATTAAACTAAATAAACTTGAAATCAGAACTAGAGTAAATTAAACTTGAAATTAAACTAAATAAACTTTAAACCAGAATAAGGTAAATAAATTTGAAATCAGAATTTAATATAGTTATACATATAAAAGTATTTTTATTCCAACCTTTATTAATTCATTTTCATCTATTTTTCCCTTACATCTTTTCTCAAAAATACCATTCATTATTTTTATTAAATTAACTATAAGACAATACAATTCTTGTTCAATTTTGTTTAATTCATTTAATGAAACTTTTTTATTAAAAACTTTTTCTAATTTAAAATTCCAAATTCTTTCTAATTTTTTAATATTAATTTTATTTTCAATTTCTTTATTTTTTTCTTCTTCTTTTTCAATAAATAAATATTCAAAAATAGTTGGAAATTGTTTTAAATGTTTAATTATATTAAAACGTTTTTCAATTAAATTTAAATAAATTATTATATCCAACAACTTTTTTTCTTTAAATTCTTTTGGATTTTCTATTAATTTTTTATATAAATTAAAAATATTATTTTGACCATTTAAATAAAGAAAATCATTTAAAATCCAAGTTTTTATATTAATTGAATTATTAATTATTTTTTCTGGAATATTAATAATATTTTCTTCTTTTTTTAAAATTATTTTATTTTCATCTTTTGCAAGTACAAACTTTTTAATTTTCTTTTTTTTAGTTTCATTATTTAATCTTTCAATTTTTTTATCCTTAATTTTAATTCCTTTAATTCCCTTATTTTCTTCTATTTTTACCCCTTTATTCTTTCCTTTTTCTTCACTCTCATAATTAAATTCAATTAATACATTTTTACCTTTTTTATATTTTTCTTCATTAAAATTTCTATTATTTAATAAATCTAAAATTTTATTAAAGCCATTTTCTGTTACAATTGTTTGCATATTTTCCTTAAACGAATTGAATCTTAGATGATTATCTATTTTTAAATTAATAAATTAAAATAATAATAAATTTATTTTAATTATACTATTAGACATAAATTGCCAAAACATTTCATTTGTTTCTAATAAATTAATTATTCTAATTGTATGTTGTTCTTTTAACCAATTTTTAAAATATTCAGTTGTTTCGCTTAAATTATCCTTTGAATATATTTGTGCATATATTTGATTTATTATATTTAATTTTTCTTCTTCATAAGTTTTAGCAAAAGAAATATTATCATTTCTTGTTAAAAATGACATAAATTGTTCATTTATATTTTTGCCTTTTGGAAGCTTCTTTTTATTAAAATTTCTTTTCTATAAATAAATAAATATATTCAACATAGGTAAATACATATATTTGTACTAGTACTTTGTTTACTCTAATAATTATATATATTGTGTTTTTTAATATTAACTTAATTTTACTTAAGTTTAAAACTTGAAACTAAGTTTTAAGTTTTAAACTTGAAACTAAGTTTTAACTTTTAAACTTTTTAATGTAAAAAAGTTTCAAGTTTTTAACTTAAGTAAAGAAGTTTCAAGTTTAAAACTTAAAACTTTTTTGCATCAAAAGTTTAAAACTTGATCTATATAACTAATTGTATTAAGTTTATTAATTTATTAAATAGAAAGAAGGTTAACTTTCTTTTTTTTCATTACTTACCTATTCATGGAAAATTAAATTAATAAAATATAAAAAACAAATAATTATTCAAATAGATTAAAATATATTTTTTTAATTAATTAATTTAATTTTTCCCATTAATTAAAACTCTATATTAATAAATTTAAATAAACCTTATTTTTATATTCCTCTTCAGTTACATTCATTTCTTTAATTAAAAAATTAATAATTTCTTCTCTAATATTATTAAATTTATTCTCTAATTTAATCAAATCCTCATAAATTAAAACAAAATTTTTTTCATATTCTGTAATTTCAATTGTTTTTTTTTCATTCCAAAATAAAGAAAATACTTTTTGGTTTTCTAAGCTTAACCAATCACCTTTACCATTTTTTGGGTTTATTTTTTCTTCCATAAATTTAAACACAATAAGGGAATTTGCAGCTATTTTATTTATATATTTTATATTTAAATATTCTTCTTTTGTTAATTCTATGACATTTAAATAATGCAAACTAAGACGATCATCACCAAAATATACTTAAAATTAATAAAAAATTAATTAATTAATTAAATAATTAAATAAATAATTAATTAAATAAATTAAATAATTAATTAAATAAATAATTAGATAAATAAATTAATTATATAATTAATTAGATAAATAAATTAATTATATAATTAATTAGATAAATTAATTAATTATATAATTAATTAGATATATAAATAATTAATAAATAAATTAATTTAATATTTTTAAAATTAATTTAATATTTTTAAAATTAATTTAAATATATATATATTAACCATTATTATCAATTAATTCCATTTCATTAATTAATTTTGTATAAATTGGTATATTACTCAAAAAATGAAAAAGAATAAATTTAGTAATATTATTCCTTCTAATCTTGTCTTTTAATTCCTCATTATTAGCCAATTTATTTTTTAAATAATTAAAATGCTCATCTGCAAAGAATTTTCTTACAGTTATGAAAGCATTTATTTGATCTCCTTCTTCAAGTTTATTTATATTTTTATTTAATTCTTTAACAAATTCTTTTGCTTCATTATTTTTAGTTATTTCATGGAGTCGTCCGTGGTTAAGTTGTAAAAATGATTCAAAATGAAAGAATTTTAGAAATAATTTTGAGTCTTTTGTTTTATACCATAAATAAGCATTTTGTTGCATTTCTTTAAATTTTGCCTTTAAATTTTCTAAATCCTTCATTTTTGTTTTTTCAGGGAATTTATTTAATAGAATTCTTTCCTTTAGAATATTATCCCTTAATAATATTGTTAGATGAAGGCGACACTCAATATCAAAATAAATATCTTTATATTTATCTCTTTCATAAATAAGTTGATTTTCATTGTATTCTAAGCCTAATATATAATTATAAAGATTCCAACGAATTTCGGGGAGCATTTCATCTGTAGATATTTTTTTAATTAAATAAATTATCAATTAATTAATTAATTTATTTATTTACTTACTTAATTAAATTAATTTATTTAATTAATTAAATAATTAATTTATTTTAATTAATTAATAATTAATTTATTTAAATTAAATAATTAATTAATAAAATAATTAATTAATTAAATTAATTAATAAAATAATTAATTAATTAAATTAATTAATTATTAAATTAATTAATTAAATAAATAAATAAAAAATTAATTAATTAAATAAATTAATAAATATATTAATTTATTTATTAAATTAAATTAATTAAATTTTCTTTTTAAAAAAGAGTCTTTAGTATATTTATTGTAAATAATTAATTAATTTATTTGAATCAATTCAACTTTTATAAATATTTATAATAATTATATAAGTTTATAATTAAATTAGTTACGAATTTTTAACAATTCTGGGAACAGCGTTTCAAGATTAATGAGAAACTCTTGACCAGTCAGAGCCAAAAACATTTCCTTTGGGGTGTTTTGTTGTTTAATATAATTAATAAATTCTTGACTTTTTTCTAATAATATATTAATATTTGAATAATTTATATATTGAAATTGAATTATTCTATTACTTTTTAAATATTCATTTATAATTAATTCAACTTTTTGTTCACTTTTGCAGTTGTTAATACCAAAAGGTGGTTGTTTTTCCTTAAAAAAGTTTTATATAAATAAATACATTAAAGGTTGAACTATTTTTTTAAATTAATATTAAAATGTTTTTTTGTTGTTTTTAATGGTTATTGAACAAAAATGTTTGCAGATAAATGAATAAATAAACTATTAAAATAGGGAACTTAAAACACCAACACAGACATTAATTAAAAATTAATTAATTAAATAAATAATTATTTATTTAATTAAATAATTAATTATTTAATTAAATAAATAAATAATTATTTAATTAATTAATTATTTTTAATCATAAAAATGTATTTAGTTAAATTATTTAACGTAAATTTTACCTGTATATGGAATGAAGGAGTTAGTTTTAATCTATCAATCCATTCCTTATTTTTCTTCAGTTCTTTATCTTTAGTTAATAATTCAAAATATTTGTGTAATTCACAAAATTTAATTTTTTCATTATTTAAATTAATTAATTTATTTTTTAAAAATATTGCTTTATTAATATATTCATTAAATTTATTTTCAAATTTTTCATTCCATCCTAAATCATTTCCAACAAATATTTTATATATTGAATTAGCTTTATTTTCATTTCCAGAAAGGAATTCTATAAAAGAAAAATAGAAATTTGAAATAATTTTAATTAAATGATTTTTAATTAATATTTCATTATTTCCTTTATTAAAGCTTTCAAAAAAGTTTTTATATTCATTGAATAGGTTGCTTATTTCCAAATTGTATTTTGCAGCATTAATGTATATATTATTAGCTGTGGGTGTAGTTGATAAATAAGATTTATTTAAATCCATTCCATTTGTTTTATTTTTTAAAATTAATAATATTAATAATATTAAATTTAAATAATTTAATTTCATTATTTTTTTTAATTTTATTTAAATTAGTTAATTAAATAATAAATTAAAATTTATATTTTTTTTTAAAATTAATTTAATAAATTTAAAGTATTATTTATTTTATTATTTATTTAAATATAAATATGTCTGTGTTATTTACAAAAGTACATCATAATATTAAAGTACATGTGTTTATTTATTTTTTTTTCAAAGGCAAAAGTGCATATTTAATTATTTATTTATTTATTAAGAAATAAATAAATGTACTTATGTAAGTCTAGAATTATTTTATGAAATAATATTTTTTATGAAATGAATGTAAATATACATATGAATGATGAAAGGGAAAATTAAAAAAAAATTTTTTTAATGTCCTTTAAATTAATTGCACTTTTAGAAAATAAATTTCTTTTAAATTTTTTCAGCTGACTATTTTTTGAATTAATTTAATTATTTTAAAAAATAAAATATAATTTTATAATTAATTAAATAATTTTTATTAAACGATTAAATGCAGCATTTTCAGAACATTTTTTAGAAAAAATAAATAAATTAATGAAAGAGGAATTAAAGGGAAAAAGTTTAATTAAATATTATTACATCTATTTTATTTATTTATCTATTACCACAAATAAAAAATTAATTAATTAATTAATAATTTAATTAATTAATAATTTAATTAACTATTTAATTAATAATTTAATTAATTATACAATGCATTAATTATTATAATTTATTTCTTTTCAATTAATATTTATTTATTATTTACAAAAAACAGTAGAGCCAACATTAATTCCCCCAGAAATTTCAACTTGCCTGACCCTATCAAAACCAATAAAACTTGAAAAACTACAAAAATGTTTGTAGTTTACATTTACCTAAAATTAAAATATTCAACATCTTTTTAAAAATTTTTTTTGATTGAGGAAAATGTTTATTATTTAATTAAACCTACAGATATGTTAATAGAAGATTCTGCTATAAATTCTAAAACAAAAGACTGCCCAACTTTAAATGGAAATACTTCATAAACTTCTTCACTTTTCCATCCATAATTTACTGTCCAACTTTTAGCTATAACCTTTTAATTTAATTAATTAATTAAATAATTAATTAAATAAATTAATTAATTATTTAATTAAATAAATCAAATAAATTATTTAATTAATTAAATTATTTAATTAATTAAATTATTTAATTAATTAAATTAATTATTTATTTAATCAAATTTAATTAAGTAAAAAAATTAATTAATTTAATTAATTATTTATTTAATTAATTATTTATTTAATTAATTATTTATTTAATTAATTAATTAAATTTAATTTTAGTTCCTTACAACTTGTTCATCAAAACGAGGACTAAAACTATATAAAATAGTAGCATTCTCTTCCATAATACCACTCTCTCCTATATTAATAACAAATGTATTTAAAGGTATTCCAATTATTGTAATTTTCTTGTATTGTGAAAAACCAATTCCAAAGCTATCAAAGTTGTAATTAAATGGTACTTTCTTTAATTAAATAATAAATTGTTTTAATTAAAAAATAAAATAATTAAAAAAGTCGTTTATTGTTAATAATGGAAAAATAATTTAATTAATTATTTATTTAATTTATTATTTTTAATTCTACCACATTTGAATAAATAATTGGTTCTTTACATATTGAAGTGTTTTGTAGTTGTTTGGGATTATTACATAAAGTAATGGAACTTAATTGAATTGAACCTTCAATATTTAATTGAGTTGCTTTGTCCAATGTAACCGCATAACTACGATATGTAACAAAATATTTATTATCAACATAAATCTGTTTAAAATTAATTTATAGGGTTAAAAGAATTTAAATAAATAATTTTTATTTTCTAATAAATAAATAAATTTATTTATTTAAATATTAATTAATTACATCAACTCCAGGGTTATTAAATGAATTAGCATCTAATATTAAAACAAATGTTTTGTTAACTGAAAAAGGAAACTTCCCATGTTTTTCCTTGTCTGTCCATCCTGTTGTTTTTGACCAAACGTTTCGAATAACCTTTACATATTTTTGAATTTTTTAAATTAAATTAATTATTTATTTAATTTAAATAAATAATAAATAAATTTATTTAAATAATTAAATAAATAATTTATTTAAATTAAATTAAATAAATAAATTATTTATTAAATTAAATAAATAAATAAATTATTTAAAATAAATAAATAAATTATTTAAATTAAATAAATAAATAAATTGAATAAATTATTAATTATTTAAATTAATAAATTATTTATTTAAATAAATAAATTAATAACTTACAGCATTTTCATTAAAACGAGGATTAAGATGAAAGGGAACATTAGCAGTTTTAAATAATTCTCCTTCATCTCCCAAGTTAATGGCAAAATTGCCTTTCTGCTTATTAGGTGTTCCAACGATTATTATTTTTTTATTAAATGTAAAGCCTTTGCCATACCCTTCCTTCACAAAATTAATTGTTTGAGGTACTCTCTTAAATTATAAATTAATTAATTTATTTATAACTAACTTCATTCAAAATAACAATAGGATTAGTACAAGGTGTTTGTGCTGTAATA
Organism: Meloidogyne exigua; assembly: GCA_018905775.1. NCBI lineage: Eukaryota > Metazoa > Nematoda > Chromadorea > Rhabditida > Meloidogynidae > Meloidogyne > Meloidogyne exigua. Next base: position 401,265 of record JAGUQR010000013.1, read on the forward strand.
GTAGTAGTACTTAACCAATTAATTAATAAAATAATTGCTATTAACTAAAATTATTAATTTAATTTATTTAATTAATTAAATAAATTACCTTCATTTTTATTTAAATTAAATAATTATTAAATTAATGTTTATTAAATTTATTCAATTTTATTATCTATTTATTCATTATTTATTTAATTTTATTAACATTTTTATGATGGAATACGTGTTGATAATTTTCATTTTATTTATTTTTTTTTCCAACAAGAAAGAAAATTTATTTATTTATTATTTTAATTTTTACCAAAATAAATGTCATCACGGTAAATATTTAAAAAACAAATAAAATATTAATTTATAAAAATAATTTAAGAAATTATAAAATTGATTTAAGAAACTAAATTAAAATAAATAATTGGGGATATATTTTTAATTTATTTAATTAATTAAATTAAGCATTTTTTAAATTATTTGTTCAAAATTTATTTAAATTTTTAAATTTTAATATTTTTAAAATAAAATAAAATTAATTAATTATTTTTAAAATTTTAGTTTATATTTTTAATTAAATTAAAAAAAAAGTTACGTTAAAATAAACAAATGAGGCAGGAGTAATTGTTTATTAAAAGACAAAGGCAGAGAGCGCAGAGTAACTTCTCTTTCTCTCTTTGCATTTAACAGAAAATCCTTTAAAAATATTTTTCTTTCTTTTAAATTAAATTTTTTAATATTAAAATATTTTTAAAAAATTGTCAATTATCCTATTAATTAAAAAATAAATAAAAATTATTTATTTTATTATTTATTTGTATTAATAAACACTACAAAGTAGGTAAAGGATAAAGGTTTGATTTTAATAATTAATTAAATAATAATATGGATAATTAAGTTTATAAATAAATACCTTGTTTTATTAGACTCTTATTTATAAATTTTAAACCATTATTTTTATTGTGCTAATTGTTTATATAAACATAAATCTATTATTTATATTTATTTATTTATTTTAATTTAAGTACTTGTTTTATTCCAAGTTTATTTATTTAATTAAATAGTCCCTTCATTTAATATTAACATATTTTTAATTTAATTTATTTTCTTTTTAATTATTAAATATTCTTTAATTACAAAAAACAACAGATCCAACATTAACTGATCCAGCAATTTCAATTTAGATTGCTTTGCTTAAATCAAGACGTGAAAAAGTATGGGTAGAATAGTTGTTGATTTTTACCTAAATATTAATAGAAAGGAATAATTATTTCTTTCTCTTAATTTTTAATTTAATTAAAAATAAAAGAAGAGGTTGAAAATAAATTAATACTTTTATTGTATTGTTAAATTCTGCACTAAGTTCCAGAAAGAATGTATCACCAATTTGAAATGGGTAAATAGGGGAACGCACTTCATTTTGCCATTTATCCACCCATGTGTTTTCAACAATCTTTTAATTTAATTAATTAAATAAATAAATAAATTATTTAATTAATTAAATAATTAATTAATTAATTAATTAAATAAATTAATTAAATAAATTAATTAAATAAATAAATAAATTATTTAATTAAATAAATCAAATAAATTATTTAATTAATTAATTAATTATTTAATTAAATTAATTATTTAATTAATTAAATTAAATTAATTAATTAATTAATTTAATTAAATAAATAAATAAATTAATTAATTAATTATTTATTTAATTAATTATTTATTTAATTAATTAATTAAATTTAATTTTAGTTCCTTACAACTTGTTCATCAAAACGAGGACTAAAACTGTATAAAATTGAAGCATTCTTTTCCATAATACCACTCTCTCCTATATTAATAACAAATGTATTTAAAGGTATTCCAATTATTGTAATTTTCTTGTATTGTGAAAAACCAATTCCAAAGCTATACCCTACCTTCTCAAAATCGAAATTTACTGGTATTACCTTAATAATTAAAAAGATTTAAATAATATTAATATTATTTTTTTGTTTTATTTAAAAAGGAAAAGAGTGTTTTTCTAAATTAAAAAGTTTCTAATGTTTTTAAATTAATTTTAATATTTTTAAATATTTAATAAACAGGACAGCTTTTTTTGGAATTAATTTACCGGAGTTGAAAAAGCATATCTATATTGGCATATGTTAGGAGGTCTTGAAGGGTTGCATAAGGTAATAGAACTTAATTCAATTTCACCTACAATATTTAATTGAGTTATATTGTAAAATACGGACTCCCGAAATGATGAAAAAAATTTGTTATTTACATTAATCTGTGAGAAATAAAAATAAAAATATTTAAAGTTAATAAATTAAATATACACTTAATCCAGGAAATCTTCTTGAAATAATAGTTAATTCCAAAATAAATGTCTGGTTAATTATAAACGGAAAAACACCCTCACGGTCTTCTTTTTCCCATCCACTTTTTGTATACCAAGTGTTTTTGACAACCTTTTTTTTAATAATTAAATTATTAATTAACCAATAAATAATTAATTAACCATTAAATAAATAATTTATTTAAAATAAATAAATAATTTAAATTAAATAAATAAATAAATTATTAATTAATTTATTTATTTATTTAAATAAATAAATAAATTATTAATTAATTATAAATAAAAAAAATAAATAATTACTTACAGCATTTTCATTAAAACGAGGATTAAAATGAAAGGGAACATTAGCAGTTTTAAATAATTCTCCTTCATCTCCCAAGTTAATAGCAAAATTGCCTTTGGGTATTCCATCAATTCTAATTGTTTTGTCTGTGTCAAGTCCTTTGCCATACCCTTCCTTTATAAAATCAATTGTCTGAGGTACTTGCTTAAATTATAAATTAATTAATTAATTAAAGGATTCCTGGCAATATTTAAATTAAATAAAAAATTTCTATATACATAAACAATTAAATTAATTAATATTTAAGAACTGCTACATATGTACTATATTATTTAAATTAAATTAATTAAATAACCCTGTTTAGTGTAACAATTGGATTGCGGCAATATTGTGCTGTAATAGTAGTAGTACTTAACCAATTAATTAATAAAATAATTGCTATTAACTAAAATTAGTTAATTAAATTTAAATAAATAAATGTTTTACCTTCATTTTATTTAAATAATTTAAAAATATTTATTTATAATTATTGGTTGAATTTATTAAATATTTATATATGTAAAAGTCTTTATTATTTATTAATGTTTACATTTTTAAATTTAATAAAATTGTTTTTTTATTTAAGATTTCAAATATTTATTTTAAAAACATTAATAAAATTTATTAATATTTTATTAAAAACATGTGTTAAATAAATAAACATTTTCTCAACTTTATTGATATAAATAATTATTATATTTAAAAAATTAATTTAATAATTATAATAAAATTTAATTTACATAATTATTAGGCATTTTAATTTAAAGCTCTTTTTAACATAATAAATATATTTATTTCATTAATAAATTGTTTGCATCATTTTCTTTTTTAAAAGAAAAATAAAGAAAATAAATATTTAATTCCACGTTTATTGAAAATAAATAATTGTGGTAATTCTAAATATTATTTTTTAAATAAATAAATAATTTATTTATTTAAAAAAAGTGAAGTATATTTTATTTACTTTGTTGTTGGAATTATTATGAAATTGGTTAATGAACATAATTTTGCTTAGTTTTTTTTCTCGTTCAGAAAAAAAATTGATGGAGCTGAAATAAATAAATATGTAATTTTGGTAGTTTATTTCAAAATTATTAAAAAAGAGTATTTAGTTAAAGGAGAAGAAATAGTTAAAAATTGTATATTAAAAATTGATAATTAATTAATTAAATAATTAAATTAAATAATATATATTTAATTAAATATTAATATTAATTGAATTTTAAATATCTTATTTAATTTTTAAAAAATTTTTTAATTTATAAAATTATAGTAATTATTTAAAGAATTAAATTTTAAGCATTTTTTAAATTATTTGTTCAAAATTTCTTTTAATTTTTAAACTTTAATATTTTTAAAATAAAATAAAATTAATTATTTATTTTTTAAATTTTAGTTTATATTTTTAATTAAATTATAAAAAAAGTTATGTTAAAATAAACAAATGTAGGCAGGAGTTAATTGTTTATTAAAAGACAAAGGCAGAGAGCCCAGAGTAACTTCTCTTTCTCTTACTTAAAAGGTTTATTCTTTTATTTATTTATTAAGCTCTTTATTTATATCTTAACTTATAAATTAATTGGAATATTTTGCTTCTATAAGATTAAAAAAAATATTTAATTTTATTAATGCTAAAAATTAAGTAAAAGTAAAGCTTAATTAATTTTTAATTTTTTTAAATTAAATGTACTCAATTTAATTAATATTTATTAAATTTCCCCCATATTTTTTCCCCTATTTTTTATTTTTTCTGTATTAAAATAAAGGATTAATTAAATTAATTTATTTAAAATTAAATTCATTGTTCAGTGCTTTAATTAATATTTTATAAATAAATATTATTAATTAACTAATTAATTTATTAAATAAAATATAATAACTATGTACTTTTTAATATCCTTTTTTAATTATTTATTTTAATTAGATATATCCCATTATCCTTTAAATAATTAATAAAACCTTTAATTCAATTAAATATTATTTAATTTATTTTTAATAAAATTAATTAAAATTATTATTAATTTAAATATAAATTATATATATAAAAATAGCCTTATTTATTTTACTCAATTTTAATTAGAAAGAAAAATATTTTATTAATAAAATAATAAATTTCTTAAAATTAAATAAACAGTGTTTTTTATTTTTTATTAATTTATTCCAACGTGTCACATTTAGGGAAAAATTTTATTTCCTAAAAATTGTTTAATTTTATTTTTTATTAAATAAAAATGTTTTCTTTATTTATTCTTTGTATATTTAATTTAAATAATATTTTTTTTATTTTTTTAAAATTTATTAATGATTTGAAGCATTAATTTTTTTATTTAATATTTTGTATTTTAATCTAAATATATTAATTTAAATGATATCATTTAATAATAAAATTTATTTAATATTTATTAATAAAAAATAATTATAAATTAATAAAAAAGATTTATTAGAATAGATAGATCAGAATGCTTATAAAAGCTGCTTTTAAATAATTATATTTATTAATTTAATTTTATATAAAATTATTTTTTTAATTCTAAATATTTACTTATTTTTAATTTAAATACATTTAATTGTTAAAATTAATTTTAGTCTTCTTTTTTAAAAATATTTAATGCATTATTACCTTCCTTTTCAATTTATTTTATTTTATTTTTTAATTTTTTATTCATTTTCTGATGATCCAAAGGATGGACAATACCCTGAAGATTATGGTTGTAATGTTATAGTATTTGAAAATGCTGTAATTTAATTAAATTAATTAATTTTAATTAATTTAATTTTAAAGATTAATGGTGTTGATTTCCCCGAATGTTATGGCACAGAATTTAATCCACCTAAATATATAAAAATGGAACTTGAAACAGACAAGAAAGAGGGATTTTTTATTGTTTTATGGGGGCCTGATGGAAAGGGGCATGATGTTGGTTATGTATTTATTGTATTCAGTACTTATGGAACTGTAAGTTTAATTAATTAAAATTAGAATTAATTAATTAATTATTTAATTAAATATTTATTTAATAATTTAATTGATCATTTAATTAATTTAATTAATTATTTATTTAATTAATTATTTAATTAATTAATTATTTAATTAAATATTTATTTAATTAATTAATTATTTAATAATTAAATATTTAATTAATTATTTAATTAATTAATTATTTAATTAAATATTTATTTAATAATTTAATTGATCATTTAATTAATTTAATTAATTATTTATTTAATTAATTATTTATTTAATTAATTATTTAATTAATTAATTATTTAATTAATTAATTAATTAATTAATTAATTATTTAATTAAATATTTATTTAATTAATTAATTATTTAATAATTAAATATTTAATTAATTATTTAATTAATTAATTATTTAATTAAATATTTATTTAATAATTTAATTGATCATTTAATTAATTTAATTAATTATTTATTTAATTAATTATTTAATTAATTAATTATTTAATTAAATATTTATTTAATTAATTAAATATTTAATTAATTATTTAATTAAGTAATTAATTAATTATTTATTTAATTATTTATTTAATTAATTATTTAATTAATTACTTAATTAATTACTTAATTAATTAATTTAGGTTCAAATTGAACCAACATGGAAACGGTTTAATTTTACATTTGGTCTTTATGTAAATCTTGATATTTATTCTTTACCAAATAATGTATTACAGGTTTATTTAATCTTAAATTAAAAAAAAATGTTTTAATTTAAATTAACTAGATTAAAGTAACCGACCCAGAAAATGGCAATTCTGCTCAATATTTTTATAATTCTACAAAAAAAGATAACGATGCTATTTCAAAGATTAGATATGGAGGAGGACTTAATTTACCTAAATTAAATAAAATTACATTATATTCAGGAAAATGAAGAAAGGGAAAATTAATTAAAAATAAATAATAATTAAATAAATAAATATATGTATTTAATTATTTATTTATAAATTAATTTGTTAAAATTTTATTAATGACTTTAATAATTTTTTAAACTTTTTAAATTAATAATTAGGACTTGATTCTATCGACAAAATATTTCTATTAAAATAGACAGAATTTTAAAGGTTTTAATGTTTTTCAAAAGAATTTAATTAAATTAATTAATTTAAATTAATTAAATAAAAATTTAATCAATAAATAAACATTGATTTATGTAATAAATAATATATATTAATAAATAGAGAAAATAAATATTTTCTCTCTCTTTTATTTGCTTAATCTCTTGCTTTTTTATTGCGCAATTTTAGCCATGCACACCTAACTAAACAAAAATTTATTAAAAAAAAAAAGACTTTTACATAAATAAATATATTCCTTTAAATTTTATTTTTTAAATAAAAAGACAAAACTTTGTTTATTATTTTAATTTAATTTAAATTAAATAAAATATATTTATTCTTCTAAAATAAATAAAAAGGCTTGGAATATTTAGTTTAATACTATTTTTAATTATTTCCCCTTTTTTCTTAAAGTTTATTTTTCAATTAATAAATAAACTTTTTAATTAAAAGCAAGTTTATTTTTCTAAAGTTTATTTTTAAGTTTATTTTATTTTCCGGACAGACAAAAATTACATCAAATATTAAATATTCTAATAAAGTACATTCTAATTAAATCATTTATGCATGTACTTTTTAAATAATTAATTTTTATATTTATTAAATATTTCATAATTTTATTTTTATTTTCTCGACTTGTATTTTATTAAATATTATTTTTATTTAAAAAATAATTAATTTAATTTTTAAATTTAAGTTGAATGAGAAACAAACATTTTAGTAAGTTTTTTAATAAATATAAATTTTAAATAATATTTATAAAATTAAATAAAAATATTAAACCAATTCTAATAAAAAAATAAATATTTTTTAAAAATTGGGAATTCTTTTTTTAATTAATTAAATTTTCCCTTTTAGTTTATTGTTAAATAGGACACTAATTTTAACATTTAAATTACCCAAAAAATAATTAAATTATAATAATCCCATTTTTAGCATTTAAAGGAATTAATAGCCTTCACAAATAAAATTAAAGAAATAATAATAAAACATTTATTTATTTATTTAATTTTAGAAATATTAATTCTATTAAATTGTTTACCTTTAATTAATGCTTTAATTCGTTCAACATTTATTGATGAAATTGAAATTAAAAATAAAAATAAATTTAATGAGATTAAGGAAATTGAAATTAAATATAAAATAAGTAATTTAACAAATGAAGCAAAAATTGTTTTAATTTCTTCACTAACACCATTTAATAAATTGGAAAAAAATGTGGAAAATGGGTTAGATAATTTTAAATTAAATAAAAGATTAACTGAAAAAATAATTGAAAGAATTGAATTTAATTGTAATAATATAGCTGAAGAGGGGATAAATACATTTAATGATTTTTTAAATAAAATAAATATTAATTATAATTTATATGGATTTAATAAATTTATTAAACAAAGTTTTGAAAAAATTAAAAATGAAGTTGAGGTATTTTTTAAACATTTATTTTTATTTTTAAATTAAATATTTAATTAATTTTATATTTTTTAATGAAACAAGAAGCTTCGAGTTTTTGAAACCCAATAAATTATCTTTTTTATTAGAATATAAATATTTATTAATTAATTTTTATTTTAATTCTAAAATAATTTACATTTTAAAAAAAAATTTTTTTGCCTCATTTAAATTTTTTTGCCTTTATAAAATAAATAAAAATATAAAAATTAATCTATTTCTTTCAAATAAATATTAAAATTTAATTAAATTAATTTAAAAAGGAATTTAAAAATTTTATAAAAATTAACATTACCTATAGACTTAATTATTATTAAAAAGGATATTTAATAATTATTTAATTAATTAATTATTTTTTATTTTTTAAAGAAAACAAATTTTAATAATTTAACAATAAAAATAGTTTATTTTTATTATTTATTAATTTGGCAATTAATTAATTTTTTGGACAATAATAACGAAAAAAGAATTTTATTTGTTGAAAAACACGAGCATTTTGCTTGTTTGCCTGGCTATATTTCTGAAATGTTTTTTGCTGATTGGTTACAAAATGAACTTGTTCCTTTAATTGAAATGAAGCTTTTTAAAAATGTTGTAAAAAATTAAATAAACTTTATTTTTTCTAGGAAAATTAAATAAATGTTTATTTATAAATAAATGATTTTTTAAATAAAAAATAAAAATAAAGCGAATTAAATATAAATAAAAAATAATTTATTTTAATTATTAAATTAATTAAATTAATTTTTAATTTTATTTTATTTTAATTATTAAACTAAATTAATTTAATATTAAATTAATTTAATAATTAATTAAATTAAATATTAAATTAATTTATTTATTAAATAAAATAAAAATGAATTTAATAAAAAATAAATTAAATATTAAATTAAATTAATTATCAAATTAATTTAAATTAATTAATTTAATTATTAAATTAATTTATTATAATTATTTAATTAATATAATTAAATGTTTAAATTAATTGTAATTTTATAATAAAATAAATTAATATATTTTTCTTCAATTTAATTAAATATTTAATTAATAAAAATAATTTTTAGATTGAATACAATGATGACTCTATTAATTATTTAATAAAGACAAGTATAACCAATTTATTACCAATTGCAAATATTAAAGCAACTTCTTATTTAGAAATGTTAAAACTTGACAAAATATTCTTTTTTGATTTTTTAAATAAAAATTTAGAAAAAAAAGATATTATTTTAATATTCTCAAGTTTAATGAAAATATCCAAAAATATTAGTTTAAATTATCTAAAAAAGCAGTTAGTCTTCGATTTATTTAAAAAAGAATTTTTAAATATTATTTTAAATTTTAATTATTTAAATGAAGAATATGAGAGAATTTTAAAAATTTTAAAATATTATTTTGATGAAGATAAAGAAATAAATTCAATAGAAATGGAAATTTTAGTAATTAATTTTTATTCTGAAATATACAAAAAATATCGAGATAATTTTATTTGGGTTAAAAAATTAATTATTGAATTACAAAATGAAGTTATTTCTTTAGAAAATACAGGTTAGAATAAATACAAAAGAATTAAAATAAATAAATAATTAAATTAATTAATTAATTAAATATAAAAATAAATTAATAATTAATTAATTTAATTTGATTAATTAATTAAATTAATTAAAATTAATTAATTTAATTAATTTAATTAATTAATTAATTTAATTAATTAAAATTAATTAATTTAATTAATTTAATTAATTAATTAATTAATTTAATTAATTGAATAATTAATTAAATATAAAAATAAATAAATAAAAAATAAATAAATAGAATAAATATTTTTAAATATTTAAAATAAATTTAAAAAATTAAATATTAAATTTAAACAATTGATTTTAAGGTAAAGGAAGGCGTAGAATGAAAATTGGCAAAGAGGAAGATTTATATTCTGAAGATCCTTCACACCAATTTATTGATGTTAATGGTTATTAATTTATTTAAAAAAAAGAGAAGTAAATAAATATATTTTATTTAAAATTAGATTATTATTTAGTTTATATATTTATTTAAATATATTTTTATTTTATTAAAAAATTATTCTTTTATTTATTTTAATTAAAAGTAAACAAAAAATAAGAATTAATTAAAGAAAATAAAAAACCTTTTTTTAAATAAATAACTAACTATACACTTAAAAAGAAGAAAATAAATAAAATAAAATATATTAAGTACATAAAAAATAAAAAAAATAAAATAATCAAGTGTGCACTTGAATTCTTAAAAATTAAATTATAATTTAGATATACAATTTCAATATAATTTTAATTAAAGTTTTATTCTTTTTTTAAAAATTATTTTATTAATAATTTTTTTTATTTTAAGTAGTCTGTCCATTTAATTCTTTTATTTAAAAATAATTCTTCTTTTTTTTAATTTAATTAAATATATTTTGTCCTTTATTTAATATAAATAATTTCAATTTAATTTTATTCCATCTAAATAAAGCATTTATTTAATAAAAAATAAAATTTAAAAAAAAATGATTGGACCTTGGTTCTTAAATTTATTAATTTCCGTTTGCTTTACATCATTAAGTGTATTTTTATTTATTAGAACAGATTTTGAATTTATATTTTATTATGATTTGGTTTGTTTAAAAACAATTATTTAATAATAAATATATTGTTTTTAGTTAACTATTATTTTAATGCTTTTTTCAATTATTTTAATTTTGGATTTTCTTAGAAGAATGCATTTTGGTCTTATACCTAAATTAACTAATCCTTTAGTTATTCCACATCCAACATATATTTGTACTTTAGTATTGACATTAATTGTTGTTTTAGGTTATTGCTATATTTTTGTAGGTTTTTTATTATTTATTAATTAATTAAAATGCAAATTATAATACTTTATTTGTGGAGGGGGGAACATTAAAAATAATTAAACTTTGTTTCAAAAAATAATTAAACTTTGTTTCAAAAAATAATTAAACTTTGTTTCAAAAAATAATTAAACTTTGTTTCAAAAAATAATTAAACTTTGTTTCAAAAAATAATTAAACTTTGTTTCAAAAAATAATTAAACTTTGTTTCAAAAAATAATTAAACTTTGTTTCAAAAAATAATTAAACTTTGTTTCAAAAAATAATTAAACTTTGTTTCAAAAAATAATTAAACTTTGTTTCAAAAAATAATTAAACTTTGTTTCAAAAAATAATTAAACTTTGTTTCAAAAATAATTAAACTTTGTTTCAAAAAATAATTAAACTTTGTTTCAAAAAATAATTAAACTTTGTTTCAAAAAATAATTAAACTTTGTTTCAAAAAATAATTAAACTTTGTTTCAAAAAATAATTAAACTTTGTTTCAAAAAATATCCTTTTTAAAATAATCTATATATGTAAAATTTAAATAAATTATTTGAGGAAAAATAAAAGAAATTCCAATTTTCGATATATAGTAAAATTAAATAAAACATGGGCCTTTATTCAGCGTTTCCTTTTTTGTCTTTTTATTTATTCAAACGCGCAGAAAATATTTATTAAAAAATGTTTTATTTACAATAAAATAAACATAAGTTTATTTATTTATTTATTTGTTCACCTCTCTTTTCTTCTTGTTTTATTAAAACTTGAATAAAACTTTTTTAATATAAAAAGGCCTTTCAAGTTTAATTTAATATAATCTCAGGTATATAAATTAGCCTTGTATGGATGTGATAGGGCAGTTGAGGCAAATGATACATTACATATGACATTAGATTCTATTTTAAGATTAACAATAGCATTATATTCATTAATTTCATTTATTTATATTATTCAAAGGTTTTTTTTAATTAATTAATTATTTAATTATTTTTATATTTAGAGCAAGTGTAGGCTCTATAAACACAAAAATTGATTTATTTACTAGAAATTTTATAAATTGTGTTTTTGGAATTATTTGGATGAGATTTATATTATTAAAGGGATATTTCACTATTGAACAGTTTTGTAGAGATCAACTTGAAATTATGTCTATTGTCAAGGCTTTTTGTCCTCCTTATATGTAAGTTGCTTGAATAATTAAAATAAAATAATTAATCGGAGACAAAAGATTTAAATTCTATATATTAATTAAATTATTTAATTTTAATCAAATAATTTAATTAATTTTAATTTAATTAATTTTAATTAAATAATATAATTAATTTTAATTTAATTAATTTATTTATTTTTATTTCAGAAAAAATGGGTTTAATTGCACAACCTATTCATTACGTAAAGAACAACAAATATGGTATAGAGTTCATTATGGTCTTCTTAAATCTGTAATAGTTACTGCAGCATCTGAGTTTATTCCAGTACTTTTAGTTACTCATTGGTAATTAATTTTAAATTTGATTCTTATTTTCTCTTATTTTTATGTTGGCTTGTGGTAGAGCAGAATTAGCAGTTCGCAAAATGACAGTTAAAATGAATGTTAATTTTAATTAATTAATTAAATTAATTAAATAATTAATTTAGACGTTAAATGCCATCAAAAAATTCTCTTTAAAGAAATTCTCTACTGTAACGGGTATTTTTAATTTAATTTAATTTAATTTAATTTAATTTAATTTAATTTAATTTAATTTAATTTAATTTAATTTAATTTAATTTAATTTAATTTAATTTAATTTAATTTAATTTAATTTAATTTAATTTAATTTAATTTAATTTAATTTAATTTAATTTAATTTAATTTAATTTAATTTAATTTAATTTAATTTAATTTAATTTAATTTAATTTAATTTAATTTAATTTAATTTAATTTAATTTAATTTAATTTAATTTAATTTAATTTAATTTAATTTAATTTAATTTAATTTAATTTAATTTAATTTAATTTAATTTAATTTAATTTAATTTAATTTAATTTAATTTAATTTAATTTAATTTAATTTAATTTAATTTAATTTAATTTAATTTAATTTAATTTAATTTAATTTAATTTAATTTAATTTAATTTAATTTAATTTAATTTAATTTAATTTAATTTAATTTAATTTAATTAATAGATGCCAATACATCAACAACCTCTAATGAATCCCTTTTTCTTAGAAATCCATTAATTCGTTGTGTATTTAGACTATTAGCCTTTTGTTTAAGCATTACTGGTATATTTCTTTGTATGCTTTCTTTCTTCAATTTTGTTAATGATTTGGACGAAAGTCCTCAAGTTTTTACTCAAGATGCTGTTGAAGTTTTTATTTCAACCTTAAAACTTTGTTTCTTTGTTATGGTAATTTTACTTTAAATTTTAAAAAATTAAAGGAAAATTGTTTAAAAATAATTAAAATTTATTTAAAATTAAATTTAAAATATTTTTTATTTTTTATATCAAAAAAAGTAAAATAGAAAAAATAGAAATTTAATTTTGAGGTATTTTTTAATTTTATATTTATTTTTAAAAGAATAAAGGAAAATATTTAAATAAATAATAATTAAATAATATTCTCTTTTCTAATAAAAATAATATTATTAAATTAATTAATATTTAATTTTATTTAATTATAATTTATTTAATTAATTAATTTATTTATTTAATTAATTAATTATAGCCTCTTTTAATATTTTTCAGTTATTTATTTGGTCCAGACGTATTCCTCTTAAATTAATTGATTTACATAGAAAAGCTGAATCTAAAGGAGATAAAGTATTAATATTTGGTTCAGTTTTATTTCTCACAGCAGAATGTATTTGTGAAATTATGGAATTATTATTCTTCTCATTTCGTAATAAAAGGGTTTATTTAGCAATTAAAGTGCTTGACATTTTATTTAGTGTCAACACTTTGTTAAGTTTTTATTTTTATTTAATTTTCTCTCTTCTTAAATAATTAATTAATTAATTAATTTATTTATTTTTTAGATAGCCAATTTTCTAGAGGCTTTTTGCCTTATGAAATTAATTGCAATTAAAGACAATTTTCTTAAAGAATTAAGTCCTATCCTCCCTTTTATTGCTACATGTTTTTCAATTCTTAATTTTACTGATTTTGTTATGACTTATTTTTATATTGAAACAGAAAAGCATCATTTGAAGGTAAAGGATTTTTTATTGACAATTTAAAAGAAATTAATTAATTAATTTTAAGTTTTAATAATTTATTAAAATAGGTACTATCAATTAAATTAATTTTAATTAATTAATTTTTATTTACATATTTATTTGGTAAATATATTTTTAAATAATTATTTATTAAATATATTTTTAATTAAATTAATTAATTATTTAATGAATTAAATATAATTTAAATAATTAATTTTAATTAATTAATTATTTATTAAATTATTTTTTCATAATTAAATTAAATTAATTAATTAATTATTTAAATAATTAAATTAATTTTAATAAATTTTAACTTAAGGGAATAATAGAGAGTTTAGAATCCAGTGAATTTTTTGTATTAGTTGGTGTTATTGGAAGATTATTAGATACAGCAAATTATTTATATACCTTTACTTGTGCCCTTTGCTGGATTGATATACTTTTACGGTTTTCTTAAATAAATTTAAATTATTTTATTTTTATTTAGTTATCGACATTTTGGGCTTTTTATTATTGGAAATAAATCAAATAATAAAATAAATAAAAAAATAAAATCTAATTATAATTCTGATGGGGAAGAAGAGACTGAAACACAATTTTAATTTAAATAAATAAATAATTATATTTTTTCAAAAATATATACCTTTAAAATTACTTCCCGAAAAAAACATTTTTATCTAAAAATATAAAGATAAATGGTAGATAATTTAAAATAAAATATAAATTTAAATAAAACATAAAAATGAGGTAATTAAATAAATTTAAATTTCTTTAAAATATAGTTCTAAAAAAAGAACAAACTTTGTTTTTAATAATAAATATAAAAATATAATTATAATTTCTTTTTTTATTTAATAGAATTAATGTTTAAAAAATATATGTTTTTTTTTAGTTATTTGAAGATCTAATAAATATATTAATTAAATCATAATTCTATTAAATTCAACATTTGTGGGTATATTAATTTAATAAAATTTTTTAAATTAAAATTGTTGTATTAATTTAATTTTTTGAGTAAAATTAATTTAAAAATTATAAAATATCAGAAAATAAAAATAAAAATGTCAGAAAATTTAAACTAAAAAACAATTTTAAAAATAAATAAATTTTAATAATACAAAAATAAGGAAAATTGATTTAATGAGGGTTTAAATAATTAAATTTTAAAATTTAATGCATAATTAAAGAGAATTGATCTAAATTTAAATATTTAAATAAAAAGGGTATTTTTATTTATTTTTAAATTTTAATGAAGAATTTAATTAGGTCTACACTAAAAATAAAATAAAAATAATGTTTAGGGAGAATAAAGGTTAACTCTCTTCTCTTTAAAGCAAAATAAATAAATAAACTTTAAATAAAACTTGAATTGATTTTAACTAAAAATGAAGGTAATTTTTACAAAAGAGAAATAATTTTTTTTTTAAAGGGATTAAACCAACAAAAATATAAAAAAATAAATAATTTATTTATTTAAATATTTTTAAGGCTTAAAATTAAAAGCTTAAATAATTTTAAACTTTTTTTTTCTTTTTATTTTATTTTTGTTGGTTAGAATATTTTTTTAGGGTTTAAAAAGGAAATTTAAATAAATTAAATTTAGGGTTGTTTGTTTTACGGATTAGAATAATGTGCTCTATGTAAAAAATCAAAACCATTGTCATGCCAATTATGCTCATATTCTCCTTTAAGTTTTTTGAAAGGATTACCGTTATGGTCTCTTTCCATTGGATGAAAACCAGGGTGAAACGGAGGCGAATGAAAAGGTGATGAATAAGGAGGAGGGCCATAATCTGCACCTCTAACACGAATTTTTTCAGTTACAAATTTCTGCTCTACTGGTTTAACCTCTACCTTTACCTCTTCTGGTTTGACCTCTTCTGTTTTACCTTCCTCAATTTCAACCTCAAAAATTTTTTTTTCTTTAAATCCTTTCCATTTAGTTAAAAGTTCTTTGTCTTCTTTAATAGAAAGAAAATAAATAAATAAATTATTTATTTAATTTAAATTAAAATAAATAAATAAATATTTATTTCATCTAATTTTAATTAAAATTAAATAAATAAATATTTTATTTAATTTTTAAAAATTAAATATTTTTTTATTTGTTTTTAATTCAATTTAATATTTATTTTATTTAATTTATTAAAATAAATATTTTATTTAATTCTTAAAAATTAAATATTTATTTTATATGTTTTTTAAAAATTAAATTATTTATTTTAGTTAATTTATTAAAATAAATATTTTATTTAATTTTTAAAAATTAAATATTTATTTTATATGTTTTTTAAAAATTAAATTATTTATTTTAGTTAATTTATTAAAATAAATATTTTATTTAATTTTTAAAAATTAAATATTTATTTTATATGTTTTTTAAAAATTAAATTATTTATTTATTTTAATTTATTAAAATAAATATTTTATTTAATTCTTAAAAATTAAATATTTATTTTATATGTTTTTTAAAAATTAAATTATTTATTTTAGTTAATTTATTAAAATAAATATTTTATTTAATTTTTAAAAATTAAATATTTATTTTATATGTTTTTTAAAAATTAAATTATTTATTTTAGTTAATTTATTAAAATAAATATTTTATTTAATTTTTAAAAATTAAATATTTATTTTATATGTTTTTTAAAAATTAAATTATTTATTTTTAGTTAATTTATTAAAATAAATATTTTATTTAATTTTTAAAAATTAAATATTTATTTTATATGTTTTTTAAAAATTAAATTATTTATTTATTTTAATTTATTAAAATAAATATTTTATTTAATTCTTAAAAATTAAATATTTATTTTATATGTTTTTTAAAAATTAAATTATTTATTTTAGTTAATTTATTAAAATAAATATTTTATTTAATTTTTAAAAATTAAATATTTATTTTATATGTTTTTTAAAAATTAAATTATTTATTTTAGTTAATTTATTAAAATAAATATTTTATTTAATTTTTAAAAATTAAATATTTATTTTATATGTTTTTTAAAAATTAAATTATTTATTTTAGTTAATTTATTAAAATAAATATTTTATTTAATTTTTAAAAATTAAATATTTATTTTATATGTTTTTTAAAAATTAAATTATTTATTTATTTTAATTTATTAAAATAAATATTTTATTTAATTCTTAAAAATTAAATAAATATTTTATTTAATTTATTAAAATAAATAAATAAATATTTTATTTTATTTTGAAAAATTATTTATTAAACTTACTAAATTCTTTAATATTTAACTCAAAAAATAGATTAATTTTATGAGCATTTGAAGCTGCCATTTCATTTAATTTTTTAAAAGCTTCATCACAATCTTTTTTATCCTTATCTACAATTGCATAAAATTCATCATTACAAATATTTTTTTTAATATTTGGGTTTGCATCAATTTTATTTAAAACTTTAATGTAAAGATCATAAACAGCATGAAGCATAAACAGCAGAAAAGGCCAATTACTTTTTCCTTTAAATTTAAAGATTTAATTAATTTTTTATTTTTAAATTATTAATTAATTACTAAAGTAATTATTTATATTTTCATTAATTTTATAATCCTTAGAAATCTCTTCTTTTATTTTTTTTAAAATAGCAGTTGCATCAGGTTGACCATTCCAGTTATTAACTATCCCCCTTAACCACTCTGCCGGTCTTATTTTTATTTCTCCAAAAGTGAATTCTTGAATAATGACATCTATTGCATTAGTAACCTTTTTTTCTCTTTTTACTTTTTCATTAAAAAATAAAATTTGATTAACAACGTTGGAAATAAAATCTTTTTTTATTATAAAGAATTTAATTTTTGTTGTTGAATAGGAAGGTTCTAAATTAATTTCAACAGCGTCAAATAAATTTTTATTTTTAAAATCGTTCCATTTTTTAAATTGATCAGCTTAAAAAATTAAATAAAAAATTAATATTTAATTAATTAATTAAATATATTTTTTTTTAAAGCCCTTTTCCCTCTCCCCAACAACCATAATTATGTTCAATTGAAATAAAATAATCATTTATTTTTTTTAAATTTTCGTCCAACATTTTCTTTTGATTTTTTAATAATTCTAATGCTTTTTCCTGATTTTTTTCTTTTAATATTTCGGAACAAACATCTTCAGAAATTAATTTTTTCTCAACATCGTTAGTCACTTTTTCCAAAATTTTATCAAAAAGTTTAAAAAGAGCGTGTAACAAAAACATTGCTTTATGCCAAAAATTTTTTTGTTGAACTATTTAAATAAATTAATTAAAAGGTTTTAGAAAAAAAAATTAAAGATGACTATTTATTTATTTATTTTATTAAGGCATATTTGAACACAATAAAAGAGATGTAGTCATTTTAGGTTTATTTTTAAAGAGTCAGAATTTAAAAGAAAGCAGAACCAACAAGTTTTAATATTAAAATAATTAAACTTGTTTTCCCCTGTTTATTTAAAAATAGTATAAAAGGACTGAACCAACTCCAACCTATTTTTATTTTTCTTTTCAGAAATAAAATAAATAAATAAATAATAAATTAAACAATTAAAGTTTTAATTTAAAAACAAACTTTGCCCTTTTTTATTCTTATCCACCTCCCATTTAGATACCGAATAAACACTCTCCAATTCTTTATTTATTTTATCAAAAGCTTCTTTTACTTCAGGTTGATCCTCCCAATTTCCAGTTTTTGTGAATAACCAAGTCTTTAACCCTTCATTAAATATAACATAAGGAGCACCTGTTGCCCCTTTTTTCCCAATTTTTTTATTAAATTCCTCATTTTTAGACAAAATATCAGAAAAGAAGGTTTCTCTTTTAATTATAAATTTAACCTTTAAAGGATCTAAAAATTATTTTTTTAAAAATATTTTTAAAAATATTAACTTACCTAATTTCCATTTATTTTCTTCTTCAACTTTCTTTACTTCAGGTGGTTCTATTTAAATTAAATTAATTAATTTAATTAATTTAAATAATTACTTTCTGGTTCATGAACAACTTGACGACTAAACTCAAATTCTGTTGGAAATGGATGGTTAGGAAACGGATTAGGTCCTAGAGAGTAGTAAAAAGGATTATGAGGTTGACTATAAATTGGGGCATCCTTTGAAATGCCAAAATGTGTTCCAAAAGATAATCCACCATCACCACCACTATTGAATTGAACATTATTTCCTATATAAACTCCAGGGGGAAATTCAACAGCAGCTTTGACAATTTTAATTGTTAACCATAAAAGGCAAAAGTTTTTAAACTTCATTCTCTTCTATTGAACCTTTTTCTTTTTATTTAATATTTTTTTGAATTTAGCTTAATACAAGGCTTAATTATTTTAAATTAATTTAATTCTATATATACGTTAAATATTAAAATTAATTAAAATAAAAGTTAAAAAAAGGGAGAAATGAATAATAAAAATCTTCGAGAATGCCGTTCCCCAAGGAGAGAATTATTCCCGCCCAATTCACTCCACCCACCACTCCCTTCCCAATCACACATTTTCTTTTTCTCTCTAACTCTCTCGATTTGGCCTTTTCTTTAAGGCATTTAACAAACATAATTGTTGGCAACTCATGTCAAAGAACCCATGTGAGTAAGGGCAAAAAGAAAGATAGTCTGAATACATCATAGCAATTAAACAAAGAAAAAAAGTTTAAGAAAAATTAAAAAAAATAAAATAAAACTTGATAAAAATTTTATTAAAAACATAAGCTACATATTGTTTGCCTTAATTAATTTATAAAACAATTATTTCCTATTAAGTAAAAAAAGGTTTACTCACAAAAAAAAATCTACACTCTTTTAACTTTATTTTTAAATTAAAACTTTATTTTAAAAATTAAGACAATAAAGCAAACTAATTAATTAAAATTTAAAAATATTAAATTTTTCTCGGGAAAATAATAAAAATTTAATTTTAAGGCTAAACACTTAAGGAATTAATATTTAATATATTTAATATAAAGTAAATGAAACTTTAAATAAACTTAAGTTTTAAAACTTTTTTTTAAAACATTAAGTTTAATTAAAACTTATTTGCCTTGATTCAGTGTTAGTCAATTAATTAATTTATTCTTAAATAATCTAGAAACTTAAATAAACCTTTTCTTTAGAAAAACATCAAAATAAAAATGTCAATATTTAATAATTAATTATGATATCATTTTAAAGGTTATTTTTGAATAAATTAAATAACATCATTTCCTTGTAAAAATATATAAATATAGCTATTAATTCCCTTTTATTTTACCGAAATTAATAAACAATTTTTGAGGATGTTTTAAATAGCTAAATTTAAAGGCAATTGAGTCAAGTTTTTTTTAATTTTTTAATTTATTGAATTTATTATTGGCAAGCAGGGAGGGAAAGGCGAGATGGAGTGGATAAATGCACAGGCTAGAGTAAATAAAAATTTTTTTATATTGATTTTTAAATCAATTTATTTAATTAATTAAATAAATGTTTAATTTAATTAATTTGAGAAATTAAAGTTTTGAGGTTTTTTATTATACAGAATTTATAAATTATTTAATTAATAATTAAATTAAAGGAGTGGGGATTTATCTATTAAAAAAACTTTTAATAATTAACTGATTTATTTAAAAATTTAATTTAAATTTATTCAATTAAAATTATAAAATTGGTACAATTTTATTTAAACGGCTAAAAACAAAAGTTCTGTAGGGTTTGTTAGTTAAAATACAAATAATTGGATTAAATAAAGGTATTTGATGTAGAAAGATAGACAAGCTATATTGTAAATAAAAAGCAGTTGGATATATTTCTGATGTTTTGTCATTATCAGTACTAGAAGGAATATTAAGAAAACTAATAAAACATGCAGTTGAAATAAAACAAAAAAATGGAACAATTGCCTTAAAATTTAAATTAAAGTTTATTTATTTATATAATTTAAATTAAAGTTTATTTATTTATATAATTTAGATTAAAGTTTATTTATTTATATAATTTAAATTAAAGTTTATTTATTTATATAATTTAAATTAAAGTTTATTTATTTATATAATTTAAATTAAAGTTTATTTATTTATATAATTTAAATTAAAGTTTATTTATTTATATAATTTAGATTAAAGTTTATTTATTTATATAATTTAAATTAAATTTTATTTATTTATATAATTTAAATTAAAGTTTATTTATTTATATAATTTAAATTAAAGTTTATTTATTTATATAATTTAAATTAAAGTTTATTTATTTATATAATTTAAATTAAAGTTTATTTATTTATATAATTTAAATTAAAGTTTATTTATTTATATAATTTAGATTAAAGTTTATTTATTTATATAATTTAAATTAAAGTTTATTTATTTATATAATTTAAATTAAAGTTTATTTATTTATATAATTTAAATTAAAGTTTATTTATTTATATAATTTAAATTAAAGTTTATTTATTTATATAATTTAGATTAAAGTTTATTTATTTATATAATTTAAATTAAAGTTTATTTATTTATATAATTTAAATTAAAGTTTATTTATTTATATAATTTAAATTAAAGTTTATTTATTTATATAATTTAAATTAAAGTTTATTTATTTATATAATTTAAATTAAAGTTTATTTATTTATATAATTTAAATTAAAGTTTATTTATTTATATAATTTAGATTAAAGTTTATTTATTTATATAATTTAAATTAAAGTTTATTTATTTATATAATTTAAATTAAAGTTTATTTATTTATATAATTTAAATTAAAGTTTATTTATTTATATAATTTAAATTAAAGTTTATTTATTTATATAATTTAGATTAAAGTTTATTTATTTATATAATTTAAATTAAAGTTTATTTATTTATATAATTTAAATTAAAGTTTATTTATTTATATAATTTAAATTAAAGTTTATTTATTTATATAATTTAAATTAAAGTTTATTTATTTATATAATTTAAATTAAAGTTTATTTATTTATATAATTTAAATTAAAGTTTATTTATTTATATAATTTAAATTAAAGTTTATTTATTTATATAATTTAAATTAAAGTTTATTTATTTATATAATTTAAATTAAAGTTTATTTATTTATATAATTTAGATTAAAGTTTATTTATTTATATAATTTAAATTAAAGTTTATTTATTTATATAATTTAAATTAAAGTTTATTTATTTATATAATTTAAATTAAAGTTTATTTATTTATATAATTTAAATTAAAGTTTATTTATTTATATAATTTAGATTAAAGTTTATTTATTTATATAATTTAAATTAAAGTTTATTTATTTATATAATTTAAATTAAAGTTTATTTATTTATATAATTTAAATTAAAGTTTATTTATTTATATAATTTAAATTAAAGTTTATTTATTTATATAATTTAGATTAAAGTTTATTTATTTATATAATTTAAATTAAAGTTTATTTATTTATATAATTTAAATTAAAGTTTATTTATTTATATAATTTAAATTAAAGTTTATTTATTTATATAATTTAAATTAAAGTTTATTTATTTATATAATTTAGATTAAAGTTTATTTATTTATATAATTTAAATTAAAGTTTATTTATTTATATAATTTAAATTAAAGTTTATTTATTTATATAATTTAAATTAAAGTTTATTTATTTATATAATTTAGATTAAAGTTTATTTATTTATATAATTTAAATTAAAGTTTATTTATTTATATAATTTAAATTAAAGTTTATTTATTTATTTATATAATTTAGATTAAAGTTTATTTATTTATATAATTTAAATTAAAGTTTATTTATTTATATAATTTAAATTAAAGTTTATTTATTTATATAATTTAAATTAAAGTTTATTTATTTATATAATTTAGATTAAAGTTTATTTATTTATATAATTTAAATTAAAGTTTATTTATTTATATAATTTAGATTAAAGTTTATTTATTTATATAATTTAAATTAAAGTTTATTTATTTATATAATTTAAATTAAAGTTTATTTATTTATATAATTTAAATTAAAGTTTATTTATTTATATAATTTAGATTAAAGTTTATTTATTTATATAATTTAAATTAAAGTTTATTTATTTATATAATTTAAATTAAAGTTTATTTATTTATATAATTTAAATTAAAGTTTATTTATTTATATAATTTAAATTAAAGTTTATTTATTTATATAATTTAAATTAAAGTTTATTTATTTATATAATTTAAATTAAAGTTTATTTATTTATATAATTTAAATTAAAGTTTATTTATTTATATAATTTAAATTAAAGTTTATTTATTTATATAATTTAAATTAAAGTTTATTTATTTATATAATTTAAATTAAAGTTTATTTATTTATATAATTTAGATTAAAGTTTATTTATTTATATAATTTAAATTAAAGTTTATTTATTTATATAATTTAGATTAAAGTTTATTTATTTATATAATTTAAATTAAAGTTTATTTATTTATATAATTTAAATTAAAGTTTATTTATTTATATAATTTAAATTAAAGTTTATTTATTTATATAATTTAAATTAAAGTTTATTTATTTATATAATTTAAATTAAAGTTTATTTATTTATATAATTTAAATTAAAGTTTATTTATTTATATAATTTAAATTAAAGTTTATTTATTTATATAATTTAAATTAAAGTTTATTTATTTATATAATTTAAATTAAAGTTTATTTATTTATATAATTTAAATTAAAGTTTATTTATTTATAATTTAAATTAAAGTTTATTTATTTATATAATTTAAATTAAAGTTTATTTATTTATATAATTTAAATTAAAGTTTATTTATTTATATAATTTAGATTAAAGTTTATTTATTTATATAATTTAAATTAAAGTTTATTTATTTATATAATTTAAATTAAAGTTTATTTATTTATATAATTTAAATTAAAGTTTATTTATTTATATAATTTAAATTAAAGTTTATTTATTTATATAATTTAGATTAAAGTTTATTTATTTATATAATTTAAATTAAAGTTTATTTATTTATATAATTTAAATTAAAGTTTATTTATTTATATAATTTAAATTAAAGTTTATTTATTTATATAATTTAGATTAAAGTTTATTTATTTATATAATTTAAATTAAAGTTTATTTATTTATATAATTTAAATTAAAGTTTATTTATTTATATAATTTAAATTAAAGTTTATTTATTTATATAATTTAATTAAAGTTTATTTATTTATATAATTTAAATTAAAGTTTATTTATTTATATAATTTAAATTAAAGTTTATTTATTTATATAATTTAAATTAAAGTTTATTTATTTATATAATTTAGATTAAAGTTTATTTATTTATATAATTTAAATTAAAGTTTATTTATTTATATAATTTAAATTAAAGTTTATTTATTTATATAATTTAGATTAAAGTTTATTTATTTATATAATTTAAATTAAAGTTTATTTATTTATATAATTTAAATTAAAGTTTATTTATTTATATAATTTAAATTAAAGTTTATTTATTTATATAATTTAGATTAAAGTTTATTTATTTATATAATTTAAATTAAAGTTTATTTATTTATATAATTTAAATTAAAGTTTATTTATTTATATAATTTAGATTAAAGTTTATTTATTTATATAATTTAAATTAAAGTTTATTTATTTATATAATTTAAATTAAAGTTTATTTATTTATATAATTTAGATTAAAGTTTATTTATTTATATAATTTAAATTAAAGTTTATTTATTTATATAATTTAAATTAAAGTTTATTTATTTATATAATTTAAATTAAAGTTTATTTATTTATATAATTTAGATTAAAGTTTATTTATTTATATAATTTAAATTAAAGTTTATTTATTTATATAATTTAAATTAAAGTTTATTTATTTATATAATTTAGATTAAAGTTTATTTATTTATATAATTTAAATTAAAGTTTATTTATTTATATAATTTAAATTAAAGTTTATTTATTTATATAATTTAAATTAAAGTTTATTTATTTATATAATTTAAATTAAAGTTTATTTATTTATATAATTTAAATTAAAGTTTATTTATTTATATAATTTAAATTAAAGTTTATTTATTTATATAATTTAAATTAAAGTTTATTTATTTATATAATTTAAATTAAAGTTTATTTATTTATATAATTTAAATTAAAGTTTATTTATTTATATAATTTAAATTAAAGTTTATTTATTTATATAATTTAGATTAAAGTTTATTTATTTATATAATTTAAATTAAAGTTTATTTATTTATATAATTTAAATTAAAGTTTATTTATTTATATAATTTAAATTAAAGTTTATTTATTTATATAATTTAGATTAAAGTTTATTTATTTATATAATTTAAATTAAAGTTTATTTATTTATATAATTTAAATTAAAGTTTATTTATTTATATAATTTAGATTAAAGTTTATTTATTTATATAATTTAAATTAAAGTTTATTTATTTATATAATTTAAATTAAAGTTTATTTATTTATATAATTTAAATTAAAGTTTATTTATTTATATAATTTAGATTAAAGTTTATTTATTTATATAATTTAAATTAAAGTTTATTTATTTATATAATTTAGATTAAAGTTTATTTATTTATATAATTTAAATTAAAGTTTATTTATTTATATAATTTAAATTAAAGTTTATTTATTTATATAATTTAGATTAAAGTTTATTTATTTATATATTAAATTAAAGTTTAAAGTTTATTTATTTATATAATTTAAATTAAAGTTTATTTATTTATATAATTTAAATTAAAGTTTATTTATTTATATAATTTAGATTAAAGTTTATTTATTTATATAATTTAAATTAAAGTTTATTTATTTATATAATTTAAATTAAAGTTTATTTATTTATATAATTTAGATTAAAGTTTATTTATTTATATAATTTAAATTAAAGTTTATTTATTTATATAATTTAAATTAAAGTTTATTTATTTATATAATTTAAATTAAAGTTTATTTATTTATATAATTTAGATTAAAGTTTATTTATTTATATAATTTAAATTAAAGTTTATTTATTTATATAATTTAAATTAAAGTTTATTTATTTATATAATTTAAATTAAAGTTTATTTATTTATATAATTTAAATTAAAGTTTATTTATTTATATAATTTAAATTAAAGTTTATTTATTTATATAATTTAAATTAAAGTTTATTTATTTATATAATTTAAATTAAAGTTTATTTATTTATATAATTTAAATTAAAGTTTATTTATTTATATAATTTAAATTAAAGTTTATTTATTTATATAATTTAAATTAAAGTTTATTTATTTATATAATTTAAATTAAAGTTTATTTATTTATATAATTTAAATTAAAGTTTATTTATTTATATAATTTAAATTAAAGTTTATTTATTTATATAATTTAGATTAAAGTTTATTTATTTATATAATTTAAATTAAAGTTTATTTATTTATATAATTTAAATTAAAGTTTATTTATTTATATAATTTAAATTAAAGTTTATTTATTTATATAATTTAAATTAAAGTTTATTTATTTATATAATTTAGATTAAAGTTTATTTATTTATATAATTTAAATTAAAGTTTATTTATTTATATAATTTAAATTAAAGTTTATTTATTTATATAATTTAAATTAAAGTTTATTTATTTATATAATTTAGATTAAAGTTTATTTATTTATATAATTTAAATTAAAGTTTATTTATTTATATAATTTAAATTAAAGTTTATTTATTTATATAATTTAAATTAAAGTTTATTTATTTATATAATTTAGATTAAAGTTTATTTATTTATATAATTTAAATTAAAGTTTATTTATTTATATAATTTAAATTAAAGTTTATTTATTTATATAATTTAAATTAAAGTTTATTTATTTATATAATTTAGATTAAAGTTTATTTATTTATATAATTTAAATTAAAGTTTATTTATTTATATAATTTAAATTAAAGTTTATTTATTTATATAATTTAGATTAAAGTTTATTTATTTATATAATTTAAATTAAAGTTTATTTATTTATATAATTTAAATTAAAGTTTATTTATTTATATAATTTAAATTAAAGTTTATTTATTTATATAATTTAGATTAAAGTTTATTTATTTATATAATTTAAATTAAAGTTTATTTATTTATATAATTTAAATTAAAGTTTATTTATTTATATAATTTAAATTAAAGTTTATTTATTTATATAATTTAAATTAAAGTTTATTTATTTATATAATTTAAATTAAAGTTTATTTATTTATATAATTTAAATTAAAGTTTATTTATTTATATAATTTAAATTAAAGTTTATTTATTTATATAATTTAAATTAAAGTTTATTTATTTATATAATTTAAATTAAAGTTTATTTATTTATATAATTTAAATTAAAGTTTATTTATTTATATAATTTAAATTAAAGTTTAATTTAAAATTACCAAAATAATTAAATTTTTTGTCAATTGTTTAACATAATTCTTTAATTGAGAATTAGGTAATGAATGTTCATTAACATATTTAACCATTTTAATTCCAGCAAATGTTATTATAAAAAATGGAATTAATGAATGAAATATTGGGAAAATGTTAGCAAATAATTGGTATAAAATACTTGTCTATAAAATAAAAGAGATCAAGTTTATTTATTTCAGAAAATACATACTTCTTTACAGGGATTATATACATGAAATACTTTTGTCAAACTATTATTAATTAAATATTGTTTATCTTCTACAATATTAAAATCATTAAATGGAACTTGATATAAAAGATAAAATGGATCCAGTAAACCAATAAATAAAGCAATAATCATCATTAATGTATAACGCTTTATTCCAATGGTTAAATTACTTAAAATATTATTTTTAAAATTAATAAGTAATTAACTAACTAATTAATTAATAAATATCTATAAATAAATTGTACAGCTAAACCATAAATATTAAAAAAATAAATTAATAACGAAATAATAAAAATTAAATAAAAATATATTTTATCATCTCCTAATATATAAATTAATCCTGTAGGTATAGTATAATAAACACTTCCATTGTTGTTATAAATATAAACCTTAAATTAAATTTAAATTAAAATATATTTTAATTAACTGATTGTCCAAATATTCCAACAATTAATAAAATAATATCTAAAAGACAATTTTGAATAAGAATTCGACTATGAAAAAACATTTCATTTGGTGTTTTATATAAAATAAGCCAAATTAAAAATAAATTTAAAAATAATCCAAAAACAATACAAATCCAATAATCAGATTGGGACATTATTTCAAATAAAGACATTAATATTTTTAATTAATTAATTTTATATTAATGTTTAATTAATTTAATTTAAATATATACTCTAGTTAAAAATTTAAAAAAATAATAAGCGTGAGAATATTAGGTCATATGTATTAGTTTCTTGGAAACAATAAAATTAAAATGTAAATATTTATAATATTTAAAAGTTTTTTTTATGTGAAAAAGTTGTTTACCTTTTTTTTAATTAAAATTATTTAAAATATAAATTAAAATTATTAAATAATATTTTCTCATTTAAAACCTTTAACTTAAGTTTTAAATAATTAAACTTAAAACTTAAAACAGTTGTAAGTCTTCTATAGCTAAGTGGAATGTGTGTGTATTTTAGGTAATAAATTCTGAAACAGAATTAACACACATTAAAATTAATTATTAATTAATTAAATAATAAAATGGTAATATTATTTATTATCTTTTCTTTTCATTAAATTTAGACAACAACGCATAAATTAAAAATAAAAAAATAAATAAAAAATGTAAAAAAGAAATAAATGAGCAAGTCCAAGGAAAACTAAAATTCTGAGCTCCAAATCCACCTATTAAACTGCCGGAAAAAGAACTTTAAATTAATTTAATTAAATTTATATATATTAGAAAAACCCTAAAGTAGATGCTGATTGGACTAGACCAAAAAGAAAAGC
This sequence comes from Meloidogyne exigua, assembly GCA_018905775.1. Lineage (NCBI taxonomy): Eukaryota > Metazoa > Nematoda > Chromadorea > Rhabditida > Meloidogynidae > Meloidogyne > Meloidogyne exigua. The sequence continues at coordinate 430,419 of JAGUQR010000013.1, forward strand.
ATAAATTTTTGTTGATTCTTGTTTAAATTTAATTCTAAAATTAAATAATTAAAATAAAAGAACCAGTTTAAATATAAATTTAATATATACTTTGAAATATCAGAACAAAGTTGAAATACTGGAATATATAAAGCAGCAGAAGAACAACCTAGCAAGGCAAATGATATTCCAATAAGCAAAATTGTTTTTTTAATTTGTAAAAAGGGAAAAGGACCCATTAAAAATGTTGATAAAAAAGCTAAAATTAATCCAAATATTGTAACAATTATTGCTGAATTTTGACATTTATTTTTATTTATTCCCATTAATAATCCCCAAAATGGGGCACTTATGAAGTAACTAATGCTCATAATTGTATATACAATGCCAATTAGAATAGAAGAGGAATTTAGCTAAAAAATTAATTTTAAGGTAATAGTATATTATTTATTAAAAGAAATATTATGTTTAAAACAAATATAAAATATTTTCAGTAAAGTTTAGAGGATTTTAATTCAATGAAGTTTAGTTAAAAGTTCTGGTTTATTTTCCAGAATATTAATGACTTAAGTTTAAACTTGAATTCTGAGAAGTAAAATAAGTTTATTTTATGACTTAAGTTTAAACTTAAATTCTGAAATTTATTTTCCGGAAAATAAGTTTATTTTATGACTTAAGTTTAAACTTAAATTCTGAAATTTATTTTCCGGAAAATAAGTTTATTTTATACTCCATTTTTAAATTAAACCAGAAGAAACCAAAATTAATTAAAACAGAATAATTTATTATCCTTACAGAATTTAAATGTTCCGGCAAAGGAGCTTGAAAAAAAGAACATGTAATTCCTCTAATAATAATTATTAAAATAATTATCCAAGTACTGCAAATTTTAAAAATTGATAAAAGTCCATCATTTAAAGGAATATTTTCTCCTTTATTATTTTTTGAAAATTCACAAGTACAGCAAGTATTAGACTTAGAAAAAGTTTTAGAATTAATTGTATTTCTTCTATAATTTTCTGAATCATTTTTATTCTTTTTTCCTTCATTTTCTTCAAATTTATTTTTTTTTAATTTTGTAGTTAATGCAAATATCATTCCAGTTAATGCCATTAATGCTCCAAAGGTTAGATTAGGTGTTATAAACCCCCCAAATTCAAAAAGAATACTTCCAATTACTGGACCAAAAATATAACCAAACCCAGCAAATGCTTCAAGTAAACCCTTTAAAAAATTAATAAAATTTAAATTAATTAAAAACCCCTAAAAGTGAAATATTTGAAGGAAAAAGTTGTGCCATAATAGTAAGAGAACTAATAACAAAAATTGTTCTGGCAAGTGCCTGTAAAATTCTAATTAATAATGATGCCCAAAAGAAATATTTTCCATTAGGTAAAAGAGCTAAAAAGCTAAAAAAAAAAGGGAAAATAATTTAAAAATAATTTACTTAACCCAAAGCAAAAGGCAGTAATTGCTGTTAGGAAAAGACTAAAAAAGAAAGCTTTTGAAGTGCCAATTGACATAATCTTAATTTTTAAATAATTTTAAAAATTAAAAAGAATTTTTTTTAATTTTATTTACATATTTTCCTGTAAATGGAGCCATAAAAAATCGGCAGAGTTGGTAAATGCCAATAATTATGCCTATATCTCCAGTATTTATTTGTCTTCTATGAGCCTAATTTTTTTTTAGAAAAAATTAAAATTTTAATTAATTAAAATTTGAAATGTATGGGAAAATTAAAATTTATTTAAAATAAAATAAATAAAACCCAAAAAAATAATTTAATTAATTAATATGCTTAAAAAAATAATTTTTAATTTAAAAATAAAAAAAAAAGAAAAAATATTTTTTTAAAGTCTAAAAAATTAGAAAGAAACCCGAAGGTAGTCGCACTTCTTTAGGATAAAAGGCATCCATACAATTAAAAGTTATTGTATTAACAAAGTTGGCGATTAAAAGAGAAGAAATAATTGTCCATTCACGATAATTAAAAATTGCAAAAAAATTAATTAATGAATTGAAAAGCATTTAAAAAATAAAAACTAAATTAATAAAATTAATTAAATTAATTACTTTAATTTTTTTTAATTAAAAAAATTTAAAAAAAAATAAAATAAAAAATATTTATTTATTATATGCAAAGAATTCAGGTTTATTTATTTTTTAAAAAAAGGTTCGAATAAAATGATAAATAAACTTGAAAATAAGTTGGTAAAATTAAAAGCCTTTAAAACATTAAAATAAAATTATTATTTATTTTATTAATATATTTAATAAATGTTGCAAAGGTTGGTAAAATAAATAAACGGTTCTAAACATTACCTATGCATTCATATGCAAATAAATTTATATTTAATTTTTATATTAAAAAATAAATAAAAATAATAAATATTAACATCTGTTAGTTAACATAGTTTTATATAAATAAATATATTTAATTTAATTTAATAAATATGAGCAAAAATTATATCCTAAATAAAACATAATTTTTGAATAGTAATATTAATAAATAAAATAAAACTTTATTGTGATAGGAAAAAAATTAATTAATTTTTTATAAGACCCAAAATTAACCTAATAATTAATTTAAATTGTAAAAATTAAAATAAACAGAACAACCTTTTCTAATAAATATTTACTTCACTTTAATAAATAATTCGGCGAAAATAAACTTTAAAGTAAAAAAATTTTTCTTTCCTATTTTTACTTTTTTTTCTCTTTTTCTAATTTAAATCACAAGTTCTTTGTTCTTTTATTTGGACAATAATAAATAAATAATTTTATTTATTTATTTATAATTTAATTAAAAATAAATTATTGCTCACATTCTCTGATTTAATTTTAATTTTAAATAATTATTTAATTTACCCTTTATTTAAATAAAATATTAAATTAATTTTATTTAAAAGAAAATAATTATTTATTAAATAAATAAATAATAGACGTCTTTTTTATACTCGTAGAAACTTTTTTTTAAAACTAAACTAAAAACTGGGTTAAACTTGTTTTTAAAATAAGGTAACAAAAATGTTTCTAAATTACTAATAAAATAGTAAAACTATATTAATTTAATTTTAAAATTATTTTGGGTAAATAATTAATCAAAAAATTTAATTAAAACTTTAGGTCCTTAAAATGACGTTTATCAACCTTTTTATACATTAAAAACATTTAAAGTAATTAATTTAAATTATTTGTTGATACAATAAAATAATAAAAATGTTTCAAAATTAATTATTAAAATACTCTTTATTTATTTATTTTGTTTATATTTTATTTATTTGTGTAATTATTTAAATAATTAATTTTTATTGCAATTATAATTTAATATTTAAAAATATTTATTTATTTATTAGTATTAATTATTTTTACGTTTATTATTTTTTAATATTAAATTTAAAATTAATGAATTAATTTTAAATATATTTAATTATAAATTTACATTAATTTTTTAATTTCTTCAGAATTAAGTGAACCCTCAAATATTTTAAATTCATCAATTAATCCTCTAAAATTAAAATAATATTAAAAATTAATTAAAAATAAATAAATCAATTAATTCAAAAATAAATAATTAATCAATTAAAAAAATAAATAATTAAAAAAATTAATTAAAAAATTAATTAATTAAAAATAAATAAATAAATTAAAAATAAATAAATTAATTAAAAATAAATAATTAATTAAAAATAAATTAATTAATTAAAAATAAATAATTAATTAAAAATAAATTAATTAAAAATAATTAATATTACCTAAAATAAGGTCGATTATACGGAGATATATAAAACTGAGAACGTCCAATCCAATTATTTGTAGTGTTTCCAATACGGAAAGGAGGCATAGGATTTATTGTTTGTCCAGCAATTGTCCCATTTAAATAAAGAATTAAATTCTCTCCCATTTGTGTAATAGCCAAATGAATCCATTGATTTACGCATTGTAAAGGACCATTACCTTTAAATTAATTAATTAAATAAATTAAATATGTTGGTTACCTAAAATTCCAGTTTCAGCAAATTCTCCCCCAACAGTACTTTTGTATTGCCATTTTCCGTTACTTATTTGCATAGAGAATCCAATGTAATGACCCAAACCTGCGCCAAAGTCAAATAAACGAGCATTTATAGGCAAATTTCCGTTACAATAAAGCTTAATAAAAATTGTTGAAATTTAATTTAATTTTTTATTTAATTTAATTTAAAAATTTATTTAATTTTATTTTATATTTAATTAAAATTTATATTTAAAAATTTATCTAATTTAATTTTATATAATTAATTTATATTTAATTAAAAATAATTATTAAAGGTTAATTTAATTTTATATTTAAAATAATTATTTTTATTTATTTATTTTACCCATGTTGAAATACTGAAGTCAGATAATTCACTCAAAAGATTATTAGGTAATTCAACATATTGTCCATTACCATTTAATGAAATAGCTGTTTGTTTTCCTTTAATTCCTGTACCCATAGAAGCTCCATTAATTAATTTAATTAAATAATTATTTTCACTTGTATCAATTGGTGTAGATTTATTATTAAATGAAAGACTAAAAAATAATCTTTTACCAATAAAAGCTTTTGCAGTATTTGAATAAGCACATTCTGTTCCATTTGCTAAAACCTTTTTTTTTAATTAATTAATTAATATTAATTAAAATTAATTTTTATACTTTATAATAAAATGTTCCTTTTCCAGGTGTATCTGTATATGTTAATATATCTGTCCCAATATTTTTTTTTTTATTGTTTTAAATTTTCCATCAATTAAAGTAGAACGTTGAATCTTTTAAGATTAATTTTAATTAATTATTTAATTAATTAATTATTTAATTAAATAATTAAATAAATAAATAAACTATTTAATGGTAAATGTGTAGTTGGCTATCTACCTGTCCGCAAAGAAAATTTGCTCTCTTCATTTTTCTTTTTGCATTTTTTGCGTTAAGCTTGCGATTATTTTTATTTCTCCGCTACAGTGCCTTTTGGCACTTGGAAATTAAAGAAATAAATTTAATTGATTAAGTGAATATATTTAACATTCTCAAATATATTTCAAGGGGATAACAACCTTAAATGGGGTTATAGCGGAGGGATAAGAACCAATAATATGTTAAATATTTAGGTAACTCAGACTCAGTAAAATGTCTCATTTGTCGAACCATTTTATCTTAATCTATTCCAAAAAGCTTCTATCTGTTGAATATTTGCACCATTATTTAGATTAATGAAGAATTTTTGATGATTCAGTTTTATGACTAAATACCAATTGATCAAGACCTAGTGACAATTTAGAAAGGCATTATTTAATGTTATGCCCCCGATTTCCTTGAAATATATTTGAGAATGTTGTCCCAAATTTAGAATCTTTGATTATTAATTTAAAAAAAATATGTATATATTAACTTAATTAAATTTATTTTTTTAAATTTCCAAGTGCCAAAAGGCACTGTAGCGGAGAAGTAAAAATAATCGCAAGCTTAACGCAAAAAATGCAAAAAGAAAAATGAAGAGAGCAAATTTTCTTTGCGGACAGGTAGATAGCCAACTACACATTTACCCTATTTAATTAAATAATTAATTTAATTAATTAATTATTTAATTAAATAATCAATTAATTATTTAATTAAATAATTAATTAATTAGCTTACAGAATATTTAGTCGTATAAACCGGTCCCCACCAATTCAATTCAACTTTTGTTCCATTTACTCTAGCTGTTAACCCTTCTGGATAACATGAACTAGAAATAGGGTCTTGTTGATAAAGAAGAGTGCCAAATCCGAGAAAATCGTATGAACCGCCATTACCTCCATCAACATTGCCTGATCCAACTTTAAAATAAATTAAATAAGATTTCTTTTTTTTTAATTATTTATAGGGAAAAAGGGAGAATTATTTAATGTTTAATGACAAAATTTAAAGTTTAATTAAATTAAATTAAATTAAAAAAAAAAGTTTTAACTTTCTGGACGCATTGCTATAGCATATTTCTTAGACCAAGGTGCAGCTATACCCATTCTATTTTCATAATGGTTATAAATAAGTGACCAGATAGGTCTATTATTTCCCCTTCCAGGGCCAATTACTGTTTGGACTACATCGTTGCCATAATAATTTGAATAAGTTAAATAAGGCACTTCGGCAAAACCTTTTTAATTATAAATTAATTTTTAAATTGATTATTTTAATTTAATATATTTTTAAAAAATAACCAGAGCCATTAAAGTTATAATTTAGTTTAGCAACGTATTCAGCTCCAGCCAAAAATCGATTATTATCAAATCTATACAAATCAACATCCTGAAAATTAATTTAATTATTTAATTAAATTTATTTACCTGATTCCAAGCCATTTCACATAGAATACCACCTAGGCCTACACTTAGAGTATTATGTCCTTGATCTCGTCCAGTCTCCTGTGTTTGACCAAAATAACCAGGATGGAGATAATAAATAAATTGGGAACTTCCACCCCAATACCAATCACTTTTGTAGACATTAATCTTTTAATTAATTTTAATTAATTAATTAAATTAAATTAATTAAATTAATTAAATTAATTAATTTATTTAATTAATTAATTTATTTAATTAATTAAATTAATTATTAATTTAATTAATTAATTTATTTAATTAATTAATTTCTTTATTTAATTAAATTAATTATTAATTTAATTAATTTATTTATTTAATTAATTAATTTCTTTATTTAATTAAATTAATTATTAATTTAATTAATTAATTTAATTAATTAATTAATTTCTTTATTTAATTAAATTAATTATTAATTTAATTAATTTATTTATTTAATTTAATAAAAATTACTGCATCATTAAATATTGTTCTATTATCAGTTAAAACACCAATAGCAATTCCCATTCCAATTTGGGCCAAATCCCAATTAGAATAATAAAAACGTTTACTTCCTTTTGAAGGTTGGTTTCCTACTATTCTACCCCAACCAGCATTATAAAATATATTAACCATCATTTTCTATAAATTAAAAAATTAAAAAGAAGTGTATATTTATGAAATTAAAATTTTAGTTTTTTATAATTTAAAAAAAAAGAAAAAAAGGCAAAATTAATAGTTTTAAATTCAAAATTTAATTAATTTTAATTTTTTAAAATACCTTAAATTTATTAAAATCTTCAGCTTTCCAGCCAGCATATGAACGCATAATTTCCCCTACATTAGCAAAATGACAGCCATAAATACCACCAGCTAAGGCAATATCATTATTTCCTTGAATAGATTCAAGTGTTGAGGACCTTTTAATTTTATTTTAATTTTATTTAAATTTAAAATTTAAATATTATTTACTTAATTATTTATTTATCTAATTATTATTTATTTAAATATTATTTATTTAAATTTAAATTTAAAATTTAAATATTATTTATTTAATTATTTAATTATCTAATTATTATTTATTTAAATATTATTTATTTAAATTTAAATTTAAAATTTAAATATTATTTATTTAATTATTTAATTATCTAATTATTATTTATTTAAATATTATTTATTTAAATTTAAATTTAAAATTTAAATATTATTTATTTAATTATTTAATTATCTAATTATTATTTATTTAAATATTATTTATTTAAATTTAAATTTAAAATTTAAATATTATTTAATTATTATTATTATTACCAAGCATTCATTATTTCAACAGATTTGTCAGCATATATTTTATCCCCTGTTATTTTCCATTTTATTGCATTGCAATAGGCAGCTGCAATATCCTGACATAAAGTTATATAATTTTGGGGAAAACCAATTCCACGATAAATAATTTTTTGAGGACGGGGAGCGTATGTTGGGCTTTAAAAAAATTTTATTTTTTTAATTAAAAGGAAAATATTTAATTAAATTACCTAGCAAATCTACTTGTATTAAATTGTTTCCAAGCTGTTACCCATGGCTCTTGTTTTGCTTTTAATTTATTTTTAATTCTTTCAAAATCATCGTTAGTATGTAGTAAGCCTGGATGAATAAATTCATCCTCGGCAAGAGAAGAAAATAAAAAATTAAAAAATAATAATAATAAAGGAATAATAAGCATTTATATATTTAATTAATTAACTTAATTATTTAATTATTTTATTAATTAATTAATTAAATTTAATTAATTATTAAATTAATTAATTAATTAATTTTTAATTAAATTATTTAATTATTTTATTTATTTTTAAATCTCTCCTTTTTGAATTTAAAAAAATTAATAAATTAAAAGTAAGGCTAGAAATTAAAAATTAAGAATTATTTAAATAATTTCCAATAAAATAAAATAAAAAGTGTTTTCACAGGATAAATAAATAAATGCTTTATTTAATTTATTTACATAATAATTATTAAAATAAATATTAAATTAAAGAGGAAATTAAATGTTTTACGTACATAATATATTTAAATTCAACAGCTTTTTTTTAAAATTAAATAAATTACTTCCCAAAAAAGAAGACAATTTTAAAATAATTTTTAATTGTTCAGCTATTTTAATTGTTAAATTAATTTATCAGACAATTATTTTATTTTATAAAAAAATTAAAATTATTTTAATTTATTTTTAATCTATGAAAAAAATATTTAATTTATTATTAATTTATTTAAAATAATAAAAGGATTAATAAACATAAAATAAAATAATTAATAAAGAAAGAAAGAAATGAATTAATTAATTTTTAATATTTGACCTTTTATTTATTTTTAATTTATTTTTTTTTAAATAATAAGGTTAACTAACTTCTCTTTATTTTTTTTTAATAAATTTGGGAAAATCTAAAAATAAAAAATTAAAATATTTTTTAATTAAAAATAATTATCTAAACATTTAAAAATAAAAATTGATTCCTAGCAGCGTTTTTTCAACTTTTGATTTTCTGTAGCTTTATAAACAAAGCTTTCTATTCCTTGAAAAATAGTGAAAATGCCTCTCCCATTAAATTTTTTATTAATAAAAATAAATATTTAATTTCTTTTATTTTGCAATTTTTATTATTAAAAAAAAAATATTCTTTAAAATTTTTTTTTATTTACGTAAATAAATAGAGATAGAGAGGGAGAGGTCGATTGTGAAAGAATATTTGGCATCTCTCTCCACTCCTTTACATATAAAATTTTCTTTGTAAAATCCCCCACACTTTTTTTTGATTGCCTCATCACATCTAATTGACTTTTTATTTTTTTTAATTAAATTAAAATAAATATTTATTTTTATTTAATATTTTATATAATTAATTATTTTTATAAATGATTTATTTATTTATTTTTACATTTCTTCTTTTATTTTTTGTTGCAAATTTTCCTCAACAATTGGTTGTAGCTATGCATTCTACACCTAGTATTTTTTTGTTTTTATTAAGTTAAAGTTTATTTATTAATATTGGTATTTTAGATGTATTATTTAATTTAAATAAAAACCAGAATTCTGATAAATTAAATTAGAATTCTGATAAATAAATACCATAATTCTGATAAATAAAAACCAGAATTCTGTTAAATAAAAATCAGAATTCTGATAAATAAAAACCAGAATTCTGTTAAATAAAAATCAGAATTATTATTAATAAAATTCTAATCCATAATTTGTTAGAATTCTGTTATTTTTTAAACATAAATGCTTCTAAATGTTCAAGTGTTGGATGCCTATAATTTTAATAATTAAATTTATTTTGAATTTAAATAATTAAGACTTTATATTTTTTTAATTTAATTTTTAAATTCTAAGGTTTTTATTTTCTATAGAAAAAAAATTTTTTAATTAATATTTTTTAATTAAAATAAATAATATTTAATTAAATGTTTATAAAATTTAAAGAAAAAATTCAAAGTGGTAAAAATGTTTTAATAAATACTGACTACCTCAATGAATTTTCTTTGACCGAAATATCCTTTCTAATTCAATTAATGGATACAATTTCAATGGATAATTTATCTAATGAATATAATATTAAATTTATTCTTCAACAAAATGCTAAGTATATAGCTAATAAATATAAACTTGAAAATGCTGAAACAATTTTACAACCAAAAATTAGAAAAGTAATTAATTAATATTATTATTTTTTAATTTATTTATTTTTTAATTTTTAAAGGTTCTAACTTTTAGTTAATTTATATTTTATTTAATAAATACAAAAAGAATTATTTTTGGTTTAGTTTTATTATTTTAATTTTTATTATATTTTATTCAGAATGTTTAATTTGTTAAAAATTTTATTTTTAAATTAAAATAATTTTTCTTACCTTTTTTATGTATTTACATCATTTTTTATTTTTTAATTTTTATTTTTATTTTAATTAATAAAATAGTACAAGAAAAAATAAAACAAATTAAAAATTGTATTTATTTTAAAGGCACTTTCATGTTTTGATGTATTTCATAATATTCAACTTTCACAAGAAGAAAATAATTTATTTATTTTTTATCAAATGAATGTGTTCATAAGAAAACTTATTAAATTATTAATTCAACAATATGAACATGTTTATAAAGAAACTATTTTTGATGTGTTAAGGTGTGTTTTGTTTAATAAAAAAAGTTTTAAATTTTACAAAACTTGGTATTTTAATAATTTATAATTATTTTACAAATTTAATTAAATTTAAAAATTGATTATTTAAATTTATTTGGCTAAGCCTTTTATTCTATAATTTAATTAAAATTAAAATTTAATAAAATATATTTAATAATAAATAATATTTATTTATTTATTTATAATTCCTTTGTGTGTTTTTTCTTTGTGTTTTAATTAAACTTTGTTTAAAACTTTTCTGATTTTTTTGTGTTTTCCTTTTCTGTTGTTGTTTAGTTCAATTAAATTCTGCTTTAGAATTAAAATTATATTTATTAATGTATTTTTGTTTAAATTTAAAGGCAAAACACGGCAAATTCAAGACAAATTTCATTTATTGAATATTTCAAGGCCTTTGACAAATATGAAATTAATGCAAATAATTTATTAAATAAAATGTTAGTAATGGAAAATTTTGAAAATTTGTACAAATTTTCTGATAATGAATACGGAGGTAATTTAATAAAAATATAAAAGAAAATTTAATAAAAAATAAAAAAGAAAATTATTTAAACAATTAACCTTCTCTTTTATTTATTTTTCTATTTAATTAATAAATTAATAAATAAATTAATTAATTAAATTACAGAATTCTATAATATATTTAAAAGCCTTTATAATGCTGAAAACTTTTATTCATTTATTCATAATGATACTTTTATTATTAAATATATTGAAATTGAAATTAATAATACTGAAATATGTCTGGATATTATGTTTACATTTAAAAGTAAATTTATTTAATTTAAAATAATTTATTTAATTAATATATTCTTTTTTTAAAGCAACAAATCATATTATTAATGCCTTTGAAAATAATTGCTTACAACTTTATTTAAAAAAAAGATTTTATTCTAATATATACAAATTTTATTATTCAAGTTATCTTTTAAATAATTTTGAAATGAAAAAGAAAATAGAAGAGAATTTTATTAATCCAAGTTTAATTAAATTAATGAAGAAGGATAATATTGAATATCGCCCTCATTTGTTGGAAATGACTATTTTTGAGGAGAACAAAGTTATTCCAGCGCAAATACGCAAAGTATATTTAATTAATTAATTAATTAAATTAATTAAATTAATTATTTAATTATCTAATTAATTTAATTAATTAATTAAATTAATTAATTAATTAAATTAATTAATTAAATTAATTAATTTAATTAAATTAATTAATTAATTAATTACAAAACTTTATTAATGGGAAATTAAAAGTTTATTCACCAGAGATTAATAATACATAAATAGGTACATAGTTATTTGTTTTAAAAATTAATTTTTACAAAATTAATTTTCTTTATATTCTTCTACAGTTTGCAGTTGAAAATTTTGCAAATTCAAATCGAGCAAAGATAAATGCAAATGTAAAAGAAAATGAAGGAGAAAATAGTAACCAGGGAAGAAGGGTAATTAATTTAATTATAAACTTTTAATTTAATTTTCTTTAGAATTTAATTATCGGAGAAGGCAGTGGAAGCAGTGGCAGTGGAAAACGCTCTCGTGAAGGCGACAATGCTGATTTAAATAATAAACTTGCAAAGTGTGATAATCAGACACATCGCCAAAATCGAAGAAAGGATGGAAGCAGTGGAAGTGGAAATTAAAAAATTAATTTTTTTCCTTTAATTTTTTTAAATTAATTTATTATTAATTTAAAATATAAATTGTATCAATTTTAGTTTAAAGAAAATAGTAGCATTTTTTCTATCCTTTTATTTATAATTTTTATTATTATTTTTTATTTTATTTTTTTCATTAAATTTGTTTTCGTATAAAATATGTTAAAAACAATTTAAATAAAATATTTAAATTATTAATAATTAAAAAAAAATTTATTTAAATTATTAAAGAAAGTAATGCTTAAATTAGTGATATATTATATTAAATAAGGGTAATTAATTATTTATTTTAGAGTTAAGTTAAGTTTATTTAATTTTAATCTTCAAATATTTAATATATTTTTTTGCAATTTTATAATTATTATAATGTAATTAGATAAATAAAATGAAGAAATAGAATAATAAAAAATATTCATAATTATTAAAAAAATGAATTTAATTAATTAACAGACTCTAAATAGACAAATAAAGCCCCGATATTTTCAGGGCATTTTTCAAAAATTTTTTTCTTGTGTAAGGAAGTGTTTCCATTTAAATTAAATTATTTATTTATTAAGTCCATCAATTTAAATAAAAAATAAATTTATTAAATAAATGCGAATATATTATATTTATTTATTTATGTAATTTATGCTTGAATGAGTTCATTGTTAGATGATCCTAAAAGCCTTTGCGATTTGAGTCGGATAAATAGAGAAAGCGGACAAAATAAAAAAAAATTGTTTACACTGAATATATTATGCTTTTATTGCGCAGAACTCAACAAAAGAGAAATATTATAAATTCGAGCAAAAATACGTTAAAAATAAAAATAAAATTTTAGTTATTTAAATAATACTTTATTTAATTTAAAAATTAAAATAATTAATTAAAATGTATTTTTTATTTTTTCTTCTTATTTTTATATTTAATAATATTAATTTAAATATATTATCGACTCCTTTACCACCACCACCCATATTTGAAAAAATACCACATTATCCAACAAAATGCTATCTTCCTCCAGGTAATTAATTAATTAATTGAATTAATTTAATTATTTAATAAGTTAATTAAATTAATTTAATTAATTAAAATAATTTAATTAATTAATTTATTTATTTATTTAATTAATTAATTTAATTAATAAATTTATTAAATTAATTATGAACATAGTTTAGGTAAAATAAAAAATAAAATTAGAAACATCTCCAACATTAAAAAAAAATAATAATTTTCAAAATAATAATTAGTTTAAAATAAAATAAAATAAAAAATATTCAATAAAAAAATAAAAAATGATTTCCTTACTAAATCCTCCGGAAAATAATTTAAATAAATAATATTAAATTTAATAAATAATAATATTCATTGGTTAATTTAAAATAAATTATATTAATTAAAAAAATTATTTTTTAGAATCTGGTCTCTGCAAAAGCATAAATGCAACCAATTCTAAAAATAAAACAATTAATAATTTAATAGATGAAAATAAATTATTATTATTAAATCGTTTCTTTTTTGATTTTATTACTAAACAATGCTATGAATTTAGTGCTCAGGAATGTGGAGGAAATGAAAATAGATTTTTAACAATTAAAGAATGTATGGAAATTTGTAAATTAATATCGTAACAATTATTAGAAAATAAATATATATATTATTTAAATTTGTAAATAAATATAATTTAAGTTTAAACTTTAAGTTAAATATTTGAATAGAAAAATAAACTTTTTCTTAAATAACTTAGTGTTCAAGTTTTAACATTATAAAAGGAAGGAAAGTTTTTTAATTTTAAGTTTCAACCCAAGTTTCACTATAAATAATTAAATTGTTAATAATTAATTTAAAATTATTAAAAATGATTGTTTTAATTAAATAAAATATTTTTTTTAATTTTATTTTTATTTAATTAAATTAATTAAAAATATTAACCAAAATTTATAAATATTTTTTAATTAATTTGTTTAATTTTATAAATGTTTTAATTCATCAAGTAATCCTTCCATATTAATTTTATCATCAATTAATGCTTCTTCTGATTCACAAAAGGGAACTATTTTACCAAGCATTTTCCCACATTTTTTTAAATTAAAACAACATGACCATCCAAAATCTATTAATTTAGCATTTATTGTATTATTAGTTGGAAATAAAATAATATTATCTGGGTGAATATCACAGTGTGCTAAACCTTAAAATTAAAATTTTAATTAATTTTACATTAAAATAATAATTAAAATAATTAAATAATTAATTTATTATTTTTAAATAATTAAAAAGAATTAATTGTTAAGACTAAAAAATTAATTAAAAATTAATTTATTAAATTCAAACAAGACTGAATAATATAAATTAAATAAAAATTCCTATACGCCTTTAAATAATGTTTTAAAATAAAATTAAAATTAAATCTAAACATTTTTAAAAAATAAATTATTATTTTGGGTTTATATAAATAAAATAAACTTTAAAAAAAAATTATTTTTAAATAAACTTGCTTTCTATTTATTTACCCTTTTCATGTAGTTTATTAACTTGATTTTGTATTTGAATATTTAATTGTTTTAATTCATTGTCGCTGTTAATTTTCTTTAAATTTAAACGTTTCCAATGTTTAGTGGCATCTTCTTCTCCTAATTCAATTACTGAAGTAACAATTGTGCAATTTACTTAAAGAAGGAATATTTTTATTTAATTTTTAATTTATTTAAATATTTTTTAAAATTTCCAACTTAAAGTTTTATTATTTAATTCAACTTGGTTGCCTTCTCTTTTCCTTCTCTTATTACTTCCTAATATTATAACACGCAAGAAATCGGAAAATAAAGTTTCTTCATTGCATTTTTTATTTATTTGCGTTTCACTGAAATAGAAAATTAATAAAAATTAATTTTTTAAAATTCTTTATTTTCTAATAAATTTGAGGCAAATTGTACAATTTGATTAAATTATTTTTTTCTTTAAAAGAGAATAAAATTAATTAAATAACTAACTAATAAAATAATTTAATATTTCCAACATCAGAGTAATTTAAAGCCTTCATAATCTCTAATTCTCTAGTACATTTATTTATATATGATTGTTCCATACAACGTTTAATTGCTACACACTTAGACAATGATGGGGAATATGCAATAAAAATCTAAAAGAAAATATTAAGGTTTATTTAAAATTAAAAAAACTTGGAAAATGTTTAAGAGAGGTAAAGGGAATTAATTAAAGATAAAAGAAGAAAAATACAGAAAATACGGAAATGCACATAAATTGGATTAATTAATTCATTAATTTATTTTATTTATTTTCTAAAGTAAAATTTCCCTTTTTAGAAAATTAAAAAATGGGAAAATAAATGATTTAAATATAATTAACCTTTACAATAATAATTAAAAATAATTAATTTAAATAAACTTGGTCTTACTTTAGAATCATAACCATTACCCAACTGAACCACTGAATCGAATATTTCCCCACCAACAATTAATTTATTTGTTTTATTTCTAAAGGCTAAATTTCCACAATTAAAAAGCTGTTCTTCCTTATTTTTATTTAATTGAGAATTTTTACAATAGAAATAGTGAATATTAAATAATAAAATTAAATAAATGAAGTAATTAAAAAAAAACATTTTTTAGTTATTTAAAAGAATTTTTTAATTAAATTAACGCAACAAAAAATAAATACATAAATAAATAAAAATAAAACATTTTTGTTTACAAAAGTTTATTTAATATTAAAAAAAAACATTTTTTATTTATTATTAAATTTTTAAATCATTCGACGAGTAAAGAAAAATTTAAAAGGGAAAAATTGATTTAATTAATTAACTAAAGGAAAAGGATTTTTTTTAATTTTTTAATAAAAAATAGTACGTATAAAACTAAAAATAAAATTAAAAACACAAACAATTAAAAAAATAATAAAAGTTAAAAAATAAATTAAATAACTAAACATAATCTTAATAAAAATAAAAAATATTACAAATTTATTAGTAAAAAAAATATTTAAATATATTTAAAAAATTAGGTAAATGTTAAAAAATTAAAAATTAGCGTTTTTTGAAAGAAAAATAAAAATTAAATTTTAATAATTTTCTACAATGTTTTTTCACTCTCACCATTTTTGAAGTAAACTACTCTCTTTATTTTAATTATTATTATTTTTTATTAATTTTCAAAATATTCTTTTTTATTTTTTTCTTTTAATTAAACAATCTTCACTTCATTGTTTTCAATATTTTCTTCTTTTTCTTCTTCATCACTGCTTTCTTCTTCTGATTCAGACTCATCATCACTGAATTCCTCTTGTACTTCACTTCTTGTTTTATTTTTACTGAAATAAATTTTATTTAATTTTTTTTAAAAATAATAATAATTAAATTATTAAATATTAAGCAAAGTTTTTGAGAAAATAAAAAGTGTCATTTTTTATAAAATTTTAAGGGTTTTAAATTATTCCAAAAGAGAAGAAAACATTATTAAATATTTATTTTAAGATAGTCCAATAAATTAAAATGTAGTTATTTTAAGTTTTAAAAATATGCTAAGGAAACAACCTTAAAATTTAAAGGGAATATAGACGACTATCTTAAATATTAAAAATTTAAGCAATAAATTATTTTTTATTTTTTTAAATTATTTTGTTTTCTTTCCTATTTATTTAATTATTTTTTTCCCTCTCAATATTCTATTTCTCTAAATTTCGCTGCGATAAATTACGGACGTTCGGTTGTGTGGCAAAGAAGTTTGTCCCATATGTCGCGAACGTTCTGAACCTGCCTCTACTGCATTTACTAAAAGACCACGTAATCCTCCTTTTTCTAATTCATGCATTCCATAAATTGTTGAACCACCTTAATAATTAATTAATTAATTATTTTTAAAAATTAATTAATTATTTTTAAAAATTAATTAATTATTTTAGGGTTCATTTTAAAATAAAGTAAATCCCTAATTATCAAAAAACATTGCCCTAACAAATTAAAATTAAAGCCAAAATTAGTTAATTTTAAATAAAGTTTAATTTATTTTATTTTATATGAACACTGTAAATAAGGCTAATAGTAATGTAAGAACAAAAAGTTCCTTTTAAATAAATATATTTTTTAATGAATAACCAGGGCTTTGAATAGCTTCTTTAAGTATTGCTGGATGTTCACCAGTCTCTAAAAACATTTTTGCAGCACCGTATAAAGTCATTGCTGCCAATTTCATTGAAAGATCTCTGGGCAAACCCTGGAAAATTTTTTAATTATTTTTTTATTTAAAAAGTATAGAATTTACCAATTTAACTCCACCATCAGACAATCCCTCAATTATAGCAAATCCCTTTTAAAGTAAATTAATTTAAATTAATATATAAAAAATACATAAGAAGGCCCGCTTCCACTCAGACCAGTTACTGGATCTATATGAATTTCAGGGAGCTATAAATTTAAAAAATAAAATAAATTAATTTATTGTTAAATTCAGAAGACCTCAACAGCATAACCAACAGTAGAAAAAAGATCTTGTACAATTTGTGAATCGCCTTAAAATTTAAAAAATTAATTAATATAATTAATTAAAAGAAAAGTCAGCATTTTTAAAAAATAAATTTAAATGAAAAAAAAATTTTTAATTAAATTAATTTTGTTTCTAACCATCTTGGCATGCCGAACCTAAAAATATTTAATTAAAAAAAATTTTTTTTTGTTTTCAAAAACCCATGCTGTAGGCTGAAGCACCTGCTCCTACAACCACTGGAGTATCTAAAATTTAAGAATAAAGAGATTTTCTATCAGCAATTAAATTAATTAATTTACTTGGCATTACACGAACAATTCGAGATTTTGAAGGCAATAACTAGTTTAATAAATTAATATATTTTTAAAATATTTTTACCTGTTCAATGTATCTAATTGTAATGCCTGGAAATTTATTAATTTAATTAAAATTTATTTTTGTGAAATTATTAGATGTAAAGAAACATGTAAAGGAAAAAAGTTTAAAAAAAAGACAGTTTTTTATTTTCCGGAAAAAAATTTCCGGACAATAGAATTAAAGGTAAAACAATAATTGTTTCCGGGAATATTACTGAACTAACAATAAGTTATGGAAAAAAGCTTTATAAAAAAAGACAGAATGTTAATTTTCCGGAAAAACATTTCCGGAAAATAAAATTAAAGTAAAACAATAATTGATGTTTCCGGAAATATTCCGGAAGCTTAGTTAAGGAAAGAAGTTATAAAAAAGGCAGTTTTTTGATTTTCCGGAAAATACATTTCCTGAAAACAAAAAGTAAATGTAAAACAATAATTGAGTGTTTCAGGAAATATTCCGGAAAACTTATTGTTAGTTTATGCATTTCAAGTCTATTAAAAATAAGAATAAATTACAACTTTTTTAATTAAATTAATTATTGTAAAAACCTAAAGCAATAGAAATAAGTAAATGATCACGGCGAATAGAAGGCGCAATTTCTATGAAAATTTTAATTAATTAATAAATTTTTTTAATTTATACCTGATGCTACCTTCGAAACAATTGTTGGTTTTACAGCTAAAATTACCACATCATTTTCACGAGCAACTAAATAAAATAAAAAAAATTAATTTTATTAGACAGTTAATTACCCTGTGCATTATCATGTGTTGTATTTATACCAAGTTTCTAAAAATTAATAAAACTTTTTAAATATATTTTAAACCTTGCAATCCTCTAACAAAGATAAATCTGCCTTAATTTTTAATTTTTATTTATTTAAATATTTAGTAATATTAATTACCTTTGGACAACTAGCCATTAAATTTTGTGAAGGATAACGTCCAGAATTTATTAATCCTCGAGCTAAAAATATTTACTCTCTTTATTTTTATTAATAATTATGTATGTAAAATAAAAATACTTTTAAATTTTTAATTTAATTTTATTTAAATTAATTGTCCTAATTTAATTAAATTTTTTAAAATTATCTATAAGCCTATTAGTTAAAAATTATTTAAAATATAATTCTTTTAATTATTCTTAAAAAATTAATTATTAAATTAACCCAATGCCTGTGCCATCTTTCCTGCACCAATAAATCCAATTTTCATTATTTTAATATTTTTAAATTTTAGGCAAAAAATACTACTTTTCAAAAATAAAAGCAAATAAATAAATGACCTTCAAGAAAAAGATAAAAAATATTTTTAAAAAAGTCAATTACCACTATATAATTATCATTAACAAAATTAATTATCTTTAATCGATTCAACCAGATGAGAAGAAAAATATTATTTATACTAGAATTTTTATTATTTTATTTTTTGTTTATAAAGTAATTAATCAAAATTATTAATTAAATAAACTAAAAATAAATTAGAGTGTGCGGTATTTAATTAAAATAATTTTAATTTATTAAATACGATTAAATATATTTATTAAAATTATTATATAAAAATAATATTAAATAATCATTTATTTAAATTAAAAAATAATTAAACACAGAGAACAGAGGAATTATTTAAATATATTTAATTAAAATGTACACCCTTTTACAACAATAATTTAGCTAATACTTTATACTCGAAATGTATCATAGAAAAATAAGTAAAGAAAAAAACAATAAAGCTAAATATAAACTAATACATAAATAGAGAGAGGAAAAACGTTGGAAAAAATTTATTCAATTAAAATTATAAAATTGGTACAATTTTATTTAAACGTTTAGAAACAAAAGTTCTGTAGGGTTTGTTAGTTAAAATACAAATAATTGGATTAAATAAAGGTATTAAATGAATAAATATAGACAAGCTATATTGTAAATAAAAAGCAGTTGGATATATTTCTGATGTTTTGTTACAATTAATATTAGAAAATATTCTAATAAAAAAAACAAAACATGTAGTTGTAATAAAACAAATAAATGGAACAATTGCCTTAAAATTTAAATTAAAGTTTATTTATTTATATAATTTAAATTAAAGTTTATTTATTTATATAATTTAAATTAAAGTTTATTTATTTATATAATTTAAATTAAAGTTTATTTATTTATATAATTTAAATTAAAGTTTATTTATTTATATAATTTAAATTAAAGTTTATTTATTTATATAATTTAAATTAAAGTTTATTTATTTATATAATTTAAATTAAAGTTTATTTATTTATATAATTTAAATTAAAGTTTATTTATTTATATAATTTAAATTAAAGTTTATTTATTTATATAATTTAAATTAAAGTTTATTTATTTATATAATTTAAATTAAAGTTTATTTATTTATATAATTTAAATTAAAGTTTATTTATTTATATAATTTAAATTAAAGTTTATTTATTTATATAATTTAAATTAAAGTTTAATTTAAAATTACCAAAATAATTAAATTTTTTGTCAATTGTTTAACATAATTATTTAATTGAGAATTAGGTAATGAATGTTCATTAACATATTTAACCATTTTAATTCCAGCAAATGTTATTATAATAAATGGAATTAATGGCATAATTATAGAAAAAAGATTACCAAATAATTGATATAAAATACGATATTTATCGGTTATGTTCCAAAATTTAGCAGCATTTTCTCCACAACCTTTTTTATTTTCTCAAAAGGAATATTTTTTTAATATTTACGCATTTAAGCATATTTTCCATAATGGTTGTAAGGGATTATTTTAAAGTTTTTTTGTAGTATATAAGGTAATGGAAGGTTTCTGAAGCTAAAACAATTGGGAACACTTCAACAAATGATTGAGCTCACTACTGAATTTTTGTTGAGGCAAGGACAAAAAGAAGGGAAGTCTATGCATTTGATGATATTCTAGCAAAAATTGTTGAATTTATACCTCCAAAATAATTATTAAAAAAAAAGTTGCAGAGAAAATTTTGCGCATTTTGCACATAACCGAAAAGTACCTAAAACACTAGTCTATAAATAAAAAAATATATATTTTTAATTTATTTTAGAAAATACATACTTCTTTACAGAGATCATATACATGAAATACTTTTGTCAAATTATTATTAATTAAATATTGTTCATCTTCTACAATATTAAATTCATTATATGGTAGTGTATATAAAAGATAAATTGGATCCAGTAAACCAATAAATAAAGCAATAATCATCATTAATGTATAACGCTTTATTCCAATGGTTAAATTACTTAAAATATTATTATTAATTAAAATTAATATGTAATAAACTAACTAATTAATTAATAAATATCTATAAATAAATTGTACAGCTAAACCATAAATATTAAAAAAATAAATTACTGAGGAAATGATTAAATATAAATAAAAATGTATTTTATCATTTCCTAATAAATAAATTAATCCTGTTGGTATAGTATAATAAAGTCTTCCATTATTGTTATAAATAAAAACCTTAAATTTAAATTAAATTAAAATATATTTTAATTAACTGATTGTCCAAATATTCCAACAATTAATAAAATAATATCTAAAAGACAATTTTGAATAAGAATTTGACTATGAAGAAACATTTCATTTGGTGTTTTATATAAAATAAGCC
Source organism: Meloidogyne exigua (assembly GCA_018905775.1). Classification (NCBI taxonomy): domain Eukaryota; kingdom Metazoa; phylum Nematoda; class Chromadorea; order Rhabditida; family Meloidogynidae; genus Meloidogyne; species Meloidogyne exigua. The sequence goes on from JAGUQR010000013.1 coordinate 452,099, forward strand.
AAATTAAAAATAAATTTAAAAATAATCCAAAAACAATACAAATCCAATAATCAGATTGGGATATTATTTCAAATAATGACATTAATATTTTTAATTAATTAATTTAATATAAATGTTTAATAATTGTGTAACTAATTTAATTTAAATATACTTATACTTTATTTTAAAAAGTAAAAAAAATTATAAGTGTGAGAATATTTATTACATTATATTAAGTTTTTTGAAACAATAAAATTAAAATGTAAATATTTATAATATTTAAAAGTTTTTTTTTGTGTGAAAAAGTTGTTTACCTTTTTTTTTTAATTAAAATTATTTAAACATTTTAATTATTAAATAATATTTTCTCATTTAAATAATGTAAATATCTATGTGTCTAAGTTTTGCCCTTTCTTGTGAATATATGAGACAATACTTTAACAAGTTACGAGATCTAAATAATACAAATCATTATTTCTATATTCAGGTTCCTTAGCATAATCTATGAATTAATAGAAATATAATTAAATATTAAATAAATCAATAAACTTAGATAACCTCAAACTAATTAGATTGATTGAATAGAATCCTTTAACTGCTAATTTTTCATAATAGTTACTGATAAGAAATGCAAAATAAGCATTTAATTGTTGAATAGAATTGAGTTAATTGTAGTCGAGATATTTAAAAATATTCAAAGGAATTTCATTTCATTTTCTAAAATATAATTTATTTAATATAAATTATTTAAAAGTAAGAAGAATAAATTATTTAAAAAATACAAACTTAAAACTTAAATAATAATTTGAAAAATAAATAAATAAACTTGAAAACAAATCAGATAATGCAACAAAAGAGAATGTTTTGAATGAATAATTTCATTCTTTTATTTTAGAATTTTTTTTTTAAAATTTATTATAAAAATAATTTCCCTTTTAAAATGCACTGAACAAATAAATAAAGAAAATTAATTTTTATACATAAAATATATTTATTATGTTTCGAGTACAACAATTTGTGTTTAGCAAAAATTATAAAATATATTTAAATAACCAGAATAAATTTATTTTATTTCTATAATTATTTGTTTACAAAATATCTATGTACATAGGTTGACTTCTTTGCTACTTAAAATTTTAAAAATATATTTAATTTAATTCAAGAATTTTTTTTAAATATCATCACATTTAATATTTCATAATAAGGAATAAAATTTTATTTATACATAAAAAATAATGAATTAAATTTATTAATAATGTGTATATAAATAAAAACTTTATTTTTTTAAATTATAAACGGGACCATTTCCAATTAAAATCATTTTAATTTTATTAAAATAATTTAATTAAATTATTTAATCCTATAATATTTAATTTAAGCTTATATAGAATTGAATAAATAAATATATATATTAAGCAATCATTTTATATATTTATTTTAATTTAAATTATTTAAAACTTTAAATATTCTAATTAAATTTTATTTTAATAATATTACCTTTATTTAATTAAATTAAAGTTTCTTCTATAATGTATAAATAAAATTAAATATTTAGAAATATGTACATTCTTTACAGATTTATTTAAAAAATTAAAAACAATTAATTTTAATTAATTTTTTTATATCATAAAAAACGAAAAAACTTTAAAATTTAATTTTAATAAAATCATTTCCGCTTTTTTATCCAAAACATTTATTTAAAAATAAATTAGTGTCATTTACTTAATGGGAGATTAAATTGAAGTATTTACTGTATTCAAATGTTTTAAAGTAATTACAGTAATTCCTCTACAAAGTATTAATTTTTACATTTAAAATAAATATTAAATTCATTTCTTTTTAATTACATTAAAATTGACATAATCTCTAATTTTAATGAAAAGAAAAATTAATAAATATTTTTTAAATTAAAATAATTATTTTATTATTAATCTTTAATCTTAATCTTTTTATTTTAAATTATTAAATAATTTTAGTTCCGTGTTTTAAATTCCCAATTGTATTTATTTATTTTTTTTTTTCCCTATAAAAGTGTATTATTGTTTTTAATGCTAAATAATTAAAAACTATAAAATAGTATTTATTTAATTTATTTTTTCCCCTCAGACCAATTTACTTCCGTGTATATTTATATTTAAATTTCTTTTAAATGTGTGTACTCTTTTATTTTATATCCCGTACTTTAAAAATGCAAAACACGCAAACTGACGTAGCAAAGCTTACAAACAAGGAACTAATTTTTTTATTTAAGTATATAGGGGGAGGTATAAAAGCAAGGAGAAAAACTAAAGAAAAAAGTGAAAAGCTTTGTCAGCAAAAAAAGAAAAAAAACAAAGCAAAAATGGCTAAATATTCGGGAACATATAAAAAGCTGTCTAACAAAAAGACAAGGAAATAAATAAAAAAAGAGGAAGTAAAATAAAATGTTTGTTTGTGTGTGTGTGTACTTATATGTAAAAAGGGGACAAAGTATTTCTGAGCTTTTGGCTTTTGAGTATAAAAAGGAGTGAAGAATTATTTTATTTATTTAGTTAGCTTTTAAATACAATTTTTATAAATACATACATTACATTTAATATTAATTTATTTTTAATATATTTACTAATTTTTTAAATTTATTTTATTTGTTTAATATATATTAATTTATTTTATCTTTATTAAAACAATTATTTAAGGCTTCTCTTTTTTTTTAATTTTAAATAATTTATTTCCTTTTAAATTTAAAATAATATTTAAATATTAAGACTAGAGCTTCTTCTAAATTTTATTTTTTATATTTTATATTAAGCTCTGATTTAGACTTGTTACTCTTAGAAAATAAATTTAAAAAAATTTGTTGTTTTTTTTATTTAAAATCTTTACTCTTAATAAAAAAAAAAAATTCTGAAAATAAAATAACGAAGAACAGTGGTATTAAAATTTTAATAATTAATTTAAAAATATTTTCTAACAAAGAAAATCTTTTTTTTTTAATTTAATGCATGCATCTATTTGTTTACTAATACATATTACCTTTCAATTATTATTTAATATTATTTAAAAATTTAAATCCTTTTTTTTCCTTTTTATTTTAAATATTTATTTACATATTTTACAAATTAAAAATTAATTTTTTTGTTTAATTTTAAAAATATTTTTGTTTATTCCCCCATTTACCCTTTTTGCACTTTTAAATTAATTAACATTTTCTATATTTTTCTCTTTTATTATTTTTTATTTTCATTAAATTAAATACCCCTATTTTTAATCTTTTTATTATAGACAAATAAATATATAAAATTGTATACTTGTTTTTGTTGTTTTCCTTTTTTAAATTTTTTTTACTTCCTCTTTTACAATAAAGTACACAAATAAAAAAGCATTAATAATCACTTATTTTTTTAATATTTAAAAAAAATAAAAATAAATAAATAATTTTATAAAAATTAAAATAAATTTATTTATATTTATTTTAGATTTTTTAAACCAATTTTCTGATTATTTAAGGAATTTTTTTTTAATGGAAAATTCCCCTCCAACTAAGGAATTAATTAAAATATTTTTAAAAGAGCTTTTGGATTAGATGGTTGGGGGCTCTGTTAGTAGTCATCCTCTACCCCTAAATAACCACCTTAAAATACTTATTTCGTACTTTGAACGATTTAGAGTCTTTAAATTATATCCTCAATATCCTATACAACTAGCTATTCACTGACACTTTCTCCCTTAATTTATTTTTTGATTCCAAATTAATTTAAGCTAATTTACTTATTATATAGTAGTTCAATTATTTATAAGCATAAATAGCACAAATTTTTTAAAATAGGCCCTGAAGTCTATTTTTTCAATTACTCTCTGTTGAGGGTCTATTTTAGAGATTTAAATGTATTTAAATTAAACAAGGTTGATAACATAAAATAATTGAATATTAAATTATTTTAAATTAAATATTTTGTTCATTGTCATTTATTCAGTAAAAACCCTATTTTTTGTAAAATTAATTTTTCTCTTTTCAAATATTTTTTATTAAAAAAGATAAAAAAAAATAAATGGTTAATAATCCTTAAAAATTTAAAGGATACTGTTATTTGAATATTTAATACATTTATTAAATGCAAAAATAAAAATATATTTTATCTTTTTCTTCCAATTAAATTAATTAAATTTTCTTGTTAATATAAAAATTATTTTTATTTTTTATTATTATTTAGGTTTTTTAAATTTTATTTAAATAATAAATATGTTAATTAAAATGCCCAAATGTCTAGTTTGTGGAGCCAGAAATGCCAAACAACATTATGGTAGTTTTTGCTGTAACGGATGTAAAGGCTTCTTTTGGAGAACAATTTCCTGTCATAGAAATTATATTTGTTTGAATAATAATAATTTTGTTAAATGCGAGATTGAACAGGGTAAAGGTTAAAAAATAAAAAAATAAATTATTAATTATTTACTTAATTAAGGTCGTCGAAATAGTTGCAGAGCTTGTAGACTTGACCGTTGTTTTAAAGTTGGAATGGATCCGAATTGTAAATAAATAAAAATTTTTTTAAAATTAATTAAAGACTATGATTTTAATTCTTTTAACCGTTTATTGACCTATTTAGAAAATTAATAGTTAAATATATTTAGATTATTTATTTTTTTTTAGACCTTTATTTTTATAATTTTTTTTTAATTAAAATTTAATTGTTATTTAATTAAAAAATTAATTTTTAATTAATTAATTAAAATTTAATTTTTATTTAATTAAAATTTAAATAAAAATTAAAAAATTAAATTTTTAGTAATTCGTGATAGTTGGGGAAAAAGTACAGCATTAAAATCTCCCCAAACTGAAAATGATCAAGGAGATGAGCAAAGCCATAAGAGAACCTTCTCTTTACCCGAATTAGAACTAAAAAAGGCAAAAAGATTAGAAAAGAAACAAAAAAAAGAAAAAATAAAAATGTTGGAAAATCAAACAAATTTAATACCAACACAAGGACAAACAATAATACAAGTAAATTAATTAATTAAATTAAATTAATTAATTTTAAATTAAAAAAGGATGGAACAATAATTAATCAACAAATAAATAATAATAATTTAAATAATAAATCAAGAGTTAAATTACTTAGTGATTATCTTGAATGGGTACAGTCATTAAATGAATTGGAATTATTTAATGAACAAGAAAAGGTTAATTATTTTAATAAAAATAAATTATTTAAAAAAATATTTTTTGAACCAAAAATGTTTTAAAATTAAAAAATAAATTTAGGGAAATTTTTTTATTATTTTTAGTTAAATTTTTCTTCGGATAAATAAAAATAATAATTTTATTTTAGGAAATATAAATAGTTTATATTATTTATTAATTAAAATTAATTAAAATTAAATAAAAAATTAAAAAAAGAATTAATATTTATTTAATCAATTAATTCTCTTAAATTAATTAATTAATTTAAATTTAAATTAAATTTATTCTTTTTCAGAATTTCTTAGTTATGGGCCGTTCTAGGCCTTCTGCTTGGTTTTTATTGGCCAGTCAATTAATCTTTCCTATTGAACAAAAACAAGAAGCTTTATTTTTGTTAGATGCTTCAAAGATGGAAGTTCTTAAAACAGAAATTATTAATCCAATTGTTGAATTAAATGTTAACAAATTAGAATTTGATCTTCTTAGATTAATTTGTTTTTTTAGTTGTGGTATTTAAAAATTAATTAATTAATTAAATTAATTAATTTAATTTTAGTGCCCCAATTAAACGCAGAAACCAAAAAAATTGTTAAAATAATACAAAAAAGTTATTTAAATTCTTTGAGTCAATATTCACTAAAAAATTATCTTTCAACCTTAAAATTGCCAATTTTACCAAATTCTGACCCTTTTGCTGGAGCAATGTTAAGAATTAGTGGAATTATTCATCTACTCTCTGTTGTGGAGGTAAAAAGAAAATTAAATGTTTAAATTAAATAAAATACAAAAGCAAAGAGTAAAATTAAAAAATAAACCTTTCCGGAAAGTTTTAGAAAAGAAACATTTCCGGAATAAAAATTAAATAATTTTTAGATATTATGTATTTTCTTTTTCTCTCTTTCTGTTGTTGCCTTTATAATTAATTTTAGTTTTTAAAAATTAATTTCAAGTTGGATACCTTTTAATATTTAATTTTCTTTGCTTTAATTAAAGAATTATTTAAAATTGATTTTACCTTTATAAAAAAAAATTTTTTTTTAAACTTTTAATAATCCTTTAATTTAATTTTAAATTAATTTAAATTAATTAATTTTTTAGAGAATTGCTTACCAATATGATTAAAAGAAAAATATAATTTACATTAAATGGATTAACGAATATCATTAATTATTAAAAAATTTAAAACTTTTTTTTTTCAATTATTTTTTTAATGTTCTCATTTATTTTTATTTAGATACATACATATTTTTTAAAATAAATATTTAAAAAAACTTTAAATAATCCGAATAGAGACTAAAAAAAGTTTGATTAGTAGCAATTTTATTAAATTATTTAAGGCTTAATTTTTAAAACTTTATTTATTTATTTTACATTTATTATTTATATTTTTAAATTTTAATTTAAATTTAAGAAAAAAGCAATCGATGTTAAGGGCATTCGGCATGACAGAATCACAAGAGGCAAATTCAATACTCGCTCCGGGCTCTCCCTTTTCGGTCAAAAAAGAAAGACGAGTGAGGGAATTTGAGACCTATCTAATTTTATTGCTGGCATTTTTTAATAAATAAATTATTGCGCACACATTCTCTCTCCATTTATTAATTCTATTTTTGAAAATCGAACCATTCACTTTTATTATTTAAATTTTAATTAATTAATTAATTAAATATAAATAAAAGTTTAATTATTAAAAACTAAAATAGAATTAATTTTTAATAATTTATTCAGGCATTTTAAAAATACAAAAAAACTATTTTATTTTTATAATTTTATTTTTAAAGATTTTTATTTTATTAAATTTTTTGGAATATTTAAATGACTATTTCAAATTATTTAAAATTTTTTTTGTTATTTTTTGTAACATATTCTTTTAATTATGTTACTTTCGGTATGGAAAATCCGCCTGGTAAGTTTTAAAAATTAAAAAATATTTTAAATAAATTATTAAAAATTAAATTAAAAAAATAATAATTCTATTGCTAATGATTTAATTAGTTAAATAACTTTATAAATATAAATTTAAAAAATAATAATAATTTAAAATTTAGTTCACCTACAATCTGGTTATGGGCTACCAGCTAATACAAACGCAAGCAATTTTTCCCTTACTGAGATGTCCTTTCTGATACAAATTTTGGATAGAATTTCTACTGCTGATGCCTACTATCAACATAACAATACACTTCGTTATTTGCTTATCATTAGAGGAGCAGAAATATTAGAAGAATATGAATTAGGTCATGAAAATGAAAATATTATGGCTTTACATCCAAAAATGAATGTTGTGAGTTTTTTTATTTTTTATTAATTAAACAATTAAATAAATTAATAATACATATTTTGTTAAATAATTATATTTAAAGGTAATGATATTCTGAAAAAATATCCCAAGCCTTTAGCTTAGAATTCCGAGCTACGGAATCCTACCCAGCACTGTTGTTAACCGTTCATTAAATTTTTATTTTTCAAATTTTGTTTAAAGGTGTTCAATTATTTCGAAAATATTATTCACAACTATCAAAATCATTTAAATCAACAAATACAAAGAATGGACATAAACGGAAAACTTCGTTTTATAAATAAAAGATTGGTTGATTATAGAAGGTTGAATGATGATTATGAGCACATTGTGGCAAACCATGGTTTAGATATAAATGAATTACCAACTACATATGAAGAAATTGATGATGATTTTATACCTGAAACATTAACCAATATTAGGTTATTTAAAAAAGGAAATCTATCCGGTTTTCAACAAAAAACTTTTTTTTAATAAATTAAAACTTTCCGGAAACTTATTAGTAGTTAGTATTTTCCGGAAAGTTTATCTAAGTTCTAAATTTATTAAACTTGGGGAAATGAAGGAAATAAAACAATAAAAAAGAATATTTAAGGAACCCAGAACTCAGCCAACTTTTGCGACTTTTACGCCCTATTTCATTAAAGGAAACAAATTTATTTCTTTTATATAAATTACTTGTATTTATAAGAACACTTCTTAAGTCATTTATTCGAACGAATGCTTATAATTATATTGAACTCTTCGAAAGACTTGTGTAAGTTTTTTATGATCAAAATTATTTAAAAAATAATAATATTTGGTATTCTGTTGTAATACACTTTTTACAAAATATTAAAACTTTTTTTAAATAATTATTGTTTAAGGAATCTACCTATTTAATAAAATTAATTAATTCTTGAAGTATCCCATCTGTTAAAGATTTATTATTCATACTGTCCTCTCTTTCTCTCCTTTTTGTCTTTTAACACTTTTCTTTAATTTTTTTATTTTTAGGATTGCTGATCATAATCGAGAACAAATACATTTACAATTATCAATTATCGATTATATTTCGTTCTTTGATCAATCTGAGTTGTCTGCAAACGAAATTTACGCGTTATTAACAGATGAAGTTACAATTTTTAATTTATTTCCAAATTTCGTAGTTAATCCTCGAGGTATATTTAAAAATGAAAAAAAAAATTTTTTTATTTTTTCAGAAGGTAATAATAATGTGGTATTACCTCACTTAATTCAACCATTACAATTTGAAGAACGAACGTTTATTAATTTATTAACCATTAGATGTATTTACAACCATGAATATGAGAATGAAGATGATTTTAACTTTTATATGCCGCTTATCTTTAAATTTACAAGTATTCACTTACGTATTATTTTAATGTTAAATAATTCCAAACATTCCGAAAAGTTTAATTCTAATGTTCCGGAAAGTTTAATTTTAAAGTCCGGAAAGTTTAATTCCAAACATTCCGGAAAGTTTAATTCTAAAATTCCGGAAGGGAAAATTGAAGCATTCTGGACATTCCGGAAGCCAAGTTTTTTAGGTTTTAAATTCCCTTTAAAATTCATTTAATTATAATGCTTATACTTAAGTTTATTTCTTTATAAAACTTATTTTTACCTACACAGAATCTGCTGATAGAACGGTTGTAATAGCAAATGAACATTTTGTCCATTTTGCTCCTTTTCTAATTGGACAAAATACATATAATCTTTACCATCTATATTACTCTCAGTATGTGCATAATAGTGGAGACCTTAAAGCCAAATTACAAGAATATTATATAAATCCACAATTGATTAATCAAATGGCAGCACATTTTATTAATAATACTTTAGAATATGATAGTGAAGAGACTGATATGTTTGTACATTGGGAGGATGATGTTGGAGATGAAATGAAAATTCCTCCACAGACTCGCGAGGTTATTCATTTTAAAAATAGATGCGGAAATATGTATGTATATTTGTTTATACCAGAGGATCAAAAAATTGAAAAATAAATTAAAATAAAAAAAGAAAAATTAAAAACTAAATTAATTCCCAATTGTGTAGACCTTTTTACTCTACTTAGCCTTACTTGCTAATATTTAGATTTTTATTCCAAATATTGATCCTACAGCAGTTAATCCTCAAGGAGAAGCAGGTCCTAGTCGTCAAGCTGGGGCAAGCAGTGCAAGAACAAGAAGACGTGAAGGTGGAAATGGAGGTAATGGAGGTTCTAATAGACGTGGACGTTTTAATGGTGGTAGTGGAGGTAATGGAAGTAGAGGTTCTGGTTCTCAAAGACGTGGACATAATGGTGGAAATTGAAAAGAAAAGAAATTAAATGTTCGAAGACAGACTTTTTTCTTTTAAACTTTCCTCGCCTTTTATTTTAACTATTTTCTTTTATTTTTCTTTCCAACAAATACTTTTTATTTAGATATATTAGTAAAAGAACTTGACATTGTTGACCGTCACAGTTCATTTTCTCGGTTTATTTATTTATATTACCCGAGATTATTTTGATAAAGCTTTTATTTTAAAAATATTGTTTTAGACTAACAAATTAATAATTAAAACATTACCTATTTAATATTAAAAATCAAAATATCTGTAGAAGTATAAGTAATGCATTTATTATCTTTCGTACAGTAATTAAAGTTGAAAATATAACCTCTTGACGAGAATTCCATTGACAAAAAGTCTCATTACCCAATTTCACCTCAAAAGCAAAAAATAAATTTAATTTTGGCGTTCTGAATAAATGGAAATTGATCTAAAACAATTCCTTTTTTATTTATTTTTGTTATTTTTTTAAAATTCTTTATCTGAAAACTTTTTTAAAATAGGATCTCTTTGTAATGGACGGTCATGGAGGACATGGAGGTGGATCCTGTTCAGCAATATCTGCAAACTTTGAGTACCACCAACAAGGGATGAATTATACAATGGATAAAGTAATAAAACATTCATGGTTTTTTCAAGTTTTAATTTTTAGTTTATAAAAAAGGAAAATGTTGTTGTTCTGAATGAAAGTGTTGAAGGTTCTGGTGTCAAAGTCTTTAAGTGTTGGAAAGATAGATTAGACAGGTTTTTGTTTTTATTGTTTAACTGTTTTATTTTTTACCTTTTTTCAGCTAATTTATCCTTTTTTTTAGAACAGATTGTGTACATAGTGATGTTGACGAACAACTACTATTTTGCGTTCCTTTCACAGGTTTTTCCTTTTGTAAAATTTAGCTGCTAATTTAATTAATTTGAAGGAAATGTTAAGCTTACTGGAATTACAATCTCTGGACCAATGAGTGCTTCTTTTCCTTCTTCTGTCCGGCTATTTAAAGATCGAGGAAATGTTTGTTTCTTTTTTCTTTCTATATTTTAATTTTATCCATTTAAAAAGATGTCCTTTGATGATTGTGAAAATTCAAAGTCAGACCAAGAAATGGAATTAAAACAGGATAATGATGCTTCAATAGATTATCCTTTAATGTCAAATAAATTTAATTCTGTTGGACATTTAACTCTTTACTTTCCTGCCAATTTTGGTGATGAGAAAACGATTATTCATGTTTGTTTAATTTTTTTAATTTAAAGAATAATGATAGTGTAATGAATTCTTTTGGGATTTTTCCTTTATACGGCTTAAAGTCGCGAGTTTTGTCCAAAACTTTTTTACATTTTTTATTTATTTTGGAGACGTAATAAAATCATAATTTACATAAAAAATTCGTTTTTCGAAAATATTACTACTTGCGGACGAAACTTGCGGACTTTGGGGCATAAAGCAAATTTACATTCTTTTGACTGCTTTCTTTTAATTTAATTTATAAAATTAATTTCTATTAAAAATATTTAATTTTAAAGAATTTATTTATGGATATAATTATATTTATTTTCTTTTAAATCTTCCTAAATTGTTTAAAAATATAAAGATAATTTTATTTTAAGTATATTGGCCTTAGAGGTGAATTTCAATCAGAATTTCGAGAAAAGGTTTTCTTTAATTAATTATTTATTTAAAAATTATCTCAGATTGTAATTGCTACTTATGAAGCTCGTCCAGTGCCGGATGATCATAAAGCAGGGTTGCGTGATATGATAAATCATCAAGTGTGCTGATTATTTCTAAAAGTTGAGGAAAAGGAAACACCTCAATTTAAGGGAAATTAAAAATTAAAATTAACTTAAAATTAAATAAAGAAAACAAAATTTTTTTCCTTTAGTTTGAGGTAGCTGTTCGTCGAAGGTTGTTGCTGTTCAGATGTAAGAGTATTTAATAAACATATTTTTTCTTATTATACTTTTATGTTTATGCTGGATATTTGCACACAACATTTTCCCTTTTATTTATAGATTTATTTAAGTTTATAAATTTGGGTTAGCTATTAGTTTTAACCTTTTCTTTTTTTTAATTTAATTCTTTTTTTTCAAGGCTATATTTAAAAAATAGGAAATTTAAAAACAATTTTTATTAAATTATTAGTATTTAACCTTATACTGTTTATTTTTAGTATTATTTAATTTTTTGGTTTTTACTAATTTTATTTAATCTTTTACTTTAAAATTGGACACAAAATAATATTTATTTATTTTAAAGACTTAAGGCTTTTTGAACAACTGTGTTTCGGCCTTTTTAATAAAAATGTGTTCGTTCGGTCACTCAACTAAATCAACGGAGATAATCGGCCTCGAAAGCTTCTTTTAGTTGTTTAATATTTTATAGGCCAACAATTGTAAAAAAGAAAGAAATATATAAATTGTATTTTCTTTTACTTAATTTAAACTTGAGAAAAAGAAAATATAAAACTTTTTTTAATGCTTTGCTGCAAAAAGTGTATTTTTCTCCCACTTTTTCAGTAAAATAAAAATTAAAAAGGATCAATCAATCAATGGACGACCTAAAGAAATAAGTTTAAAAATTTTACAAAATAATGAGTTTAAAAAAGAGGAGTAATATATATAGAGGAAGTATATATTCTTGTCAATTTCAAGAGTTTATTTTATAAAGGGCACAGCACAGTTGTTTTAAAAAAAAATTTTTTTGAGTTTAAAAAATAATTAAATAAAATATTTATTTATTTACTTTAAAATTATTTAAATTATTTGTTCGCTTCCTTTTTTATTTTTTTTTAATTTAATTTTATGTTGTTTGCGCCTCAAAATTAAAGGTAACCAAAAATTAATGTTTCATAAAAATTAGCTAATTTTTATTTTATATTTAATACCAAGCTAAATTAATTCTTTGTGTTTTTTTTAATTTTAAAAATCTTCAGAAAAGTAATATATCAAACTATTTCTATAAGCTAAATTTTTTGCTATTTCCTAAATAAAATTAAATAATTGTTTTTATTTACCATATGTTGAGAAACAAAAATCTTTGTTTAAGCTAAAAAAAATAGCTAGAAAAATAAATATTGGAACAGAAGAAGAATTTAAAATATTTTTTCATTCCTTTCCCCTTATAATATTTAATTAAATTAATTTTTCTTTTAATTCTAAAATGGACGTTTTAACTGCCAAAAATAAACAACAGATTGTTAATTCACAATTAAATTATTCTCCACTAGAAGGAGAAAATACAACAACTATTTCAACTATTGCAGTCCATGCTGAGCCTTATTCTACTTTAGTTGTTGCATTATTAAAGGTTGTTACATACATATTAAATAGATTTAAGCTTAGACCTGAAAATACAAGGAAACTATTAAACCTGAAAATACAAAAAATATTAAACTTGAAAAAAATACAAAAATATTAAACTTGAAAAAATACAAAAAATATTAAACTAGAAAATACAAATAAAATATTAATTTTCCGGAAATCTTTTAGAAAAATCTTTCCGGAAAATTAAATTAAAACATATAATACACATTAATTTTCCGGAAAATTAAATTATTATTTAAAAAATAAACGTTAAAAATAAAGTTTAATTTATTAGAGCATTAATTATGTTGAAATCCGCATTGATGAAATGCATCCAGGACTTTTAGAAATTGGACCAAATCCTCAAGATAATGCTAAATTACTTCAAATACATACTGATTTATTTCAAAGATTATTAGAAAAACATCAACAAGTAAATTGATTAAATTTTAAAAAATTAAAAAAAAAATAGGTTGATGATCTACTTATTAGAGCAGAACAAATAGCAACCGAACAAACTGAAGTAGAAGATGTTATTGTATATAAGGCAATGGCGAATGGGTTGGCAACTGCTTGGAGAGGATTAAGCAGGTTAAAAGAATTAATTAATGCAATGTTTTCCTTCGTTAAAATTTTGGGGATTTTTTAATTAATTTTAAACATTTGCCTTTGAATATTTAAACAATATTTATTTATTAATTAAATTAAAATTAATTTAATTAAAAAAATTAATTAAATTAAAAAAATTAATTTAATTAAAAAAATTAATTTAATTAAAAAAATTAATTTAATTAAAAAAATTAATTAAATTAAAAAAATTAATTTAATTAAAAAAATTAATTAAATTAAAAAAATTAATTTAATTAAAAAAATTAATTAAATTAAAAAAATTAATTTAATTAAAAAAATTAATTTAATTAAAAAAATTAATTTAATTAAAAAAATTAATTAAATTAAAAAAATTAATTAAATTAAAAAAATTAATTAAATTAAAAAAATTAATTTAATTAAAAAAATTAATTAAATTAAAAAAATTAATTTAATTAAAAAAATTAAATTAAAAAAATTAATTTAATTAAAAAAATTAATTAAATTAAAAAAATTAATTAAATTAAAAAAATTAATTAAATTAAAAAAATTAATTTAATTAAAAAAATTAATTAAATTAAAAAAATTAATTAAATTAAAAAAATTAATTTAATTAAAAAAATTAATTTAATTAAAAAAATTAATTTAATTAAAAAAATTAATTTAATTAAAAAAATTAATTAAATTAAAAAAATTAATTTAATTAAAAAAATTAATTTAATTAAAAAAATTAATTTAATTAAAAAAATTAATTAAATTAAAAAAATTAATTTAATTAAAAAAATTAATTTAATTAAAAAAATTAATTTAATTAAAAAAATTAATTTAATTAAAAAAATTAATTAAATTAAAAAAATTAATTAAATTAAAAAAATTAATTTAATTAAAAAAATTAATTTAATTAAAAAAATTAATTTAATTAAATAAATTAATTTAATTAAATAAATTAATTTAATTAAAAAAATTAATTTAATTTAAAAAATTTATTTAATTTAAAAAATAAAAAAATTAATTAAATTTAAGACAATTAGAAATGCGTGAATATATTCTTGCTGATACTCAACGTCTATATGAATTAGCATTAAAACAAGAAGAAGTATTTTTATTTAATTTTAAAAAAATTTATTTAAATTTTAAGCTTTCCAAGTTGCTTAATTCTCGTCTTAAATCAACTAATATAAATACAACTTTTAATTCACAGGAAGCTATTGCAGACGGCAAGTCAGCTTATTATAATTAAATTAAAGTTTTATTAAAAATAAAAGAGAAAAAATAAATTAAAGTTTATTTATTTTGAATTATTTATTTTTACTTATTATTTTATAGAAAGTAATAAAATCAATCGTTAAATTAAAGAAACAATTTTTTAAAAAATGCATAAAAATAAAGTAATAAAATTTATTATCAAAAATTTTTTGTTACTTTACTTTGCGCAAGATACTTGTTTTTTTAAATTAATTAATTAAAAATATTATTAATTAATTAATTTAATTATTAATTAATTTAAAAAATATTATTAATTTATTTTTACAGAATTAGAAGAATTAACAAGTGAAGGAATGAATGTAGGGACTAATTTAATTACTCAAATTAGACTTCTTGGTTCTTTATCGGATAATGAGCAAAGGCCAAGGGAGACCTTTGAGGCTTGTTTACTTATTGAAAAAGTCATGTTAAAGTAAACTAAATTAATTAAATAATTACTACTCTTATTTTCTAGAATGGCAGAAAGTTGGGAATTATTAGACGAAGCATTGCGTAAATTAAAAAATATTTCTTTAGAAAAAGAAGAAGAATTACCACCTTCACATAGTATAATTAAAACAATAGAATCTAAACAAATACAACAACAAATAACTTCAAACATTGGAATTGAATTAAAAATAAATCAATTAGATAATTGTGAACAATGGTTGCGTGAAACTAGAAGAATGTTAGAAAATATGGAAGAAAGTAAAATATTAAAAACACTTGGAGAACAGACTAAAGTATTTTTGTTTTAATTAAACTTGTCTTATATTAAATAAACTTGGAAAAGTATAGGGTGTTTAAAACTTGTTTTAATTAAACTTTTTTTTAATTTATTTATTTAAAGTTTATTTTTTTAAAGGAGAAATTAGAGGAATTAAACAACTTATTTTCTAAAAATGATTTTTATTTTAAAAATTCCCCAGAATTTGAATTAAAAATAAATAAATTAAAACAACAGTATTTTCAATTAATTAATGATATAAACATTAAATGTGAATTATTGGAAACGACAGAAAATTGGAATTTAAATGCAGATAATGTAAGGGTGGTATTTAAATCTTGATTTTAAATAAAAATTAAATTTAAGTCCCAAATCTAACTTAAAAAAATTATTTATTTTTTATTAGATAATAAATTAAATATTCTATTTAAATTTTATTAATTCATTAATTTTATTTAATTAATTTAAAAAATATTTTAATTAAATTATTTAATATTTTTTAATGTTAAAATAATTATTTTAATATTAAAAAAAATATTTTTTTATTTTAATTAAATTTAAAAAAATTAATTAAATTTTAAATGATTTAAAAAAAAATTATTTTTTATTTTAAAGTTAATTATCCAACTTGGAAAAATGTTGGAAGAATTAAATAATGCAAATGAATCAATGGCTGCAGAACTTGGTCCCTTAGCCCAACAAAAAGGTGTTTTATTAGTAGAACAAGGAGAGCAATTAATTCAACAATTGAAAGGAGAAGAAAATAAAAGTCAAAATATTTGTGAAAAAATTAACCAAAAAATTCAAATAATTAAAGAAGCTGTTATTTCTGTTGTTCAATTAGCTAGAGAGAAAATAGGTTTTAGTAAAACAAAAAAAATTAATGAAAAGGTAAAAAGGATGGATTAATTGAATTTAATTAATTTATTAAATTTTTCTTTAATTTAAACATTTTAATTAAATTAATTAAACGTTTAAATAAATAAATAAAATAGTTGTTGATTTGTCTCTATTTTTAATTTAATTAATATTTATAGATTTCAATGCTTGATAAATGGTTAAATACAACCATTATTCCCTTCTTTTCTGAAACAATAATTTTAAATTCTAATGCTTTGGAAACCAGTGAATTTATTAATAAACATAAACAATTATTTAATTGCTTTAATGTAAGACAATTTAATTAAATTAATTTTAATTTAATTAAAGGAAAATAAAAATAATTTACAATCAATCCAAAATCATCAAAAAATGTTGGATTCAAAGCAAAATGAAAATTTTTTAAATATTCAGAATAAAATAAATTCTTTTAAATTATTGCTTGAAAAGCGTTTAGAATTGGCTACAAAATTAGAACAAGTTTATTTAATTTTAAAGGAAAAAAAAGTTATAATTTTATTTAAAGTTGCAAAAAATGAGTCGTGAAGTTGAAACGTCCCTTCATTTTTTAGTTACTTTATTGGAAGGAGGTGGTTATAAAAAAGAAATTGAACAACATTTAATTAATTTATTACAAACAGTAAAAGAACATTGTATTAGAGAAGAACAACAATGTAAGGAATTAAAAAGAATTTTTTTTAATTTATGGACGGTTGGGTGCTGACTTAATTTTTCGACTTTGTTTAACGTAGAATAATAATAAAATAAATAAATCTATAAATATCTTTAATTTACTTGATTTAAAGTATTTAATTAGGCTTAAATTAAAATATAGCATTTTCGGCATTTTGCCAAAATTAAGATTTTTAAATTTTAAAAATTTTTTAGCTAATAATTTCCAAGAATTGGCAACTCAAGTTATGCAAAATGATCTCCATTTAGCTGTTATAGAAGCATTAGGTTGGTCTCGTTCTCAAGTTGTTTCTCATCAACGTCAATTTGCTTCACTTGAATTACAATGTCAACAACAACAACAACAACAACAACAATTATTATTAATTAATTTAAATGAAATTAAAAATAAAACTAAAGGAGATGAAATTAATTTTGAACAGAATAAACATTATTCTGAGACTAGAGAAAATATTAATAATATTCCTCCAAGTATAGGTCCACCTCTTTGTAGTCAACTTGTACGTGAGGGACAGACTGTCGTCCTTAAAGTAAAAATTTTATTAAAAAAAAATTTTTTTTAATTTTTTAAATTTTATTTTAAAAGATAATTTTTTTCTTAAAAATTAAAATATAAATAAATTTTTTAAAATTATTATCTACTTTTTAATTTAACTAAAATAAGAAAAAAGCAAGTTTTAACTACCCTTACTCCTTCAATGCAAAGTTTAATTTAATTGTTTCAACTCCAACTTTTTCTTTATTTTTTTAAAATATTAATTTAATTAAAAAAATATTTTTTTTAGCTTATTTAATAGAAAAATAAAATAATTATTTTTTTTTAATTTTATTTTATTTTGGCATTTTTGCCATTTAATAATTTACTCAAAAAATTTAAAAAAAACAAAAAAAGATTTTTTTAATTTTAATAGACCAGAATTCGTGGAAATCCATTGCCCAGTGTTCATTGGTTTTTTAATGATTGCCCAATAGATTTTTCACAAACAGATTTTGGATTAAGTAGGCATCCAGATGGACAGTGTATTTTAACAATTACTAGGTTATTTTTTAATTTAAATTAATTTTAATTTTTTTAGTATTTTAATTAAACATGCAGGAACATATAGCATTAAAGCAGAGAATTTATTAGGTAAAGCAACCTCAACAGCAACAATTAATGTTTTACTTGGTATGGGAAGTCCAGCCACTCCTTCTAATAGTCAATTTCAATTTTCGTTACCTACTAACCTTAAAGTTGAAGAAAATAAACCTCCAAAATATGAAAAGGTGTTAAAAATATTAATTTTTATTTTTTAATTTTTTAAAGAATATTTTTAACATTTCTCTTCAAAATAAACATAATCAAGGGCCTATTTATGCATTAATTAAATCAGAAGGTTCTGAATCAAGAAGAGCAAGTGTCGGTGATATTATGGATAATGGTTAGTAAAGGAATTAAAATTTAATTAAACTTTTCTGATAAATCAGAATTTTTAATTTCTTTTTATTCTGATTTTTTAAATTGTTTAGAAAATACATTATTCTGATTTTTATTTTCTTATAATTTTTCCATTTATTTTGTCTTTTATTCTGATTTTTTGAATTATCAGAATTTTTAATTTTTCTGATAATTTTTCTTTGTATTTTCTCTTTTATTCTGATTTTTTAAAATTGTTCAGAAAATACATTATTCTGATTTTTTCTTTTAAAATTAAACCTTTTAAATATTTTTCTGATTTCTCTAGGTTATTCAA
Source organism: Meloidogyne exigua (assembly GCA_018905775.1). Classification (NCBI taxonomy): domain Eukaryota; kingdom Metazoa; phylum Nematoda; class Chromadorea; order Rhabditida; family Meloidogynidae; genus Meloidogyne; species Meloidogyne exigua. The sequence continues at coordinate 471,037 of JAGUQR010000013.1, forward strand.
GTTTGGCTAACCCACCAGAATGCATTCGTCCCTTTCCTTCTGATGTTACAATTAATGAAGGGGAAAAGGCTGAAGTTGATTGTATGATTATAGGAAATCCAAGGCCTAAAGTTCAATGGTTTTTTAATGGAAATCAAATTAAATCAAATGCTGAATTTGTACAGGTAATAAATTAAATTTTAATTTTATTTAATTATTTTGTTGTTTATTTAATTTAATAATTAAATAAATAAATAATTTAACTTTAAAGAAAATTAATTTTAATCTTTTAATTAATTTATTAATTTAAAAAAAAATTATTAAAATTATTAAAAAAAATTTTAAAAAATAAAAATTAATGAAAGAAAATATTAATAAATCTTTAAAATTATTTTATTTATTTTTATTTAATTATAAGTAATTTCCCTTATTTGTTAGCTTTCAAATATTGGTGATACCTATTCTCTTCTTTTCAATTCCGCCCGTTTGGAATGTGCCGGTTGGTATCGACTTATAGCAGAAAATATTCGTGGACGTTGCGAATGTTTAACTTTAATTCATATTCGCCCAAAATCAATGATTCCAAAACCTACTATTGGAAATAATAATAATCAAAGGGAAAGGCGTTCGATTGGGGGAGTTCAGGGATTACTACAATGGCAAAAACAACGGCAACAATTAAATCAAGTTTGTCATTTTATTTATTTAGACTAAAGGTTCATTTGTTTTTTATTGACCTTTTTGGGTCCATAAAATAATTAATAAATCTCAAAAAATATTTTAAAATATTCTAAGCCTTTGCTTGTATTTACCCGTTAATTAATTGTTTTTTTCCTTTAAACTATTTATTTAATTAATTTCATTTTTTAAGGAGCAAAATAATTAAATAATTAATTTATTTAATTAATTAATTTATTTATTTAATTAATTAAAAATTAAAAAACAGACTTTTTTTATAGCTTCAACAACATAAGGTAAGAGCTTTAAGTACCCCTCCTCGCCGCGATTTTGAAGACAAAAGGAACTCAACATGTTCAGCAAATGCAGAAATGTTTGGAATAATGTCAACATCAAATTATGAGTCAAAAAGAGAAGAAAATGAATTAAATGTTTGTGTATTTTTTGATTAAAGGAAAAATTTTTTTTTAAATTTATTTTTAATTAATTTAGCTTTCCTCTAATGAATTTAATGCAAATGAATTAATTGAAATAAAAAAAGAAATTAATAAAGGTTTAAAAGATGAACAAACAACAGAATTTATTATTTCGCCTAATCAACTGCAAAAAAATAATTTTGGTTCGCCTCCCCATTTTACAAAAACATTAATTTCTGCTATATTAAATGAAGGAGAAAATGTAAAATTTGAAGCAAATGTTAATGGTAAATTATTATTAAATTATTTTAAAGAATTATTAATTTAATTAAGAATTTTTAAAATAAAAAAAATTTTTTTTAATTTTATTAACTTTTTAAAAATAAATCTAATTTTATTATTTATTTATTAAATTTTAGTTCATGTTTTTAAATAAAGTTTAAAAAAAGTTATGATTAAAATAAGCAATTGTAAGTAAAGTTAAAGACAAAAGGCAGAGAGCGCAGAGTTACTTAACTTTCTCTTTTCTTTTAACCAGGCTGATTATTTTTCTTCTTTCTTTTTTATTTTATTTTATTTAAATTAATTAATTAATAATTTATTTTTTAATAATTAAAAAAATTTTTTAATTTTTTTATATTAATTAATTAATTAAATAATATTAATTAATTAATTTAATTTAATTAGAAATTAAACATATTTAATAATTTAAAGGTATTCCATTACCTCAAATAATTTGGACTAAAGATGGAAATATATTAAATTCAAATGAAAGAATTATTTTTTCTAATGATAATTTTGGGAACACAATTTTATCAATAAATAATTTAAATAATACTGATGCAGGAAAGTATTGTTGTACAGCTGAAAATAAATTAGGGAAGGCTTGCTCCTCTGCTCAACTTGTTTTATCCAGTAAATTATTTTCCTTTAATTAATTAATTAATTAAAAAAATAAAATAAATATATAACCATTTAATTAATTAATTAAAAAAATAAAATAAATATATAACCATTTAATTAATTAATTAAAAAAATAAAATAAATATATAACCATTTAATTAATTAATTAAAAAAATAAAATAAATATATAACCATTTAATTAATTAATTAAAAAAATAAAATAAATATATAACCATTTAATTAATTAATTAAAAAAATAAAATAAATATATAACCATTTAATTAATTAATTAAAAAAATTATTTTAAAAATTAATTAAAAAATTAATTTAAAAAATAGAAAGAAAATGTGTCTAAATATTTAAATAAATTAAATAATTTTTAAAAATTTAATTCTTTTTATTTAATTAATTTATTTATTAAAAAAACAGCAAAAATGCTTGCCCCTGACTTTGTTGAGCGTTTAGTAAGCAAAGAAGTAGAAATAGGTTCGTCACTAAATTGGACAGTAAAAGCAAGTGGTGACCCTGAGCCTTTAGTTAAGTGGTTTAGAAATGGGAATTTAATTTCTAATGACTCAGAAAATGGAATTAAAATAATTAAAGTAATTTTAATTAATTAATTTAATTTAATTTAATTTATTTAGAATTTTCCGTTCATTTATTCTCTTAAAATTGAATTTATTAAATTAGAACATGCAGGGCAGTTTACTTGTTTATTTGAGAATATTGCAGGGGAGGCTAGAAGTACTGCTGATTTAGTAGTCAGACAAAAAGGAGTAGAGCCGGGGAAGGTTTAAATTAATTAATTAATTAATTTTAGAATAATTAAAAAAATTTAATTTTAAATTAAATAATAAAGTAGTGTATTAAAATTAATTTTAAAAAATTAGAATATTTAATATTAATTAATTAATAATTTATTTAAATAAAAAATAATAAAAATAATATTTTTAAGTATATTCACATAACAAAAGCAACACAAGAAAAACAGGATAATCAATTAACAAAAAATGAATTAATTGTTTTAGAAAATAATAATAGTTAATTAATTAATTATTTTTAAATATTTTGAAACATAAATTAAATATGTAGCAATTTTTATTATTTAAATTAAATTTTAAATTAATTATTTAATTCTTTTATTTTAACTAATTGATTTTTTTAATTAATTTTACTTCCATTTTTAATTTTAGAGTGCAATAAAATAAAGGAAATAAAAATTAAAACATTTTATTTCCATTTTTTAAAAATTAACTTCATATAAATAAATAGTAAAATTCTCTGGGCATTACCATTCCTTTTTTTATTTTTTATTTTTTCCTTTATTATAATTAATTTAATTAAATTAATTTAAATTGTTAGAAACTCTCTAAACATGTTCGGTTAAATAATAAAATAGCTAAACGATTTTTAATTTTTATTATTTTAGCCTTGTTTTAATAAATTAATTTATTTTTAATTAAAACAAATTTTAGAGAATTATTGAAAATGTTAATTTTCAATATTATTTTGTTCACAGTATTTATTACTTATGTTTACAGTAAGTTTATTTAAGTTAAATTATTTTCCTTTAATTAATTTAAACTTGGTTAAAATAAAACTTAACGCTTTAAAATTTAAAGTTTATTTAACCATAAGGTTCAATAGAGTCTAGGCGTTTAAATAAAACTTGGAAGGGAATTAAAAAGACTACAGAATGAAGGGTTTGGACTTTAACTTTTTCCCTTTTATTCTATTAATTTAAGTTATGATTTAAGGAAAGTTTCCTTTACTTTAAATAATTTATATATTTAATTAAATAAATTAAAGGTGCTTTATTGGATTTACCTTTCAATTTTGAAGTACAAGAAAACCATCCTAGTGAACGAAATATTGAAATAAATAAATCGTTTTCTTTAATTGTACAAAATTGGAAAAAAGACGTTGTTTACCTCATACAACCACCACGCATTTCAATGATCCCTTGTTATGCTTATTCAAGCCTTTTTTTAGAAACTTTGTTGCGAATGAATAATAAAAAAGTTGAAGTAAGTTTTAATTAAAAAAGAAAGAAAAAAGTTTTAATAAAATTATAAAGGTTATTAGTAATCAATTTTTTATTGGATCGCCTATCAAAGGAATTGTTCCATTTGTTCAATATAATGGAAGATATATTATAGGAATAGAAAATATTAAAAGAAAAATTTTGGATAATGTAGAAGATAATGGAGAATTAAAAGTATTAAAACAAATTGTTAAGGGATTACATTTGTATGTTTTTTTAAATTAAATTAAATTAAATTAAATTAAATTAAATTAAATTAAATTAAATTAAATTAAATTAAATTAAATTAAATTAAATTAAATTAAATTAAATTAAATTAAATTAAATTAAATTAAATTAAATTAAATTAAATTAAATTAAATTAAATTAAATTAAATTAAATTAAATTAAATTAAATTAAATTAAATTAAATTAAATTAAATTAAAATAAATTAAATTAAATTAAATTAAATTAAATTAAATTAAATTAAATTAAATTAAATTAAATTAAATTAAATTAAATTAAATTAAATTAAATTAAATTAAATTAAATTAAATTAAATTAAATTAAATTAAATTAAATTAAATTAAATTAAATTAAATTAAATTAAATTAAATTAAATTAAATTAAATTAAATTAAATTAAATTAAATTAAATTAAATTAAATTAAATTAAATTAAATTAAATTAAATTAAATTAAATTAAATTAAATTAAATTAAATTAAATTAAATTAAATTAAATTAAATTAAATTAAATTAAATTAAATTAAATTAAATTAAATTAAATTAAATTAAATTAAATTAAATTAAATTAAATTAAATTAAATTAAATTAAATTAAATTATTTTTTTAAATTTGTAAGGATATATATTAAAATTTATTTACTATACAATAAAAAGCTTTTTCTAACAGCTTTGTAAACAAACAATTAAATAAAATAAAAGAAATAATCAATTTTTAATTTTATTTTTATTTTAACTAAAAAGAACACTCCTTTTAAAAATTAATTTTCTTTTTAAAAATTAAATTTAATTTTAAAGGTTATTATTAAATGACAGAATAACAAGAGATAAAGAAGGTGAAGGTGGTTTGGATTGGATGAAAGTAGATGAAGGTGTTCGTAGGCAATTAACTCCAAGCGACCCTTCCCTTCCTTTAGCAAAAAGAATAGGTTTAGATTTTATTATTTTAAATCGAATGGATGAATGGGATGAATATTTTGATGCAGTTGATGATGAAAATAAAAGAAAAAAATTTATGAAAAAAATTATAGAAAATACAGACAAAAATTTTACAGTTACTAATGACGAAGAATGGGAGGATTATTTAAATATAATTAATTTAAATGAAGAAGAAGAAATTGAAGAAAATTCTGGAAAAACATCCCAAGGCTGGGAATATTTTAATTATTTAATGAATGAATTTATTGAACAAAATATTAATAAAAATATTGAAAAGTTTGAAGTTGAGGTATTTTTAAAAATTAATTGTTTAAATTTTAATTTTTCCATTAGATTTTAAATTTTTTGGAAAAATCAAGTTTTAATATAAATAATGCATTAAATGATTTTACAGCACAAATAAAAACTATTGTTCAATATTTAAATAATAATGATTATATTTTTGGTGAAAACCCTAGTGAGGTAGGGAATAAATTAAAACTTTTTTTTAGGCGTACAAAAAAGTCCGCAAAAATAAAATATTATTTTGTTAAAAAAAATTTTTTTTAATTAATTTCTTCAGAAATGGTTTAATTTAATTTAAAGAATTTTAATTAAAAAAATTTTTTTTTTTGAGACATTTAATTAATAATAAATAATATTAAAAAGAAAACAATTGTAAACAAGGGTATTTAATTATAAAAGAAAAGAGCAATGTTTTTAATTATTTAATTTTTAATTATTTAATTTTTAATTATTTAATTTTTATTTATTTAATTTTTAATTATTTAATTTTTAATTATTTAATTTTTATTTATTTAATTTTTATTTATTTAATTTTTAATTATTTAATTTTTAATTATTTAATTTTTAATTATTTAATTTTTAATTATTTAATTTTTATTTATTTAATTTTTAATTATTTAATTTTTAATTATTTAATTTTTATTTATTTAATTTTTAATTATTTAATTTTTAATTATTTAATTTTTAATTATTTAATTTTTAATTATTTAATTTTTAATTATTTAATTTTTAATTATTTAATTTTTAATTATTTAATTTTTATTTATTTAATTTTTAATTATTTAATTTTTAATTATTTAATTTTTATTTATTTAATTTTTATTTATTTAATTTTTAATTATTTAATTTTTAATTATTTAATTTTTAATTATTTAATTTTTAATTATTTAATTTTTATTTATTTAATTTTTATTTATTTAATTTTTAATTATTTTTTAATTATTTAATTTTTAATTATTTAATTTTTAATTATTTAATTTTTATTTATTTAATTTTTAATTATTTAATTTTTAATTATTTAATTTTTAATTATTTAATTTTTAATTATTTAATTTTTAATTATTTAATTTTTAATTATTTAATTTTTATTTATTTAATTTTTATTTATTTAATTTTTAATTATTTAAAGATTGATGCTTCTTTATTTGCTATTCTTGTTCAATTCTTTGAGACTCCATTAAATAACGAATTTTTAAAAGAATATTTTGGTAAAAATAACCTTAATAATTTATTTAAAGAAGAAGGAAGTCACAGACATAAAACAGCAAGAAAATCTAAAAATAAATTTAAATATGAATTAATTCAAATTTTATTTAATTATGTAGAGAGAATTAAAATTAACGTTTTTGGTGAGGATATTTGGGATGAATTGAAAAATAGCCCCTGGACATTAAATTCTAAAAATGTTACGAAAAATGTAAAATATGATGGTATGTAATTAATTAAATATTTATTTTAATTTTACCTTAATTTTTGAAAATAATAAAAAAATACAAAGGGTGAAGTTACATTAATTTAATTTTTAATTAAATAATAACTAGCAATAATTTAATTATTTAATTAATTAATAATTTAATTTATTAATTAATTATTTATCTAATTATTTAATTAATTATTTATTTATTTAATTTATTTAATTAATTATTTAATTAATTATCTAATTAAATATTTAATTATTTAATTAATTATTTAATTAATTAATTATTTAATTATTTTATTAATTATCTAATTAAATAATTAATTATTTAATTAATTATTTAATTAATTAATATTTAATTAATTAATTATTTAGGTAATTATAGTATTGAAACAGATGAATTAGAAGAATTTACATGTTTATTAGAAAAAGATAATTTATTCTCAAATGAAGAATTACTACAACAAGGATTTATATGTAAGCCAAGAATTGACAATAATAAAAAACAAAAAAAGAAAAAAGAAGAAAAAGAATTGGAAATATTAAATAAAATAAATAATAATTATAATGATTTAATTAAACAAATTAGAAATAATTTAATTAATTATTTAATAAAACAAAATTGGAAAAATGAAAAAGACCGTAAAAAGTATGGTTATTTTGTGTTAAAAATAGCTGCAGCATATTTATGCAATTTGGGTAAAGAAAAAGCCTTAACAGATTCTCAAGGCTGTAGAAAAAGACACTTTGAAGAATTAAATAAATTTAAAAAAGAGGAAAACTTTTTTCAAAGTAAAAACAACCGTCTAGAAAATAATTTGGTTAAATTAATTTTTTTAATTAATTAATTATAACTAGTAGAGTAGCACAAAGTTTCTGTTATTTATCCGCTCCTTCCGGCGGTTATATTCTAAAATAATTTAAACCCCTGTTAACGTAACCGTAGGTATGGGTTTGTCCTACCCATAAATAGTTGCAAGGACCAACATTTAATTAAGACAAGAAAGGATATTAGAGTCTTAAAATAATTTTTTTTAAAATTAATTTTCTTTAGGGTGTAATTTTTAAATAATATTAATTAAATTTAAAGGATTTATAATAAGGGTAAAAAAACAATAAAAATTGGTTAAAACATTTAAATAAAATTTTAAAATTTATTTAAATTTATTACATTTTTTTAATTAAAAGATAAGTAAAATTCAATTGCTTTGTTATAATACAATTGAGGAGTACAACAAAAAAATAATTGCTAAACGTATCAAAACAGCTATTAGTATAGCCAATGATGATAGTAAAAATATTGATGAAGCTGGGCCTAGTAATAAAATATTTGATAAAGAAGATGTTAAACATAGTACAGAAAATTTTGAATTTTAACCCTTTTTTTATACTTTAAAGTAACAACACAATTAATTTTTCTTTTTTAATTTTAACCTTTTTTTTTAATTTTTCTTTTTCGTTTTTCCATCTTTTTTCTTGTTCTAAACTTTATTTAATCATCAACACTTTCCTATTTTTCAATTAAATATATATCTTTATTTAAATTAAAGAACTTGACATTGTTGACCGTCACAGTTCATTTTCTCGGTTTATTTATTTATTTACTCGAGATTATTTTGATAAAACTTTTATTTTAAATGTGTGTTGTTTTAGACTAACAAATTAATAATTAAAGCATTACCTATTAATATTAAAAATATAATTAAATGGAGTAATTGAAGAGGTAGCTACTTTAATAATTAAATACAGAAATAGTAGGTAATAATTGAATTAATTAAATATATTTAATTTTTAAAATCTATATTAACAAATAGTTCATTAGGCATTGCTTTTCTCCGTCTTTTATTTTGTTGTTGTTTTTGTTCCATTTATTAATTTAATTTAATTTTTAATTTGAATATTAGTGGCCAATAAATAATTGAAAATATGCACTACATTTGTATAATAATTTTGCTTTTATTCTTTACATTTTTTTGAATCAATATATATGACACTTGGGGGGTTGTTTGGTAGTAAACTCTCCTTAACCAAACCCAAAATATCAACTATTAAAAATAGATAAATGTTCATTTTATATTTAATTTTAGGGTACAGCCCATCTCGTCGCAGACCATCTCGTCGCGGCAATCTCGTCGCAGACCACCCCGTCGCAAGACCATCTCGTCGCAAAAACTTCTAACATAGAAATAACTTTTTTCATCGTCTCTATGCTTAAATTTCCATAATTTTTATTTTTTTGTAGTCGTTGTTCATTCTACCACTAAATGTTATTAATATTTTTAAAACTTGTTAAATCAGCATCTTTTAGGGACTTAATCTGCTATAGATTTAGCTAACTAACTACAAATTGGGTAAAACTGCAATATTTCAAAAACCTGACTGTGGTTATTGAATATTTTGTTTGAAACCTATAATAAGCTTTATTTTTTATAAAAATTTGTAGTTTTTAACATCGTAATTAAGACAGGTTTATATTAGAAGTTTTGCGACGAGATGGTCTTGCGACGAGATGGGCGTGTCCCTTAATTTTATTATTCATTTATTTATTAAAATAATATTTAAAATAATTTAAGGGATTAAAGTCTCTTCTTCGAACTCTACGAATAAATAAAAACATTGACTTCCATTGGACAGTTCATTGCTAAAAATAAAAATATTAAAAAAAAAATACTTTGATGAATAAAAATAATTTCTTGTAAATTTTTATATTTTTATTATTTTCTTTGATGAAACCAAAAATTCTATCAAAAATAGCTTCTGATAAAATTAGTAAAATTGATGCAGAAAATAAAAGGTTCAATTAAACAACAAGAGATATCAAAAACTAAAATATACTTCTTTTTTTTTAATCCTCCTTTTTTAATTGTCACCATTTTTCATAAATAAAATAAAATTACAAATTATTTATATTTAATTTATAAATTGAGATATAAATATAAAATGTGTTTCAGAGAAAAAAACAAATAAATTTCTAAATATTAAAGAATATCCAAAAACGCAGTTAAAACTTTTTTTTTCTCGACACTTTAAATACTTAAAAAAATAAAATAAAACTGGTCACTAGCTTGCTTAAAAAACACACAAATAAATTTAAAAGGCTGTGTTTTTCTTATCTTAAATCAAATTTACCCACATTTTGCCAAGTATTCTTCAAAAAATAAATAACTAAAAGAGGTCAATAAAGTTAGAAAAAATTTTGTCCCAGAGAGAATGAGTTACACAACAAATATAAAAAAAACTCCAATTTATTGTAGCTTCATTTGTCCGCAATTGCAGCAATCAAAGCCGCTCCCAAAACACTGCCTTCCTCAACAACACAGAGCTCCCACTTAAAATTAAACTTTTATATTTGAATTTGTTGAACATTTTTAAAGCGATTTTTGTGTACTTTCTTTTAAAAATTTTTTTAATTTAAAAATAAAGTAATAGAAAAATCTTTTTAAACTAAAAACCACTACAAAATCGCCTTAAAATTTAAATGAAAAATTCCAAACATCAATATTTAATGGCGCAAGGGTTCTAAAATGTGTTTTCAACATGTCATAATAACCCGGATGGAATTGAATAATTGTTCCACCAAGGCCTACTTTAATTTTTCGACGTCCAATGTGTCGCAACAATGCACTTATTGCTAAATAAAAGGTTAAAACTAATAAAAACTTAAAAAACCTGAAGCAACAAAACCCGCAGATCGCTCAGAAACAGCGATACACACCTCCTGCATTATGGTGTAATCTGTGCTTCCATGGTTTTGAACCTCCATTTCTTCACAGATGCGATAGCAATTTCGATCCATTTCTCCTGGTTCACTAAGAAAGATTTTTTAAATAAAAAGTTCTTTTTAAATTAAAAAAACCTAAAAATTTCAGTGATGTATTTAGTGCGAAATCCTCCAGTTGTTTCTAAGGCAGAAACCTCCTCACCGCTAAAAAGAGTTCCATCATTAATCAACATTAAGAGAATACGCCTTATTAACTCCTCCAAATAAAAAGCTCCAGTTAATTTATCAAAGCTAAAAAATGTTAAATTATGCTAAAAATCTAAAAGAAATACACGTACATGTGTTTGCCAACATGAATAGAAGCTTGATCAACTTCACGGTCAAATTCTGTCATAATATCATCCATCTCTCCCTAAATTTGAGCAAAAATTAATTTTTAACCAAAAATGTCCTTAAAAGTAAGGCCAAAATCAACTGACACTGAAGGCCAAAAACCTTTTAATTTTTTCCTTGTGTTGATCTTCAGAGTCAGGAGTTTGACCAAGAAAAAATTTTACAAACAAGTAAAAAAACTGAAAAACATACTTTGCCCCCAAATTCCTCCCATTCAGTGACAACAACCATTTTCTCATGTTCATAGTTAAACTCTTCAGGATCAAACTTTTTAATGTTCTTGACATCCTCAAGGTAAGAAGAATTGCAACTAAATTTTTATAAAAATTGAAAAGTAAATTTCAATTTCATACCCATATCCAATGACAACAGCAGCAATGCATTCATCTCCATATTTTTGGTGAGATGATGCCAGTTGTGCAACAGTGTCATTCATTATAGCTTTAACTCTTCCCTAAATAATTAAATAAGTTCAAATTTGGGCATATTAAAATGCGTAAGAGAGAGAAAGAGAAACTCTAAGGCACTTCTCCTTTGGTCAGATAAAACTTGCATTCTTTACTACTATTTGTCCTAAATCCTCTTTCCTGCTTTTGCTCTTTGCCTTCAAAGGTTATGGTAGTCACTCAATAATTTTTTCAAAAAATGGCAAGTTAATTTAAAACAAATATACTAATTGATCTGAACATTTGTAAACAAAAAAGAGAAAAGGAGGGTAAAAGGCAAATAATTGAAAAGTGCAAACTTTTCTTCCTAAAATTTAATAAAAAGAAACCTTAACAGTCATGCTCATTTCCAAAGCATCATTCAAAAGAGTGACCATATCCTGTTGAAGACAATCTTGAATATTAAAACCTTTAGTCCAACAAAGGAGACGAGCAGAACGAATGGAAATTAAGTCACAAGGAAAAGAGAATACAAAACCAATGTGGAATGTTTGGTCCTCAACTTTGGTATCGCGCAAAACCTTCAAAATTTAATTTAAATAGGAATTCAACAACTTTGAGAAATAAGGAAGCTTATGTTATTACTATAAATAATGTATACTGATCCAACCAAAGATTTAGGAAACAAAAAAAATAAACCTTTTTCAATGAATTGATAATAAAATTGAATAACTGTTCGCCAGTTCCAGACATAACCATCTTTGGAACAACAAAATTTTTAATGTCTATAACAGGCTCACGTCCAGGACCTTCAAGGACTACCAAGAGAATGCGACAATTCTCTCCGCTCAAGTCAATGGCACAGTAATTGCCAACTTCTGAAAGTTTATCAATCCACCAAAATTATCCCTAAAAATTAAAAAAAACCTGTCCCATCAGGCAGAACCGGGACAAAGGAAGGAGGCATGCCAATAGACGAAGAACGTTCGCTCAGTCTCTAGACCTCTCTTCATTGCGGCAACCATATCATCCGAAACTTGCTTGAGACGATCAACGGGTACGCGAAAAGATTTGACGATGTCACGAACACGAACTAAAAGTTGTTGATCTCCACCACTGGGGAGCGGTTCAGTTGAGTCCTCACGTTTGAGTCCTCACGGTTGAGTCCCGGCTCGTTTGAGTTCTCACGGTTGAGTCCCCATTATAAATACCTCAGTTGAGTACCCGGAACTAATTCTTATTTTTTTGATGGAAAAGATTAAAAAAAAAAGATTTTAACTCTTTCACAGGTTCCTTATAACTATAATTTAAGACAATTAATCTTATAAAACTTTATTGAAATTTATAAACCTGAATAGAGATCAAAGGTAACAAAAAATAATAAAATATTTTTTAGGACTCCATAATATAATTGTGTGATATTCCACGTAAAAAATCAATAATTAGATGGGGATTTGGATGCATTTGGTAATAATGATCATTCGGATTTGCTGGTTGGTGACCTTGAACCAATGTAAGAATCCTCACATCAGCATCCCTATATTTCTTTCTTTTCAATGGCGGATCCCTTGTTGGCAAAGTGCAAACCTTCTGAACACGCACAAATACCATTTTTACATTTTGCACCCCTTAGCACATTTGTGATAGATGCATATTTGTCCTGCTAAAAGCAGCTTTCTTTGACTCTGTTAAAAAATGAATTTAAAAAAAGTAATTAAAAAAAACCTTGTTAATTTCACTGCATTTGCTAAAATTCCCAAAAAATTTCAGTTCAAGGCCTAAACGGCACTTGAAAACACAGTCTGAACGATCCGTACACAGTTGACCTTTTGCGCAGTTTCCACCAGGATTTTGACGACAATAACACCTTTGAACGTCTGGAAAGGATCCTTCCACGCAAAGACATTGCGAATTTTGACAGACTGCACCAACAGAATGATTCGCAACGGCACAACTTGACGTCCTCATTAACTGTCAATTTGTGGAATACAAATAAAAATCCATTATGGGTAATTTTTCCTTTACACGTTTACCATAATTAAATGAACTGAAAAAATTAAAAAATAAAATAAAGCACAAATAAATTTAAAAAAATAAAAATAAAGTAAAACTAAACTGAAAAAAATGGAATTAATTATGGAAAACAAAAATCAATGAAAAATATAAAGTTTGTTCCGGGTACTCAACTGAGGTATTTATAATGGGGACTCAACCGTGAGGACTCAAACGAGCCGGGACTCAACCGTGAGGACTCAACCGTGAGGACTCAACCGTGAGGACTCAACCGTGAGGACTCAACCGTGAGGACTCAACTGAGGTGTACTCCCACCACTGCCAATATCTGCATCCATTTTTGGTCGTTTGGCCGCAACAACTCCCTCAGTTAAATTTTGTCTTTTTAACGCGTTAATATGCTTCGCGGTCTCATAATGGACTTTTAAAGCACCAGGGCTGGAAAAGTTTGTCTTACATGTGGCGCATATTGTATTTTTTGTTGGTGAACGCAAGTTAATACCTAAATTTTAATTAAAATCTTATTAAAAAACTATGCAATGATTGTATAAATGTCTCTAAAAACAATTTTAAAAATACCAAAGTTTAAACTTTAATTGAAAGAAATAAAGTTTTACAATTTATTAAAAGAAAAATTTACGAGTCAATTCTTCAGTGGTTGGTTGTCCTTTTGTAAACAAACTGATATCTTGTAGTAGTGCAGAATTAGCTGCATTAGATTGAGCCAACAACTCAATAATTGCTGTATTTGTTGCTGATTGATTTGTTAAATGTTCACTAATTTTTGAAAGAAGAATTCGAAAGTCTGGCCGAACTTGTTGATCTCCCTCAATTGCCTAAAATAATTTTGAAAAATAAAATTTTTTTCTTAAATTAATTAGGTTATTTACATCAACTGCTTTGGAACTGGACTCCATATTCTTAATTTTTAATAATAAGGTTTAAATAACTAAAAGATATTTTAATTAAAATGAATTACAAATGTATTTAAAAAATTTTATTTAATTAAAGAACTTTTTTTAACACATAATTTGGGGTTGTTTACAAAAGAAAAAAAGAAGAAAATGAAAGGTATACATATGTAAATGTGTGGTCATTCTTTTAATTTAAAAAAGGACTAACAAAAAAAGGTCTTCATTTATATTGAATGATAATACTGCAAAAAAGGGGGAGGAACAGGAAAAGGAATAAAAGTTATAAATAATTGAGGTAACCCTTTACATAAAATTCTTTTACATCTACTAAGACATTTGGTCAACTGGCCTGATAGGTAAGTAATAAAATAAAACACATAGATGCAAACTTGCAGGAAGATTAACAGGCAGGGCTCTAAAAGGATGAAGTAATAGAACAACATCCGTAGATCCAAGTTCTAAGAAGATCAACGGTTATAAGTTATTTCACCCTTATGTCCTACTGACCAATTGGTCAAGTTGTGTATTTATATGAAATTGATTTATGGAGTGGGACTCGAATGATTTAAAGGAAAATATTAATTATTTTACAAAAACTTAGGGAAGGTTGTTTTAAAATATTTGAAAATATCCAATTTTTTTCCTCAATAACATTAAAACTAAATAAACAACAAATTAATTTTTTTTAGTATTATGTGGTAGTATTTAAAATGTTCCTTTTTGGGAGAATGACTACACAACCTCTTTTTGGTAGAATTACTGAATGTCTAATTGGAGTAATTTTTTTAAAATTCTTTTTTAAATAAAAATTTAATTTTTAAGCGTGGTCGTGCTGGAAATATTTTTTTCTGGAGTTTTATAATTTTAGGTCATGTTGGTGCAATATTATTTGCTTATATATACTTCTGAGAAACTATTTAAAGGAAAATGTAAAACCCCGGTTTAAAAGGTTAATTAAATTAATTAATTAAAAATTAAATTAAAATCATTTAATTTATTAATTAAAAAATGCTTTTTTATTAATTAATTAAATAAATTAAATATTTTTTAATTTATTAAAAGAATAAATAAAAATTAATTAAATTATGTGTCAACTGTTTTATTTTTCCTTAAATAACGCTACGTTTAGCTGCTAATTTTGATTTTTATTTAACTTCAATTATTAATTTAAAAAATATTTTTATGTAAATAAAGAAATTGTTTTTCATTTAGTACAATAAAAAATAAAAGAATAAAAAATAGAAAATTAAATTAAAAATAATTAAATAATTTAATAAATTTAAATTATTTGATTTATTCCTTGGTTCATCAAGCACAGATTTTAATAATTTTTTTGGCTCCCATTGCTCACATTCTGTCCATTTTGTATCAAATTGTAAATCTGAATTACCAAACCAATCCAAAATCATTTGAAGAAGAGCACTTTAATTTTTTAAAGTTTAATTTTTTTAAAAGGTGGACGGTTCATTGCCAGCAACTTTTAAATTAATTTTTAGCGAAAATCTTTCCAAAAAAATTTTTTCTTTTAAATTTAATTATTCTAATAATTTTACGCAGAAATTTTTGCATTGAATTTAACAAAGAAAGGAATTGTTCTTCGATGGCATAATTTAGCAACTGCTTTAAGATGACAATCAGCATAACTATTCATTGCTCTAAATAATTTTTTTTAATTTAATTAATTTATTTAAATAATTTCTACCTACACAAACGTTGAAATCCATCATTTTTATCATTTTTAAAATCAAATTCATTCGGTATTTGATTAAATAAATAATTTTGTTTTTGGCTAATAGTCTCATAGACATCGCTTTCCATTAAAGACCAATGCAACTTAATTAAACTTTTTTTTTTTAATTATAATTATTTTTCTATTTTAATTAAAATTGATTGAAAAATTTTTTTAAAAAAAAAAAATTAAAAAATTTTTTTTTATAAAATTAAAAAAATTTTTTTTTCTTATAAAAATTAAAAAAAAATTTTTTTTTCTTATAAAAATTAAAAAAAAATTTTTTTTTCTTATAAAAATTAAAAAAAAAATTTTTTTTTCACCTGACAGCTTTTTCCAACCCTTAACCCATTCCTTGAAAGACAAGGTAAAACAAAAGATTTAAATTCTTTATCTCCTAAAAAGCTTTGACAAATGGCCTTTAAAATATTTTAAATAATTAATTAATATTTTCCATTTTTATATTTATTACATTCATTGCCTGTTGTCCGTCTGCTAAAATTTGTCTTGCTATTGAATCCTCACAACGACGGAGACAGGAAATAAATTTATTATGCTTACTTAAGAAAAATAAACTTAAGTTTATTTAATAAAGTTTATTTTCTATTAAAAAGTTTTTAGAAAATTAAATAAACTTTTTTTTTGTTTTTTAAGTTTTATTGGAAAGAATTTAAATAAATTAATTAAAATTAATTTATTTTTAAATTAATTAATTCTAAATAATTAATTAATTTATTAATTTAATAAATTAATTTAATTAATTAATTAATTAAATTAATTAATAATTAATTTATTTATTACTCGCATCCTGCAGCAATTCTTCCTAGAGGGGAAGTATTGTCTTCTGAAGACAAAATTAAATCAATCTAAATTGTTATTTAATTTTAATTAAATTAATTTACAAATGAATTTAAAGGAGAACCAATTGCAAATGTTTCAATTTTATTTAATTTTGTATGTGTTGTAGTTGTTGTTGAAAACATCTAAATAATTTAATAATATTATTTTTCTACTTAAAATAAACTTTAAAAATATTAAAAATAAATAATTAATTTAATCCAACATTTTTCCTTTAATTTTAAATTATCACATATTAAGGAAAAAATTTTATTTAAATTTTGTTAATTTAGAAAAAATCCAAAATATTTTTTTAATATTAGAAAAAAAGTATTTTATTTATATTTTAATTAAAAATTAAAAAAAAATATTTTAAATATTTACATATTCATCTTTACATCGTAACAGACAAGGATCAGCATGTGACTTTTCTAAAGGAGTTTTTATTTGCAAAGAAGTTTCACTTTTTGAGGTATTTCTAATTTTTTTAATTGTTAAATTCTTAAATTAATTAAATTATAATTTAAATAAAAGAAATTATTTTTACCAAATTTTTTGCAGAAATATAATTTATTAAACATAAAAAAATTAATATTATGTAATACATTTTTAATTAAACTTTTTTTTTAATTTTTAAATAAACTTAGCAAAACAAGTTTATTTATTTTTATTAAATTTTTTAAGGTAAATATGTGTAAGAGGTGTTATAAAAAATACAAAAAATAAAATAAATAAAAATTAAATTTTATTTTATGCAGAGACTATTAAAATACATTCCCGTGGGAATTATTGTGACTTTAAAAAATATTTTTGGTTATTTTGAGAATATTGGCTAAAGTGCCTTTGGGTAAAAATAAAAAAAGAAAAGAAAAAAGAGGTAATTTTTATTTATAAATAATTTATTAAAATATAAAAAAAATATAAAAATATATTAAATTTTAATAAATTTAATAGAACACTTGAAAAATATTTAATTAAAGGTATTTAATAAATTAAATTAAAAAATAAACTTAATTAAAATTAAAAAAGGAAAAATAGACTCAATTAAATTAATTAACTAATTTCCAATTAATTTATATTTTATTACATTTTTATTTAATTAATTCCTTTAGGGTAAGATTAATTAATTTTTACTATTTTTTAAATTATTTTTTTAATGTTAGCAAATTAATTAAAATTGATGAGATAAAGAAGAGATAAAAATTATTTTGAATAAATAAACTTTTTTTTTTTTAATTAATTTAATTTAATTAAATAATTTTATTAAAAAAAAATAAACTTTAAATAAATAAACTTATTTAATTAAAAAATGCTGAATTAAATTAGTGTTGATTTGTTCTTTTAAATAAACTTGTATTTAAACTTTTATTGTAAAACACAAACAAAAACACCAAAAATAATAAAATTAATTTTTTTTTTAAATCTAAAATTTATTTTATTTTTTTTAAATTATTTTTTTTTATTAAAATAATATTTTATTAAAAAAATTTTTTTTTTTTATTTAAAATTTAATAATCAATTTAAAATTAATTTATAAAGAAAAGAGAAAAATAAAACCAGATTTTCACTTAATTAAATCCTACTAACGTAAAACTTTCTTTTTTCATTTTTTGTTTGACGAATTTAAAAATAATTAGATTTAATAAATAATACCTTTTAATAAGTTTAAAAAAAGGAACTTAAATTAAACAATTTACTCATTTTATTTTTAATTAATTAATTAAATTCTTAATTATATTAAAAATAGAAGAAAATAGGTTTTTATTTCGATTTTCGACATTTTGATATTTTAGAGATTTTGACATTTTAAATAGATGCTTAATATACCCTTCAAACAACTCTGATAATTGACTAAATTATTAAAGTATTTATCTTTAAATTTTCTTTTAAAATCCCCACCCCATCCCCATACTCTAAAAAACCATTTTAAAAATAAAAATAAATTTGCTTTAAAATTTCCAACATTAATTACCGTATTTTATTCGATTAGTTACCCTGAGTAATTATTGTTTCAACCCTTCTCTGGAGAGGGTATTTAATCGAGGGAGGGAAACCAATAGAGGGAGGGTAATTATTATTTCGACCTATCGCTGGATGGGGTAATTAATCGAGGGAGGGTAACTAATAGAGGGAGGGTAATTAATCGAATAAATACGGTAATTAAATAATATAAATTAAAGTCAATTAAATAAAATGCTTTATTTTTATTTGACTATTTTATTATTTTTATTATTATTGAGAGAAGAAGAAATGCTTAAAGCAGAGGTTTGTTTAAAATAAACTTTTTTGTTTAAATAAAAATAATTAATTTTAAAGCAAAATAGTAGACGTATAAAAAGGGCAGATTGTTACAAATACAAATTAGCAACAGAAAAATGTGCACACCCAACATGTTTAGATTGTCCTACAACCTTTGCTATAATATACCCTCCTGGATTAGGTGAATGTTGTTATTATGATGGTTAAATTAAATAAATTAAAAAATAAATTTAAATAAATAAATCTTTAAATTTTATTGTACAAATATTAAATAATATTTTAATTTTGTTTTAAAGGTAAATATTAAAAAAAAATTTTCTAAAGGTAAATATGTTTGTGGTAGAACGTCCAAGGCTCCGGGAATACATTTCAATAATTAAAATAAAAATTAATTTATTTGCTTTTCAACAAGGACGATTTATTCAATAATTTATTTATTTAAAAGCTTCTTTTAAATTAGTAATTAATTTACTTAAAGTTGAAAATTAAAAAAGAATAGGCCTCCAGAAGCTTTGGACTTTTTTTTAGTAGAAAATAATTATAAAATTGGTACAATTTTATTTAAACGTTTAGAAACAAAAGTTCTGTAGGGTTTGTTAGTTAAAATACAAATAATTGGATTAAATAAAGTTATTAAATGAATAAATATAGACAAGCTATATTGTAAATAAAATAAATTTGGATATATTTCTGATGTTTTGTTACAATCAATATTAGAAGATATTCTAATAAAACAAACAGTACATGTAGTTGTAATGAAAAAAATGAATGGAACAATTGCCTTAAAATTTAAATTAAAGTTTATTTATTTATATAATTTAAATTAAAGTTTATTTATTTATATAATTTAAATTAAAGTTTATTTATTTATATAATTTAAATTAAAGTTTATTTATTTATATAATTTAAATTAAAGTTTATTTATTTATATAATTTAAATTAAAGTTTATTTATTTATATAATTTAAATTAAAGTTTATTTATTTATATAATTTAAATTAAAGTTTATTTATTTATATAATTTAGATTAAAGTTTATTTATTTATATAATTTAAATTAAAGTTTATTTATTTATATAATTTAAATTAAAGTTTATTTATTTATATAATTTAAATTAAAGTTTATTTATTTATATAATTTAAATTAAAGTTTATTTATTTATATAATTTAAATTAAAGTTTATTTATTTATATAATTTAAATTAAAGTTTATTTATTTATATAATTTAGATTAAAGTTTATTTATTTATATAATTTAAATTAAAGTTTATTTATTTATATAATTTAAATTAAAGTTTATTTATTTATATAATTTAAATTAAAGTTTATTTATTTATATAATTTAAATTAAAGTTTATTTATTTATATAATTTAAATTAAAGTTTATTTATTTATATAATTTAAATTAAAGTTTATTTATTTATATAATTTAAATTAAAGTTTATTTATTTATATAATTTAAATTAAAGTTTATTTATTTATATAATTTAAATTAAAGTTTATTTATTTATATAATTTAAATTAAAGTTTATTTATTTATATAATTTAAATTAAAGTTTATTTATTTATATAATTTAGATTAAAGTTTATTTATTTATATAATTTAAATTAAAGTTTATTTATTTATATAATTTAAATTAAAGTTTATTTATTTATATAATTTAAATTAAAGTTTATTTATTTATATAATTTAAATTAAAGTTTATTTATTTATATAATTTAAATTAAAGTTTATTTATTTATATAATTTAAATTAAAGTTTATTTATTTATATAATTTAAATTAAAGTTTATTTATTTATATAATTTAAATTAAAGTTTATTTATTTATATAATTTAAATTAAAGTTTAATTTAAAATTACCAAAATAATTAAATTTTTTGTCAATTGTTTAACATAATTCTTTAATTGAGAATTAGGAAATGCATGTTCATTAACATATTTAACCATTTTAATTCCAGCAAATGTTATTAAAAAAATGGAATTAATGAAATAATTATAGGAAAAAGGTTTGCAAATAATTGATGTAAAATACTTGTCTATAAATTAAAAAATTAAGTTTATATTAATGCTACAGAATAGATATGTATTCCAAGTTTTACTGAAAGCATTATAAACATAAAAAGTTTACGGAAAACACAAACTTTTTCCGGAAAATTAACATTAAACATTAAATAAACTTTCCGGAAAATAAATAAAATAAAACCTTCCGGAATATATGTTTAAAAGGGATTAACATTTAGAAATTAGAAGTGAAAAGGGGTTATAATATAGCAGCAATTAATTTTAAAAACTTAATACTTCTTTGCATGAATTAGATATTTGAAATATTTTTATCCAGCTATTATTAATTAAATATTGTTGATTTTCTACAATATTAAAAATATCATATGCTATTTCGTATGTAAGATAAGTTGCATATGAAATAACTATAAATAAAGCAATAATCATCATTAATGTATAACGCTTTATTCCAATGGTTAAATTACTTAAAATATTTTTTTTTAATTAATATGTAATAAACTAACTAATTAATTAATAAATATCTATAAATAAATTGTACAGCTAAACCATAAATATTAAAATTATAAATTAATGTAGAAATAATAAAATGTAAATAAAAATATATTTTATCATTTCCTAGTATATAAATTAATCCTGTTGGTATAGTATAATAAAGACTTCCATTATTGTTATAAATAAAAACCTTAAATTAAAGTTAAATTAAAATATATTTTAATTAACTGATTGTCCAAATATTCCAACAATTAATAAAATAATATCTAAAAGACAATTTTGAATAAGAATTTGACTATGAAGAAACATTTCATTTGGTGTTTTATATAAAATAAGCCAAATTAAAAATAAATTTAAAATAAATCCAAAAACAATACAAATCCAATAATCAGATTGGGACATTATTTCAAATAATGACATTATAAAAAATGAGTTTATTTTAATTTAATCGTAAAGGAAATATTCTTAAAAATATTTTTTATAAATATTAATATTATTAGAACGTGAAATTAATATTAAATAAATTTAATGTTAGTCTAAAGAATATTTAATTATTTATTTAAATGTCAAGGGAACTTTATAAGTTAATAATTAATTAAAAAAAAGGAACAGATGTTGCATATCTAAGCCTTATATTTTGTATTAAATTCAGTTAATTAATTAATGTACTTTATCATAAGATAAATAACAGGTGAATACAATATTCAAACTTAATAGTAAACAATTAATAATTAATGAAAACTCGGTAAGAGAGAATTAAATGTTCAGTTAATGGAAGGACCGATTATTTGAAACCCCTTTTAATGTTTATTGAAAGGCTGTAGCCTATTACATTAAAGTAATCTACTTATAGGCTACTGACGCCTGCTTCCAACTTTTTCTTTTCTTTTATAGTAATCCTTGAGTAAGCGTTTTAAACTCTGTCAGTTTGAACCCTTTCCATTAATAAAAAATTATTTTATTGCAAAATAAAATGCTTAAATAAATCATAAATTAATTATTAAAAATTATAAAAATTTTTAATTAATAAAAATTTATTTAAATTAATTAATTTTATTAACAGTCAAAATCAATTAAAAAGTTAAAGCATTTCCTTTTTAATATTTATTTAATTGAAAAGACAAGTTTTGCTTTTAAAAAATTATTTTTTGATTTATTATTATTTTCTAATTTTCTTATTTCGCGAATAAATTATTTAAAAAATTATTTTTAGGCTTCCCCTAAATTATTCAAAAATAAACAAATTAAAGAAAAATAAAAAAGTTTGTGAAATGTAAAGAAAAAGTTTGTTTTTCTATTTAAACTTTATTTGTGCGCAAACAGCGTTAAAACTTGAACAGTCGTTAAGACAGGCTTATTTAATTTTAATTAAACATCTGTTGCGCACAAACAAAAATAAAACTAAAAAATAAACTTGACGCCTTGAAGAAGGTTTAATAAATAAAAAGAGCATAAATTAATAGAGCAATTCATAGAAACTTTTTTTGCCTTTAACGAAACAAAAATTATTAATTTAAATAAAAATGCCTTATTTTGTTAATTAATTAAATTTATAAAATTTGGATTATCGTCACAAAAAAAAATTAAACAAAAAAATTATTTCTTACTAAACTATTTAAATTCTTTAAATTTTATATTTAAAAAATAATTAATTTTGGGGCCTATAAATAGAAGAAGATTTATTCAATTTATTCATTAATTAATATTAATTTAATTATTTTATTTGTTAAGAGAAAAAAAGTTTAATTTTACAACATGTCTCAAGTCTATTTTTCTACAATTAGTTTATTGCTTATTGTTGCCTTAATTGCACAAATTGTGGTTTCATTACCAATAGATGATAAAACGTATGTTAATTAATTTAAAAAAAATTAATTAATTCAATTTATTTTTATTTAAAGAATTTTGCGTAAGAAGAGAGGAGGTGCTGTAGTGCCTGTTGTTGCAGCTGCTCCAGCTTATTATTATCCTTATTACCCGGTATATTTTAATTTGAATTAAATAAAATTAAATAAAATAAAATTAATGTCAGAATTATTTAACTTTGTAGTTAAATTAATTTTATAAAATCTTTAAAATTAAATAAAATAAATAAGTCTCAAATACACACGAATTAAAAGACATTAATTTATTCTAAAAATTAAATATTTTATTTCTTATTTTTGTGTCTTTTTTCCCTTTATATTATTTAATTAAATTAATTAAAATTAAATTTAATTATTTAATTAAATTTAATTAATTTTCATTAAATTAATTTAATTAATTAATTAAATTAATTTATTAAATTTAAATTAATTAAAATAAAAAGCTTGCCGCCCCAGCTAGCTCTAGCTTTGTCTCTGGTGGAGGTGGTGCTGGTGGTGGTGGAATTCAAAGTGTAATTGGTGGTGGCGGTTATGGACTTGGTGGATCTTCATTTGTCTCTGGAGGTGGTGGGGGTTTTTATGGGGGTGGGGGTATTCAAAGTGTTATAGGAGGACGCTAAATTAACTGAAAAATATGGATTATTGTGGATGGATGAATTTATTTAATTATTAGATAGAAATAAAAGAAAAATGATAGAAAATGATATTATTAAAATTTTAATGATTTTTAAAAATTTTTAAATTTTATTATGATAAAACAAAATATTAATTTTTTTTTTAATTTTTTTATTAATTAATTAATTTTTTAAAATTATTTACAGGTCTAAAAATTATTATGTTGACATTTATTTATTATTTCTTCACTTCAGTAATTATATTTCTTCACTTCACTTTAATTCTTATTAAGAATGGAGACATTTTTCTTAGACGTTAATTAATTAAATTTAATTAAAATTAGTAGGGATTTTTAATAAAATAAATAAAAAAAAATGTAGAAATTGTTAGGGTCAATTTTTTATTTTCTTAGCTTTTTTTCTTCCTATTGGACAGAAAAATTGTTTTAATAAAAGCAATAATTTTTTTAAACATTTTAAAATTTTTTGTAAAAGTCAATGTTTTGTTTCTATTGGTGAAAGTGCCCTGTATTTGTTAAAATTAAATTGTTATAAAATGGTAAATAATTTTTTTTTTTGAATTTTATTTAGTTTTTGATTTAATAATTTAAATAATTAATTTCCTTGATTTTCTACTTTTTACAAAAATGGAGAAATTTTATTATAAAATTGTCTTATTGTTAGGTAAATCTATACCTGAGAGGTTTTTTTTATTTTTTTAAATAAATAGAGAATAAATTTTATTTAATAAACATTATTTATTTTTAAAAATAAAGTGTTTAATTTTATTTATTATTTTTATTAATTATTGTACTACATATTATGTCTTCGTTAAAATAATAAAATTAATATTATGCAGATATTTATTTTAATATGTACATATTTTTAATTTTTAAATTAAACTTCTTTATTGTTTTTTTTAATTAAATAAATAATTAATTTAAAAAATTAATGAGCTGAAAAAATGAAAAAAAATTATTTAAGTTCCATCCTTATTTTATTCCAACTTTTTTTTAAATAAATAAAAACACCCAACCAACAATGTAATAAAAACATGTTGGAATTAATATCAAAAAACATAGTAAAAATTAATTTTAAAAAATGAATAAATATTATTTAAATTTAATATTTTGTTGGTAATTTATTTGCTAGAAATAATAAAAAATTTAATAAAATATTGGTAAAATCCTCAAGGTCATATAATAATGAATTTAATGAGGAATTTGCATCAGGCGATTTTTTAAAAATTTTTTTAATTTTGTTAAATATTAAATATTTAATTTCTATTTAATTAAATAAATAAAGAAAAAGGAAATTAATTTAATTTTAATTTTCCTTTTATTTATTAAATAATTTATTTTCTCCTATAGAAATTTAAATAATTATAATTAATTAGTAAATTAAATTTTCCGGAGGATTTATGAGTAAATTAAGATAACCAAAATTTTCTGTAATAATAGAGACCCTGACTAATCTAAAGGAAAGCAAACTTTAGTTAAAAAGAATTAATAAAGCTATCATTTCTCTGTCCGGAACAGGTCACTAATATTTAATTAAATAAATAATAAATCTTTAAAGTCTAATTTTAAAAATTAATTTTTAAGCCAATAAAGGAATTGGTTAAGCAATTATTATTTTTAAAATATTTTATAAAAAATATTAAATATTTAAAAGAAAAATATAGTGAATAAAAGTATAAGAGAATATTTTTATAATTAAGTAAAATTAGCTAGAATTAATTAAAAAATAGACAAATAATACATTTATTTTATTTTTTTGATTTTAATTAATTGGAATGAATTTAGATATATTTTCAAGTATGGAAAATTTAATTTAAATTCGTACTTATATTAATTTAATAAAATAAATAAACATTACAGCTTTTGAGGATTATTTTAAAAATATTAATACAGCTCAAATGAGAGATTTTTTGTTCTTCTTTTACGCAATAAAATGGTTGTGGAATTCCCAATCATTAAAAGAGCATAAAAAAGACTTTATCATAAACAATAAAATTACCAAATATTTGTTCAATTACTAATTAAAATTCCTTTAATAAAAATTAATTAAAGGGAAGAAGTTAATTATTCTATTAAATTAAATAAAAATGTCAAGTTATTATTTCTATGTTTATCTGATTAATTAAAAAATATATTACTGAGTACTTTTTGCTTCGCCGAACATAAATTTAATTTTTAGTTTTCCCAAAAATTATTAAAAAATAAATAAAATGCAAAATAAGGTTTGCTTTATTAGTGTTTCTTCTTGCGCACGTGCGCAAAAAACGCAAAATAAAATAATTACGTAGCTGTTTTGAGCTCAATAAAATTTTTCTTGCAAACAAATTTAAATAAAAAATGGAAGAATTATAAAAGAAAAATTCACCGAAATTTATTTTTAAAATTAAAATAAATGGTTTTCTTATTTGTAAATTTATTTTTTAATTTCCCAAATTACAATTAATTATCTAAAAAATTTAAATGATCGTCATTAAAAGCTTGAATTGAGAAAGGAAAATTATTTTTGGTTAACACCCTTAAATTTTTTTAAAAATTTTTCTTGAAAAAACGTATAAATACTAGTTAAGATTTCTGAATATTCATACAAAATTGTCTTTAATTTAATTTCTTAAACCTCAAAATAAAAGCCCTTTTTTCAATTACAAAATGAACACTTTAACAATTTGTTTTTTGCTTGTTATTGCTTTAATTGTAGAGATTGTAGTCTGCTTACCAATTGATGATAAAACTTTGTTAGTTTAATTATAAAATATAAAAACTTTTTAAAGAAAAACTTAAGTGTAATTCCAAGCTTAAATAAAAGTTGGTTAAAAGCTTGAACAAAAAATAGCATAGAAAATGAAGAGATTTTCTCTGACAGAACATTTGTGTCATTTAAACTTCAATTAAATTCTTTGGTGAAGGGCTTTTAAGCAACTTCTATTTTGTCTTAACTCAAGGAAAATATTTATTTAACAAAACATTTTTTTAATTAAAATTTATGTTAAATTTTAGGACATTACGCAAAAAGAGATATGGTTATGGTGGTTATGGGTATGGTTGTTGCTACCATTATCCAGTATATCCGGTAATTTAAAAAATAATTCATTTAAAAAACGCGTTCCGAAGTTAACAAATAATTATATTTTTAATCAACAAAGGTTGCCCCAGCTAGTTCAAGTTTTGTTTCTGGAGGTGGTGGTTCTGGGGGTGGAATTCAAAGCGTAATTGGCGGTGGTTATGGACTTCCTGGATCTTCATTTGTTGCTGGAGGTGGTGGATATGGAGGTGGTGGAATTCAAAGTGTTATAGGAGGAAAGAAATAAAAATACTATATAGTAGATAAATTTGAGGATTTTGTAAAATAATAAAAGTTATAGAGAATAATTTATTTAAAAATCTTATTTTGTCTAAATTTATTTTAATGGAAATAAATTTTAAAAGATAATAAAATATTTAAACAATTTCACACAAATTTTGGAGTAATTGACAGCTCAGCAATTGATATATTTGGAAAAAACAGGAGGTAGAGGCACTCAGTTTTCCGCACAAAAACGGACTTTTTTGAATTGTGATATAGTGGATATTTTAATTGAAACGGCATGAGAATAAGAGGAATTATTGGAGACAAAAGCTTATTTACTATTTAATCAGTTAAAATTTTTTAAAGTGCTGTAAAAATTTCAAAAGCTGTAATTGTTTGTAATATTGATCTAATTTACGTTTTTTGTTGTTCACTCTAAACTATTTATTTACATATTATCTGTTCTAATCATTTTACAATTTTTAGGTGATAGATCAAAATTGCTTTAATAAATTATGAGTAGTGACAAAAATAATCAACAAAATAAAAAAAAGTTGCCAAATACACCTAAAGAGAATATTAATCGACAGGTTTAATTTTTAGAAAATTAACAATTAATTAACATAATTTAAGTCTAATAATCATCCCAATAAAAGACAAAATAACCAACCTCTGCAAAATAAGCAAATAACAGGCCAAACTTCGAATGGCAATCAACAGCCTTTTAGGAAAGACTTTCGTCAACAAAAATTTCATCAGAATAGGGATAGAACTAAGAATTTCAAGAATCTTAAAGCAAAGGTTAAATTTTAGAATACTTTAATGCCAAAAATTCAAAAATTGTTGCCTTTACCTCCCTTTTTGCTGTATTCTTTTCATAATTTTAATATTTTTAGGATCGCACTGATCACGCAGGTATTCCAATGATTGGCGAAATTAGCGATTGTTTAATCTGTTGCCAACGTTCTGATCTTTTTGGATTGGGCGATTGTATGCATCCGGTCTGTTCATTTAAACTTTTTTAGAATTTTATCTTTTTATTTTAGATTTGTATGGAATGTTCTCTGCGTATTCGGGTTATAGGTGAAGCAAAACAATGCCCACAGTGCCGGACTGATATTCCAATTGTATTCTTTTAAATTTCTTTAAAAGTTGAACAATTCAATTTAAAATAATTTTTAATCAGCTTTACTATGTCTCCGCTCCTCCTGGTCAGAAACTTCTTTTGCGTATTCCTTCAAACTGTATTGACCATAGAGAATTTGAAGAAAAATATTCTGTTCGTTTTGATTCAAAATATGCTCTTGAATGTTTTAATGCTTATATGGCAAATCGATGCAAGGAATGTAGTAAAAGGTTTTCTTTTTTTATTTGTTTTTCTACCTACATTCTACCATTTAGTGGGCAACAGATTGAATTTCCAACATTTGCTGAGCTCCGCTCACATATGAGCCAGGAACACAATCTTTCCTTTTGCCGTATTTGTTGTGATAATTTAAATGTAATGCTTATTTTAATTTAGTTTTATTCTTTTAAATATTTTAGGTACTTATCAAGGATCGACATGTATATACTCGAGAAACCCTTCAATTACATATGAATGGAAAGCTTAAGTCAGAGCAGGATGGATTTCGAGGTTTTTTTAGAAATATTTTCTTAACCTTTTTAAATACCCTAGGCCATCCAACATGTCATTTTTGTGAAGAACGTTTCTATGATGAAGAACAACAATATCGTCATTTGCGTAAAGAACACTATTTTTGCCAATTTTGTCATCAAGAAGGACTTGAAAGCAATGTTTTTTATAAGTAATTAAATTAATTTTGGTCATCTATTTAAATTGCTTCTAATTGTAAGGAATCAACATCAGCTTAACCAGCATAATCGCAATTATCATCATCCTTGTCTAGACCAGGAATGTCTACAGATGGGCATAGTTTTTGTATCTGATGTTGAGTTAAATGTTCATAAGGTTGTTATTATTTTAATTATTTTTCTTTTCCTTTTAGGAACGACCTAAATTCTTTCTTAAAATTAAAATAAATTATAAGGCTAAACAACATCATCGTCTTGTCCAAAATGGAACTGGTACTAGTCGAGGGGGAACAATTCCATTAGAATTTCAATTTGTATCCAGCCGTGGTGGACGAAGTTCTCGTCGAATGGGAGATTCTGATACTGAAACTGATTTAACTCAACAAAATGAACAAAAATTGCCTAGCAGGTTTAACTTTTAAAAAATTTAAATAAATTTTTTTGTTAAATATTAGTCAAACTGTCCGCATTGTCCCTAGTGCTCAAAGTCATCAAAAAAGTGTAAAAATAGTTAAATCGTCTTTTACGAATCCACTTCAATCTGCAGACAATTTTCCAAGCTTGACCTTATCTGATCCCCTTCAAACAGTGCCATATGGAGCTCCCCCAGGATTTCCTCCCCTTTTATCAACTAATACTTTGAATAACAATAATTTCCCTTTAACTTCTTCTGAACAATTTCCCTCTCTTAGTGGTGGTACTACAACTAGTAATAACACAGGCACTTCAGAATACCTACTTCCACATGCTACAACTGTTTGGGGGCGTAGAACAAATAAAGATTTGGTATTTTAAAATAATTTTTGTAACCAATAAACAATTTATTTTTTTTTAAAGTTTACTTCAAAACCAGAAAAGAAATGGACTAAAAATAAAGAGGAAGAGCCTAAACGTCAAGCCTTTGTGCCTGCACCGGAGTGCTGGCCGGAACATATGTTAAAGAAGTTAAAAGCACGTGAATTAGGACTTCCCGATCCAGAACCGGTTGAACCTCCTCATTGGTTAAATCCGCCTAAAAAGGAAAAAAAGAGAAAGGTTTTTATTTTATTTAAAGATTTTTGGGTAGTTTACTTTTTTTAATATATTACGACCATTAAACGACTCTAACTTTTAATATAATCCATCTAGTTAAGATTAAGAAGGACTACATTACCTAACCCTATATTAGACTAAATGTGTTATTTATGTTATTTGGCAAAATGTCAAATACCAAACTGTAAAAATAATATATTTTAACAAGCCTTTTTATTTTTTTTAAAATTTTTAGATTCTAATTAAACATTTTTCAAAATTAAATTAATTTAAAATTTAGGCAAAAACGAAAACGGTTACTGCAGCATCACTTATGAATCGTTTAGCTGCTTCAGAGATGTCTAATTTGGGTTCTTCTTCGTCAAAGTTTAATTCTTTGTCTGATGAGGCAACTAATAATAATGACAAAAAAAGTTGAAAAATAGACCTTTTTTTCCATATTTATTTAAAGACATATGTATTCTCTCTAGAGGTTTTATATTTGTAAAAGTTATTGGTTTGATAAAATTTTATATTGGGTAAGCAAAATTCACTTTTTTCTTGCAAAATTAACGAGGAAATAAATTCTAAATTAAGGGAATATTACTTCCAAAAAAAGGAATTTTACTCTTTACAATAGACCTTTTAAAATTTTTTAAAAATCGAACGCCTCTCTATTTCCCTTACAAAATTTTTATATATACAATATAGGGGAGTGTCTATTATTTTATTGATTTTGAAAATTTATTTATTTATATGTATACGAATTTAATTGCCATTTAAAATATTGTCTGTTAATTATTTTTATTAAATTAATTAATAGCTAAATATTTTTTTTTTAATTCATAAAAGAAAAAAAGTCTCTTATTCAAATGTTTTATTCGTTACCTTTCTTTTTATTTTTTGTTTTAAATTTACCTCAACTTTTGGTTATTGGAATGTATCAGGCTCCAAGTACTAGTGGTAATTTAATATTAAATATTTAAATATAGGAAAATAATTAAATTATTTTACAATTAAAAAACAATTAATTAAGCTGATACTCCACCTGTCGACCTTCAGCAATTTTCTCTTACAGAGATTTCTTTTTTAATTCGTATTTTGGGAAAGGTTGATGAAGATGCTATTGATGGAGATGAATTTATAAATATTCTTTATCAATTAGGTAATGCAGTTATTGGAGAAAATCAAGTATTTAGAACTGACCTAAACATATTACAAATTATTGAAAAAATTACTTCGGTAATTAACTAATTTTAAAAATTAATGTGTTAAAAATTAAGAGATCAGAACAATTAAATATTTAAAAAATATTTCCTAACATTTAAATAATTTTTAAAATTTATTTTTAATTAAAAAAAGGTTCTTGGTCATTATTCAAATATTCATGAACGATATTTATTAAATTTAAAAAATAATTATAATAATAAAGAATATAATTTATTTATGTTTTACCATTTATTGGCTGTGGCAAGAACTCTTATAAAATCGTTTATTAAAAATAATGCTCAAGATTATATTATAACATTTAATTTAAATTCTTCCCCATCCTTTAGGTAATAAATTAATTTATTTAAAATAAAAAAGTTTTAATTTTTATAAAATTTTATTTTAGTGAACAACCTTCAATTCTTCAATATATCAGATTTTATGATATTTTTGAAATTCGTGCAAATAAATTACACCGTCAGAAATTGCATTCATATAGTCAAGCCTTAGAAGAGGTTGAACATGACTTAAATGAAGAAAATGAAAATGCTAGTTACCCTGTTAAATGCAATTTTTCTGCATTTGAAAATGCTAATCTTGAACGTTATGCTCGTCTTATGTTTACATTTACGAGTAAATATTTTAATTATTTAGAAAAAATAATTAATTAATTAAATATAAAACATTAATTAATTTGACTATAATTCTACTGCTTTCAAAAAGGGTAGAGAAACAGAAAAGCTAATCAATATAATAAACTTTTTTGTGTCTTCCCTTCTATATAATTAATGTTTCTGCCTAGAGTATTCAGTATTTAGGGTTTAGAGTTTTTAATCCAAAAATAAGGTTTTACGTTTATTGGAAGGGTATAATTTCACATAAAAAGAAGTAAAAATGTTGGGTTAATTTAACAAATTAAATTAATGACAAATAAAAATATATTTAAGAATATACAATATTTATTTTATTTTTTAAGAATCAACTGAAAGAAATTGGACCAATGATGAAATCGGTATTTTAAATGAAGGTACATACAATATATACAAGCTTTATTATTTACCCTTTCTTTCAAATAATCCTAATCTTCGAGCAAAAGTAGAAAGATACATTTTAAACCCTTTTTTGATTAAACAAATAAAAAAGGGGAATATTGGCTACAACCCTGAATTACAAGAATTGGGCGATGTGATGCGTAACATAATTGCACCAAAGGAACGCAAAGTAATTTTCTTTAATTTATCAGAACGAAAAGAATGTAAATTTAATAAATTTATATTTAAATAGGTTAAAATTCTGATAAAAGAGAATGGGTTAATATCTACAAAAGATGTTACTGGACAACAAAGACGAAGAGGAAATAATGAAGGTGAGAGTAGTCGTCGCCCAAATGACCGCAAATAGAAAGGCGTGGAAGAGGGCGGTACATATAACTGAAGAGATTGAAGCATAGAAAAGGAAAAAAATAACCAAAATATTTTACATTCTTCTTTTTAATTTAGTTTATTTAAATTTTATTTAAGAGCATAAAATTCATTTATTTATGAGGCATTTATTATATATTTAATTAACAATTTTTACTTTAAGTGAAATTAATACAACAATAAGGGTCTCTCTGTCATCGAATTTACCATGTTTAGGCTAACTTAGTGTCAGGTATTATCATATAAAATTAGTAGGTAGTTAAAGCATCAATTAATAGAGAATAAATTTTGTTACAAAATACAGAAAGAACAGAAGGACCCCTTCAACAGTTGGCCCAAACACAGTAAAGGAATAGAAGCATAAGTCTCAATAAAAGAAAAAAAATTAAATTTTCTGAAGCCGAATAAAGTGATACACGTCAATGTATATAATAAATAAAGAGAGAGAGAGCAAGTAGTATCACAGAAGTCAAAAATTATTTTAAAAATCCCGTAAGGTCAAAATGGAAAAATTAAAGGCTTTAAATAAGCATATTTCTTCAATTAAATTATTTTTTTAAATCGGAAATCAAAAGAAAATTGAAGAAATAAATAAGCCTTTTTTAAACAAAATATTTGTCACTCTATTAATAAAATAAATTATATTTAAAATAACTACCACAAGGAAAGAAGGCATTTTTCATCATAAAAATGTTTATTACCTTCTCTCAAATATTTAACTGTTGGTAGTTCAGAATATGCTGTTGCTTTAAATTCCTTTTGTTTTTGCCAATTAAGGGCTCTCTCATGTATAGTCTTCCAAAGACAAAAATAAGCTTAAAATAACAATTATTTTTAAATTGTCAAAATGGTAAAGTTTAAAAATGGTAAAGTTTAAAAATGGTAAAGTTTAAAAGTTTAAACTTTCATTTACCTGAAGGTTGAAAACTCAAATACATTTTATGTTGTACAATTTCTGGTCTTTTAAGCAAAACAGGAACATCAGCAATTCCATAAACACAAGAAGCACTGACAAATTTGCGTTCTAAAAATTAATTGACATTTAAATTAAAAACAAATAACTTGCCGTAACATTTGTGTAAAGAAGAATCCCCCCAAACCTGATAACGTGAGATGTAATAATTATCAGGGTAGAACTCTTCATTAGGATGCCTTTCAATTCTTGATTTTAATTCGCCCTCAACAATTGCAGTTACATTTCCTTTTTTATTCTGGACACATTCTTTTCTTTCATTAAAGAAGGCAGAAGCATTAAAACCTCCGGAAATTTTTAATTCTTAATTTTATAAATAAATATTCTTTTAACTATTAAATTAACCTTCCGGATTTCCAGCCACAGTTGCCCATATTGCTTCATCAGAGCAAACAGTATGTTGCAAAAACTTCATTAATTCGTGTACTTTACTGCTAGCAATCATTTCATTAGCTGCTTTACGAGGAAACAAAGAAGACATACTTGACTTCCACAATGTTAATGGAGGTTTAATATTCTAATTTAATTAAATTTTTAAAGGTAAAAAGAATTATTTAAATAAAAGGTAGAAGGTATAGGGGTAAATAACTAACAATTAACAGAATAATAAATAAATAGAGAAATAGTATAGAATTAAATAATCCTTTTAAAAAGGCTCTAACAGAATTTTTAGAATATTAATTGTTTTGTTTAATTAAATAAACCTTAAGTTCTCTACCCAACCGATCATTTTGATAAGAGGAAACTTCCATATTAATAGATTCACCAAGTTGTTTAAATATTCGAACCATCTTTTGAATATTAAAAAATAAAATAATTTTTAATTAGAATACCTCTAAATTAGTCTTTAAAGGCAAATCAAATCCACTCAAATACTTAAAATAAATTAATTAAAATTAAAAAAAAAAAAAATACTTGAAAATATTTCCATTCATTGGCATGTTCAGACAAATAACGCAAACATGTGTAAACTGCCCTAGTCACTCCAAATTCACACCATCCAATAGAGCCAACACTTTCCTTGAATAAATAACAATTTAATTAAAATAATAAATTAATTTTAAAATTCCCAAACCATAACAAAAATATTAGAAAAACAGTCCGTAAGCAATAACATTGAATTTTTAAATTCTTTACTGGCTTTTTCATCCACAATTATGCAATAAATATTTTGAGGCTAAAAAGAATTAAATTAATTAAAAAATTTAAATAAATTATACCAAAATTAAATTAATTAATTAAAAAGGCAAAAGCCTTGTAATTTTAAAATTTATTTAAAAATAAAATTATACATGATATATTGCACTAATTAACGTATAAACTTGAAAAACAGATTTATAGACAAGCATTCCATAAGCTAAGGGAAAGAGGCGTTCTTCTTCAGATAAAGGCTCATCAATAAAAGGAAAAGTTTCTTTAAGTTTATTACATCTATTAAAATTAAAAATAAATTCTTTAAACTTTTTTTTTTTAAATTAAAAATAATTACTTTTGTTTAACAACATCTCCAGTATTTACAATTAAAGTTTCATTTATATTAAAAGTCCATTCCCCCAACTTTTTGTGTTCATCTACGTCAAGTTTACCTTCAGCCATTCTCTCACACCAATATTCATCTTTTGAAGATATTCCCTTGACAATGTTATTGAAAGTATTGTTTAATTGAGTCCTTTAAAATTAAATTAAATTTTTAAAAATTATTCCTTTAATTTAATTAAAAACCTTAACCGCAAACTCCTTTCATTTAAATATTTTTCTGTATATTCTGAGGGCAAAATATTCTCTTGAGTATTAATATTCATTGCAGGAGGATTATGATAGTCAGGCAAACGATGATAAGAAATTACTCTACGGTCATATAAAGATGGAAAACCATACCAAAGTATTGTTGAGATCTAAACATTAAATTCTATTATAAAAAACAAATATATTCTATAATATTTAAAACTTTAAAAAATCAGAATTCTGGTATTATAAATTATTAAAAAATACATTTACTAAAATGTGTTTTATAAAACAAAACAGAATTCAAGTTGCATCGAGTTCTGATTTTTTTTTAAATTCTGATGTTAAATAAGTATATTAATACAAATAAATTCTGATATTGCGTGAAAAATAAAATTCTGATTTTTATAAATCAGAATAGGTTAAATTAAAACTAGGAAAAAAAAACTTACCCCAAATAATACAGCTACTAACAATAAAAATGATATGAGAAAGGAAGGAAATCTTGGAGACTTTTTGTACCTTTGCCAAGTCAACATAATTTGTCTAAATAATTAAATAATACCTGAAAAAGCTTAAAATTAATTAAAAAAGTATTTATTGATTTTTTAATGAAAATTAAACAAAATGGGAGATTAAAATGAAATTTTAAAAAATTAATATTTTAAATAATATTTTAGAGAAGAAGAAGGTAAATAAATAAAAATACTTATTTATTGAATATTTAACTTTTAAAAGTAAAAAGAATATTTACAAACAATGCTAAAAAAATACAAAAATAAAGATTAGAAAAATTTTGAAATAAAAAAAGAAAATGTTAGTAGAGTGGTAATAAAGGCAAAAGCATTTTTAATATTTGCATACGCACGTGGATTTTTATTTAAATAAATTTAGAAAGATGAATATTAATTAGAAAATTAAATAAAAGTTTAAAAAAAAATAAGGAACAAAGAATAAAATTATTAAATTTGAATTAACGCGAAACAAATTAAAATGTCAAAATGTCGACTTAAAAAAAGTTTATTGCAGAACGCCAAATAAGAAAAAGTTAAATTTTATGCCTTTTTATATTTACAACTAGAGCCCGGAACGGGAACGGGTTCCCGGCCCGTTTCCCGGTTTCCGGGTCCCTTTCCCGGGTTTTTTTACTAGACCGGGATAGAAACGGGAACGGGAATTCCCGGGTTTCCCGGTTCCGGGTCCCGCCCGGTCATGTTTCAAATCCCGTTCCCGGTTCCCGGACCCGGTTTTTTCAAAATTCCGGGCTCTATTTACAACTACCCAATATTTATAAAAAAAACAGTAGAATTCTGATTTAACCAGAATTTTAAATTATCAGAATTCTGATATTTTTCTTTAAATAACACACAATGTCGCCCACTGATTAAACTATATAATGTGTATTTATGTGTGCATTACTATAAATTATTTAAAAAATAAAATGTCTAGCATAAAACTATAGACATGACAACAAATAAAATATACACAAATAATTTTACTTTATTTTAGAAGCCAAATATTTTTTTTAAAATTTTTTATATAATATAAATATTATTTATTTTTTATTTATATTCATTAATAAGAAAACTTTTTATTTTATTTAAATTAGAGCACTACCATAGAGACGGGAGAAACTAAGTAAAAGTTTTGACTTTACCTTTTAATAAAATCTGAGAAAATTAATTTATTATCAAAATAATAATATTTTTGAGTTGGAAAAAAACAGCAAAAATAATAAAAAAAAATAAACTTCGCAACTTAAAGTAACCAAAAAAGGATTAAAAAAGGGATTAAAATAAAAATAAAAATGTGTAAATTAAATTCCAAAATAGAATAAAACAAAAGGATCATAAATTATTCAAAAATTCAAATAAAAATGGAAAATAAAAATAAAATATTTTGTTTCAATTAGAAAAGGAAACTTCTAATTTCCACTAAAAAGAGGAGTTAAGCAACTAATCTTTAGCATAAAATTTAAAAAATTTAAACTAATGCTCCGTTGATAACATTTCTTAATAAAATAAGCAATAAACTCTAATATATCTTTAGGACAATTAATTGTTTTATTTAAAGTACATTAGAGTCTGTAAAACTTTTATTTAATAAATTGTTTTTTCACAAAGAAATTAATATTTTTGTTTAATTAAAACTTGTCTTTTGAAGCATTTAAAACATTTTTTGGACTCTTAAAATCAAACCTTACAACAGAATAAGTATTTTCACATCTCTTCTACTTAAATTAAAATAGGCAAAGTAGAGTGAATAAAGTTTTTTTAAGAATACAAAAAAAACCCTGGTAAGTTAACCTTTATTGGTTAAATTGATTAAAATTATACAATAATAAAAGCAATAAAAAAATCGAGGATAGGGAAGACGAGTGGCAAACAGTCAGTCAGTCAGTCGTCAGTCAAATAAACATCAATATGTGTGTGATAGATGAATTTAATATGAATAAACATTGAATTATTTGGCCAACCATTTTGCTTTAACATTGAATTAAAATCGATTCTAAATTTAATAAAATAATAAAAGAAATAATTTATTTAAAAATTAATTAAATAAAATGGAAGACTAATCTTTAAGATTAAACTTGAATTTTTAAGAAATAGAAAGGACCAAAATAAGGAGATGTTTTTAATGTTTTTTAACCTTCTTTTTAAAGAGAAAAATGTAAATTAAATATTAAATGATGCATTTATTTTGTAACCTTTTTAAAAATTTATTTTGATTTTTAATTGACTTGTGATACGCTTTTGTGTTTTTTTCAATGGAGTTAGACTTTCTTTTTCCTTTAATCAACCTCTGTTGTTCATCAAGTTTTTATTATTCCTCTTAAAAAGTTGGACATTTGACCAATGTTTTTTGCCCTTTTTTAATTAATTTGAAGTACAAATATTTTGTTTAAACAAGTCAAATGAAGTAAACAATTTTATTTTCACATGGTCATAAGAAAATTTAAATATCTTAACATTGCACTTTTTAATTGGAAAATATTTATTAAATAAAATAATTCACACAAAAAATGTTTCTGAATTTTATAAACAACCTTTACATTTAAATTAATTTAATTAAATATTAATTAATATTAAATACTTACCTATATTAAATTAATTAATTAAAAATATTAATGTCTTTATTTGAAATAATGTCCCAATCTGATTATTGGATTTGTATTGTTTTTGGATTTATTTTAAATTTATTTTTAATTTGGCTTATTTTATATAAAACACCAAATGAAATGTTTTTTCATAGTCAAATTCTTATTCAAAATTGTCTTTTAGATATTATTTTATTAATTGTTGGAATATTTGGACAATCAGTTAATTAAAATATATTTTAATTTAAATTTAATTTAAGGTTTATATTTATAACAACAATGGAAGTGTTTATTATACTATACCTACAGGATTAATTTATATACTAGGAAATGATAAAATATATTTTTATTTACATTTTATTATTTCTACATTAATTTATAATTTTAATATTTATGGTTTAGCTGTACAATTTATTTATAGATATTTATTAATTAATTAGTTAGTTAATTACTTATTAATTTTAAATAATAATAATATTTTAAGTAATTTAACCATTGGAATAAAGCGTTATACATTAATGATGATTATTGCTTTATTTATTGGTTTACTGGATCCATTTTATCTTTTATATCAAGTTCCATTTAATGATTTTAATATTGTAGAAGATAAACAATATTTAATTAATAATAGTTTGACAAAAATATTTCAAATGGCTGATGCTAAAGAAGTATGTACATGTATCTATTCTAAAATAAATTAAATAAACTTGATTTCTTTTACTTACAGAACAGCAATTTATTTAAAATATTTACTTCCATTCTTCCTTTAATTTATTCATTATTTCCATTTATTATAATAATGTTTGCTGGAATTAAAATGGTTAAATATGTTAATGAACATGCATTTGCTGATTCTCAATTAAAGAATTATGTTAAACAATTGACAAAAAATTTAATTATTTTGGTAATTTTAAATTAAACTTTAATTTAAATTATATAAATAAATAAACTTTAATTTAAATTATATAAATAAATAAACTTTAATTTAAATTATATAAATAAATAAACTTTAATTTAAATTTTAAGGCAATTGTTCCATTCATTTTTTTCATTACAACTACATGTACTGTTTGTTTTATTAGAATATCTTCTAATATTGATTGTAACAAAACATCAGAAATATATCCAACTGCTTTTTATTTACAATATAGCTTGTCTATATTTATTCATTTAATACCTTTATTTAATCCAATTATTTGTATTTTAACTAACAAACCCTACAGAACTTTTGTTTTTAGCCGTTTAGATAAAATTGTACCAATTTTATAATTTTAATTGAATAAATCTAAATTAAATGTTTTTTAAATAATTGTTTGTTAAATAGTTTATAAACCATTTATTAAACTCAAGCTGACCAATGAAAAATTAAAAATTTATTTATTTATTTTTCTAATTTATTTTAAATAATTTAAATCATTTTTTTATTCAAAATTAAAATAAAATAATTTTTTAATTGATCAAAAATTATTAAATATTTTTAAAATGCTTTATAATAAAATACACCGTTCCGCTTCACATTTTTCAGTTTAATTTAAAAAAAAATATTTTTACAAAAATGACATTTTTTCTTTTGTAAAAAATAATTTTTATTTTATTTAGGACACCACTTAGCTAAATTTTCTTTTTTTTCTTTTTTCTTTTCAATTTATTTTTCAGAACGCGTGCAATTTCCTCCCCTTTATTTTCCCCTCTTTAATTTTGATTTAGTACCAAAAAAACAAAGTTTTATTTTTTCCTCTTTTTTTCTTCAAATCCGGAAACTATGTATGTAGTAAAAAGGAAAAAGTCAAAAATAAAAATAAATTGTATTTATTTTTATTTATTGCGTGAAAAATAAATATAGCTATTGTACATGCCTGCAGTGAAAAGAAGAAGCAAAGAAAAGAGAGAGAGAAAAGAAAAGAGAGAGAAAAGAAAAGAAGAAGCATTTTTGGAGAACCATAAATCCCCGGAACTTTTTTTTTTCCTTTTGAATTTTCCCTCATTTTTCTAAATCTACAACAACCGGTAAAATTAAAAATGAATTTATTTTATTTTTTTTTTTGTAAATATCCGGTTTCCTTCGTATACTTTTTAAAAAGTAATGGAGGAAATTAATGTATAAAAGAGACGAAATTTTAAAAATTTAAACAAAAATTATTTTTTCAGTAAATTTATTTTTTCTTTAAATTAAAAATGAAGAGAATTAATTATATTAGTTTAATATTATCTGCTTTATTTAATTTAAGAATTTCTTCATTACCTGCTCCCCCCATTTTTGAGAGTGTCCCTCATTATCCTGCCCTTTGCTATTTACCTCCAGGTATTTTTAATTTAATTATTTTTTTATAAAAAGGGAAAATATATTTTCTATAAATTAATAATTTTTCAACTTAATATTCATTCCCTAAAAATTAATTAATTTCCCTTTGTTTAAAGGTAATAATTAAAATAATATATTTATCTTTTCCTTTAAAAAAGGTTTTAAATTAAACTTGTTCTACTTCAAGTTTATAAACTTAAAAACATAAAACTTGACACTTTTCAAGTTTTTAGAATATTTACTTAAACTTAAGTTTAGACGTTTTGAAGAAAAGTTGAAAAACAAGAGAAAACTTGTTTCTTGTTTCAAGTTTATTTATTTTTCTTTTATTTAAAAAAGTTTAATTATTCATTTCTATTGTAAACTAAAAATTAAAAATATTAATAAATAAACTTAAAAAGACATAAAACAACACATTTAGTCTATTAAATAAAAAAATTAATTTTTATTATTTTTAGAGTCAGGAATGTGTTCTCCAATTGAATTTAAACAAAAAACTTTACTCCAAACAGGTTTAGAAAACAAAATAAATAACCAATTAAATGCTTTATCTAATGAAGAAAAAATAAATAAATGGGAAACTTCAACAGAAGAAGAAGAAGAAGGAAATGAAGAAGCAAATAATAATAGATTATTTACAAAATTTTATTTTGACAGTGTTACTTCTCAATGTTATGCTTTTACAACTCAAAATTGTGGAGGAAATGATAATAGGTTTGTGTCTATTGAAGAATGTTTGAATGTTTGTAAATTGTTGGCATAATGTTTTTTACGTTTAATTGCTTTAATTTTTTAATGGTGATTTTATTTTGGTGTTTTTTTATTAAAAAGACAAGAAGCCAATCCTTAGACTTTTTATTGTACATAAATTATTTATTTAAAATTTAATAAATACATCAAATAAATTTATTTAATTATTTATTTATTACATTTAATTAAATTTAATTAAATTAATTAATTAAATTAATTAATTATTTAAATAATTTTCTTTTAAAAATTAAAGTTCAGTAATTTACCCAATTTTAAAAATTAAGTCCAATTTAATTATTCTCCGGATTCTACAAATTATTTTTTTTTCTATTTTTAAAATTAATTAAAAATTAATTACCGGACAGGAAGCATCACATTCTGTAGGTATATTAACCGTTAGGCAGCGCTTTTGGCCTTCTAATATTTGCATTATTTCGAACAACACAAAGGCAAATAAATAATAAATCTAAATAATAAATATTTTATATAATTCCTTAAAGATTATTTTCAACACAGTGCCACTTTTAATTATGCCAAAATTTTCCCTATTTATTTAATTTATTTAATTAAGTTTTCTTCTATTGTAGGAGCATAAGCTCTATTATTTTATTTAATTTTTTAATGTCCTTATAATTAGAGTGTTTATTTTAAAAATATATTTTTTTACTTACACAATAATTGAGCTTCATAAATAAAATTAGAAGATAAAAATATTCTTTATAATTTAAATTAATTAAAATTAAATAATACAAGGCTTTAAAATTAAATTTAAAAAATAAAGGAAAATTTAATGCTTAAAAATGTAAGCATTTCTTTATTTAAATCCTTGTAAAAAATGACAATAAAATTAAAAAATAAATAAATATTTTGATGACAAAAATAATAAGGAAGGAAATTTTGTTAATATTTATTTCCTAAGAAAAAGAATTATTTTTTAAATTATTAATAATACTGGTGTATATTTATTTATTTATTTATGTTTGTATATCTTATGATTTAAAATAAACAATTTATCATATTTTTAAATAAATTCAATTAAAGACAAAAAATAAAAAAATAAAATAAATTAAATATTAATTTAATTATTTAAAAGATTTTTTTTATTCCAGACTTATGTTGGGGGAAAAGTATGTGCTGAACCGGCCTTCAAACTTTTCTTCATTTAAAACTTTTTTTAATTAATTAAAAAAAATTTTTTTTTTCTATTAATTTTTTATTTTTTTTCTCTCACTCGTATTTTTTCCAGAATAGAACCTGATCTTCCTTTAATAAAATTTTATTTTTTTTTAATTAATTTATTTTTGGATTAATTATTATCTTTTTACCAGTTCATTTCACTTGCACTATTTAGTTAAAATTCTAAAGTTGAATGAAACAAAGTCGAGAAGCTCGTCTTTTCCCCATTCTCGGTTTCAGCTTTCCTCGATCTAAACAATAAAGAAATGTTAAAAAATAAATAAATAAATTGAAATATAAAAAACTATTAAAATAATTATTTTAAATAAATAAAATGAAATTAATAAAAATTATTTATCCATTTCATTTAATTTTTATTAAAAAAATAAAAAATACACTTAAACAAATGCAGCCTTTTTCTTCATATAAAAGGACAAACAACCAACCTGAAAAAAAAAAGTTTTATAAACTTAAAAAGGTTATACCGAATTAAATTTACATTATACCGGAAGAAAAAGGTTAAAAGGAGGGGCAAAAAAAAAAAGAAATTTTTTTTTGTAAAAAATAATAAAAATTAATTTATTTTAAATTATAAAAAGAAAAGTGCAAGAAGGGCTGCAAAAAAAAATTATTTTTTAATTTTTTTAAAATTCTTGCAAATTAACTGCCAACATATAAGCAGCTAAAATTTGAAAAATCTATTCATTTTTATTTTTTTTATAGCCTTAAATATAATTTTACGCTCTCGTTTAAGACTTTAATAAAAAATAGAATAATTTTTTATTTAAAATTAATTTTTAGAAATTTAAAAAAATTTAAAAATGTTTATTGAAACATTTTTAAAATTTCTTCTATTATTTTTTGTTATTTTTTTACCTCAAAATATGCTTATGGGAATGCGGAATCCTATGGGTAAATTTAATTAATTTAATTAAAATTAATATTTATTGAATTAATTAATTTAAATAAATTAATATTTAATTAATTAATTAAATTAAATAAATTAATATTTATTTAATTAATTAAATTAAATAAATTAATTATTTTTTTATTAATAATTAATTTAATTAAAATTAATAATTAATTAATTTAATTAAAATTAATATTTATTGAATTAATTAATTTAAATAAATTAATATTTAATTAATTAATTAAATAAATTAATTAATTCTTTATTATTCTTTTTTTTTCATTAAAATTATTCTTTACAGTCTATTTTTTTAAAGAGAAATAAATTTATTCTGTTTTTTAATTTATTTTTTAAATTAAAATAGTTAAATTGCAAAGTGGTAATGCTGACTCATTTGTCAACTCAAATGTTTTTACATTAACTGAATTGGCTTTGTTAAGTAGAATTTTGGGGGGTATATCAACAACTGATGTATATGATAATGATCGACCAATTCAATATATTCTTCTTG
This sequence comes from Meloidogyne exigua, assembly GCA_018905775.1. Lineage (NCBI taxonomy): Eukaryota > Metazoa > Nematoda > Chromadorea > Rhabditida > Meloidogynidae > Meloidogyne > Meloidogyne exigua. Next base: position 515,368 of record JAGUQR010000013.1, read on the forward strand.
ACAAAAAAGAGCAAATACTAAATCAAGTTAGAGTGTCTAATGATGATACAAATTTTGACGATATTAATACTAAAATAATTAAAGTAATTTTAATTTTAAAAATTAATTTTATTTTAGGGAGATTTTAATAAAATTTAATATTTATTTTAATTTAATTAAATTTAAATTAAACATTTTTAAAGTTAATCGATGCATTTGAGTCTGAAGTTCTTGAAAAATATCAAAATCGGTTAAATCGAATCATAAACGGAATGAACAGAAACGGAAAGCTTCGTTTTATAAATAAAAGATTGGTTGATTATAGAAACTTATTTAATGCTGATTATGAGCAAATTTTGGAAAGCCATGGTTTAGATGTAAATCAATTACCACATGAACATACTCAAACTGCAAATATTCCTGAAACATTAACTAACATTAGGTTTGTATTATTTAATGTTTAAATAAACTTTTCCGGTTTTTGTTACAAAAAAGTTTATTTTATAAATAAATTAAAACTTTCCGGAATTAATTCAAGTTTATTTTCCGGAAAGTTTTTATTTAAGTTTTAATTTAAAATACAATATAGAAATAATATTAATTAATTAATTATAAATAAATAATTAAAAAATTATTTTATTTTTAGGAACCCTGAATTCGACCAAATTGTGGAACTTTTAATGCCTATTTCACAAAAAGAAAAAAATTTATTTATTTTACATAAATTAAATATATTATTACGAACACTTTTTAAGATATTTATCCAACATTGGGCATATTTTTATCTTTCCAAGTTCACCAATATGACAAGGTTTTTATAAAATAATAAATAAACTTTCTTTTTACTGAAGAAAAAAGCTTTAATCGTTCTTTAATTCTTTTTAATAAAATAAATAAATAAATAATTAAATAATTAATTAAATAATTAATTAATTAAATAATTAATTAATTTAATTAATTAAATAATTTAATTAATTAAATAATTAAGTATTTATATAATTAATTAAATATTAATTAAATAATTAAAAAACAAATAAGTAATTAATTAACTAAATAAATAATTAAATAATTAAGTAATTAAATAAATAATTAGTTAAATAAATAAATTAATTAATTAAATAAATTAAATAAATAAATAGTTAAATAATTAAATAAAGCTTTAATTATTTAATCAATAAAATATAAATATATTTTTTAGAATATCACTTATTCGGTATATTATGGCCTTTGATGAAGCAGAATTGGTAGCAAATGAAATATATAATATATTTACATCTCAAGTAAAAATTTTCAGTTTAATTCGAAATAATCCAGGTAATTCTAATTTAAAAAAAAATAATTAAATTAATTAAATTAAGCAAATATACAAACATTACAATTAGAGGAAAATAAATTTTTAGATTATTTTCCTGTTATGTTTGAATACGATGAATCATATGAGAGTGAATATTATGTTTATTTGAATAACTATTCTGAACTTATTAATTTATTTACAAGTAATTTAATTTAAATTATTTAAATTAATTTTCAGAAAGTAAATAATAATTAGGCTCTGATTTTTTTTGAAATTAAAATCCCTTAATATGTGATTTTAGTACCAAAAAAAAAAAATAAAAATATTACATTAAAATGGAAAAATTCTTTTAAAATTAGTAGTTAAAATAATTATAATTATTTTAATAAAATAAAAAATTAAAAGAATTTAAAATACAATTTTTTAAACTTTTATTTATTTAAATTTAAATTAAATTTTATTTAGAAGGTAGAGAAAGAGATAATATAATAGACCCTGAACATTATGAGCATTTAGCTCCTTTTCTTGTTGAAAATAAACTTGACACATACTATTTATACCAACTTTATTTCTCTAACTACGTTTCTAATAATGACCAACTTAAAAAGAAGCTAGAAGAATTTTATATAAATGGAGAATTAATTGAACAAATGAAAAGACAATTAAATGAAAATAATTTAGTTTATGACAATACTTTAATTAACCGAATATTTTTGGGTAGATATGAAGTTCCACCTCAACTTAGAGAGGTTAATTTTAATTATATAGAGGGGTATATAAACAAGTTTATTTATTTTTTAATTTTCTACTACAAATAAAGTTTTGACTAAATTAAGGTTAACGTAGTTAAAACTTGGTAGAATTTAAATAAAATTGGAAAAGACCTGTAGGAAATACTAAAACTTTTAATTTTAATTAAATTTAAATATTTTTGTAGATTTATATTCCAAACCCTGGTAATGCATCAACTAGTAGTCAACATCAAGGAGAAGCAAGTACTAGTCAAACTGGGGGACCTAGCACTGGTGGAGGAGAAGCAAGTACTAGTCAATCTGGTGGTGGAAGAACAAGAAGACGTGAAGGTGGAAATGGAGGTAATGGAAGTTCTAATAGACGTGGACGTTTTAATGGTGGTAATGGAGGTAATGGAAGTAGAGGTTCTGGTTCTTAAAGACGTGGACATAATGATGGAAATTGAGGTGAAAACTGAAGAGAGAAGATAAATATTCGAAGACAGAATTTTTTTTTAACTTTCCTCTCTTTTTATTTTAATTATTTTCTTTTATTTTTCCTTTTCTATTGGGTGCTTTATCTTTCAAACAAATACTTCTATTTATTTAGATATTAGTACAAGAACTTGACATTGTTGACCGTCACAGTTCATTTTCTCGGTTTATTTATTTATTCACCCGAGATTGATAAAACTTTTGCTTTAAAAAATATTTTGTTTTAGACTAACATATTAAATAATTAAAACATTACCTATTAATATTAAAAATTTAATTAAATTGAGTAATTGAAGTCGGCATCTACTTTAACAATTAAAGGCAGAAATAGTAGGTAATAATTGAATTAATTAAATATATTTAATTTTTAAAATAAATCTAATTTTATTATTTATTTATTAAATTTTAGTTTATATTTTTAAATAAAGTTTAAAAAAAGTTATGATTAAAATAAGCAAATGTAAGCAAGTTAAAGAGAAAAGACAGAGAGCGCAGTGTAACTTAACTTTCTCTTTTCTCTCTCTTTGCATTAAAACTTTTTTTTTCCCTTCAAGTTTTAATACATTTATTTTTTAATTGTTTTAAATAAATTAATTAATTCATTAAATTATTAAAATTTAAAAAATATTTTAATTATATTTTTAATATATTAAATAAATATATTATAATTATTTAACAATATTGAGGCTTTAAGAATTAATTAAAATTAAAATAAACCCTTGCTATAATTTATTAAATTAATTTAAAATTTTTATTAATTATTTATTTTGAACAAAAATTAATAAAAATGCCCTGTTTTTAAATAACAATTTTTAATTAATAAATAAATAAATTAAGTAAATCTAGCGTTGAATAAAATACTTAACTATTGGACAACTACATATATGTATGTAGAACCTAGTTTTAATTATTTAATATGTTAGTCTAAAACAAAATATTTTTTAAAGCAAAAGTTTTATCAATCTCGGGTGAATAAATAAATAAACCGAGAAAATGAACTGTGACGGTCAACAATGTCAAGTTCTTGTACTAATATCTAAATAAATAGAAGTATTTGTTTGAAAGATAAAGCACCCAATAGAAAAGGAAAAATAAAAGAAAATAATTAAAATAAAAAGAGAGGAAAGTTAAAAAAAAATTCTGTCTTCGAATATTTATCTTCTCTCTTCAGTTTTCACCTCAATTTCCATCATTATGTCCACGTCTTTAAGAACCAGAACCTCTACTTCCATTACCTCCATTACCACCATTAAAACGTCCACGTCTATTAGAACTTCCATTACCTCCATTTCCACCTTCACGTCTTCTTGTTCTTCCACCACCAGTTTGACTAGTACTTGCTTCCCCTTGATTTTGACTACTAGTTGATGCATCACCACCTTCATTACCTCCACTAGTACCTTCTCCATTAGTATTAGGGGTTGGAATATCAATCTAAAAATTGTTCAAATATTTAAAAAATAAATAAAGCTATAACCTAAAGTATATATTTAAATTAATTAATTTAATATAAATTTAATTACCGGTCTAATTTTCAAAGGAACATTAAACCCTGCTTCTTCATACTCATCAAATTCATTTCTTTCAGCACTGTATTCAATATCTCCATTAATTACTACAGCTTCAATTAATTGTGGATTGACAAAGTGTTCCTCAATCTTTGCTTTAACCTCTAAATTATTCAAAACATATTGAGAGAATAAAAGTCTATATAAATCAAAGGCTGTATTGTCTTCTATACGATAAGGCAAAAAATTAATATATTCAGCTGCAGTTATTGCATTAAAATTAGCAGATTCTTAAATTAATTAAATTATTTATTTAATTTAATTTAAATAATATTAAATAATTAAATAAACCAGATTTACTTCTAAACGTAAAAAGCAATGGAATATAACGTCTAATTCTAGTTATTTCTTCATATTCAGCAATTACACATCTTACTGGATATCTTTGATTAAAACTTGCTTCAGTCTGTGCAGGTGTCCTTATAAATTGACCATTTTGTTCATTTAAAAAATCTTAAATTAATTAAATTAATTTTTTTTAAATTAATTTAATTAATACTAAATATATGCAATCCTTGCAAAGTAATATATAATTTATTTGAAGTTATTTCCATTACATCAAATGCTCTTAAATACCCTTCAATTGAAAGTTGTCTTCTACGTTGGTCTCTTAAATATATTTTAATTAAACTTTTTTTTAATTTTAATTAAAAATTATCTAATTATTTAATTAAAATATTTTTAAAAGAAGCTCTTTAAATTTATTTAAATTATTATTAAAAAATTTAATTAAAACTAACGTTAATATATTAAAAAGATTTATGTAATAATTTGCATTATCTCTTATAAAAGACACTATAAGTGTTCGTATTATTCCATATAAATAATATAAAAATAATAAATTAATTTCCTTTTGTGATGGGTAGAGGAAAAAATTGAAATAACCTTCTATTTGTTCATAACTAAATTATTTAATTTTAATTATTTAATTAAATTATTTAATTTAAATTATTTAATTTTAATTATTTAATTATTTAAATAATTAAATTATTTAATTTAAATTATTTAAGTCTAATTATTTAATTTTAATTATTTAATTATTTAAATAATTAAATTATTTAATTTTAATTATTTAATTTAAATTATTTAATTTTAATTATTAAATTAAATTATTTATTTAAATTAAAAATATCAGTTAATAAGCATTCTTTCTCTTTTTACATATTTCAAGTTAATTTAATTTAATTTTTTTTAATTGAAAGAAAAGGAAAAGGGAGCAAGCAATATTTTTCAACCTTTTTATTATTTTTATTTTTACCTCCAACTAGAAAGAAATAAAAAAAATAATAAAAAGGAAAAATAAATTAAAAATATTAGTAAATATTTTAAGTAATTATATTAAGCAAATAATAGCTTAATATAAATATTTGTGTGTACAGATTAGACTAACATTCTTCAATTTATTCTATCTAGTATATAGAATATATTGAAACAGATGTTTAAACACTATTTCGGACAGTGTCCCTAACCCCTGTCTAAAAGCATATTAAATTAAAAATAGAATTAGTTACCTAAAATTATTCAATGAATTAATATCCGGGATATTATGTTCATTATAATTAATTGCAATTTGTTGCATAAATCCTCGATAAGTGCCGACATTCAAAAATCTTCCATAATCCATTATTCTTCTATGAATAAACTCAATCTTTGCTTGACGGATGTCCTCATGTGTATTTATTAAATAAGTAAAATGTTGGTTAATTTGGTCTCCATATGCAGTCAAAATTGAATTTAAATGTTGAAGTAACTTTAAAAAATAATAATAATACATTTTTAAATTAAATTAATTTTTTTATTAAATAAATAAATTAATTAATTAATTATTTAATTAATTTATTTATTTATTTATTACTTAATTAATTAAAAATTAAATAAATAATTTATTAATTAATTTAAAAAATAAATTAATTAATCAAAAAAATAAATAAATAATTAAATTAATTAAATAAATAATTAAATTAATTAAATAATTAATTTATAATTAATTAATTAATTAAATACTTAATTAATTATTTAAATAATTAATTAATTAAATAATTAATTAATTAATAACCGGTTCCATTTTTTGATGAACTTTCCCACTAATTATTTCAAAAGTTTGAGGTAGAAAATTGTTTCTAATTTCGTTCTGTCCTCTAATAAAAAAATCCAGAATTGTTTGTTCAGTTAATAAAATATTTTGTTCATAAAAATCTTCTTCTATTGTTGTATCCAAAACACGCAACATAAAGGACAATTCGGTAAGAGAAAAAGTTCTAAGGTTGACAGGTTCACGTAATTGTCTTCTTCCTGACTGAATACGCCCTATTTAAGTTTTATTAAATTAAATTAAAAAAGATTTTTTTAAATTACCAGGACCACTGTGCATTCCATTAGTTATTTGATGATGTGAATTTGTTACAAAAAACAACAAAAATAATTTTAGACAACTCGAAATAATCATTTAAAAATATTTCTAAAAACAAAGTTTAATTAAAAAAATATATATATAATTAAATAATATTATTTATTTAAATTTAAATAAATATAAAAGAGGAAATTGATTATTCAAATAAAGAGGTGATGGGGGCTTTTAAATTTTTTTTCCTCTCCTTTTTTCTTTGTTAGCGAATGGCAGTAGCATTGATTGCTTTTTGTAAAATTTAAATAAAAATTTATTTTAAATAAATATAAAATTAAATTAATAAATTAATTAAATAAAATTGAGATGTAAAGAGGAAAACAACAAAAGGAAAAATAAAACTTGTTTGAGGGTCTTCTTTCAAGTTAACACAATTAGGAGTTTGTGGTTAAGTTGGTAACAAAGTTAACTTTAAATAATTAAAACAATTGCTATTAATAATGTTAAAATTAATTAATTATAAATTCTCTAAAATAATCAATTGGGGCTATTTTTAAATCCCTCTTCGAATGGCCTATTTTGGAGGAATAGGTAAATATTTTATAAAGAAAACTTTGTTAAATTAAAAAGAAAATTAAAAGGGAGGAAAACATAAAATAAATATTTGTGTTTCTAATAAATTTATCGGATACCGAAGAAAACTGAATTAAAGCTTTTAATTTTAATTAATATTTTGTTTAATAACTTATCAACCAAAATTCTTATTTCAGTTAAAAAATAAAATAAAATAATAAAATTAATTTTTAATTAATAAAAATAATTAAAATATGAATAAATATTCTTTCCCTTTATTTTTTTAAAAATTATTTTGTTAAATTTTTTTAAAGTGAAGACAAAGCTTTAACCTTAAACAATATTACCTTCTAATGTTGCAAAGATCAACCACTACAAATTCTGTTAGGTTTAATTTTGTTATTTTTCTTAATTGTTGGAGTAATAAAGAGCATAATTAATTTAAATAAATTCTTTTTTTAAAATAAAAGTTTTATCAATCTCGGGTGAATAAATAAATAAACCGAGAAAATGAACTGTGACGGTCAACAATGTCAAGTTCTTGTACTAATATCTAATAAAAAGAAGTATTTGTTTGAAAGATAAAGCAACCAATTGAAAAGGAAAAATAAAAGAAAATAATTAAAATAAAAAGAGAGGAAAGTTAAAAAAAAATTCTGTCTTCGAATATTTATCTTCTCTCTTCAGTTTTCACCTCAATTTCCATCATTATGTCCACGTCTTTAAGAACCAGAACCTCTACTTCCATTACCTCCATTACCACCATTAAAACGTCCACGTCTATTAGAACTTCCATTACCTCCATTTCCACCTTCACGTCTTCTTGTTCTTCCACCACCAGTTTGACTAGTACTTGCTTCTCCTCCACCAGTGCTAGGTCCCCCAGTTTGACTAGTACTTGCTTCTCCTTGATGTTGACTACTAGTTGATGCATTACCAGGGTTTGGAATATAAATCTACAAAAATATTTAAATTTAATTAAAATTAAAAGTTTTAGTATTTCCTACAGGTCTTTTCCAATTTTATTTAAATTCTACCAAGTTTTAACTACGTTAACCTTAATTTAGTCAAAACTTTATTTGTAGTAGAAAATTAAAAAATAAATAAACTTGTTTATATACCCCTCTATATAATTAAAATTAACCTCTCTAAGTTGAGGTGGAACTTCATATCTACCCAAAAATATTCGGTTAATTAAAGTATTGTCATAAACTAAATTATTTTCATTTAATTGTCTTTTCATTTGTTCAATTAATTCTCCATTTATATAAAATTCTTTAAGTTTGTCTTCAAGAACATGTCGATGTATAAAAACATGTTCTGAAAAATAAAGATGGTAAAGGTTGTATGTATCCTGTTTTCCTTCAATTAAAAATTCTGCAAAATGAGGAAAATGTTCAGGTGCAATTGTCCTATTTCTGTTGGGGTCTTCTAAAGTGTTTTAAAGTTTAATTTTATTTTTTAAAGTTTAATTTTATTTTTTAAAGTTTAATTTTATTTTTTAAAGTTTAATTTTATTTTTTAAAGTTTAATTTTATTTTTTAAAGTTTAATTTTATTTTTTAAAGTTTAATTTTATTTTTTAAAGTTTAATTTTATTTTTTAAAGTTTAATTTTATTTTTTAAAGTTTAATTTTATTTTTTAAAGTTTAATTTTATTTTTTAAAGTTTAATTTTATTTTTTAAAGTTTAATTTTATTTTTTAAAGTTTAATTTTATTTTTTAAAGTTTAATTTTATTTTTTAAAGTTTAATTTTATTTTTTAAAGTTTAATTTTATTTTTTAAAGTTTAATTTTATTTTTTAAAGTTTAATTTTATTTTTTAAAGTTTAATTTTATTTTTTAAAGTTTAATTTTATTTTTTAAAGTTTAATTTTATTTTTTAAAGTTTAATTTTATTTTTTAAAGTTTAATTTTATTTTTTAAAGTTTAATTTTATTTTTTAAAGTTTAATTTTATTTTTTAAAGTTTAATTTTATTTTTTAAAGTTTAATTTTATTTTTTAAAGTTTAATTTTATTTTTTAAAGTTTAATTTTATTTTTTAAAGTTTAATTTTATTTTTTAAAGTTTAATTTTATTTTTTAAAGTTTAATTTTATTTTTTAAAGTTTAATTTTATTTTTTAAAGTTTAATTTACCTGTACTAAATGTATGAATAAGCGGAATATATCTCTGAAACTCATTATACTTATCTTCATACTCTAAATTGTATTCAAACCCAACAGGGAAATCAAATAAATATTCCTCCTGTTGTAAAGGCCGAATAAATCCTAAAAACATTAAAAGAAAAATTTAAATAAAAATTGCCTCGATTATTTGGAAATAAATTAAAAACTGTTATTTCATTAATAAATTTTGTATTATATATATAATTTGCATTAACTTCATATTCATCAAAACTAACAATATAATCAAGAATTGATACTTGTACACTAAAATAAATAAATTAAATTAATTATTTTTTTATTTGAAGAATTAATTTATTATTTTATTTCAACGACTGTGAGGTTTTTATTTTTGTAAAAAAAAGAAAGTTTTAATTTAAATAAAGTTTGATAAACATTTAAATAAAAACCTACTTCATAAGTCTGAAGACTCCAAAATAAAAGTTTGCCCAATTCTTTATAAATAATTTAATAAGTGTTCTAACTAACACATGTAATTTATAATAATGATATAAATTTTTTTCTTTCTGTGTAATAGGTTTTAATAAATTGAAAAGTAACTCTATTTCATCAGCACTAAATTAAAAAATATTTTTAAAATAATTATTACCTTAAATACTAACAAACAATGTTGGGTATAGTATATTAAAAAAGTACAGTAATTTTTAAATATTTTTATTAATTAATGGAAAGGGGGAAAACAACAACAATTAACCCGACACAATTCACCCCTAACGCTTACTCAATTTTCCTTTCTTTTTAAAACTTGAAAAAAAGTTTAATTAAACTTACTGTAAATTATCTAAAGTGGGGGGAATATTATTTCCAACTTGTTGATGTGTACGAGGTAAATTAGCCTGTACTAAGTTGTAACTTTCTACAATAGCTCTAAAATCACTATATTGTAATTTCCTTCGATCAACCAATCTTTTATTTATAAAACGAAGTTTTTCATCTCTGCTAATGTTTTCGTTCTTTTCTTCATTTAATTGCTGTTGATAAGTGTCAATTATACGGTCAAAATGGAAAATCATCTTTAAATTAATTTAAATTAATTTATTTGTTTTTAAATTAATTAGAAATTTGCCTTTCCCAAAATTAAATAAATCTAATTGTATAATTTAACCTTTTTAAATCTCAGAAAGAACCCTTTTTTAATTTGAAATTTAAAAAAGGTGTTCCTTTAAAAAATGTTTAAGGGCACAGATATCCAATACCCGATGATAAAAGATTTTTTTTCTAATTTTCAGACTTAGCCTCTCATATTTAGGGTATACCTAGAACCTGGACTTGAGGATATATTAACACTATCTTTAGTTATATTTATTGAAGCATAGGTCTAGGGGCAATTAATTAAACAATTACCCCTAAAACCTTTCAATTAAAATTAAAAAAAAAATTAAAATAATTACATTTCCAATTTTGGCATTAATATTAGATAAATTCAAGTCATCTTCAGGCAGTCTAAAACCATGTAAAATTTCATTTTTTTTTCTAAGCAACATCTCCTGGATTGTACGTTGATTATTTCTGGTTATATCACTTGTTGATATTGCGTCCAAAATTCTCTTTAGAAGTGACAATTCTGTTAGGGAAAATACATTTGGGTTAGCGGGTGCATCGCCTTGACCAGTAAGCCTTCCCACTGTTTTTTAAAAAAATTAATTAAATTTAAAAATTAATTAAATTTAAAAATTAATTAAATTTAAAAATTAATTAAATTTAAAAATTAATTAAATTTAAAAATTAATTAAATTTAAAAATTAATTAAATTTAAAAATTAATTAAATTTAAAAATTAATTAAATTTAAAAATTAATTAAATTTAAAAATTAATTAAATTTAAAAATTAATTAAATTTAAAAATTAATTAAATTTAAAAATTAATTAAATTTAAAAATTAATTAAATTTAAAAATTAATTAAATTTAAAAATTAATTAAATTTAAAAATTAATTAAATTTAAAAATTAATTAAATTTAAAAATTAATTAAATTTAAAAATTAATTAAATTTAAAAATTAATTAAATTTAAAAATTAATTAAATTTAAAAATTAATTAAATTTAAAAATTAATTAAATTTAAAAATTAATTAAATTTAAAAATTAATTAAATTTAAAAATTAATTAAATTTAAAAATTAATTAAATTTAAAAATTAATTAAATTTAAAAATTAATTAAATTTAAAAATTAATTAAAAATAATAAACACATATATAATTAGGTTTTAACTAGAATTGTTTGTTTATAAACTAAAAAACAACCTGATTCTTACCAATTAATTTATAAGCATTTTTAAAAAATTATTTAAAAACATAAAAAAAAACTGTAAATAATAAAGGATTTTACCTTAAATTAATTTTTTAATTAAATATTATTTTTACTTTAAAAAATAATATTTATTTAAAAATAATTTAATTTTATTTAAATTTTTATTTAAATAAAAATTAATTATTTTTATTATATTTAAATTATTTTTATTATATTTAAATTATTTTTATTATATTTAAATTATTTTTATTATATTTAAATTATTTTTATTATATTTAAATTATTTTTATTATATTTAAATTATTTTTATTATATTTAAATTATTTTTATTATATTTAAATTATTTTTATTATATTTAAATTATTTTTATTATATTTAAATTATTTTTATTATATTTAAATTATTTTTATTATATTTAAATTATTTTTATTATATTTAAATTATTTTTATTATATTTAAATTATTTTTATTATATTTAAATTATTTTTATTATATTTAAATTATTTTTATTATATTTAAATTATTTTTATTATATTTAAATTATTTTTATTATATTTAAATTATTTTTATTATATTTAAATTATTTTTATTATATTTAAATTATTTTTATTATATTTAAATTATTTTTATTATATTTAAATTATTTTTATTATATTTAAATTATATATTTTTATTTTTATTATTTAAATTATTTTTATTATATTTAAATTATTTTTATTATATTTAAATTATTTTTATTATATTTAAATTATTTTTATTATATTTAAATTATTTTTATTATATTTAAATTATTTTTATTATATTTAAATTATTTTTATTATATTTAAATTATTTTTATTATATTTAAATTATTTTTATTATATTTAAATTATTTTTATTATATTTAAATTATTTTTATTATATTTAAATTATTTTTATTATATTTAAATTATTTTTATTATATTTAAATTATTTTTATTATATTTAAATTATTTTTATTATATTTAAATTATTTTTATTATATTTAAATTATTTTTATTATATTTAAATTATTTTTAAAAATTACCGTTAATGTTGCGCATTCCAACACAAACATGTTGAATTAAACACAAAATAAAAAATAATAAAATAAACTTGAAAAAGTTTAAAATAAGCATTTTTATTAAAAACTTTTTTTATTCAAATTTCTGTAAATATTGTAATTAATACAAAAATTATTGTATTTATTTTAAATAGGTATTGTATTTTTTAACCTATTTTTCTGTAATTAAAATATTTTAAAATTATACAAAAATAAGTTTATTTTAATTTATAAAGGATTAAAATAATTAATTAAATTAGAAGGTATTATTTTCTGGAATAAATTAATTATTTTAAATTTTATAAAGAAAAAAAAGTTTTAATTGAATGTTTAAATTTAATTAATTAAGAAAAATATTTTTTTTAAATTTATTAAATTTTATAAATTTTAAATAATGTCTGTGAAAGAGTGAATGAATTTGAAAGGGCCTTTAAAATTAATCGACTATTTATTAACAGACAAATCCTTGGCCTATTTTTAATAAGTTGGCATTTTAATGCCAAAATTGACTGACTCTTTACTCAACCCAGTTAGTCAACAATAGAAATAAAAAGGAAATAAATAAAAAAAGGAAGTTGAGGAAAAGAATTGGCCTGCAAAAATTAAATTAAATTAATTCACCTGCAAAAAATTAAAAAAAAATTTTTTTCTCTCTTGTAAAAATTATTTTAGCAGGAAAATAAGTTAAATTAAATTATTCTTTACTTTAAAGGTATTATACTTTAAAATTAATTTTAAATATTATTTGTTTATTTTAAACAGAAATAGAGTGTTTTATTTGTTTTCAAGTTTATTTATTTATTTTTAGGTTTATTTAATTTAATTAAACTTTACAGTCTTTTGTACGCCTTTAAACCAACATTTATTTATTTTTGTATTTTTTAGGAAATAAAAAAGTTTATTTTTCTGTACATATAAAAAGAGAAAGAATTTAAATAAACTTGAATTTATTAAATAGACAATTTATTTTTATTATTTTAATATTAATTTAAATTAATTAAAATAAATTTATTTTTTTAATTAATTTAAATAACCCAATAGAATCAATTAAAAAAAACTTAAAACTTTAATTTTCTTTTCTTTTTACTTTTAAAATTATTTTTATTTTAACTATTTTCTTTTCTTTTTAATTTCTTTTATTTAATGTTTCAACTTTCTTTAAAAATGGCGTTCACTTTCTTTTGTCCATTGCCAAGTAGTTATTGAACCTCCAATTTTTCCATCATCTAAAGGTATTGATCTTGTTGTTGGACCTTTAAAAAAATTTAAAAAAAATATTTTTTTAAATTATTTAAAACCTTCAAAGTTGACAAGTTTAAGTGCTGGAGTCCAAAAGTTGACTGATTTGTAAGGATCCTCTTTGCTTTGAATTTCATAATAACGGTTGGGTGTTGATTTTGATTGAAAGGACTAAGATAAAAGTTTAAAAAAATAATTTAATATTTATTTTTTAATATTATTTAAAAATAATTAAAGTCTTTGTTTAACCCTTCCTTTTATTTAATTAACTAAAGGTTAATTTTGTTTAAATAAAAAAGTTTTTTTTAAACAAATTAATTTAATAAAAACAGTTTTTGGATTTTTGGGGCTTTTTTGGAAATAAAAAACCTATGGGATTTATTTTTAAAAAAATTAATTTTTTTAAAATTAATTTAAAAGAGGGAAGGACGACGCACAAGTTGTGTTAACCTCTGAAATTTATTCTTTTTTTTTTAATTTTTCTGTAAGGTAATTTTAAAAGGAGAAGGGATAAATAATTAAATAGGCCTTAAATAAATTAAAAAATAAAATTATTTAATTACAAATTCATTTTTTGGTGTGGTAGGTTTGTTCCCATTAATATCACTTTGTAATTCTCTATGAAGCTTAATACTTTCTTCACACAATTTTTTTTCTAATTGTCGGCTAGCATTGTTTATGTAGTCTACACGGGAATTATAATCATTAATATTCATTTTGATTTAAAATTATTTTTAATTTTTAATTTTATTTTTATTTAAAAAATTAAAAAAAAAATTAATTAAAAAAAAAATTAATTTAAAAAAAATTAATTTAAAAAAAATAAAATTAATTAAAAAAAAATAAAATTAATTTAAATATTAAAAAAAATAATTAATTAAAAAAAATAAAATTAATTTAAAAAAATAAAATATATTTTTTAAATATAAAATTAAATAGAAAATAAATTATTTAATCAGAAAAAATTTAAAAAATTAATTAAAAAAATTGAACAAGAAAGAACAAAGAAAAAAGTAAACATTAAATAAATAAATGAATTATTTTCCTTTCCTTTTCTTTTCTTTTTTAAATTTTTTTCTAAATTGGGAAAAGTCAGGCAATTTTATTTAATTTAACACAAAAACAGTTAAAAACAGGTTTTTGTCTTTTAATTAAATTCTAAAAAAGAAGAAAAGGAATTTTTTAAATTAATTAAACTTTTTTTTATTGAATATAAATGTATTTAAATTAATTATTAAAACATTTATTTTAAATAAATTAAATAAAGGGGGAATTTAATAGAAAAATTAATTTTAAAGTTTCTCTGCTTTACTTCTACAAAAGACCTTTTATTTAAGTTTTAATAAATAATACAATATTTATTTTAATTGATTATTTATTCAATTGAATATTACTACTATTAACTTATTTTTAATGGATAATTGACAATAATCTCATTTGAAGGGAATTTTTAAAAAATAAAATAAATTTCTTAATTCACTCAACTACAAGAAAAAATTATTTTTATATGTCTAATGAATTAAATAATTAAAATAAATTGTAAAGAGTGTGTTTAGTTAAGTCTAAAACTAATTAATTGAGTAAAACAAGGGGTTGCTTAAGTTAGGCGCACACTTATTTAATAATAAAAATAAAAGGAAAGGATTGTTTAAAATTAAAAAAGCTCAAACAGAACACTTTATTATTTTATTAATAAAATAAAATTTAAAATTAATTAATTTAATTTAATTTAATTTTTTAATTTAATTTAAAAATTTCTCTGCTTCTTATTCTTCTTTAAATTTAATTATCTCTCGTATAAAATAAATATTGGAAAATTGATTTTATTGTAAGACGATGGATGTCTATTATTAATTAATTATGGATTCAATTATAGAGTTTAACAAAAAAAGAAAAGTTTTTTTTATTAAAAGTTGCTTAGCAACTTCTCCTGTTTGTTTAAAGAAACATAAAAGTCAGTTAGAGAGAAAGTCTCTCATTTTCAATACTATTTTTTATACAATAGACTTTTGTAGAGAGTTAAAACTGCAAGCATTTTCTTAAAACTTGACTAAAACTTGAGCATAGTGTATATAGCAAAATACAAGTAAACGTGTTTTAATAATATTTTTATTTATTTATTTTTAGCTAATTTTTCTTTTAAAGAATTACTTGCAAAAAATTTTTTTTTTAATTTTTAAAAAAAATTTTTTTTTTTGCCCTTTTATTTTGCCTTTGAATTCCCTCAGTCAATAGCCTCAGCAAGTTGTTAAGTGATCGCCAACATGTGAACTCTTATTTGATTTTTTGGCTATTAAATGCATTCTCTCCCTTCTAAAAATCCATTCATTCTCCCCAAAAATTGCCTTTTAATTTTTTTTATTTAAATTTATTTATTTGGGCATTTAAATAAAAATTAAAATTTAATTTAAATAAAAATAAAAATTGCTATTAAATTCTTAAATTAATTTATTTTTCCTTTTAAAAATTATTTTCAGAAATTTTCATTTAAAAAAAGTCAAATGATTATTTCAAATTTTAAAATATTTCTTCTTTTATTTGTTGTTGTATTCTTACCTCAACATGTGAGCGTTGGAATGGAAAATCCGCCTGGTAAAGTAAAATACATTTAAATTATTAAATTAGTTTTATAAACTTGTAATTCATTTAAAGTTGTTGGATACCCTCTTCTTTACTTAAGGAAAATATTTAAAATTAAAATAAATAAAAATAAATATTTATTAATTTAATTTTTTAATTAATTAAATTTATTTTTATTAAATTAATTTAACTATTTATTTTAAATAAATTAATTTATTAAATTATTTTTATTTAATTAATTAATTAATTAAATTAATTATTTTTTAAATTAATTAATTTAATAATTTAATTATTTTAAATTAATTAATTTAATTATTCATTTATTTAAATTAATTAATTAATTAAATTTAAGATCCAAATGCAAGACATTTCTCACTTACTGAGTTGTCTTTTCTGTCTCGTATTTTAAATTCCATTACAACCGATACATTAAAAACAAATGGAAATGATATTGAACAGATTATTCGAATTAACGGAATTGAAGTATTAAATAATTTTGGGTTAGATAATGACCAATATTTAAATGCTAGTATTAACAAAGTTGTTGAGGTAATTTTATTATTTATTTTAATCTATTTAATTAATGTTTAAAAAAAAATATTTTGAAAGAAAATTTAATTGTTTTAAATTTTAAAAATTTTTTAAAGCTAATAAATCGATACAAAGCAACACTTGTTAATTATTTAAATGAATTAGCTGATCATGTAAACAATGGGTTAGATAGTCCTGAGTATGTAGCAAGTTACGAGGAAGATTATGAATTTGATGATGAAGACGGAAAAAATTGGGCAGTAGAGTTTATTAGTGAAAGAGTCATTGACCAAAGACAATTAATGTCAGATGAGAATTATGAACTATTTAAAGTTGAACTAAACATTGATTCACATTTCGGTACATTAAACAGTTTAGAGTAAGTTTTATTTAAATGTGTTTTTTAAGTTCCTTTAATTAAAAGGGTTGAGGTTTTTTAATATAATTGAAAAACACAACATGTATTTTTTATTTATGTTTTTCCCCTTCATATAAATGTATTTTTGAGCATTAAAAACAACAAAAATACATACAAAACACAAAACATATAGTAACTTGTTTCCAACTTTTTCTTTGTTGTTAAAGGTTGATTTAAACAAAGTTTATTTAATTTAAGTGTTTTGTTTGTGTGTTTTATAATAATTTAATTTTATAATTCAGTCGAGTTGAGTTGGAACAATATGTTCAGAGATTTCAAGTTCCAACACAACAAGAAAGAAATTTATTAATTTATTATAATTTATTAGCTCAAACAAACATACTAATAAATAAATATAAAAGTAACACAGATGTTTATACACAACATTTAAGAACACGCAGGTAAGTTTAAAAGAAAAAACACAAAACAAGTTGGAAAAGTTTTAAATTAATAATAAAACATTTTAGCAACCGAACATTTGTTTACCATTATTTTAATAAATTAGAACAACATCAAAATGAACTATACACTTTGCTAGCAAATTTATCAATTTATACGGAAATAAACAACCCACCTAATTTTGGTATTTATTTTTTTTAATTTAATTAAAAAATTATTTTTTAGTTTTTGTGTTAACTCCGGAGCAGCTTGGAAATGATTTAGCTCCCTTAACCGTTTTTGGGTTAGCTGATGAAGAAATACCAATTGACAATTATATTCCAATTATAACACACAATAGTAATTAATTAATTTATTTAATTAATTAATTAAATAAATTAAAACTTAATTAAATTTTTGGAAGCTTAAGGGATTAGCCTATGACTGTATTAATATTTTTAATTAATTCTTTTTTAAGTAGATGGTTAATTTAATTGTTTAATTTTAAGAACCAATAGCTTTAACAAAAAAAGGGAATGGTAGCAGTCATGTTGGTACAAGTGGATATGGAGGAAAAGGAAAAGGAGGAAGTGGACGTGGTAAGGGACGCAGTGGCCGTGGTAAACATCCGCGTGGAGGAGCGTCGCAGCCGAAGAGTCAACGCATTGGCTAGGCAACTAAATGAGAATTCAAAAAAAGAAATTTAAAAAACAAATGTTAAAAGAATTGTGTTCAGTTTAACGTTCAAACGAGTGTCCAAAAAAAGATTATTATTTTTAGAACAATTCCCAGTAAAAAAATGAAATTAAAAAAAGGGTTTATTAGTCTATGGGTGTTTTAGTTTTAACTTTAATTAATTGTTTTAATTGCTTAGAATATTAATTTAGGGTTATTTATTATTAGAAGTGAACAAAAACTCTCGTTTGAACAATAAATTGGAAACAAATTAAATTATTTACTAAACCACCCATTTCTTTATATTTAACTAACCCCTTTTACTGTTAAACCAACATTTATTTTAATTTATTTAAATTACCCTTTATTTAATTACATATACTATTTATACCTTTAAAACTCTTTAATTTAGTTTTCTTTAAAAATAGTTTTTTTCCATAATTTAAAAAAAACAAGTGCCTGACATTGTTGACCGTCAGAGCAATTACATACATTTTATAAAAATACTTGGCTTATATCCCCCAAGTTTGATATAAAGTTTATTTATTTGTTTGTTTTTAAAGTTTATTTATTTAGTGGGGGAGTATTTAAGGCTGTTAAAGTTTATTTTAAGTTTTAAATAAATTACTTAAAACGGACATTTATGTCTCTATTTTAAGTTCCTTTTATATTTTTAATTTAATTTTTTTTTCTGAAAAATTATTTTATTAATAATATTTTAGTCGTTTAATTAATTATTTATGTTCAATTTAATTAATTAAATTAGCTTAAAAATTAAAAAAATTTTTTCTTTTAAATTTAAATATAATTTCAAGGAGCTTTTTTAATTTTACTGTTTTATTGATTTTGAATTAAATAATTTAAAATAATTTAAAAAATATTTTAAAAAATTTTTTCCACCTCTAAAAATGCTTTAAGTTTTGTTTACCTTTTCTATATAAAGAAATATTTATTTGTCCTTTCCATTAAATAATAAAAATAATTGTTCATCAATCAATGCAAATAAATCAAAAATAGATGCCAAAATATATAAAAAAGGGTTTATTTTATTTGTTAAAAAATATTTAAATATTTTTGGCTTAAAGGTTCAAAGGCACGCCTAGAAAAAAAATAAGCAAAAATAAATAAAAGTTTTATTTTTTAATAAAAATAAAAGGATCAAATATGTCCTCTTTTGTTATAAAAATGTTTTTAAAAAATAGGTGCGAACGTTAAAAAAATTCCTTTAAAAAAGGGAAGAATATTTTTCGGAATTTTCTTGTCATTTTTATTAGTTAAAAAAGAATGCCATTTTTTAGAATTTTATTTAATTTAATTTTATTAATTTTAATTTTTAATATTTTTGAAGCGTTGCCGTTAAAGGTAAATTATTTAAATTTAATTAATTAATTAATTAAATAAATAAATTAATTAGATTTAATTTAATTAATTAAATAAATAAATAAACTAATTAATTAAAATAAATAAATAAATTTTTTTTTTTAATAATTAAAAAGACAAAAAGAAAATTTAAAAAATTTAAAAAAATTTAATTAATTTTTAAGGAAATTAATAACAAAAAAATAACATTAATTTTACAAGAATTTCGTCAGCAAATAATTTTATTAAATAAAAGAGGAAAAGGAAAAGAAGAGAAAAAGAAACAAATATTCTTACAAAAGGATGTAAATAATAATAAAATAAAAGAAAGTTTAAATAAACTTGGAAATAGAGAAAAAAGTTGGAAAAATGAGAGAATTTTATTGACTCCAAATATTGCAAAAAATAATAAGGAAATAGGGTATAGGTTATATCAGGTAATTAATTAATTAATTAAATACACATATTTAATAAATATCGAGGTCTAATAGACCACCAATTTAAATAAAATATTAAAAATAAAATAACTGACAATAGAGGGGTTATATTTAATTAAAAGTACAGTAATCCTTTAATAATTACAGTAAACAACTAGATTACTGTATCAGAATAATTACGGTATTTTGTTCAGAATTAATTAAATTAATCCCCCAGGTGTTCCTCTACCCTTAAAAAAGCCTTGAAAAAATAAAATTAAATAAAATTAAAATTTAAGGGCGACATAATGCTCAATATTAAACAAGCAGAATATCTCCAATCAAAATTATTTTTCCTTTTAAATAATCGAAAGCGTCGTCAAGCAATTAATTCAAAAACATTTCCAACATCTTTATGGCAAAATCGTAATGTTCCTTACACTTTTGGGAATTCTATTAGTTAATAAAAAAAATTCTTTTAACGAAAAAACCCTTTAAAAATTACAGCAGAGGACAGAAGAAAAAAAATAAAAGAAGCAATTAAATTTTGGGAAGATCAGACTTGTCTAAATTTTAATGAAGAAAAGCTTTATCAAAGGTTTAAATAATAAAAGAAAAATAAACTTTAATTGTTCAGCAATTCTTCTGATACTAGGTTGCAATTTGGAAAGGGAAATGGATGTTCTAGTTATGTTGGAAAACAGGAAGGAGATCAATATGTGTCTATTGGGGAAGATTGTGATCAGGTTATTATTTTTAAAAATTAAAGAACCTTTTTTTTGTTCATTTAATAATAATTTTTATTTTTTATTTAACTAAAATAAAATAAAATTAATTAATTAAAATAAATTTTAAAGAATTAATTAAATAAAATAAATTAAAAATTAATTAAATAAAATAAAATAAATAAGATAAATATTAAAATAAATTAAAATTAAAATTAAATTAATTAAAATAAATTAAATAAAATAAGTAAATTAATTAAAATAAAATAAAATAATTAAAATACCCATCGAATTACCTTAATTCTTTTTCTTCTTTAAATATTTAATTGAAGCCTTTTATTAATTAAATAAACTTGAATTATATTAATTTAAGTTTAATTTAATTTAATTAAAAAGAAAAAGAAATAATAAATTTTATTTTTAGTTTGGAATAATAACTCATGAAGTAGCACATGCTTTAGGCTTTTTTCATGAACAGTCAAGATGGGACAGAGATCAATTTATTAAAGTTAGTCTCGACAATATTAAAGCAGGATATGAGGATCAATTTGATAAAGTAAGTTGAATATTACAGTCAGACTCAAATGGTCAAAGGACTGTTAGAGTCTTGACTTTTAAATCTTTAAAATTATTTTTCTTCTTCTAAAAGGAATCTGAAGAAGAAAATGACAACCAACAAGTAGAGTATGATTTGGGTTCAGTTATGCACTACTCAGAATGTTAATTTTTAAAAAATGGACAAAATGCCAAGAATAATTTTTTAAATATTTTTAAGTTGCCTTCTCCTCCCCAGATGCACACAACCCTGTATTAACAGCTAAAGAACCTTTTAATCAAAAAACTATGGGACAACGCATTGCACCTAGCTTTTTAGATGTTTTGTTAATGAATAAACGCTACATGTGTTTGGGTTGTTTTTTGAATAAATTTAAATTAATTAAAATTAATTAATTAATTAAATTAATTAATTAAATAATTAATTTAATAAATAAATTAATTAATATTAATTAATTAAATAAATTAATTAATTAATATTAATTAATTAAATAAATAAATAATTAATTTAATTAATTCTTTAAAATTCGAGATGACTGCAGGGCCAGCAATTTAGTGTGCAAAAATGGAGGTTTTCTTAAACCAAAGGATTGTAGTCAGTGTATTTGCCCTTGGGGTTTTGGAGGCAAACTGTGTGATGAGAGAAAGCAAAGCTTTGGGAAGGGATCAGACTGTGGGGAAACAATACAGGTACTTATTAATTTAATAAATAAACTTGGGCCTATCAAGTAGATATTTTGCGGACCAAAAAATTTTTGCGGACAACATTTTGCGCATTTTATTTTTTTTTGTTATTTAAATAATAACGGAAATTAAAATAATTAAATAATAAATGAAAAATTAAACATATTTTAATTAATTAAAATATTTTATTTTTTAATAAAAAAAATAATTATTTAAATTAATTTATTTAAATTATTTTTTCATCTATTATATTAATTTGACCATTTAAATTAATTTCACAATTCCAAACCAATGCCTAAAAAAATTAATTAATTTAATTTTTAAATTATTTAACAACCTCAAATCGATGGCCTATAGTTCCATGGGTGTTTAATTTTCTATAAAATTTGGTTTGCAATTTTTTGGTTAATGTCTTGCCCTGCCCCTATAATTTAAAAATTTTTATTTATTTTTTATTTTAATTAATAATTTATTTAATTATTTTCTAAAAGGTACATTTGAGTCTCCTTATATTTTTAAAGCTTTTATTTTATTTAAATTTACCAACCTCTATAACAAAAAGAATATCTTGCCGACCTCCCCTCCTTGTAGGCTCTATACCCACAGTATCCCAAATTGCTGAATAATTTCTGGCATACTGTTCATTTTCTTTAATTAATTCTAAATCACTCCCAGCAATGTGTAGACTACTAAAAAAAATTTTTTTAATTTTTAGGATTTTTTAATTAAAAGAAAAAATTACGAAAATTCCTGTAAGGGTTTGCTTTTTAATAATATTTGGTATTTACAATTTGTGAAAAGCTTTATTGTTCTTTGGGAGGTTGGGAAGCGAGAACCATCTTGCTTAAATGTAGTAATGGCACCTTCATTTTCTGCATTTCTAAATTTTAAAATTTTCTAGGGACATTAGAGTCTTAAATTAAAATTTTTAATTTTAATGGACATTAGAGTCTTGAATTAGAAATTTTTATTTTAATGGACAGTAGAGTCTTGAAACTTTTTTGAGTTATTTTTTGGAAAGAGCAATCTCTCTGTCAGTATAAAAATAAAAAGAAATAATCAAACCTAAAGGATATTGTCAATTCAAATGTTTTGGAAACATTTAAAGCATTTTGTTGTTTCCCAACATTACAAATATTTGTTTGTTGAATATCAACTGTCATTATTTAAATAAAAATATTTTTTTCAGAAGACGCCAACTACTTTTTTAAAAATTCTTTTAGGATAAAATAATGACAGATTTCCCTATAGTTTTCACTCGACTGCATTCCAGTCGATGAGTGTTCTTTTTAGCCATTTTTACAATTATAGGCATGCCAAACATATTAGCAGTAGCAGTAGAAATGGCTGAAAATAAAATAAAAAAGAGAAAATAAAAAAATGCCTAAACAACGAGAGAAAGTGTAAATAAAGGCTTTATTTATTTAGTTTAAGCTTTGAAAAATTAGAGAAAAAGAGAAATATAAGCATTATTTATTGACTGCTTATGCTCTTTATTTAATATAAAAGAAAATAGAAAAATAAGGAGAATAAAAGGGAAATTTATTTAAATTAATTTAATTAAGCTTACCTTTAATTAATTTATTTTTTAGACTTTAAATGAATGGAATGAACTTTATGGAATTATTGGCAATGAAAATACTGATTTACATTTATTTAGTTATTGCCATTGGCATTTAAAGGCACCTAAAGGAAATTTAATTGAATTAGAAATAATTAAACTTGGATCAGACTCTAGTTGTCACGATGCTTGTTTTTATGGAAATGTTGAGTTTAAAGTGAGAGGAGATTTTAAAAGGACTGGAATAAGGTAAAGTGGATAAATTGAAATAATTTTAAGGTTGAAATTTCTTAAATATTGAAAGTCGAAAAATTCGAAAAGTCGAAAGATTCGAAAATTCGAAAAATTCGAAAAGTCGAAAGATTCGAAAATTCGAAAAATTCGAAAAGTCGAAAGATTCGAATTTCGAATAATTCAAAAATTTTATTATTTAATTTTTTCCAAAACCTTTTCTCATTAAATAATTTAATTAAATAAATATTCACAGAATGTGTTGTCAGTCAGATTTACCTCCTCAAGGTTTAAGGCTTCTATCTGAAACAAATCTGGTAGTTCTAAGTTTGTATTCAAGGAAAGGTATTCAAACAGTTAATCTCAGACACAGATTTATTAAAAGTAAGAAAATTAAATTTTTTAAATTAAAAAAATTAATTAATTAATTTTAAGCTTTTAAAGAAGACTGAACATTTTGTTTAAAAAGTATTTTCTAAATTCCTTTATTTAATTTTGTATATACTGTAGATTATTTTATTAAATAAAATGGCATTCTTTTAATTTATTTGGTTATATTAAAATAATAATATTTAATTAATTTCCTTTAAAAATAAATAAATAACACAAAAAAAGGATTAATTTAAATAATTATTTTAATTAAAAGAATATAAAAATTTCCGTTTTTTTAATATTAAATAAATTGTGTATAAATTAAATAATATATTTATTTATTTATTTATTTAAAATTAAATTTTATAAATTAAAAAAAAAATTTTTATTTTTTCGATGGATATTTACTTCTTTAAACCAAAAGAATACCAACATTTATATAATTGTAATTTATACAAAATTGAAGATATTCCTTTAGACAAAAGACAACACTTATTTTTTGGTTTAATTTTTATTCAATTATTTTTCCTTTTCCAAGTTTTATTTTTTCTTTTTCAAGTTTATTTTCTTTTTTTTTAAAGTTTTTATATTTTCTCTGCATTATTGCAATAGCCAAACATTTGCAAAATTCTTGTTATAAAATTATGTTTTATATTGGAATTAATGATATTTTGTGTTTATTTATTTGTGGTTTATTAACTGGAATTTTAGGTCTTTTTTTTTAAATTATTTAATTAATTAAATTAAAATAAGAGTCTTTTTAAGGCCATTTTTATTTCTTTAGCTTTTTTCTAAAAATAAAATAAATATTTAAATAAATTAATTAAATACTAAAAAGGGTGCTTTAAACACTAAACAATTAAAAATTTAATATTAAGTAAAAAAAACATTTTTTGTAATTTAAATAAAAAGTTGGATTTTAGTTAATTAATCAATCCTTTTATTTCTTTTATTTTTTTTAATTTTTTTATAAAATTATAATAAAAAATATTTTTTTAATAATAAATTAATTAAATAGTATGTATCTGTGTGATTGTCTTGAATTAATTTTTATTTAATTAAATTAAAAAAAGGGTAATTTAAAAAATTATTTTATTCCCTTATCAAAGGAAATAAAAAAAATATTTAATTTATTTAAATTAAAAAATTAAAAATTATTTAAAATGCTTTAAATAATTAAAAAAAAACATAAATTAATTTTAAGCATTAAAAGGAGCCGTTTTTTGTTCATATCCAAATTTAATTTATATTGCTGGAATGGCTGCATGTGGTAAACAATAGAAATAAGTTTCAAGTTTATTTATTTTTTGTTTCAAGTTTTTTGGTATAATGAAACATTTTCTGCTATTTTATTAGCTTTAAATCGTTGTGTTGAAATTTCAATGCCATCAATTGGGGAAAAATTATTTTTTGGTTACAAAACTTGGATATGGATGTTTTTACCTTTTTCTTATGGAATTATTTTTGGACCAACATTTAAGCCTGTTTTATTTAGTGGAATTTTGTTTTCTTGGTTTTATAATCCACATATTGGATATATTGATGATTTTGGGGTTAATGTAATTATTTTTATTTTTTTTATTTAATTAAAAATTAAGCTTTAAAATATTCTTAACACTTTAGATTTAAATAATATGTCTAAGGATTTTATTTTTTTAATTAATTAATAAAAAGGGAGTTAATTTTGATTTAGACCTATTTATTTATTAAACCCCTAATTAATTGTATTTATTTTAAATAATTTAAACTAATTTTTAAATTAAATTATTTATACATTTAAGTTCATTAAAATGAGCCTTGGAACTTATTTATTGTTTTTTAAATTTTTTATACCCTTTAGACAATTTTGGAATAAACTCTAGTTTTGTCCTAACTCTCTACTACTTTTAGTTGGTTTTATTAAGGCAAAATAAAAAATGAATTTAAATAAAATATATAATTAAATCAAACACTCCCTTTTCTATTTAATAATTAATTTAATTAATTTAAAGTATGACAATCCAATGGTTAGCTTTAATAACTTCCTTGTTGTTACCTTATTTCCTGCTTCTTACCTTCTTTTTATTATAATTTTATTATTTAAAAAATCTTCAGTATCAGCATTAAAATCAACTAGTCGAACACAGAAAAAGGCTTAAAAAATTAATTTTAATTTAAATTATTTTTTCTTTCTAACCAGATATTTATTCAAGTAATGCTTATTAGTTCAATTAATATAATTGCTGCAATTATTTATGTTTATATGCAGGTAATTGTTTAATTTATTAATAGAAGAACTGGCTCTTCTATTCTAATATTTTGTTAAATATTTAAGGGTTTCTATTAGAAAGGGTTCTTTTATTAGAAATTGAGTAAAAGATACTTAAGGGGGTTCTTCAATTAAGTACCCTTACATTTGAGAGGGTTCTTCTATTAAATAGTGACATTCCAATCAGGGGGTTCTTCTATTAATTAATTTAATTAATTCAAAGTTTGTACGTATTAATGAATATATAATATACACTGGTATGTTTGGCTGGTTTTTTGCTCATGGATTAAAGCCAATAGTTTACCTTTCATTAAATAATACAATACAACGCGATGTTCTAAAAATTCTTTGCTTAGTTTATTTAATTAAAGTTTTTAAAATAAATAAACTTTTTTTTCTTTTAAAAGTCTCGTTTAAATAAAATAGCAGCAACAACAATGCAAATGAATGTTTTAGGGACAACACAAAATAATTTAAAAAATCAAACAAAATGTTTAAATCAATCAACAAAAATAGTAACAAAAAATGAAGATGTTTTTTAATTAAAAAAAAATTATTTTTTTTAATTAAATTTATTTTATTAGAAAAATAATTGACTGAAAATTTTATTTTATTATTATAGACAATTTAATTAAATTTTAAAATAAAATTTAATTTAAATAAAAAAAAATTTTTTTAATTAATAAAATGTTAGGTAGCTGTCCGGACATTTCGGTACAAAAATTTCAGAATTTTAGTCTTTATTAAATAAAATATATAATTAAAAGAACAATTTCTATATAACTGTCTGCAGTTTAATTTAATTTCTTTTAATTAATAATATTATTACCTGTAGGTATAAATTAAATCCTCAAACCCTTTTAATGTAATATATTAAAGAAAAATTAATTTAAATTAAAACAAAATATTTTTAAAAATAAAAGAGTGGTTGAAGGTGTTGCGCATATATTTACATAACAAATAAATTCTCAAGGGAAAATAAATCTTATAAAGTTTGAATAGTTCAAATAAATGTAATGTTATTGTTAAGTCCCAAAATTACTAAAAAAAACTAAAATAGAAAGGGAAAAGATTTAATAATTAATTAAATTAAATAAAAAAGAATATACCAAAAATAAATAAAAAATAAATTATTAGAGTTTATACTATAAAATAAATTAATTTAGATTTGTTTTCAGTAACTAAAACACAAAATTATTTTTCTGTTGTGTTTAATCCTTATTTCCAAATAAAACTAAAAATCAAAAGAAAAAAATTAAATAAATAAATAAATATTGCAAAAATTGTCTCTGTCAACTTAATTTAAAAATAAAAATGCAAAATATTAATGGAATAAAAAAATAAAATAAATAAAGGTTTCGTAAGTATTTTGCTCTAAAAATTTTATTTTTTACCCAAACAAAAATATTATTAATAAATAAATATGTAAATAATGTTTGTTAAGGTTGTATATAAATAGGCAAAGAAATAATCATTTATTATTATTTATTTTATTTTTAATTAATTTTAAATATTATTTTTTAAATAAAAATAATTAAATCTCTTCTTTAATAAATAATAAATATTTTATTAATATTTATATATTTTTTTAAAAATTATTTTTAATTAAAATATACATAAGTAAGTAGCAATGATAAAAAAGTAATATTTTGTGAAGTGCAGAAACTGAAGGAAAACAATAAAAATAAACTTGTTTTACAAAGTTGCGTATTTAAGTTCACAAACTTAAGAAAAAGTTTCTTTCCTTTTCTTTTAACATTTTCAAGTTTTAAGTTTGTAAAACAACAACAACAAGTTTTATTAATTAAATATAAATTATTTAGAATTTTCTTTTTAGATTAAATATTAAAAATAATTAAATATTAATTAATTATGAAATTCCAAGTTTTAATTGTTGCTTTAATTTTTGGATTATTTATTCAATATAACGGTTAAAAAATATTTTTTTTTAATATTTAAAATATCGGTTTTCAGATGCTAAAGTAAAATGCTATTTAGGCTATCAAGGTAATTTTTTATTAAAAATTAAATTAAAAAAAAAATGAATAAAATTGTAAAAAAAATATAAAATTTTTTTAAGGCAAAACATGTACTGGTGATATTTGCTACATAACTTTTGATAGTAATTAATCAAGTTTTTTTAATTAAAAATTAAATATATATTTAAAACTAATTTAATTGTTTTTAACAGAAGGTACGGCTGCAGGGCGTGGCTGCGCTGAAGCAACATATTGCGATTTTTTTAAGGGATTAAAATGTTGTAAATGTACGACAAACATGTGTAATGTAGTAGCTACAAAATGTTAATTCTCAATAGAAAAGAAGAATTTTGTTTAGTTTAAAAAATTCTTTTTTTAATATTTTCCTTTTATTAAATAATATTTAGATAAATAAAAATTCCTTTCATTTTTTTAAAGAAATTTTAAAATTAATAAAGTTATAAATTTAAATAAATGAATTAATTAATTAAAATAATTAAATTAATTTAAATTTAATTTAAATATTAAAAATAGTTAAATTAATTAATATTATTTAATTAATAAATAAAATAAATTAAATTAATTCTTAAGAATAAAAAAAAATTATAAACTTTTTAATTTTTAAAATAAAACTAATTTTATTATTTATTTATTAAATTTTAGTTTATATTTTTAAATAAAGTTTAAAAAAAGTTATGATTAAAATAAGCAAATGTAAGCAAAGTTAAAGACAAAGGCAGAGAGCGCAGAGTAACTTAACTTTCTCTTTTAATTTAACCAGGTTGATTATTTTCTTTTCTTTTTTTTTATTTTATTTAAATTAATTAATAATTTATTTTTTAAATAATTTAAAAAAATTTTTTTTTATTTATTTTATATTAATTAATTTATTAAATTATATTAATTAAATTAAATTAATTACACCCATTTTCTCCATACTTTTTAATTCTATACCCAAAATAGTTTACGTGATGACTTGTTCTATAAAACCTTTTTAAACAAATTAATTAAATTAATTGTTTAATTAAATTATACCAAAGGGAATTACTACAATTATCATCATCTTCATCCATATTATCACAAACAATAAAATTAGGTTCTTCTTCTCCACCTCCATCAACTACAACTATATCCATTCCATTATTATACCATATCTATTTAAATTAAAATTAAATTAAATTAAAGGTTAAGGTTAAAAGGTTTAGAGCCTGAACTAATAAAATATATCAAACAAATATTTTTTTAGAATATTTTAAACCAAGCAAAAGTCAATAGGTATAGACTAAAATAACCTTTAAATGTCTGTGCCCTGTATTTACAGAGGCAATTGAATTTATTAATTAAGAACCCAAATTGGATTATGTTCCCTACCCTACTTCAATTTTTGGAATGATTTAATTGATTTTAATATTATTTTGGGGTGAGGGAATCTGTTAGGTTCTCTACTACTACTACATACATTTTAAAATTTAAATAAATAAATTAATTTAATTAAATGGGGGGTATTTTCAATTAATTAATTTATTTATTTATTTAAAAATAAATAAATAAATTAACCTCAGTCATATAATGTTGATATCCCTCAAAATAACGCATAGGCAAGTGCACAATCACATCACGTTGATTAACTACACGATAATTATAATAAGGAAGCTAAAAATAATTGAAAAAATATTTAAATTATTTTATTTAAAAATTAGTGGAAAAAGATTTAAAAATTAAATTAACAACCATTTGGTCAATAACGGCAGCCCAAACCCAGTCGCCTGTTCTAGGCTGTCCTAAAGTTAATAATTTAATATTTTGAGCTGAAATTAGTCCTGTTGAACAAATTTCTGATGCAGCAAGGGATGCTAGAGCACCTCCTAATGAATGGCCTGTTACCTTAAAATTTTATTTTATTTTTAATTTCAATTATTTAATTAATTTAATTAAAATCAAATTAATTTAATTTTAATTTAATTAATTAATTTAATTTTAATTTAATTAATTAATTAATTTAATAAATAAATTAAATTAAATTAATTAATTAATTAAAATTAATTTAATTTACCCAAAGCTCATAATCCGTATAATTTTTAATTAAATTCAAAACTGAATTTATTAGTCCTTCAGAACTTAATTGTTGATATATTTCATAAAAATAGGTTGCTACCTTTAAATATATTTAATTTAAAAAAATAATAATTTTTAAATATTTACCTTCCCTCCAGTAGGCCAATCTGTTTGTTTTGTAAAAACAATTTCAGAACTTTCCAGCATTAATTGAGTAAAAGAATTTGTTCCACTAAAAGAAAAATAAATAATTTTTAATTAATATTAATTTTTTAATTTTTATTTTAATTAAAACAAAAGCACCGAAATGATAAAATTATTGCTTGGTCATCATGTGAGAGAGCAATGAAGCCTGAACATGTTTGGCTTTGATGTCCATTACAATAAACTTCTGTTACATTATAAAGCTTAAATACAAAGAATGTTGGGAGTAAATGTTTTTGTTGTTTGTTTTAATGTTTTGTTTGTTTCCTTTAATGTTTTCAAGTTTTTAGTTAAAGTTTATTTAAACTTTCCGGAAACATTTAGTTTCCGGAAATGTTTAAATAAACCTAAGCTTATAAAAATAAACTTGGTGCATAGTCGATTCCGGAAAACTTGTTTTCCGGTTTTTAAACTAAACATGTATTTGTTTTAATGTTTTTACTTTTTATTTAATTGTTTGTTATTTTATTGTTTTATTATATTAAAGTTTATTTAAAAATATTTCTAATACCTCTGCATTTTTAAATGTTTTATTTAAACATGAAAGAATATTTTCTTCATCAGCATAGGCTGCTGCAGACAAAGGAAAAAATTTATTACGAGTCAAATAATTATTAAATTGATATTTTTTTAATTTTACAGGCAATTTTGGTTCATTCTTCACCTTAAATTTTATTTTTATACTTATTTTATTTTATAATGAAAATTTCAAATTAATTTTTAGAAAATAAATTTATTTATTAACAGACTCAAAATGTCTAAAAAATTAAGGTTTAGACATAAGACTATTAAATAAATTTAAATTTGTTTATTTACCTTATTTTTATTTAATTTTCTATTATAATTTTGATTTAATTTATTAAATAAAATTTTTGAGTTAATTTGAATTTCTTTAAAAAATAAAATAGAAGAATTATCATTTTGTTGTTTTTTAATTATTTCTGAATTTAAATGTGTTGAATAATTTGAATAAATATTAAAACAATTCAAATAATAAATATTAAAATTTAATAAAAAATAAATAAAAAATAAAAACATTTTTAAAATTTAATAAATTAAAAAATGAGTAATAAACTTAAATTTATTGAATATTTTCTTATCAGTAAAAAATGATAAATTTTAAGGATTATTAAATAAAAATTATTTTTAATTTAATATTTATTAATTTTTAAAAATATTTTAAAAATTATTTTTAATTTATTTAATTAATTAAAATTATTACTTAATTAAATATTAATTTATTTAATTAATTAATTATTTATTTATTTAAAACAAAAATGTTTACAAGGGTTAGCTTTATTTATATTTCACAAAAAAATTTTAAAAAAATTTCATTTCAATTTATTATTAATAGAATATTATTAATTGATACAAAAGGAATTGTTTTTAATAATATCCTCATTATTTAGGTTTATTACAATCATCTTTAAAACAACAATCAGTAGTACCGCCACATTGATCTTTGTTAGGTAAACATTTATAGAATACATTTCCTTTAAAAAAATTGTTTTAATTAATTAATTAATTTAAAGTAGTAGTATATCTGTAGATAATTATTTAAATTCTCTGGTTATTTAATTCCTAATTTTCTTCTTTTCCTTTTGTAACTACAAATGGTCAAAGACATAAGGGTCAACTTGTAGCAAAAGGACTAAATAAAAGTGTGTGAGAGATATTAATTTTTAAAATTTTTATTTCCATTAAATATTTTTAAAAAATCATTTTTTTAGTTTCCCTTGACCATTTGTAGGAGAAAAAAATAAAAAAATAAATAAGTTTAATTAATTTAAAAATACCATTCATTCTTGTAGTGGAGCAGCCTACCGACACTTCGGTGCATTTTACTTGTCCTTTTGTAGATAAAATTAATTAAAAATGGGTTAATTAATTTTTATTATTTTTTAAGGATTTAATTGAATTAATTTAATTATTTTAATTAATTTAAAAAAAATATTTTTTTTAATTAAAAAAAATTTTAAAAAAATTCATTTTCTTCTTTAAATTAAAAAAAAATATTTTTTTAAATTTAAATTAAAATTTTTTTTTTAAAATTAAATACTTGTTAATGTATTCATTCCATACAAACACGAATTTACTGTTGCATTTGCAATAACTTGAAAAATAATTTTTATTTTTTTAATTAAATAAGCTTACTTAAATTATCGATAATTAAAAGGGAAATAAACATAAAAATTAAATAAATTTGGAATTTCATTAAATTCTAAATAAATAATTATTTTAATTAATTAAATAAAATAAAAAGGAATTTTTTTTTAATTTTTTTAAATTAAATAAATTCCAAAAATATGCCTTAAACACAACTTAAGTAATAAAAAAAATTAATATGTGTAAACAAATAAATTAAATTTAAATAAATTTAAAATTATAAATATTTAGTTGACACATGTGATTTTTATTTAATTTTTTTCTTTCTCTTTATAATAAGTTTATTATTTTTAGAATTTAATAAATTGATGGTAATAAACGTGGAGATTATTATAAAAATTTTTATTAATTTTTAATTCCTTAATTTAATTTTTGGTAATTTTATTTAATTATTAATTATACAAATTAAAATGTTTTAATTAAGAAAAGTTAAATTTAAAATTTTTAATAATTTTTATTTTATTTTATTTTTACAAAATAAAGTGTTAATTAATTAAAAATAAAATTTGTTTTAATTATTATAAATTTATTTTAATTAATTTAATTTAAAAATGTATTTTTAAAATAAATAATTTAAATAAAAATTAAAATAATAAAAAGTTTATTTTAATCATAACTTTTTTTAAACTTTATTTAAAAATATGAACTAAACTTTATTAAATAAATAATAAAATTAGATTTATTTTAAAAATTAAAATGTTTATAAAATTTAAATAAATTTTAAAAAAATATTTAAAAAATTGTAATTTTAATTAATTATTTTATTTTATATTAAAAAAATTAATTTTTAAAAATATTTAAATATTAAATAATTTTGAATTAATTCTCAAAATATATTTATTTTTAAATATATGAATCACAATAAGAAGCATTAGCCACAACTTTAATAAAATTACATGCATATTGATGACAAACACAACATTTTGTTGGGTTTCTATTTCCAAATATTTTTCTGTCTAAATCAGTTGTGCAAAGGTTTGGATTGGCTGTACAGGCCCTTGTATAATCCTTTTCTATAATTATTATTAATTTTAATTTTTACCAAAATGACATTTTTATATTTTGAAAAAATTAAAAAAAAATTTATTTTTTAATCCTTTTGGATTTAAAATATTTAATTTAATTTAAAAATAAATAAATAAATTTATTTTATATTTACCTTTATGATTGAAAAAAGCAATAAAACAATAAGGTTTAAATTGTGGGCATCTTCGTAGATTTGCTGTTTTTAATTTAATTTTTAAAATATTTAATTTAAATAAAATTAATTATTTTTCATTTTTATTTTCCTTTAAAAAATAAAAAAAAACAAATATTAAATAAAAAATAAAAAATAAATTAATTTTCTTACAAGGCCCAGCAAAGTAACATGCACGGGGACGGTTATCTTTAAAACTTTTTTATTAAATATTTAAAGTTTTAATTTATTTAAAGAAAAGATAAACTTAAGTAAAATAAATAAACCTTTTAAAGCATTTTCAGAATTAAGCATATTCAAGTTTTTATTAATTTCTGTGTTTGTTTCGACTTTATTGCCTTCACTATATTTTTTAAATATTATTTGAATAAAAAATATTAAGAAGAAAATTTTAAATTTCATTAAAAATATTTTTTAAATTAAATTTCTAAAATTTAAAGGATTTTTTGGTTTATTAAATTAATTAAATAAATAAATAATATAAAGGAGAATTGAATTAATTTAAATAATTAATATAAGAAATTAATTTAAATTAAATTAATTTAAATAAATAATAAAATGATAGCAGTATTTAAATCCTTTAAAATAAATATTTATTTAAAGAAAATATTTATTTAATTAATTAAATGTTGAGAATTAATTAAATTTAAACAATATAATTATTTGAACAGTAATATTAAATTTCTAAAAAAGGAATTAATTTTTATTTAATTAATTTTTGAAATAAAATATTAGATTTAAAATAAATTAGTTAATTAAAATAATATTTAATTTGCAAATATATTTATTTTAAATATTAATTTTTATTTCCATTTTAAAATTAAATATAATTTAAAATATTAAATAAATTAATTTTTAATTATTTTTTAATTAAATGTTAGAACAATAATTTACCAATACAATTTTTAAGGAATTTCTTTTAAGTATGAATCCTTCCTTAATTAAATAATATTTAATTGCTTCTCCTTTATAAAAATGCTTAATTATTCAATTGATGTATTTTTAAAAGCAACTTGACGAAAAAGTTTTATTTTTCTTTTAAAGCAAAAATATATAAAGCTTAATTAAACTTATTGGTCTTTTATTTTTAATTAATTAATTAAAAAACGAAGCAATAAAAATTAAATTTCATTTAATTATAAAATTGCAATAGGGTCAAAGTGTTTAATTAAATAAATTGGTTTAAATCAAAAGGTCCTTTATACTGGCCTTTCTTTTTTTTAAGTAGACTATTAATTTATTTAAGATTTAAAAATATATTTATTTATTCAATTAAAATTATAAAATTGGTACAATTTTATTTAAACGTTTAGAAACAAAAGTTCTGTAGGGTTTGTTAGTTAAAATACAAATAATTGGATTAAATAAAGGTATTTGATGTTGAAAGATAGATAAACTATATTGTAAATAAAATAAATTTGGATATATTTCTGATGTTTTGTTATTATCATTATTAGTAGAAATATTAATAAAACTAATAAAACATGCAGTTGAAATAAAGCAAATAAATGGAACAATTGCCTTAAAATT
Organism: Meloidogyne exigua; assembly: GCA_018905775.1. Classification (NCBI taxonomy): domain Eukaryota; kingdom Metazoa; phylum Nematoda; class Chromadorea; order Rhabditida; family Meloidogynidae; genus Meloidogyne; species Meloidogyne exigua. The sequence goes on from JAGUQR010000013.1 coordinate 550,948, forward strand.
TAAATTAAAGTTTATTTATTTATATAATTTAAATTAAAGTTTATTTATTTATATAATTTAAATTAAAGTTTATTTATTTATATAATTTAAATTAAAGTTTATTTATTTATATAATTTAAATTAAAGTTTAATTTAAAATTACCAAAATAATTAAATTTTTTGTCAATTGTTTAACATAATTCTTTAATTGAGAATCAGGAAATGCATGTTCATTAACATATTTAACCATTTTAATTCCAGTAAATGTTATAATAGAAAAAGGAATTAATGAATAAAATATTGGGAAAATGTTAGCAAATAATTGATATAAAATACTTGTCTATAAATTAAAAAATTAAGTTTATATTAATACTACAGAATAGATACATATGTATGTATTTTATATAAACACCAAATTTTAAGGAAAACATTATAAACATAAAATGTTTACGGAAAACACAAACTTTTTTCCGGAAAATTAACATAAAACATTACAGAAACTTTCCGGAAAATAAATAAAATAAAACCTTCAGAATATATTTTTAAGAAAAAACTTTTTTCCGGAAAATTAACATAAAACATTACAGAAACTTTCCGAAAAATAAATAAATAAAACACTTCCGGAATATATGTTTAAAAAAAATTAATTTAGAAATTAGAAGCATATGTGGAAATGTTTAAATCAGAAAAGGGTTTATAATATAGCAGATTTAGTGTAAAATTAATTTTAAAAACATACTACTTTGCATGAATTAGTTATTTGAAATATTTTAATCCAACTATTATTAATTAAATAATGTTTATTTTCTACAATATTAAAATCATTATATGGCATGACATATAACATATAAATTGAATCCAATAAACCAATAAATAAAGCAATAATCATCATTAATGTATAACGCTTTAATCTAATGGTTAAATTACTTAAAATATTATTATTATTTAAAATTAATATGTAATAAACTAACTATTTTATTAATAAATATCTATAAATAAATTGTACAGCTAAACCATAAATATTAAAAAAATAAATAAATTCAGAAATAATATAATGTAAATAAAAATATATTCGATCATTTCCTATTATATAAAGTAATCCTGTTGGTATTGTATAATATATACTTCCATTGTTGTTATAAATTAAAACCTTAAATTTAAATTAAATTAAAATATATTTTAACTAACTGATTGTCCAAATATTCCAACAATTAATAAAATAATATCTAAAAGACAATTTTGAATAAGAATTTGACTATGAAAAAACATTTCATTTGGTGTTTTATATAAAATAAGCCAAATTAAAAATAAATTTAAAATAAATCCAAAAACAATACAAATCCAATAATCAGATTGGGATATTATTTCAAATAATGACATTAATATTTTTAATTAATTAATTTAATATAGGTAAGTATTTAATATTAATTAATATTTAATTAAATTAATTTAAATGTAGAGGTTGTTTATAAAATTTAAAAAAATTATTAAATTATTTGTGAGAATATTTTTTTAAATTTAAAGTTTGTGGGAAATAATAAAGTTAAAATGTAAATATTTACAACATTTTAAAAGTTTTATTTCATGAGAAAAAGTTGTTTACTTTTTTTATTAAAATATATATTTTAATTAATTTAATATTATTTTAATTAAATAAATAAAAAAAATTTTTTTTTAATTATTTAAAAAATAAAATTATAATTAATTAATTTAAATAAAATTAAAAGAAAGAAAAGAAAATAATCAGTCTGGTTAAATTAAAAGAGAAAGTTAAGTTACTCTGTGTTCTCTGCCTTTGTCTTTAACTTTGCTTACATTTGCTTATTTTAATCATAACTTTTTTTAAACTTTATTTAAAAATATAAACTAAAATTTAATAAATAAATAATAAAATTAGATTTATTTTAAAAATTAAAAAGTTTATAATTTTTTTTATTCTTAAGAATTAATTTAATTTATTTATTAATTAAATAATATTAATTAATTTAACTATTTTTAATATTTAAATTAAATTTAAATTAATTTAACTATTTTGAATAGAGGTGAAACTATAAACCTTCTTTTTTTTAATTTAATATTTACCTAATTTTCATTTTTATTTATTAAAATTATATAGAAACATTTTGCAGCATTTTCTAATTTTTCTTCTGATTTTTAGTTTTATTAAACGATAAAGACTAAAAATTAAAGTAAAGGAATTTGTGTGTTTTAATTTTGTGAACAAAATAAAATAGATTATTATATGATTTAATACAAATTACCCAATTATTTTTTATTTTATTTTATTTTTATTTAATCAAATTTATTTTTTAATTTAATATTTCTAGTATATCTACCAACATAGAACTTATTTAATTTATAATTAATTATTTCTTTGATTAATTTGTTTTAAATTTCTAAATTGCGTCTGTACAGTCTTTGTTAATATAACCTATAAATGTTTTGGGATTAAGAAAAAAAAGTCTTTTATTTTTTTAAATATTTTTATTAAATTAGTAGGTCTACTAAGAAAGATGTTTTTGCTTACTAAAATAATAAAATAGAAAATAAATAAAATTAATAAAAATTTTAAAAATTAATTCTGATGGTTATACAGTTTCTAAGCTATTTAAAAAATATTTATTATTTAAATTTGTTTTTATTTTTTTGTTTTTAAGCTCTAAATTAAATGCTTTTTTTTCTTTATATATTTTAATTAATTAATTAAAATTTAATTCAATTAATTTACATTATTTAATTTATTATTAATATTGACGTTGTTACTGCTGCTTTTAATGTTGTTAGTGTTAACCTTATTATTTTGAGTTAAAAGTTGACAAAACATTTTTCTTTTTAATTTAATTAAACTTGTTTTTGTTTGTTTAAGTACTTCATTGTTTTTAATTAAATAAACAAAAAAACTTGCTGACGAACTCATTGCAGACAAAAAGCCAAAAATATAGGTGACATATCCGGAAAACAATTTTGGGTTTTCTGTGTACTGTAAATTTGTTATAAAAATTAAAATTAAATTAAAGGTCTGTTTATTTGTGTTGTTTTTAGTTTTATTTATTTCTTTTAAAATAAATAAATAAAATTATTTAATTTATTTTCTATAGAGAAGCAAACTTGTCCTGCTGGTTATCCCTACTGTTCATTTGTTTATTATCCAAACTCTAAAGGTTTTTATTTTTTTTAATTTTTTAGACTAATTAAAAAATAAGTTAAGTTAAAAAAATTTAATATTAAATTTCCCTTTATTTTTATATATATGAAGATATATATTTAAATTATTACTTTATTCGGTTAATTAAATTACATTTTCGGGACATTAATAGGTAAAAAAATTATTAGAATTCTGATAAGTAAAATTCTGGTTTTTATTTATCAGAATTCTAATATTTTTTAATTCTCCGCTAAATTCTTCTCGTAAAATTAGGTGTCTAAATTAGGTTACATTTAACCATTAAATTACCCATCTTCCCTTTAAATTAAATATTTATTTTTATAAAAGTTAAATTTCTTTAATTTATAGAGATTGTAGACCGTGGATGTACTAATAATAAAAATTACTGCAAAGGAGTTGCAATTTCAAATGTACAGTGTAAGCTGTGTACTACCGATTATTGCAATACACATGCATAAATTATTAATTTAATTATAAAGAAGTTAATTTGGGAGAAATAAATAGAGTTTCTATTTCTTTAAAAAAAGGTCTTTCTTTGGGTAATATATTTAAATTTAAAAAATATAATATTTAATTAATTTAATTTGAATTATGATTTGTAACCATTTCCATCTGAACTTGAAATGTATTTAAAAATGTATCATCATGATTTTTATCTAAATAAACTTTTTCTCCATTTTGTGAAGGTATTTGGCTTGTTATCTAATTTTTAAAATTAGTTTAAAAAGCAATTATTATTTTACTTTGTTACAAATTGTATAACCAATTATTTGATCTCTTTGACTATATATTGAGAAACTAAAGAAAAATTAAATTAATTAAACTTTGTTAGTCTCAACTAAAAATAGTAGGGGAAATTGAGAGATTTTCTCTAACATTTTTGTCTCTCTTATTTTACGTACTTTTTCAGGCTTTATTTAATTTTTATTTTTTATTTCTGTTTAAAATCATTAATAATTGATCTTATTAAGAGGTTTAAATTATTTAAAAAAATTCACCGATATTTCCCTTCATAACCTTGTTGTCTATTTATATCCTGAAGAAAAGCACTTTCAGAAGATGGACAAAAAGCTGAGGAGTAAAGCCCTGTTTGTGCATTACAGACTGGTAAAAGGGCTAATCCACAACCAGGAAGGGAAAAAGAACCAAGCTGAAGGGATATACCATGATTGGGACCGGCAACGCCAACATAGGTGTCAACAAACTTTGTGAGACTTTAAAGAAAAGGAAAGGGACATTTGAGTATATGTGACAATTTTTTTTTAATTTTTTAATAGCTTCTTTATATTTTCTATAAACTTACGGTGCCCCCAAATCTTCCCCAGTATCAACACAACGTCCTCCTAAAATTGCCTTTCGTGAAACAGGCACTCCCAATGAATAACCAACAACATCAACTTTTAACTTTTTTAAATAAAATTTTAAATAAAAAATGTTTAAACACCTTGTTTGCCTGTATAACGTCTAATAGCAACAATTAATGCTCTAACCTATTTTATTTAAATTTTTAATTTTATTTTTATTTAAATATATCTACCAATTTTATGTAATGACATTTCATTGAATATTGGGCCCATCTGTTAAATTTTAATTTTAAAATCAATTAATTAAATAAATAAATTAATTAAATCAATTAATTTAATTTATTTATTTAATTCATTTACTTATAATTATTTAATTGATTTAATTATTTAATTAATTTAATTTACTGTAAAGGATTTCCTTCATCTCCATTAGCATAAGTAGTTCCATAAAGTTCAGCAAATGAATAACCTTGTTGACTATAATTTATTTTAAAAATTAATTTAACTATTAAAGGAAAATTAACTGAAAATAATCTGCAGCATTTTTCATTTTATCCCATGCTCTATTAGAAACACCTATTTTATTTAAATTGTTTTTTAAAATTTAAATATATTTAACCATGAACAAAAATTACAGGTTGGTGTTTAATCTGTTCTCCTGGTTCGTTTCTACCACCAAATGAACCCCAAAATCCAAGGTCTTTTCTAAACTTATTAAATTAATTTTTACAAATTATGTATTTACATTTCCTCTCTTTTAAAATTATTTAAATTATTCCAAGTTTAATTAAACTTTTTTTAGTAAATTAAAGCCCTGACAATAAAGAAATTTTAGAATATTAATTATTCGATTTATTTATGTCCTAAATTAAATAAAATAGAAGTTCAGGGTTCTAATAATAATTACTATATTTTTAAATAATTTTCCTAAACTAAAGAAAGGCGTTAATTTAAAGAGAAAATTCGTTTAGAAATTACTAGTATTTTTTTAGATTTTTAAATTTTAAAAATTAAATTTTTAAAAATATTTGTTTATTTTTATTATTAAATAAACAAAAAATAAAACCTTTCTAAATGAGCCTTAACATCATCACCATAATTTTCCGCTAACCATTTTGCAAAATCTGGGCTAAATTCACCTTCTACCAAATTAATTAAATAAAGGAGAAAATAAAAAATAAATAAATGTAAAAATTTGTTTTTTAAATTATTTTCGCTTTTTTTCATTTGAAAAAAATTTATTTATTTATTTATTTTTATTTTTGTGGTTTAATACTTTCTTTTTCAACAGCAAAGGGTAGTAAAAGACAGGATTTTGTTTGGTAAAAGAATTAAAGAATTTATCCATGAAAATAAAAAATAATATTTCTATTAAAATCTTTTATTTTTTCTCTCATCCTTTTTCGCTACATTTATTTTATTTTTGTTACAGAAAATTAAACAATTCCCCCCTCTCTCAATAAATATATGTATATTAATCTTTTTTATGTAAACAAGTTTTATTTAAATTATTTCAAGTTTTAAGGGTAGAGGAAAAAAGAAGAGGAAAAACAACGGAAATTAATTATTTTTAAAAATTAAAATAAAATTTTAATTAAAAAATTAATTTTTTAATTTTATTTGAATAAATACAAGGAAAACCTTTAAATGTATAAATAAGAGGAAAAGAAAGTTTTATTAAAAAAAATTATTTTTTTTTAATTAATTTAATTAATTGTATGCTTTATTTTTTAAATTAAATTCTAACTAATTTTAAATTAAATTAATTAATTTAATTAAATAAATATAACGATGATTCATTTAAATTAATAAACAAAAATTCTCTCTATATAATTATGTATAAATACACATAATTAATTAATTTAATTAAATAGCTTTATTTTAATAGTAAAAATTTAATTAGTTATACAAAGCTTTTTAAAATATTTATTTCAATTAACTTTTAATTAATAAAAAGCTCTGCTTTAAAATAAAATATTTATCTAAATATATAGGTAATTAATTAATTAATTAAAATTCTAAGTAATATGTACATTGTATCTTCAATTTATTTTTTCATTTACTAAAATATTTCTTTTAACCCTTAGTTCTTTTTAGGTAAGAAATTTTTGTCTAATGCATAACAAGTACCACAACACTGCTTTATAAATGTGTTTTTTAATACTGAAGGTTTTGCCTTAAATTTAAAAGAAATTTTAATTAATTAATTCATTCTTTTACCTTGCATAAATTTGAAAGTAATTTACATCTCTTTGAATCAGACTTATCCACACAAGCTGAAAATTTAGAATATATTAGAATGATAAAATATGTTTGTTTATACGAGTTGGATTTTGTCCGTTCTCGTAAAGCATTGGTGGAGTAGATTTTTGTGTTGTAGTTGTTGTAGGTGTTGTTGTGGGAGTTGTAGAGGGAGTTGTAGGTGTTGTGGGTGTTGTGGGAGTTGTAGGAGTTGTTGAGGGTGTTGTAGGAGTTGTGGGAGCCGTTGTGGGTGTTATTGGCGTTGTGGGTGTTGTAGGTGTCGTGGGAGTTGTTGAGGGAGTTGTAGGTGTTGTTGATGGAGTTGTTGGTGTTGTAGAAGGAGTTGTTGGCGTTGTAGGAGTTGTTGTGGGAGTTGTAGGAGTTGTGGGAGTTGTTGAGGGTGTTGAGGGAGTTGTTGATGGAGTTGTAGGTGTTGTTGAAGGAGTTGTTGGCGTAGTCGGAGTTGTTGAGGGTGTTGTTGAGGGAATTGTTGGTGTTGTTGTAGGGGTTGTGGGAGTTGTAGGTGTTGTTGAGGGAGTTGTTGGCGTAGTCGGAGTTGTTGAGGGTGTTGTTGAGGGAGTTGTTGGTGTTGTTGTAGGGGTTGTGGGAGTTGTAGGTGTTGTTGAGGGAGTTGTTGGCGTAGTCGGAGTTGTTGAGGGTGTTGTTGAGGGAGTTGTTGGTGTTGTTGTCGGGGTTGTGGGAGTTGTAGGTGTTGTTGAAGGAGTTGTTGGCGTAGTCGGAGTTGTTGAGGGTGTTGTTGAGGGAGTTGTTGGTGTTGTTGTCGGGGTTGTGGGAGTTGTAGGTGTTGTTGAGGGAGTTGTTGAAGGAGTTGTTGGCGTAGTCGGAGTTGTTGAGGGTGTTGTTGAGGGAGTTGTTGGTGTTGTTGTCGGGGTTGTGGGAGTTGTAGGTGTTGTTGAGGGAGTTGTTGAAGGAGTTGTTGGCGTAGTCGGAGTTGTTGAGGGTGTTGTTGAGGGAGTTGTTGGTGTTGTTGTCGGGGTTGTGGGAGTTGTAGGTGTTGTTGAGGGAGTTGTTGAAGGAGTTGTTGGCGTAGTTGGAGTTGTGGTAGTTGTAGGTGTTGTATCAGAGGTATCAGTCATTCCAATTCCAACAGGCACTAAAAGTATGTAGAACATAACTATGATTTTCTTCATATTTCAGCTATTAACTTTTATTTTTACTTAATTGAGTAGATTTATTATTAATTGAATAAAATTCTCATAATGCCTAGCTATTTATTTATATGTGAAATTGAATTAAAAAATTAAAAATAAATTTTTTTTATTAAAAACATAAACAAAAACCTCATTAAAAGCAGCAAAGTAAACAATTTCTATCAAAAAAGTACTTACAGAGTACATCATCTGACTTAAGTTTTTTAAGAATATTTTTTTTAAATCCCAAAATAAGCACCGTTGTTCAAATTAAAATTTTAAACACTTTATTTATTTATTCAAATGTTTAAAACTTTTTTGACAAATTTTAGGTTAAGATATGTTTTTATTTTAATTAATTTAATAGGAAAGTCCAATAAAAATATTTTTGGCCCTACTTTAGGACATGAATCCCTTGAAGGATCATTTTTAAATTTTAAAATAAACAAAAATATAAAAATCTCACCGCACAGTTTTAATTTTAGCAAATCCACGATCTCACTTAGCAAGAAGGATCAAATTGCTAATTTACCATTTCGCATAACAGGAGAGATCGCTAACCACTACACCACGCGGCAATAAAATTTTTTCTTTTTAAAAGCTTTTTAACGTTTCAATTCCGTTGCACTTTTGAGTATTGCCAATTTATTGCTATTAACTTAAATATTATTTTTAATTTGATTAAATTCTGTGGCACTGTGGTATAGTGGTTATTCACTTAACTCGCAAAGAAAGTTAAAATGTTCAGAAGTCAAGATTTCGGTAGCGGTATTTCGGAAAATTTTGTCTAGACTTGTCTCGGCGCCGGCCTCTACTACAAACGATACATTACCAAAATGACATGTTTTACCTTATTTAACATTTTATGCTTAACATAATGACATAATCTAAATTTACACTTTGACCTGTAACTAGAGAGAACATAAATAAAGTTTGAGAAAAGAATGAGAAAAAGAAGCTTCACAATTTCATAACACTTTTTAGTGTTTCTTTAATAATTTTTTAGATTTTATACATTTTTTAAATTTAATAATTTCTAATTTTACTTAGTTTAAAGCCTATTATTTATTTTTTTAAATGTCAACATTGCCTATTTCTGCATTAATTCGTCAAGGAAATTCTTTTGGTACTGAAGATGGAATTGAAAGCGGAAAACGAAAATCAAAGGATGAATATCGCAAACAAAAAGATTTGGAGGAACAGAGAAAAGCTGGTACTGCTCCAGCAATGGTTGATGTGGAAACTGGACGAGATATAAACCCTCACATTCCTGAATTTATTGAAAAAGCTCCTTGGTATATTCCTCACAGTGGCCCTACTCTTAAGGTTTAATTTTAAACTATTTATTTTGTTACTAGTATAACGTGACTTCTTTTAATTAAAAAAAATTTTTGTTTTATATATTTTATACATTTTTGTAATTTTTAGCATCAACGACCTCAGCCTGATCGTCAAAGAGAATTTTCTTCTATTTCTGAATGGTATCCAAAGGTTTGTACTTTTATATTTTTTTTCAATTATAGAATATTTATTAAGCTCTATTAGTTATTTTTACTTGGCTTTTCAACTTAAAATTTTCTTTAATTATTTTCTTTTCTTTCTGAACATTTTTAAATAATCCCTGAATATTTTAATTTCAATTTATTAATTTAGGGAACGTCTGATCGTGTTGCATTTAAATACAGAGAGGGTGCATGTGAGAATTGTGGTGGAATGGGTCATCGTAAAAAGGATTGTTTTGAGAAGCCTCGTGTTGTCGGTGCCAAATTTTCTAACACAAATATTGCCCCAGACGACAATACTCTTCCTAAGCTTTCTCTGGATTGGGATGCTAAACGAGACCGTTGGAATGGTTATAATGCTGATGACTACAAATTTGTTGTTCAGGAATATGAGAAAATGGATGAGACAAGAAAACTTATCCGTGCCGAACAACTTAAAGGAACTGAAGAAGAAAAGACTTTGGACCAAGATGAAGATATTTATGCAGAAGATGCATCAGCTCCTGGTCAATCTATTGATATGGATTCTCGAACTCGTATTACTGTTAGAAATTTGCGTATTCGAGAAGATACAGCTAAATATTTATATAATTTGGATACTAATGGCCCATTTTATGACCCGAAAAGTCGTTCTATGCGTGAGAATCCATTTAAGGTTTTTTTAGATTTTAAAGCATTAAATATAATAATTGTAGGATATGCCAGGAAAAGAGCAAGAAGCAGCTCGTTTTGCCGGTGAAAATTTTATGCGTTTTACTGGAGAAGTTGCTGAGGCAAATGAAGCTCAGGTTTTTGCTTGGCAAGTGCGCTGTAAAGGAATCGATATTCATTCGCTTGCTGAACCGACACGCTTGGAAGCATTAAAACAAGAATTTGAACAACAGAAAGAACTAAACAAGTCAAGTGTTCAGAATGAATTGTTGGAGAAATATGGTGGAAAGGTTTGTTTTTATTTAATTTTTTTTAAAGTAAATTAATCTGATGGTAATTTAATTTAATAATTATTTGTCAATGTCTAAACAGTTTTGAAATATTTTAACATGGTTTATATTCCGTACATTAAAGCTAACAATATTTGGTAATACTCCCGTCTTACTTAAATGTATAACACCCGGGGGTTAACCTTATTAAACTCATATTAGTGACAATATTATTTTTAAGTGTTATTACAATAGATCTATGTAATAAATAAAATTAAATATATATTTTAATCTATTAAAGGAACATCTTAGTGCACTTCCAAAAGAGCTACTTCTTGCACAGTCAGAAAATTATGTTGAATACAACAGGAAAGGGAAAGTAATTAAAGGAGATGAAATTCCTGCTGTTAAGAGTAAATACGAGGAGGATGCGTATGTTTTTTTTTAATTAATATTTTAATTTTTATTAAAGATTAATAAATAATCACACTACCGTTTGGGGTTCTTATTGGCGAGATGGTCGATGGGGATATCGTTGTTGTCATCAATTTCTTCGTAACTCTTATTGTCTTGGAGAAAAAGGTATTTCTGTTGAGCAAGCAGAATTGGGGCCTTCTGGAACTAAATCTTCTGGAATTGAACAAAAATTATCAAAAACATTACTGCCTTCTAGTTCAATAAAAAATGGAATTAATAATGCAGTAGATGATGGAAGTTCTAATAAAAAAGAGGAGAAGGAAGAAGAGAAGGGCAAGGATACCAAAAGGTTAAAATTTAATTTTTGAATTTTTATAATATATTTATGATAAAAATTTTAATTTTTTTTATTTTCTTAATTTAAATATAAATATATTTTATATTTTTCTAAAAATAAGCAATGATGCAAATTCTTCGGATAATGACGAGGAAATTGAAAATGATGAAAATAGTGAAGATGATATTGAACTAGATGAAGAAGAACTTCGCAATTACGAAGAGCATTTGGAGAATGAAAATCAAAAAAGTTTGTTTTTTAATCATTTTCTTGTTTAACTAAAAAATTATTTAAGGAATGCGAGATGAAAAGCGTCGTGAAACAAAGCGAAATAAACGACGAAATAAAAAGGCAAAAGCAAAGGAAAGAAAAGATGAAAAACGTAAAAGGCGTAGGAAGAGCACTTCTTCCTCTAGTTCAAATTCTGATGAAGAAGAAAATGATGGATCTACTTCTGATGGTATTAATTAAATTAATATTTAAATTATTAAGGGTATTTCAGTGGATTTATCAACTAAAATATATTAAATGTATAATAATTAATTTATTTAAAAATTCAGAAGATGTTTCATTCGCATCTGGTTGTAACAAAAACTTCTCTAAAGAATTAAAGAAAGCCATTAAAAAACAAATTAAAGAACGTAAACATGGTAAAGAAATGGCAGAAATGGTTTAAAAAATATTTTATTTATTAAAATATAAATATTTTAAAAATTAAGGGTGAAAGAAAAAGAAAATTCTATAGCGAATTGGACAGTCAAACAACTCAAAAACCTACAGAATTGGACAGAGAAGCATATAATTTAATTCGTGTTCATTCTGCCGATCCGTTGGCAAAGATTATTGAAGAGAAGGAACAAAATAAAAATATAAAGAAGGCAAGAAGGAATTAATTAAAAAATACTTTAAAAATAAAAAGGTTAATTTTGCATTGTATTTAAATTTACCTTTTTATAATTAATTATTTTAATTTTTTTTTTAAATATTGGATTGTAGTCTGAACCAAAAAAAAATTATTATTTTTAATGGTTTTTTTAATTAAATAACTGATGTGTTCAAAAAACAATTTTTATTTAAAATTAACAAACTTTTTTAATTTTTCTTTTTTTTTCAATCATCTGTGGCAATCATAAAAACATATTCTGAGTGTATTTCAGGCTTTGGTTTACATTTACATCCACAATCTTTAATATAACAACCAGCGGCACATGTTGGAGCACCACACCCACCACTCCCATCTCCATAACCATCTCCACTTCCTCCTGTACCATAACGCCTGTGGCGATTACTATAAACACTAAATTTTTAATTCTAATTAAAATTAGGTTACATATTTTGAATATTTTCTAATTCCTTCAAACTTGTAGGAGAACCTTTAATTGAAGTATTTAAAAAAGAGAAAATAAATAATAAAATATTAAAATAAATAAACATTACACTATTTAATGTTTAATTTTAAAGCAAAGTTTAATTTTAATTAAAAAATATTTTTTAATTTATATTAACAATAAACTGTTTAAATTAATAAAACAAATAATTATTTAATTTTTTAATTCTTTTTTTAGATTATTTTAAAATTACAAAAAAATTATTTTTTACCTAAAAATGGGTCCATTAATTTAATAATGTAATTATTTAATTAATTAATATCAAATACCGGCAAAAAAGATGATTGATTATTTAATTAAAAAATGAAACAAATATTCCCTATAAAATTACTCCACATCATTAAATATTAAATTTGTAAATTAAAAAAAGAATTTTATTGAAATAAAAGAATTTAAAATAATTAATTTTATTTGCATATTTTTATAGAATAATTTAAAGGTTAGGGTATTTAAAGGTAAATAAATTAATTAATTAAAGTTAAATTTATTTGAAGTATTTTTACGTTAAAATAATGACCAGAAATTTAAAGAAAATGAGGAAAAAAAAGAAAAGAAAATTTATAATTAAAAACAAATATTTTTTTTATTTTACAGCTCATCAGGCACACAACGATCGGCTTCTTCCTTAAAATTAAAAAATTAATTTGAGGACATTTTGCCAAAATAAAAACATACAAAAGTCCTCTTAATTTCCCCTTCAGTAGCTACTTTCCCTGATTCTTTTCCTTCGGCATATTTCTTTTTAAAATATATATTTTTAGGGGTAATATTTAGAGTAGCATAAGTACATTCATTTTGTAGTGTAATATCTACAGATTGATAACCTCCACATTGTGCCTATTTAATTAATTAATTTATTGATTTATTTAAATTAACCATTGTTGTCTGAATGTATTCAGGTAATTTAGCCTCTGGCATTCTTTTACGTGCAGCTATTAACATTCTGGACATTCCTTCTATTCCACAGCTTGTTAGAAAATCAACCTATTTATAAAACAGTTTTTGAAAAATATTACAAAACGCCAAAATCTCAAAACACCCAAATATCCATTAAAAACAAGTATAACCTTATAGCGTTTAAGAATATCAAAAAATCGATGTGTATCGTTCATTACAAACCATTGAACTTTGCTTTCGTCATTGCTTACCAGAAAGGGATGTGTAACAAATAAACTTTAAACAAAATAATTTAAATTAAAAATTAATTTACGTAATCCATGGACGTTTTTCTATTTGATGAAGTTCCTTAAATAATTTTAAAAAATTAGTTAAAATATTTATTTAATATTTTTACCTGTAATTTACATTCCAATTCATTAAGCATAGTTTCCCTAAAATAATGCCCAATCATTTCAAATGCTTTGCTTCCATCAGATAAATCTGCTACAGTTGCTATTTCTACAGTCATTTGAATAAAAACAATGTCTCCAACTTGAGTACTTAAAAATTAATTTTTAGAGCTTTTTTAATTAATCAAGTTGTGTGATTATTTTAAAAAGCTTTAAATAGATGGAATACTTGCCAGTGAAAATAACTCGTTTCTGACATATTTCCACCAACTTTTCCGAAAATTGAAGCAACTTGAGAAAATGCAGAATGCTTTTTTGGATTTGAACTGCTATGTAGCATTACATAAGGAGAAAATGAAAAGCTTGGATTTGGGGTTAATTGACGTTCCCAAGCAATTTTACCTTAATTAAAGGATTTTTAGATCTAGATTGGATTAATATTTAAAAAAGCTTTTGACATCATTCGATAGAGAAATGAATTCTCTATAAAATATAAAAAAATTATAATTTAGTATTAAAAGTAAAAAAAGTTGTAGGCGAAATAGCAACATTTTTTAGGGTAAATTGGAGTTTTTCCTTTATAACTTTTCTTTCTTCATAAAATTATAATTTATTTTCTATTTTATAGAGAATTAAATCCTCTTTCTAATGATAATAAAAGTTTTTTCTAACTCCTATTTATTCAAGAGTTATAAGCTAAAAACTCAATATGGTCGTCCTCTTCCCTCTCTCTTTCCAACCTACCAATAAAAACATTTAATTGACATTTTTCTTTTTCAATTATATCAGAAAGATTTAAATCAGCATCTTCATACAAATTCTGAGCAAAATCACCAAAAATACACACCTTCATTTGATAATTTTTTCTCCCCTTAGGGAAAAGGTGTCGGGTCTTAATGTATCCTTTTGTTACTTCTTCCATTCTATATTCTTTAAATAATTAATTTATTTTTTTAAACTTGTATTTAATTACCAATATGTCCATAATTTTCAGATAATTTTTTAGTCTTAGCTACGACCAAAGGTAACTCAGAAACAGGTGAAATAGACTTAGAAATTGTACCAAAAAAGCCTATAGGTAACGATTCTTTCAGCATTGTATAATTTTTTAACATTTTAACGGTTTCCTTTTCTCTATTGTGTAGTTTTGAAATTAAATTTAATTGTTCTGGAAATAAAAAAAATTTATTTTTAAAAGACATTGATTCAGATAAACATGGGCTTAGTTTTTGTCTCTTAACTTTTGAAAAAATTATGACTTTGAAAAGTTTTTGGTATCATTTGATAGAGAAATAAATTCTCTACAAAATAAAAAGCGAAATTAAAATTTAGCTAAATCTTTAAAAAAGTTATGAGTCGAAAACGCTGAAAAATAGGTGTTTAATCAGTTTTTAATGCATAACTTTTTTCCCTTTAAAAATAAAAAACTCTTTTATTATCTATTTAATGGCTAATTTAATTCTCTATTGAATAATAAAAAAATATCTTAAAAAAATTTAGTGGTTATTGAATTATGATGGTTAAAGTAACTAAGGTTATTCAGTATAATTGTTAATATTAACTCACTTTTTTGTAAATTATTCTCTCCTAAAACCAAGTTTACATCCAAACTGCTGTCAGAACCATTAGTAAAAGTTAAAAAAATAAAATTAGATTGGTCTTTAATTAAATGCTTTGAGTTTACAGAAATTGTAGTTAAAAAGAAGATGAATATTAAAAGAATAAATAATTTATTTTGTTCCATTTTAAGAACCTTCTTTTTTAAAACATTTTAAATTTAATTTAAAGTAAAAAGACTTTAAAGAAAAGTTTACTAATTTTTAAAAAATAATTTTTATTTTTTATTCTCTTTTCTAGACTATTCCGTCCAGTAGCTTTTCAAATAAATCAGACGATATGATTTTTTAAAAAAGCTGTAAAGGACAGAAAGCAATACACAAAAAATTTAAAAGGCTTTAAATATTCTTGAACTCACTTTTTTGCTATTTTTAAATTATTTTAAATAAATGTAAATTATCCTCTTCTTTTTTAATTGAAGTAACAAAAACCACCAAACAAAAATATTCATTAATACCTTTAAATTTATTTTATTTATTTTTACAGCAGTTAGAATAAAAAAAAAGCTTTTTTTATTCGTTTTAAATTTAATAGAAGGATTTTAAAAAATTAAAAAGAAAAAGGAGAGATAATGAAAAGTGTTGTTAATCATACATCCAAGCTAATTAAACAAACAAATTATTATTTTTTACTTAAAATAATAAAAAATTAAAACGAAATTGTGTACTAGAATATTTTGGAGTTGTAAATTAAATTTATAAATACTTCCCTAAATTTTATTAGACTTGTCTAAACCCTTCCGGGTAGTCATAGAGTAATTTATTGCATGTAGACTCTAGTGCTCTTTTTTAATTCTTTTAGGATTTCGCGATTAATTGGCTCACGTCTAATTGCCACAGTGGTTCACCCCCGTTGAAAAAGGGACATAGCATCAGAGGAAAAGTTTGTTTGCGTTAGATGTCGATCTGGTAAGTTAGGCTACGGTGAGCTCAGATTTGAGAAATCACATTTAGAACTTCTTAAAAGTTGGATCAAAGTTGGTAACCTCAAATCTGCGTAAAAACTAAACAAGAGAAATGATTAAAACGAGAGAGTAAATATAGAAAGAGACAAAAAAACGAGAGACTACACAAATATTTCCTATGTCCTCAGGTGAACCACTGTGAATTGCTCACTAAAAAGATAGAAAATTAGAAAAGACAATTAAAGAGACAATGAAAGAAGAAAAGGAAATAAAAAGAAAATGACATTTTGTCCTAAAATTGATTTTTTAACAATTCGAATACCGTATTACTCGAATAATTACCCTGTGTAATTTTTAACTTTTTCATCTAATATTTGTTTTTTTCTTTAATCTAGAAAACTTCCGGATCGGAACTTTTTTTAATAAATAATGTCTTCTGATGACGAAATATTTGATTTGAAAGAGGAGATATCAGTCGTTAACAAGAAGAAACGAAACAGAAGCTATGAAACTTCGATGAAACTAGAAGCGGTTGAATGGGCTCGGATGACTTCAGTACATTCTGCTGCAAGGAAATTTAATGTTGACAGGTTTATATTTTAATATTTCTTTTTCATTATTTATTTAAAGAAAGTTAATTAGAAATTGGAGAAACGATGAAAAGAAGTTGGAACAGCAGAGCAACAATATAGGAGGACAGAAGCGAAAGAGGCTCGATGGGGCTGGGCGCAAAGCTCAAAATCATGATTTTGAAATTAAGCTAGACAATTGGGTGGAGGAAATGTGCGTTTTTTTTAAGAATATTGATTGTTTTTATTAAAGTTAATATAATAATGTTTTTACTCAATAGGGGTAATTAATGTATGGGCTAATTATTATTTCGACCAATCGCTGGAGGGTGGAGTTAATTTAGGGAGTTAACTAATCGAGTAATTTCGCTATTTTAATAGTTTTAACAATTTTTTTTTGTTTCAATTTAAATATAAATTTATTTTTAATATTTAGAAGGAGTAAAAGTCCATGTTCTTCAAATAATAATATAGGGAGAGAGAGTCAAACTCCAAAAAAACAGAAATTAATTGAATCAATAAATATATTAAATTCAAGAATTAATTCAATTAACTACAAGTCTATTGAAAAAGAAGTTTCAGGGTTTGCATTCACAATAATTGATCAACAAAAAACAATAATTGAACAGCTCTCTAGTCTTTTAAAAATTTCTTCAGAATTATTAGAAGAGAATAGTAATTTTAATGTGGAAATATCTGATGTCAGAACAAATGAGGTTTTATTTAAATAAAATATATTGGAAGACAACTAGAGTTTAAGGAACGGAGAATTTAAATTATTTTTAAGGAGGAGCAAGCACAAGACAAAGAGAATATAACCAATTCACAACAAAATGACAATGTAGAATGTTCTACTACTTCTGGGGATGGTTTACTCAATAATTCTTTTGATGAATGTGTTAGCTATTTAAATAAAAATTCTTCAAATTTAAATACTTTGGACGAACCTAAAGGTTTTATTTTTAGTAAACTAACCTTTAGAATTAGAGGGGACTGATTAACTTGTTTACCATTAAAAAATGCAAAGAAGTATAGAATAGATATAAAGTGGATTTTTGGGTCATTCTTTAACCTTAATAAGTTTAAGAAAATTTTCAAACCTTTATTTAAGAGTCAACGACCATTTCAACACAAAATAACGAAGATAATGCTTCAACAATTATTTGGCCTTGTCAAAATCAAAAGATTTATTTAAACGATTATTTTATGTCAGATGTATGCAAATATTTGTTAAAATGGAAAGAAAAAGATTTGTTTAATTTCTCTGATCTTCTCTTTTATAATGGAGGAACATGGTGGAATGGACAATATTTTGATATTAATTGTTTGGTATTAATTTTAATTATTTTTTAAATTATTCTTTTTTAGGTACTTTCTGTTATTTTTTGCTATAAAAATGAAAGAAATAATTCAACTTCATTTTCTGTTCATTTACAAGTTTGTGATGGAACAAAATTTACTGGGTATTAATTTAAAAATTGAATAAAAAATTAAAATTTTTTAGACCTACGAAACCACTTCTCCCATCAGAATTTTCTCAAAAAGTTCAAAGTGATTTGTTTGACGGAAAATTTAATTATGAAGATTCAGGAGGATTTGTTCAGCCAATTCATATTTTCGGTATAATTATAAAATAAAGAAAAAATTTGGTGTAGTGGGTTAGGCGATCAACATAAAATAGTCAGCTATTTCTGTAGGTGTGGGTTCGAGCCTGGTTGGGGTAGAATTATTTTAAATTTGAAATTATTCTACAAGCTTAATTTTTAATTAAAAATAAAACACGTTTTTCATTGAAATTAATTTTTTTAGATGAATTTGCTGAACAGGCTAAAACAATAAAAGCTGGAGATGTAATTCAACTGCGTAATTTACATGCTAAATTATTTGGTTCAAGTTCACATGGTTTTTCTTTGAGAGGATTACTTGACAAATCTCGCAATCCATTTAAAAGAGGTTTAACAATTTTAAAAAGGAAAGAAAAAAATTTTTTGATTGAAAGGAGGACAGTTATGATAAGAAGTTTAAATATTTAATTATGAGGATTTAAACATTTTTTTAGAGTGAGACTCAAATGGTTATAATTTTAAAAATTATTATTATATACAAAAATCAAAACAGACACTTTTGATATAAAAATTTATTTTATTAACTAATTAATTTTTCAATTGCCACCAAATCACAGCGTTGTTCCAATAATTCAATAACTTTTATCTTTGTCATTCCAATAATATCAAATTGTTCTAATTTTTGGTCCAATTGTTGTTCTGGAATATTTTTAATTTCATCTTTTAGTAAAATAGCTGTTGGTGGAGGTAAGGAAAGCAATCGAAGGCTGGAGAGAACAGAAACACATTTCTAAAATAAAAAGGGAACATTAGAGTCTTGGTTTAAAATAACCTCGTTAAAAACATCAAAAACTCCAACACCACGCATTTTTCCATAACAATGATTTAATAGGGGAATTAGTGCATTTGTTGTATCATAAAGAATTTGTGCTGCTCCTCGATAACTTCAAAGAAAAAAGGAATTTATTTAAATTAAAAAATAAACAACACTTTTAATTATGCGGCCAAAATCCGCAAGTTTTGTCCGTAAGTAATAATATTTATTTTTTCCAAAGAGGTTATTTTTAAATTAAAAAAATCTCTTTGAAAAAAATAAATATTATTACTTGCGGACAAAACTTGCGGATTTTGGTCGCATAATCAAGTACAAAATAAACTAACTTAAAAGCAGTTTGTGAAATAACCTTTAAATCAATACAAGACCAAATTTCATGATTAGTTAAATGTTGAAAAGTCAGAACAGAATCTGGAGAAATATTTAAAGAAATCCATTCAAGTAATTCTCCAATTTTACGTAAAAAAGGTTCAAATGAAGGAGTAATTTCTGTTGGTTTTGGAGAAGAAGAAGAAAAACCCTCAAAATCATACCATTTTTCAAAAGAATATTTTTCAGTCAATTTTTTTGTAATTAATTCAGAAAATGTTTCGCACATATTTTTAACCCATAAACGCCAAACATGTCTATATAAAGAAGCACTTTCGTCAAAAGTTCCTCTAGCCAAAGAATTTATTAATGAAGAGTTGGAAATAGTAGTAGAGGACGTAGAGGAAGAAGATTTTTGTTGCAAATCTTTTTTAATTAATAAAATAAAAAAAAGAAAAAACCTTTATTAGACTGTAAATGTTGTAGAAAAAATTGAAGACGAACAAATTCTGGAGAATCACTCCAATCATCTAACAATAAAGTTAAATACCTAAAATAAAAGAAAAATTAAATAATTTATCTCTAAAAATAAAAAGAAACCATAAAGCATTTAAAAGTTGAGGAAAAGGTTTAAAAAAACAATTGTGTCTATTTGCCTGTCCAATCTGTACAATTCTGCTTCTAAATTCATCAACTATTAAAAGCTGTAATTTGAGAAAACGGCATTGAATTTTCATATCAGGAATAGAACGATAACGTTCTGACATTGATTGCATCAATATAACAAAAGAATCGGCAAAATTGGGGACCAAATACTTGGAAAGGAAAAAATAAATCTTTAAAGATTTCTACTCTTTTAACTTTTTTAAAATTAAAAAAAAATATAAATAAACCAAATTAAATTAAATAATTTTAAAAAACCTCTTACTGGATCAACATCTGCCGCTTCCTTATATCTAGGTTCATAAGCATTTTCATCAGCTAAAATAGCATCTACACCAGCAGAGAGAGTATCCCTTTCCAATCTTATCCAGGAATCCAAAACTTGTTCAAAATTACAAATAATAGAAATAACGTGGACATTAGAGTCTTCAAAATACCCAAAATTCTCCTCCATTTCCCTTTCAAATAAAACACATTCATCAATTAAATTGGAAAGATTATGACGATCTTGAATTAATTTAACATTTTTAAGCATTTCTTCAACCTTTTCTGAAGCTAATTTCATCAATCTTTCGAGAAATATTTGTTTGGCTGTTGGACTATTATTTGACATCTTTTTTAAATTTTTTTAAATAAAGAAATTTAAATATAGAAAAAAAACCTCGTCAACAAAAGGCTGTAAAAAATGTTCAAAATATTCCAAATTATTTTCTGCCCAACACGAAAGTTGTGAAAAAAACCATTCTGGCTTGTTAAGTAAATTAGTCTTTTTATCCCCATAAAAGTGATAATTAAATCTTTTATTAAATTCGCCTAAAACAAGTTCTATAGGCTCTTCAATTGATGTTAATTCATTTTTAGAATTTTTACTTGAAGATGTCTCAATATTTATCTAAAATAAATTTTATTAAAATAAAATTAATTTTTTTTTATTTCTGGGACGAAATGTCATAATTTTTAAAAATTAAAAAATAACAATTTCTAAAAATCTTTTTATTTAATTTTAATTAGAAAAACATACCAATCTTAAACATTTCAATATCTGAGCAGTTTGAAAAAGCTGAGGCTTTAAATTATTAAAATCAACAGCCTCTTCAAAGGGAAAGTGAATACGTGAATAAATCAAAAAAAGAGTTGAATGCAATTCTAACTGTAAAAATTGGGCTAAAGAGGCGGATTTAACTGTGTAATCACGAAGACATTCTTTAACAATTGCAAACTAAATATTTTTTTTAATTACTTTTTTTGGGATCAATTGTCATCCCCTTTAAAAAATTAAAAAAACCTCAATATTTTCGCTTGGTATTTTAAGCAATCTACGATAATTATCCAATAAAAGTGTATAATTTCCTTTACGTAAACAACGTCTAATTTCGTCCCGTAAATTTACAAAATATTTTTGAAAGTTTAAATAATTCTGCCTTTGTTGCAGTTCACTCAAAGCTTCGATTTTCTCAAGTAATTCTGGAGCTTCCTAATTAGTTCAAATAATTTTAAAAATTAATTTAAGAAATAAAACCTTTTTCATTTTTTGTGTAGATTTATTGTAAGCATTTAATAAAATCGTTTTTTCATTGCAAATATTTTCTTTAATTTGTTGAATTTTGTCTTTTACCAATTTTAAGGAAAGTTCGAGCTCATTTAAATTTTGCAAATGAACTAATGAATCTACCTAATTTTGAGAAAATAAAAATAAAAAACAATTAAAAATACATCAAAATCCTGTTTTTTAGCCTCCAAATCGTCACATAATTTACGCACTCCTTGAAAATAATTTCTAAGATCTTTAGAATTTAAAGCAGCAAGGCTTTCACGAACTCTAATTGTCTGTTAAAAATAACCCTGTTTGTAAATGAAAAATAAAAAGAAAAACCTCATTAATTTTAAATTGTTTAACATCAATTGATGTAGTTGAAGACAAATTGTGACCTTGTTTAGATGAAGAGAATGAATTTTTAGATGTTGAATGATCGAAGAACATTATTAATAATCTAAAAATACTTAAATTAATAAACTAATGTTAATTTTGAGATTCTAAAGAGATTGACATTGTTTGTTGATATTTTGAAAGAACACGTTGTCAAAAAGTTTCTTTTCTCTAACTATCTCTACTGTACTCTTTTAATTTTCTATCTATATTTTAAGGGAAGCAGACGATTCAATGTCAGCCGGTTCAGAGTTTCTTTGTCTATTTCTGCCAAATGACATAAATTAAAAAACAAAAAAACAAAATGCCAGTAAAGGCAAAATAATTAAACTTGTCACAAAGGAAAATTCTAGACTCAACATTACTTATAAATAACAAAATAAAAGAGAAGCCTGTACATTAAAGTATACTTGTTAATTAAATACAAATGTTTACCAATTGTATATAATATGTTTAAACATATGTATGTATAATATTACTCGACTATTATTTTATTTAAAAAAGGACCAGGTGGAATTTTAAATTTCTTTTATTTGAGGAAAAGTATAAAAAAGGATATTTATTTAAAGAATATTTTTAAACGGAAATTAGAACAAAAAATAAAAAAATAATTGGATTGCCAATAAAAAGGGAATATTATAAATCATTATTAAAAAATATATTTTAATAGAATAGGTGATCTATTTTATTATTTTTCCCTTTATTGGATAACTCATTAAACAAATAAAAAAATCTTTTTTCTTTTAAAATAAATTAAACCCCTTTTTTTTATTTAAAAGGTGTGTAAATTTTTTAAAAAATTTTTCCTTTTTTTTATTATTAAAACAAAGTCTCTTTTTCTCCTTTTTTCTATAAAAAATAGTTAGTTTGTGTTATCTGTCATTCCTTTTATTTATTTATTTATTTCCAAATATATTCATAAGCAATACAATCATTTCACAAAATATTATACATTTTATTATTATTGGACATGTAATTATATTTTTTTTTTAATGGAATTTTATAATCGATGTTTACTTTGTCTTTTGTATTTTAACTATATTTTACATAATTCTTTCTTTCTCTCTCTCTTTTTTATTGTTTTATTTAAATAAAACTTGTCAACGCTTAAGTTTTATTTTTGTATAAACTTAGTTACAGTTCCCTTGTTATTTTTGTACAAATTAAATAAACTTTAAAACAAAGTTTTATTTTTGTATAAACTTAGTTACAGTTCCCTTGTTATTTTTGTACAAATTAAATAAACTTTAAAACATTCTTTGGAAAAACACAAAAATACATTAAAAATAAACTTTTTCAGAACAAATTATACTTAAAATAATTGCTTTTAAATTCTCTTTTAATTTATTTTAATTAAAATAATAATATGAGAAGAATTACTTTTATTGTCTATAAATTTAATAACAACAAAAAAAAATTAAATATTATTTTTATTTTTACTTTTATTATTTTAATGTTTACATTAATTTTAATTACTAAAAAGAATTCTTTTTTTAAATTTGGAGAAAATAATTATTTAACAAAATCAACTATTATTAATATTGAAAAAGATGAAGAAAATATTATTGGAGAAGAAAAAGAAAATTCTGATTTAAATTTAATAAAAGAAAATATTTGGGATTTTTCAAAGTCAATAGAGGTTTTTTTAATTTCTATGGAAGACGGTCGGTTGAGTCCGTCCGTTATAATTTTTGAATAAATTGGCCAATTTAATTAATTTCGGTATCATTTAATAGAGAATTAAATTATCTACAAAATAAAAATTAAATCAGAATTTATCATCATTTTAAAAAAAAAGTTCTGGTTAAAAAACCTTAAAAAATAAGCAAAAATGTTAGTTTTTTGGCTACAACTTTTTTATTTAATTATCTAAAATCCAGATTTTTTAAGATTTTATAGAGAATTTAATTCTCTATCGAATGATATAAAAATATTTAAAAAATAAAAATTTTTCTAAATTAAATTCAGATAGACAATAAATTCGCCAAAAATTGGTTAAAAATTACAAAAACAGAATCACAAATAGAAATAATAAAATTAATTGATTTATTACCTCATCTGAAGAAAAATAAATTAAAAACATTAAATTCTCAAGTTTTAATTAATTCTTTAAAAATACTTCGTTCTCCACCTGAAATTGTTTTGATGATTCCAAGTACACACAGAGAAGGGGTTTTAAACTTTTATTTATTTTAATTGATAGAGAATAAATTCTCTATAAAATCTTTATAAATCAGAATTTCTGATCAATTAAGAAAAAAGTTGTAGTCAAAAAACTAACATTTTTGTCTATTTTTAGAGCTTTTTTGATCAGAACTTTTTTTTAAAATAATCAGAAATTCTGAAATTTTCTGAAAATTTAACTAATACATTTGAGTATATGTTTACAAAATTTTAGGCCAGCAATTTTTATTTAAAAAAAGTTATGGGTCAAAAACTTCAGGTACTGAACTGTCCACCTTCCCCAACTTGATATTTTTTAATTAAAAAAATTTTTTTCTTTCAGGAAAATTATTTAATTGAAACAATACAAAATTTATTAATAAATATATCAGAAGAAGAGGAACAATTTATTCAAATAATAATTTTAATATCAGAAAATCCGTGGGATAAAAGAATGGAAGAAAATAAATTAAAAATAACAAAAATAATTTTTAAAAAATTTAAAGAAGAAATTAATAAAGGAATTTTAGAAGTAATTGCACCACCTATTGAATTGTAAAAATTTTTAAATTTAAAATTAAAATTAAAAAATTTAAAAGTTTTCCCCCCAATTTGGAAAATATAAAAACAACGCTTAATGATCCCCCAACAAGAATGAGATGGAGAACAAAACAAAACTTGGATTATGCTTTTGCAATGTTGCATGTATTTAATTCAAAACCTAAAGCTAAATATTATGTTCAATTGGAAGATGATATTATTACGGTACCTGGTAAGTTTCACTGGCACTGAACTGTCCATACAATTTATTTATTTAAAAAATTTTCAATATTTTTATTCTAATAGGAAGGCACTCTCTAATAATAAGTATAAGTAAACTAAAATTGTCCTTTTTATTAGAATAAATTCTAATTTTTGAAGGTTTTGTTAGTCAAATGAGACGTTATGCCAATGAAAATTCAAAAAAATTTTTCATGATAGAATTTGCAAGCCTTGGATTTATTGGAAGAATGTTTCATAATAATAAAGATTTAATACAATTAGCACATTTTATTTTATTATTATATGATGCAATACCTGTTGATTGGATTTTACAATCTGTTATTAGTGCTAAATTTTGTTCAATAGATGATGGATGGGCAAAATGTCATAAAAAGGTTATTTTAAGTTAGACTATAATTACAAACTTAAGTTTGTAACAACACCCTTAACTAAAAATACAAACTTGATAAGTTTATTTTCTTTTGTATTCCTTTTGTATTTTTGTACAGTATTAAATTATTATTTAATTACTTAACTTTATACAACCTTTTTTAAAAATACAAAACTTGACAAGTTTGTATTTCCTGTATTTTATACAGTTTTAATGTTCAAAAACAATAACCCATTAGAGTATCGTTTCCTTTGAAAGTAAATAATTAAACTTCCTTTTTTTAGAGACTATCAAATATTGTACTCTTTACTCATCAACCTCCTATTTTTCAACATCAAGGAATTCAATCTTCACTTAACGGAAAAGTTCAAAAATTAAAAGAAAAAGAATTTAACTCAACAATTAAATTTCCAATAGAAAAAACTTTAAATTATCAAGCATTTAATTTTTCTCCAAAAAATTTATTTAAAGAAATTGAAAATCTTTATTTAAATTTTACTCCTTTAAATATTAATTTAACACAAGATAATCAAATTGAAATTAATTATTTAAAACCTATTGAAATATTAAAAGGTTAATTTATTTAATTTTATATATGGGTGAAGTTAATTATTTAGTTTCATTTAAAATTTAATTTAAAATTTTTAAAATTTATTTTGGTATCATTTAATAGAGAATTAAATTATCTACAAAATAAAAATAAAATCAGAATTTCTGATCATTTTTTAAAAAAGTTCTAATTAAAAAGCCTTAAAAATAGGCAGAATTGTTAGTTTTTTGGCTTCAACTTTTTTATTTAATTATCTAAAATTTTGATTTTTTAACATTTTATAGAGAATTTAATTCTCTATCGAATGATATAAAGTTATTAAAAAAAGTTTATTTTAAAAAAAGTTATGAGAAAATAACTGTGTCTACATCAGCTATTAAAAGGGCATTTTTATTTTCGCACCAAAACGACCCTAAACCTTTAGAAATTATTTTTTCTTAATTTTCAGGAATTCAAATATTTTATTCAATTCAATTTACTGAAGATTTAAATTCTTTTTTATTGCCAAAACCTTTAATTAATGTTCAAATAACTTCAAATAATTTAATAACTCATTTAAATAATCAAACAAATATAGATCAATATTTATTAATATTTGAAGAAAATTTATCATTTTTAAAAAATATTAGTTCAATAAAAATAATAATTAATCAAAGTGGTGATTGGATAAAGAAAATTAAAAAATTAACTTTAACTAGAATATTAATTATATAAAAGAAGAGGATAAGGAACAGAGAAAGAAGAGGAAAAGGAACATTAATTTATACGGGTATAAATAAGCATAAATATATGTTTATTTTCTAATTAGAATTTTTTTAAGCTTTTCTAAATTAACTTAATTAATTTTTTAACACTTTGAAATTATTTTTATTTTTTTTAATTTGAGACTCTAATGTCCATTTTATTTAATTATTTATTTATTTTTTTATTTCCTTAAAAAAAATTTCTGTTCTTTATTCAAATAAAAATTATGTAATTTTTGTTGACTTTAAAAAAAAGAGAGAGAGAAATTTTTGTCCTTAAAATTTTATTTTTTAAAAGTTGTGTTTATTTTTGTTGAGAATATTTATTTAAAAATAAAAAAAATAAATTATTTATTTTTATTATATAATTATTAAATAATTTTCTTTTCCCCACCTTTTCCCCTTAATTTATTAAAAATAAAATAAATAAAAATTTTAAAATATTTTATTTTTAATAATTTAAAGTAACGGTCAGTTCAGTGCGAACTTATCTCTAATTTAACAGAACAACTAAAAATTAATTAATTTTTATTAATTTATTTATTTATTAAAAAGGTGTTAAGGTCTTTTTTCTTTTTTTTATAAATATTTTCAAGCATTTATTTTACCTTTCCCCTGCTGCGATCAAGTGTCCTCCCTTCCTTCTATTTTTTAACACTTATTTGTGTCGGTATTTATTTTTAAAAAGGAATAATAAAAATAAAGAGAAAAGAAAAAAGTGTTGAATACATCAAAAAGAATATTATTAAAATAAAAAATAAAAAATATTTTTTTAAAGGGAAAGAAACACTTGAAATTATAAACCATGGCAGAAGATAGGGACGTTTAAAAAATGTTTTAGAAAAAAAAAGAAAATTAAAAGAAAAGAAAAAAATATTTAAAAATAAATGTAAAAATGAATAAATTAATTTTATTTAATTAAATAAAAATTAATGGACAGTTCAGTGCCGACTGAAAATGTTGGGAATTATTTGTTTAAAAATAGAAAATAAATAATTTTAATTTTAGTAAATGTTTAAATGATAATTAAACTATGGCACTGAACTGTCCTTTATTAAATAAATTAATATTTTATTTTAATTATCGTATAGATATTTTCTACTAATTTTTTTTCTTCTTTTTTCTCTCTATTTAATAATTATTTAGTTTAATAAATAAATAAATATATATAATGTGTTGTACATACACCTGTCCTTCCCCTCCCCCTAATTTGCCAAATAGTCAAATTTATTTTCTTTTTTTTATTTTTTAAAAAGCATGGAAAGAAAAAGAAAGAAGGAGATCATCTCATAATTTTAGTTGTTTTTTTTTATTTATTAAAATTATTATTTATTTTTTAATTATTTTAAAATTTCATGCTGTGGGGATTTTTTTTTTAATTTTTAATTTTTTTAAATTTTAATTTTTTTTTATTTTTAATTATTTAAATTCCATTAGAATATTAAAAAAAAATTATTTTTTATTTTTTAAAATTAAAAAAAATAGACAAATATATGCAAAGTCAAAAAAATAAAAATATAAAAAAATAAAAGAAAAAAAGATAATCCTCTGTTTCTAAAAAGGCCAAAAATGGCACATGCCGTTCATTTTGCTTGATTTCTGCCGACTAAACTTTATGCACAATTAGCCATATACTACACATATACACTATTAAAATATAAATTTACTGTATGTTGTTATTTTGTTTCAAAACATTGTTTAATAAATGTTTGAAGAGATAAAAACATGAAGTAAATACAAATGATAAATAAACCTTAAATAACTAATTGTAAACTTAAAACTGAAAAATAAACCTGAAAAATAAACTTTTGTAAATGTAAAAATAAACTTGGAAAATAAACTTTTGTAAATGTAAAAATAAACTTGGAAAATAAACATGAAAACAAGCTTTTGTACTTAACAAATAAACTTGAAAAATAAACTTTTGTAATTGTAAAAATAAACTTGAAAATAATTTACTATTAAAATAAACTTGAAGCAAAACATAAAGTCTAGATTGAACTTAAGGCAGAGATTCTCTCACTAGAAGAATATTATATAAAATCTCAATTTATGAGAAAATTCCCAAAGGCTTTGAAACAGCAGGTAAAGAGAATAAAAGTTTTTTATGCGCAAAACAAATGAACGGAAAAAGCTAGAAGGGAAACAAAAGGATCAGTTACATTTTTGATTTCCTTTAAAGAATAGCCTGAGGGAAGGGAAAAATTAAGGAATGAAAGGATTGACTATTGGCTGTTGAAAATGGGCGGATATTTCTTTTTAAAGGAATATCCTTTTTTTATTTCCTGTCATATTTATTTAGCCTTAAATTGAATATACATATAGTAGTAATTATATAGATCACTAATAATTAATTAATTAATTTTTAAATAATTATTTAAAATTTAATAAAATTATTAATAAATTTTTTAGTATTTTTTTATTGATAAATTTATTTAAAAAATCTTTTTTTTATTTCAACTCTATTATTTTTCTTTCCTGCGCTCTTCAATCCGCTTATCGGGCCGTTAACCATTTATTTATTATTTAGTAAATAAATAAAACTAACTTCTTTTTTTATTTTTTATTTTAATTAAAAATTATTTATTGAATAATTATTAATTTAAATATTCATTTTGTATTAAATAATGAGTTAAGGTAAAGGAAAAAGAAATATACAGAACATTTATTGTAGTAGCTATCTCTTCTTTATTAATTTTAATTAGCTTCTTATTTATTCTTTTAAATAATTAAAAATAAAAATATTAATATTATTAATTTAATAAAAAATATTTAAAATTATTTTCTAATTTTTAAGCTTTTATTTTATTTATTTTATAATTGTTGAGAGGTAGAGAAGCCACTTCAGTGCCGACTCTTAAAAACTGAGAAAATTTTTTTTTAATTTTAATTAAATAATACCTTTAATTTAATTAAAAATTAAGCCTATTTTTCTCCTTTTTTTTCATTTAATTAATTTAAAAAAACAGTTATTTATAGAGTTGATGTACAATTAAATAAAATTAAATATTATTTATTAATTAATGTATAATTCTAATAATTATTCAATTTTTGATAATCAAAATAATTATAATAATAATTATTTAGAAGAAGAAAACCCAAAAGATAAATTTGAAGGAATGATAAATGCAACTGCTGCAGCTTTTCTAATGCAACAACAACAACAACAAGCTTCAAGGTTTTTAATTATTTAAATTAAAAAAATGTAAATATTTCTTAAGTTCACAATTTACTCCTCTATTTCCTCCAAACACTTTAAATGAAAAAAACATAAACAATTATTCAACAACAACATTACCTTTTTATAATAATAATTTACAACAATATTTTTCCCCTTCAACATCTTTTATTAATTCAGCATTAAATAAAACAACAACATTAATAACACCAAAAACAGAATTAATTAATTTTTGTAGTGGACAACAACAACAACAAACAAAAAGAGAAAGAACTAAATACACAGATTCACAATTAAATTATTTAGAGAATATTTTTCGTACTGAAAGATATCCAGATGGAACTAAACGCGAAGAAATTGCTAAAGTTTTACAACTTACTGATGTTAAAGTACAGGTAAATAAATAAATAATATTTATTTGTTATTAAAATTAAACATGTTTTGATATTGAATTAAAACTTGTTTTTACAAACTTGAAAAATGCTTAGTTAAAAATAATGATTTACAAACTTTGTTTTTATAAACTTGTTTAAGTAAGTTTATTTAATATTTAAAAGTTGAAACAAATGAATGTTTCAAATGTTTTTTTTTAAATAATATTAATTAATTAAGGTTTGGTTTAAAAACAGGAGAGCAAAGGTAAAAATAAACTTAAAATTAAATAATAACAATTTTAAATAAAAGATGCAAAATGAACGTAAATTCGAAAAATTACGTTTAGATGCTGCTAAAATAGTAGCAATAGGAAGAAAAAGAATTGAAAATAACAACAATAATATTAATGAATCTTCAACTAGTAATTATATTAAAAGAGAAGATTCAATAGAGGATACTGAAGAAGAAGAACCCAAACAATTTAGAAGAGAAATTGGTGTGGAAAAAATAAAAAAAGAAATTAATAATTCTAAACCGTCGTTTAGTCCATTAAATCAAATGAAGCAAAAAACAAAGCAAACTACAGCAACTTTTAATCAAGAATATTTATTACCTAAATTAGAAAATAATAACAATAATGTTTATTTTAATCAACAATTGAATAATTCAAATTATTTTAATTGTTATTTAAATAATTATAATACAGAAATGGGATATTATTCTCTTATGCAAATGGCTGCTAATAATAATTCTTTTACTCAAACAAATAATGTTTCTAATACAGGTTTGTTTTATTAATGAAAAAGGGAACAATTAAATTGTAATAATTGTTTTGCTTATTGTTTTAATTATTAAGCTTGTTTTACAATTTGCGATTATTTTATTTATTAAACTTGTTTTACAAACTTGTTTTTTGTTAAAACTTGTTTCTTGTTAAAACTTTTTTTTTATTAAAACCTGTTTTTCATTAAAACTTGTTTTTTGTTGAAACTAGTTTTGTTAAAACTTGTTTTTTGTTGAAACTTGTTTTACAAACTTGTTTTTCGTTAAAACTTGTTTTACTCATTACAAATGTTTTACAAACTTGTTTTCTGTTTCTTAAACTTGCTTTAACTTAAAACTTATTTTAAATGTTTGACATTTCTAGATTTCTGGGGATCGCAGCATTCATCACCCTCCTCATCCTCTAGCTACCACACAATTCAATCAACCCCAATATCATCATATAATTATTCTAATACAACAACAAATCAAGTAGTTAATCAACTAGCATCATATTATCATCCAAACAATAATTATATTAATAATAATTACAATTTTCCACCATTTTATCAACAACAATTTTTATCAACAACACAACAAACAATTTTAGAACAAAAAATTAATGGAATAAATACAACAAATGAAAATATTAAAGATAAAAACTTAACTAGCTAAAATTAATTATATATTTTTTTTATTATTATTTTCAAAATATATATAAACAATTTTAATATAAAAATATTATTTTGTAAATTTAAATTCTTTTAAAAATTACTAACAGCCTGCGCTATATTTCTTACATTACATATGTATGTGTATACCTTTTCTATTTGTTCTATTTTATATTTCTTCGATAAAAGAAAAACATGAAAAATACACGCAAGCTAAAAAGAAACACAAGAGAAAAATATATTCATTCAATAAATTTTTCATTCTCTATGTCAACCATCTGACTCAAAATATTTAATTTTCTTTGTTATACAAATACATAAAATGATTCACCTGCCACAACTATTAAAATTGTAAAAGTTTTACTTTTAAGTTTTTGTGCAAAATTCTCAGTCTTTTGCTGAGTTAATTGAAATTTTAGTTAATAAAAACAAATAATGGTTAAAGATAGACTCCAAGATCTTCAGAAGGTTGGAATTTTATTTAATTATTTGTAAATCTCATTAAAACATGTTTTACAATCAGATTATTAAAACTTTTTCTTTTGATTGTTAAAGTTGTTCTAAAAACTTGTTTTAAGTTTTAAAAACTTGCTTTTTAATAAACTTGTTTTACAACTTGTTTTTAATAAAACATTGCTTAAAAAAGTTTTTATATTCATGTTTTTTAAATTAAAGTCTCGTCCATCTCTTCGTTCGCCAACAGAACTAAATGTTTCAGGTTTAACAACAAACAATTTGCAAATGGTAAATAACGAACATTTTATTAAACAAATTTCTCAACTGCACCAATGTTTGTATGAAATTGAAATTCTTATTCGCCAAATGCTTCAAGTTCAAGAAAACATTCTTTGCCGAACAGTTGCTGAACCAGAAGATAAAAACCAATTAGACTTTATTATTAATAAAATTCGCAAACTAATAGGAGAATTGAGAAATAATTTTCACAAACTTGAAATTGAACAAAAACAAGAGATTAATTTAATTAGTAATGCTACAAAAAGAATTAATTTAAATCAAATAGACCAACTTAAACGAAGACTTTGTCATGTTTTAGAAACTTTTCAATCAACAAGAGAAGATTATAAACAAAGAGTAACAAGTAAGAAAAGGGGGATTTTAATGTTTTTGTTGTTTTTTTTCTTTTAATTTAAATTAAAGAAAGAGTAAAACGTCAATTAGAATTTGCTGGCGAACCTTTAACTCAACAGGATGTTGAACATTTATTGGAAGAAAAATCTGAAAAATTTTTCTACCGTAATATTAACCCAATGAATGTAGCTGCTCATTTAGCCTTAGAAGAAGCATCTGATAGACATTCTGAATTAATTAAATTGGAAAAAAGTATTGGAGAATTAACTGATTGTTTTGGTGATATGTTAGCTTTAATTAATTCACAGGTTTTTTTAAATTAAATTTAGACATTTTAAAAATTAAAATAAAAAGGGTTCTATGGTTGATAGAGTTGATAAAAATGTTCAATCAGCATTGGAATATACAAATCAAGCAAAAATACAGCTTAACAAAGCTGTAATTTATAAAAAATCTTCAAACAGACTCAAATGTGCAATTGCTGTATTAATTGGTGGAATTTTGTTAATTTTGATTCTTTTGTTAATTATTTCTTTTAAATTATTTTTACCTAATAATAATACACATTAATTAATTTATTTATTTAATGTATTTATTTATAGTAAAATTAATAAAAATTATTTACATTTAAAGTCTCCTCATTTTCATAGAAGCAGTTGTTAATACAATTTCAGGAAGGTCAGTTGATTGCTCTGAATGTTGCTCTTCGTTTGTATTTGCTCTATCGGGAAAATCATCTCCTCCTTTTAGTGGAATTTCTAAAATATAAAATATAGAATAAATTAAAATTAATTAATTTTTATATTAACCATAAAATCCATTAGAGTCTGATTTTGAATCTTCTATCTGTTTATTAGTTGTTTGACTAATTGTATTTTTATTTTTTATTCGTAAACCCATTGATAATAATATTGGGCAAGAAGGCGGAAAATAACAGAAAAGAGCTAACAAAAATAATATAATTACAACTATCAATAAGGTAAAAGAAAGTAGTAGCAATATATTTAATAATTCCATTTGATCATTTTTAAGTTTCTTTCTAAATAAAAAAATACAAATCAGAATTTAAGGTTGATTAAAATTAATAAAAATCAGAAAAAATACAAACTTGAAAAAATACAAATCAGAATTTTAATTGTATTTTTAATAAACTTGACGATATTCTGATTTGTATTTTTGTGTTACTTCTATCATATAAAATTGATTTTTAATTTTTAAAATCAAAAAAGAAACACATCAGAATTTTCTAAACGAGGCTAAAAAAACTAAATAGCTCTGGACATGTGGTGAATTTATTACCTTAAGCTTTTCTTTTAAAAAAGAAAATTTGGAATCTTTTTTAGTTTATATAATTGAAATTTCACATTCTTATTGAAAATCAATTAAAAAAATTTTTTTGGTTAATTTTCTCTCTTTTAATTTTATAATCCTTTTAACAATCAATTTTAATAAAAATAGAAAAAATATATATTTTTTTTTGTTAAAAAATAAATAAAATGGAAGAAGAATGAAAGGTGTCAACAAAACCTAATTCTCTTTTTCCTGGCTTTATAAAACTCTCACAAATTTGTTAACTAATAAAAATAAATTTTAAACAATTAAAAATAAAAGGAAATATTATTAAATTAAAAATTTTAAGGAAATTAATTTTTTAAATAAATTTTATTGATAAAAATTGAATGAAAAAATGAAGAGTTTTTGTTTAGTTGATTGAAAGCAAAAAATAATTTTTTTTAATAAAATTTGAAAAAAAAATTATGTTTTTAAAATAAACATTTTTGTATTCCCATTGGAATTGTGAAAGAAAAGATAAACACAAAAATTATTTAAAAAGTATTTTTTTCATTATTTGAACAACAATATGGCGAACAAAAATACAAAAGTGTTGAAGTTAAAGAAAGTGTTTTTAAACATATGTATGTCATATATTCTGTTTTTTGTATTATAAAATGTATTTTTAAGTAAATTTAAAAGAAAATAAAGTTTTGTTAGAAAAAAGAAAAAACCTTAAAATTGGCACTGAAACGACCTCCTCTTTAAATTTTCTATTACCTAATTAATTAATTTTTTTAATTAAAAAAAGAAAAAAATGTGGAAAGATAGAAATACATTGAAGATTGCTGAATTTACAAGAATTTACTAAAACTAAAAGAAAAATAAAAAGGACTATAAATTAAATAAAAATATAAGGGAAAGAGAAAGCTTTTAAAAAAAGAAAAGAAAATGTGTTGTCTAAAAAACACAAAATTTGGTTATAAAGAACAATCAAAAAAAAAGTTTTTTTTAAACAAAGTTAAATAAAGGGAATTTTTATCCATTTTTGAAATTAATTTTGGTAATTAATTAAAGAAGATTAAAAAGAATTTCAGATTAATAACACCCTTAAACTATTGACACTCTATTTTCTGCACTCAAACGTATTTAATTCAACCGGGAATTCCCGTTCCCGTTCCTATCCCGGTTTAGTAAAAAAAACCCGGGAAACGGGCAGGGAACCCGTTCCCGTTCCGGTCTCTAGTATAGACCAGTAAATTAATTTTAAAAATTGATAAAATGCGACGCCTAACTTACCAGATAGACACTTAACGCTTAGACACTTTTCTTCTGTTTGCTATGTATGTCACCTTTTTCAACGGGAGGTGGCCACTGTGCCTTAATTTTTCATGTAATCATCATGAATTTCGAAATTATTTTTTGCTAATTTATTAATAACAAGATTAATATTTTTTCAGAAATGAAGCCTAAAGATGATACTCCAAAGCTAGAAAGTCCATCAATCACCATATTTTGGAGAGGTTTTCTTTTTAATTTTTTTTTATTTCTATTTCTTTATAGGAAGACCACAAAACTTGTGGGTTGCATAACAAGAGGAAATCACTATTTAATTATTATTATATTTTTAAAATAAATGTTTATTTTAATTAATTTGATTTCAACATGTTTATTTTTCATTATTATTTTTATTTTCATTTAATAATTGCTTTGATGCTTTTTAAATATTTACTCTAGTGTTGAGCTAATTCAAATGTTTCGGTTACTATTACTAAGAGCTTGTACTAGGAAACTGGTTAGTTTTATTTCAATAGATGAAATATTAATTTTATAGGAGCTTGTTGGACATAAAAATACTACACTTAAAATTCATAAACCATTTAATCTGGTTGGAATCGAAAAGCCTAGTAAAAATTTTTCTACTCTGTAGTTAATTTATTTTAGAAATGTTTTATGGACTTCCGTTTGGAAAACAAAAGAATTTAGTAATTGACTTGTTACCAAAAGATACAAGGTTTTATCTGTATCTAATTAATATTTTAACTTTTAGGAGCATTCTTCGACTTAATACTAGGCCAATATCAAGTTTTGCCGATCGTTCTGTATTTTTTAAACAATTCTTTGAATTTAAAATTTATTTTTATTTTAGGTTCGTCGTGTAGAGTTGAAGCTTGATACTCTCATTAAATGCGATAAGGTCAATGCTTTCCCTCAACCCATATTAGATTTTACGTCTGATAATCTTTAAAAAGGGAACTTTATGATTGCGGCTGACATGGCTTGGCTCGCAGGGAGCATTCAGTTGCGCTTCTTTTTATTTCAGTATGGTTTGAAGGCAGATTCGCATTCGCTCAAGTCTTTGACTGTAACCTATTTGTCATCTTTAACAAGATCTGATCTTGATATTTGCTGGGATTTTCTAGAACGGTAACGTTTTATATAAAAATAATATTCAATTACTGACTTATGAACATGAGTTTTTGAAATTATAATTTTTATTTATTCTTGTTGTAAAAATATTGAAGACTTTATAAACAACATTATTTAACTTTTTAACTTTTAGTGGCCATGAGAATGCTTATACTGATGAAATGGAGTTTGAAAGAGTCAAAAATTTTCTGGTTGCGGCAGAGAAATTCTGCAATTTTATCTTCAACTGCATCAAAGCAATGCTTTCGAATCTTCTAAATTGATTTTTTGGATTTTGGAGTCGGCTACTAAACTTAAAAATATGGGAAAGGTTTTATTTTTAAATATTTTTATATTTTATAAAATTTTAATCTTAGTTAAAAATCCTGATTAATGGGGAATGGAAGATGTTCAAAAAAATTTATAAAACTGATTGGCTGCGTATTGTGGAAAAGCCATAAATAATATATTGACTTATAGAAAAAATGTTTAAGTGATAAAGACCAGCTTTAATTTATTATATATGACCTCTTCATTTTAGATTTTTATTTAAAATACTTATTCCAAATTTTTATTTTCTCAAAATTATTGCCAAAAAAATTTTTTCTAATAAAAATTATAAATATTAGGAAACTGAAAAAAACATTTTTAATTCTATTTTATATCAGTATAATTTAAATTGAAAGAAAAAAATTCAACAAAAAAAGGCAGTACAATACTAAATTCTCTTTTGTTTTTTAAACGGAAGTCCATAAAATTTAACATCATAAACGGTGAGCTTCATTTCTAAAATAAATTAATTACAGTGTAGAAAAATTTTTACTAGGCTTCTCGATTTCAACCAGATTAAATGGTTTAAGAATTTCAAGCGCAATATTTTTATAACCGTCAAACTCCTATAAAATTAATTTTATGCAATTAAAATTGGATTTCATCTATTGAA
Source organism: Meloidogyne exigua (assembly GCA_018905775.1). Lineage (NCBI taxonomy): Eukaryota > Metazoa > Nematoda > Chromadorea > Rhabditida > Meloidogynidae > Meloidogyne > Meloidogyne exigua. Next base: position 588,339 of record JAGUQR010000013.1, read on the forward strand.
ATAAAACTAACAAATTTTTTTAGCGAAAGCTCTTAATGATGATAACCGAAACATTTAGATTTAGGTCAATTATAAGAACAATCTTTAAAAAACATCAAAGCAATTATTTAATGAAAAATAAACATGTTGAAATCAAATTAATTAAAATAAACATTTATTTTAAAAATATGTATAGACTAGAGACCGGAATTTTGAAAAAACCGGGTCCGGGAACCGGGAACGGGATTTGAAACATGACCGGGAGGGACCCGGGACCGGGAAAACCGGGAATTCCCGTTTCTATCCCGGTTTAGTAAAAAAAACCCGGGAAAGGGACCCGGGAAACGGGCCGGGAACCTGTTCCCGTCTCTATATTGAACTGTTCTTTTCTTAATTAAAAAAATTTTTAAAAATGACATTTTGTCCAAAAATTCATTAAAATTTTTTAATGAATTTGGAAGGTTTTGGAAGTAGTTTAATGAAGCGTTTAGGTTGGAAACAAGGTTTTTAAAATAAAAATAACAAAAAATAATAATAATAAATTAATTTTAAGGCGATGAGGATGATGGTTGGTCAAAAAAAGCAATTCAAAGTTTAATGAAAAAATTACAAAAACAAAACAAAGAAGGGATTAAATTATTAGAAAGGGCATTAAATACACAAGGAAGAGAAGTAACCGAATGCGTAACAATTCCTAGATCTTTAGATGGACGTTTACAAATTTCTCATAGAAAGGCTTTGCCTCATGTTATTTATTGTAGAGTTTATAGATGGCCAGATCTTCAATCACATCATGAGGTTTCTTTTTCTTTTTTAAATTATTTTTTGGACATTTTTTTAAATTAAAATTCTTTTAAAGCTTAAAGCTCTACAATTCTGTCGTTATTGCTTCGAATCAGGTCAAAAGGATATTTGCATAAATCCTTATCATTATGAAAGAGTTTCTACTTCAAATATGCTTCCACCTGTTCTGGTTCCTCGTTTTAGTGATCCACCACCTTTAAATAATTTAAATAATAATTTAATGATTAGTAAAGAAATGACAACAATTCCTTATGTTCCCTGCCAATATTGGTGTACAATTAGTTACTATGAATTAAATGGAAGAGTTGGAGAACAAGTTCTTTTTTTTTCTCTTTAAAAATTAAAATTATTAAAGATAAAAATAAGTGCCTTAGAGTGTATTGTAGATGGATTTACGGACCCTACAATGGGTGAATCTATTAATGGACAACAACACAAAATATCTTTGGGTTTATTCTCCAATGTAAATAGAAATTCTACAATTGAAAGTACCAGAAAATTAATTGCAAAAGGTGTCAAATTAACTTATGTTCCTTACCAAGGTTTTTTTTTATTATTTTTTAAATAAATTTGAACAAAATAATAATTTTAAGGAACACTTTATGCAGAATGCCTTAGTGATAGTCCCATTTTTATTCAATCAAGAAATAGTAATTGGTATTAAATTAAATGTATATTTTAATAAAAATTAATTTTTTATAGGATAAACAATTTTCACCCAACCACAGTTTGTAAGTATTGAAAATAATTAGGTATTAAAAAATAATTATTTGTTTTTTAAAGGTAAACTTTGTAATGGATATTCTCTTAAAATATTTGATACAGCAAAATTTGGAGAGGTTTTTTATTATTGTTATTTATAGGTTTTAAATTATTTCTTTTAAAGCTTCTAAACCATTGTGCACAAATGGGTTTTGATAGTAGCTACGAACTTACTAAAATGACTGTTATACGAATGTCTTTTGTTAAAGGATGGGGAAAGGATTATCAACGACAAGAGTAAGCATAGTATTTTGTATTTATGAAAAAATCAGAATTATTTAGGAAAATACAAATCAGAATAATCATTTTTAAAAAATGTAAAACACTTCAAAAAACACAAAAACAGAATTTTTTAAAAACAAATCAGAATTTTCGTTTAAAATATAAAATACAGTTCTGTTAAATTTGGAAAAATACAAAATAAATAATTCTAATTAATTTCTAACAGTATTACTTCTACACCCTGCTGGATTGAAGTTCATTTACATGCTCCCCTTATTGTATTTTTTTCAGTTTTTTATTTTTAATTCTTTCATAATTTTTAGTGGTTGGACAAAACCCTTCAAAATTTGGCTAAACTTGGACCACTTCCTGATAAAATTCATTCAAATTCTTAGAAAATTTTAATTTTCACCTTAAAGCATTCCACTATTTTTAATAAGCTCAACAAAGATATTCTAGTATTTATTTTTTATACCGGTTTTTAGAAAACATTAATTTCCTTTTCTTTTTTTGCCATTTATTAAAGCATACAAAAGTAGAATATTATATAAAAAAATTGAAAGAGAAATTGCCAAACCCTTTAATTAATTTCAGCTGAAATAACCGTCACTTTCCTCGGTTTCTTCTTTTCAGTAACTTTGGGGGACTCTCCAACAGAAGAACAATTTTCTTCTGGTTTTGCCCTTTTAGGTGTAGATTCATCAGAATTTATTGTTTGTGGGGGATTGTTGTTATTTAATGTTCTTTTGATTCGTATTCGTTTTGGGGTTATTAATTTGGGAGAATCAGGAAGAGATAATTCTATTATTTGTTGTTTTGGTGTACTAGTTGAATTAGGAGGAATATCAGAATTTATTTGCAGTTTATCTTCATCTAAAATAAAAAAATAAGTATTCTGGAAAATACAAAAATCAGAATTTATTTTCCGGAAAACACAATAATAAACTTTTTTTACAATTAGAACTTTAATTCTTCACACAAAAATCAGAATTATTAGAAAAATACCTTGTTGTATGTCGCCATCTTTATTCACATCTTTTGACATTGGAACACCCATCTTTTTTGTGTCCATACAAATAAAAGAATTAAATCCTTCTAATGAAGAAACAGTTAAAAATCGGCCATCCGGGGTCCAAGCAATGCTTGTTAGTCCATCATAATGAAGATTAGTCAAATAGGCGAAGGGGGTTTCATTTTGAGAATTATAAAGTAAAATAGAGTCCCAACAGAGAACAGCAAATATTAAACGATGGGGAAGGCTTTTAAATTAAAGAAAATAATTTTTAAAAAAATAATTTTTGCACCTACCCAAGAAAATTAGTTTTTGCTTCTTCATCAAGTTTATAAATTAAAGGCGAACATTTTACTTGAATTGTTGGTTTAGCAGAAGGAAAAAGAGCACTTGGACGACAAAATTTAAGATCATTTCGAAAAAAGATTAAAGTTCCATAAATATTATTTGTTCCGACTTCTAATTGAGCGGCTTAAATTAAAATAATTTTTAGTAGAAAATATTTTCAAAAAAAAACCAGGTGCAAAAATAACACTTCCACAAGGGGAAAATTCAATTCCTCTTTGGAATGCGTGCAACTGATCATCATGAAATATTTTATAAACCTTTAAAAAATACAATTTTCTTTAAAAAAAAAAAGGAAAAAAACCTGTTGATTAATTTCAGGTATCTGAATTGTTGGTAATTCAATTTGACAACAAGAACGTAAAATTGTTCCTTTAAAAGCATCCAAAACATCTAATCGACGATCTGTTGATAATGTTAACAAATACTTTCCACGAGGATCCCAAGCTATTCCATTCGCAAAATGACGGTAAGCACCTCTTTCCCATAGCCTTTTACCTTTTTAAAATTATTTGGTTATTTTCGTTTATGTTCACAAAAAGTTCTCTGAATTAATTAAATTTATTATTTCAGAAGAAATGTATTTTCCTTATATATTCGATTCTAGTAAAAAATCAGAATTTTTTCCAACCTTAAAAGTTCTGATTTTTCTAAATTTAGATATGTATGTACATAAAAGAGAAAGTTTATTTATTCTAAAAAAATACAATCTTTTTAATTAAATAAATTATAATTGAGGACTATTATGAACATAAAATAACAGAACCAAATAATTTTAAAAAATTTAAAATAATTAAAAAAAACCATTTTCTGTCCGATTAACACATATAGAATTATTCATAGACACAGATGCAATAAATTGTGAATCTGGAGAAAAACAAAGTGCAGTAACTTCACCAGGATGGGGACTAAAACGCGCTTTTGTACTTCTTTGCCAATTTTCTCTGTTTGGGGGTATTTCATTATTTTTGTCTTCAGAATTATTTAATTGAAGTTCTTTTAATTGTTTTTCATTTAATAAATCATTTTCTTCGGGAGAAGATTGAGCTAATATCCAAAGGATAATATAACCATCTGCATCCCCTGAGGCAATAAAATTCCCTTTAAAAAACATTAATTAGAAATTAATTAGAATAGAATTAACCATTAGGAGAGAATCGAACAACATTCGTTGTAGACCTGTGTCCTTCCAAATTAGCCAAAAATTCGACTGACAGCGGGGAGGAAATATTTGAAGCTAAATTAAAAATAATAAAAGATTGAAAGAATTAAAAAAATATAAAACCTGTAATTTTCAAAGCTTTAGATTCATAATTTATTTCACTCCAATTTTGTTCATCCTTTTTATTCTCAAAATTACCAGTATTTTCCTTTTTATTTTCATTTTGTTCCAAGAAAACAATACTATCTTCTCTTCCTTGATTTTTCTCCTCTTCTTTCTGATCATTAATTTGAGAAATAATTTTAGTATTTTTTTCATTATTTTCTTTTATTATTCGTTCAGAAGATTCGATTGGTTCAAAATAAAAATTCCAAACCCGTATTTCTTTTTGAATACTTGCTGTTACAATTTTATAAATTGGAATTGATTCTTTAACAATATTATTTGATTGAAGAATATCAATTGAAAGGAGTCCTTTTCTATCATGCCAAAATATGCAAGGCATGTAAATAAACATTTGTTGCAATTCATTATTTAACATTCTTTTTTGTGTCCTTTTTTAAATAAATTTTGGTAAAAATATGTATGTGAATTAATAAAAAAATATTCTTTTTGGATAAAAACAACAAATTAATTAATTTTAATTTTTTTAATAACAACATTTATGAAAAACAAAATTTGGGAAGATAAACGGAAAAATATTCAAAAATTAAAATAATTAAAAAAAAGCTTCATTTTACATCAATTCTGAATTAATAATTTTGTGCGCAAATAATTGACAAGGTCGTCTATTTTAACTAACTGAAATACAAATGTATAAATTTATTCTGATTTGTATATCATAAAATTCTGATTTTTATTCTGATTCACACTTTTTAGTATTTTTATGTATTTCTGATTTCTATTTAGAATAATTAAAATTATTAAACAAACCGTTTCTTCCCTTGTAGCCACACAACGTAGCTTAACACAATTTTGTGCCAATTCATCTTCTGCAACAATTAAAAGCCAAGGAATTTGTGAACTTTCATTTTCACAAAATTGAAATTGTTCAAGTAATTTTGGATTTGCTTTATAACCTTTAATAAAATTAAATTAATTTAATAAAAATTTATTTACTAGTTTCTGCTCGAATACCAGCAGCCCAAAGTTTACCACAAATTTTCATTCTTTCATGAAGCATATTTAATTTATTTTTTTCATCACAATTTCCAACAGATTTAATTGATGCAACAAAAACTTGAGTTGGAGAGGTACGAACAACACAAGACTTTTTTAAAAAATTTTAATTTAAAAAACTAATCTTCTCAAAAAATACCTTTTCAGCTCTCATTTTCATCTCCATTATAGCAAAAAGTCTTTCAATACCAAAAGAAATTCCAACACATGGGACATCCCTCAACTTTTTCCCACTCTTTTCTCCAATATTTAAAAACATTCCAACAAGTTTATCATAACGTCCACCAGCTGCTACTGAACCAATATTTCCACTACTACTACTATTCTCTTCTTCTACTTCTTCACATTTTTTGGAAGAATTTTTATTTTTCTTTTGTTTTGAATTTTCTTCCAGATTATTAGTTAATGTATTGAAGGAAAAATCTAAGAAATGGTCAAAACATTAAAGATAATTTTTTTCAAAAATTAAATTTAAACCTTTTATCACAACTTCGTAAATTATTCCCGTATAATAATCCAATCCACGTGCTAAAGAAGGACTAAAAACAATTCTAAATTCAGTACATCCAAATAATTGAGTATAATAAAAAAGTAATCTAAGCTCTTCTATTGCCTTATTAATATTTTTATTAACTTCTTCTGAAGAATTTTTAACAGAACAAAACCAATCAAAAATGGAGGAATTGTCCCAAGATGGATTTTTTTCTAAACAAGAATATAAATTTTTAAAAATTAATTAATTAAAAAAAACCTTTGATACAAACAAAGCTTCCAATAGAATCGGCCATTTGTTCACTTAATCCCTTTTCTTTAACCAATTCTTCTTTGACTTCTTCCCAGGTAACTTTATCAAGTTTGTCAATTGAAGAGGAAACTGTTTTAAATAAATTTGAAGGAATTGAACTTGCCTCAAATATTGCTTCTAATAAAAGTCTGTGGTTAACCTTTAAAAAATTGTCTTTTTTAAGCTTTAAAATTAGAAAAAACCCTAATTTCAACAACTCCCAATTCCAACTTTGAAAGCACTTCATCCGCAATTTTTAGACATTCAGCTTCTTGCATCATTAACTCTCCTTGGCCAGCAATATCGAAATCCTTACATTTAATTTTATAGAAAATATTAAAAAATTATAAACATACACATTGAAAGAATTCACGAAATCTTCCTTTTGTCATAACTGGTTGATCTCTTCTATAAACCTTTGCAATTTGATAACGCTTAATTCGTTCGATCTTGTTAGCAGCCAAATATCGAGCAAAGGGAACCTAAAAAAATTTTTTTTAATTAAAAAATAATAAGAAAAAACCGTAAGGTCATAACGCAAAGAGCAAAGCTCCCCATCTTGATCATCCAAATTATAAATCAATTTAGACCCTTCTTCACCATATTTGCCCATTAAAACTTTTCTAAGTTCAAAAACAGGTGTATCAATTGTCACAGCCCCATGACGTTTAAATGTTTCAGTAATAATCGAAATTACTTTTTCACGAATTGCCATTTGTTCTGGGCCAAAATCTTGAGTACCTAAAAATAGTGAAAACGGACTTTTTTATAAAAAAATTAAAAAACCTTTGGGTGTTTTAAGTTCATGTTTTGATTTAAAATTGTCACCTAATTCAGCCATCTTTTTTTCAAGTTCTTTCATTCTTGCTTTCACCTTAAAAATAAGAAAAATGGATGGATTATTTAATTCTTTATGATATTAAAAATTTTTTTAGAATTTAAATAAATTGCAAAAATTCCCCCACTTGTTTCCCTGAACGATGTGTATAAATTGGTTTTGTCATTGTTTTAGTACAGAAAAAGGAGCAAGGAAATGCAGGAATTTTGTTGCAAAATATTTTACTAAAAAATAGTAACCTCAAGAAAACATTTAAAAATTAAACTTACAAAAGAAAAGTAGCTGATCGCATTAAATTTTGTTTAAAGAAATAATTAATTAATAGGTGGCACTTTAAAAATTAATAAAATCGTTTATTGGAAATCTTCTCTCAAGTATTTCGAGATTTAAAAATTTTTAATGAAAAGAACAGTTTAAAATAGAGTATGTAAAAGAAAGAGACAAAAAATTATTCGTATATTTAATTTTAAAATTTAAATTTCAAAAGGAAAACTAAACGAAAATTAAATAAAAAGGTAATATGAATAAAAACTACAAAATGTCACTAGTACAAAACATTTAAAAATGTCAATATTTACTATAAACATTTATAGTCTATTGTTTAGTAAAACTGATCTGATCAAAAATCTTAAAATAAGAATGAAAAAGAAAAGCGAAATATTTTCATTGCGCATTATTAACAAATAAAAAGTAAACCCCCTTCCTTTTCCTTTACATTATTCAACTACCGGTTACATTGATTATGCTCTCCAAGCAATTAGATTTAAATAATTAGGGATATATGTACATAATTTACAATATATATTTATTTTATTTTACGCACCTTTTTTTTTCCTTTTCTTTATATTACTTGTTTTTTTATTATCCACTTTCCTTTTTTTTATTTACATTTTTTCTTCAATATTTTTTATAATTAGTTGTCTATTAAATACATAGTATATTTTTAAATAATTTTAAAAAATTATGAATATTTTTATTTTATATTTTTTCACTTTATTTTGTCTTTCACCAACACAACAACAGATGCATCAAAGAATAAATAACAGAAGAATATTATCAGAAAATAATGATTTAAATAAACTTTTTTTACCGAAAATTCAAAAAATAAGTTATAGAGATAGAATAATTAAAATGTTAAAACAACGTAAAAATTCCTGTCAATTTGGAAGAATAAGGCCTTTGCAACTCTTTGTACCGAAAGCTAAAGCTCTTCCTAAAATTAATATTTATAATAAAAATATTTCAATTAATGATTCTACATTAAAAGATAGTAGTAGAAAAAGGCAACAAATAAGACATGATTCTGATTCTAAAATTTTTAGGTAAAATTTTGATGAAAAACCTTAATTTCTAAAAAAATAATTCAGTCAATCACCGACAAATCTAAAGGTACAACCATTAATTATTCAAAAAATTGGGTCATCAACATTAGTTGATGACAAAACTGGAATAGCTCCAATACAAGATAATAATAACGTAAACTAAGTTTTAAGAAATAAATTACTAAAAACATTTTTATTGCAGTTACAACATCAACAAAAACTTCGTTTTTATTATACACCCTCCAAAACAGTTGTTAATCAAGACTTTGTATTTTTACCAAATACCCCTGGATTGGCTTGTGCTTATGGTAAAAAGTTTTATTTTCCGGAAACAAAATTAAAACATTTATTTTCTTAAACTTTAATTATATATATGTTTCCGGAAAATATCAGAATTGTTAAATTCTTCAGAAAATACCAGAATTAATAAAAAGTTTCCTGAAAATCAGAACTACTAAATTTCCGGAAAATATCAGGATAAATAAAAAGTTTCCGGAAAATCAGAATTACAAATTTACGAAAAATATCAAAATTAATAAAAAGTTTCCGGAAGAATTATTAAAAAGTTTCTGGAAAATCAGAATTATTAATTGTTTCCGGAAAATATCAGAATTAATAAAAAGTTTCCGGAAAATATCAGATTAATAAAAAGTTTCCAGAAAATCAGAATTACTAAATTTCCGGAAAATATCAGAATTATTAAAAAGTCCGGAAAATCAGAATTATTAAAAAGTCCGGAAAATCAGAATTACTAAATTTCCGGAAAATCATAATTATTTATTAAATACCTCTTGAAATAAATCTTTATTAAGGATTGCCCATACCAATGTACAACACCCCACGAAAAAAATGTGTTCCACACAGTCCACTCTGCGGAATTACATTTACATGTGTAATGGATGTCCATGCAATAAATGAACAAGGAAAAGAAATAGACAATTGGTGGATATCAGAGATCGAAAATGAAACTAGTAGTTAATTTTTAATGGAACTGACACCATTTGTTTTTTATTTTTAATAAAATTATTTATTTTAGCGGAGAATACCAAAAAGAAGTCAAAATATTTTATAAAAAAATAATCTTTAAATATCGCTTTTAGATACTTCTTAAACCTAAAATTTCTTAAAATAATCCTCCTTTTATTAATTATCTCCACTAATTGAACTTGTAGTAGTAGTAGTTGTAGTAGATGATTGAATTAATTGATGACCACTGACATTTTAATTAAATTTTTAACGGATTAATAATTTTAATAATTACCCCCTTTGTGGTCCTGAGGATCGCCATTCTTCCCTAATTATTCGTTGCTGTCCACTAACTGGTGGAGAGTCTCCTACTCTTTTAATAAATTGTTGATGAGTTTGTCTTTTATTATTATCAAATGAAACATTACTATCTAAACTTTGTTGTTTCTCTAATGATTCTCTCATAGGAAATTTACCCAGTTTCATTTTAGCCAAATTTTCAAGTCCACTTTCCTCTTCTAATTGTCCTTGAAGTTGATTTTGTTGTATTTTTGGCTGAAAGTTTTGTTCAACCCGTTGTTGTGAGGGCACACGTCCATAATATTGACCATCAGGACTCGTAACAGAGTTAATTGTTTGTTTCTGTTGTGTAAGATTCTTCTCTTTATTTTCCATTGTTTGCCCATAATATTGGCCTCCAGGACTAGTAAATTGTTTAAACTGTTGTTCTTGTTGTGGAAATTGTTGAGTTTGATGTCCATTTCGTTCAAAAAATTCGTTATATTGTTGTTGTTGCTGTAATTGTTGGTGTTGTTCCTGTTTAGAAGTTAGTGGTTGTTTGGATGGTCGTACTATATTTTGATGTGTTTTTGAAGGAGTCACTATTAATTGATAATTTGGAGTTGTTGTTAAATGACTTTCCTTGGCTGGGGCAGAAGTAAAACTTTGATGAAGTGGTTGCTGCTGTTGTTGTGCTTGTTGTTGTTTAATATAATGGCTGTTGTTAGGATTTACTGGCTCCTAATTATAATAAATTAAACTATTAATAAAAATAAAATTTCCGGAAAAACCAGACATTCCGGAAATTGTCAATTTTCTGAAATATATAAATATGTTTTCCGGATAGATACAGAAAAATAGAGTTTTCCGGAAAGTTGGAAATATATCATCTAAACATACATTTACTGGTTGTTTTTGAACGCTTGAAATATTAGTTTGTTGAGGAATTTGTTGGGCAAACACTTGTTGTTTAGCCTTTTGTTGATTATTAGTTTTCTCCTCTTTTTGTATTTGTTCTTCTTTCTGAACAACAATTGGTTGACCCCATCCTCCTAATTGTGTTTTCTGGTGTTGTTGAGGTGAATATAATTCTGTTTGTGATTGACTTTGTTGAGGAGATTGAATTGTTTGTGATTGATTAATATTAAATTGCTGCTTTTGTTGAGGATAACTTTTCTCAACAGTTTCTTCTTTCTCTTGTTGTTGTTTAATTAATTGTTGTGTTTTTTGATTAGTTTGTTGTTCACTTTGTTGTTTTTGTGATTGACCCCAAACCCCAGCTGCTTTACTCCCATCCCTTTTTACCTTAAAAAATAATTTTTTTCTCTACATTATTATTTTATAATAACCCAAAATGGTGGTTGTGGTTGAGGAATCTTTGCCCAAGAAGGTAAAAATAAGGAACGATCTAAGCGTGCTCCTTTTCCCATTCCATTCATTCGTTCAACAGCCCAGTTAGGGACATGTGCAGGAAATTGTTTAGGCCGATGAAAAGGTAAATTTTGTTCAGCTGTTGAATGTAAAAGTTTTCCATATTGTCCTTCATATTCTTCCCTTTGTCCTAACATCCAACTTTCACCTTCCACTTTCATTGGATTAACATATCCTTCTGGTTGTTGTTTTTTCTCTTTTTTAGGCCCAATAGTTACTGAGAATTGAACTGGCTCTTCTGGTTTAGGTTCAGGTATAACAGTTCGATGATCTGGTTTAAACCCCCCAGGGCCATATAATAAAGCAAATGTTCTCTTTTCTTCGTCAGTTAAAGGATAGTCTAGACGAACTTTTTGGTTACTGAGAGTATCTCCAACCCAATATTGGGAATCAAATTCATCCAAACCTTGAGCCTCTGCTCTAAACATTTTTAAAATTAATTAAAATGATTGAAATAATATTTTAACTAACATATTTAAAGGAGCATTATGGTCAGCAGTAAAATGTCCACAAAGTCTAAAATTTTTTCTAGGAGGAAGTGCTTGATATCCTTGATAGAAATTGGCATCTTCAGCACTATGCGATCTGTGCTGTTCTTCTTCAGGAAGCATTGTACGATAATCTAATCCAAAATAGTCTCCTCTACGACGAGGAGGCCCCCAATGTAGATCACGTCGAGAATGACGTTCTTGCATTTCATTAAAAGGCTCTCCAACATAAGCAGATTGATCAAAATTATCATGGTCAATAAAGTCCATACCACCAAACATGTAGCCATATTTAGCAGAACCGGGAACAGGGCTTTAAAAAAAATATTTTTTAAAATGTTTACTTTTAGATGTTTCGGAATTTTTAATTAAATTTAAATTACGTGTGATGCCTCCGTTGTTCCTCACTTTCAGCTCTTCTTTTCTCTAAATTCATGCGTTGAGCATATGCCAGGTGCTCCCCCCATGACGGCCCTGTAGTAAAAGATGGTGGATTTGCTCCATGCAAAGCCCATTCATCATTATATACACTGTCCCAATAAATTTTTGAATTTGGTGAATGATATTGGTTATAATACAATGGATTCTGTTCATCTCCTGCGGATATATAGAGTGGTTCTTCATAGTTCCGAGTTTGTTGTAACTGACGTTGCTTAAGGTGATGACTTTGATAGGGTTGCTGCTGTTCATAATTCTTTAAATTAATTAAACTTTTTATTCTTGTATTAAATATGTTTAATTACCTCCTGTTGCCACCCATTTTGGTAAACCTTTTCCTGTTGTTTCTCAAATATTTTGTCCGGATCAGCTTGAGCTAATTGAAGCTCTGGAGGAGGCTCATCAAAACTTTCGCTTAAATCTTGTTCAATTTTTTGCTTTTCAGTGTCTTTTTGTTGATATTTTATTGTACCCGAGAACGCATGAGAGGGATGAACTTCAATCGTTTCTTCAGTTTCCTCCTTTCTTATTTGAGTTTGTTCCTTTTCTTCTTGATTATTGACTTTTTTAGGTGAATATTGTTGTTGTTGTTGTTGAAGGTATTGTGGTGTTGATGTTTGTATTTGTGATTTTTCCCATTGTTGTTTTGGTTGTTGCTGTGTTTGTTGCCAATGTTGTGAGTATTTGGATGGTTGTTGTTCTGAAAGTTGAGTTTGTTGCCATTGTTGGTGTGTTTGGTATTCTTGTTCCTTTGGTTGCTGTTGCGCTTCTTGCCATTTTTGCGTTTGTTGCCATTGTTGTTGTAGTTGGTAAGGTTCTTGTATCTGGTTCCATTGTTGGGATGGGTGTTTCCACTGTTGTTGAATTTGTGTTTGTTTTGGGCCATCATTCCCCTCTTCATAACCATTTGTTTGTTGTCTACATTGTGTTATTGTTTTGCTATATTGTTGTTGTTGTGAAGGGAATTTGTTTGGATCAACAACACTGTTTTTATCCTTTATTTCCTCTCCTTCTCTTTCTTTATATGTTGTTCCAGTTTTTATTTCTCTCTCCCCAGTAAAAACATTTGTTTTGTAATGTTTTTCTGTTTTTGTTGTTTCAGTTGGCTGTTTTTGTTGATATTGTTTTTGTTGTTGTGTTGGCAGTGGAATTTGTTGTTTTTGTTGGATTGTTTCATTAAATTGTTTTTCTTGTTGTTTTGGCTGTGTATATGGCTGTTGATAGTATTTTTCTGTTTGTTGTGTTGGTAACTTATAAGTTTTAGAAGAGTAAGTTGATTGTTGTGCATTTTTTATTGGTTGACTCTGAGGAAAAGTTTGTTGTTTTTGTGAGGGTATGCTTATTGCCTTTGGAGACATATTGTATTCATAATGTTTCCCAACATATATTGGTCTAGATTCTGGGCTATTTTCAACCTAAATATTATGAAATCAAATTAAAAATCTTTTGACAATACCACAGTTTCAATTGTATAGCTTTGCTGACTATGACGAGTCCAACCAAGAGAAATTTGTTGTCCATCAAATGTTGGTTGTTGTCCTTTCATTAATTGTTCAGCCATTATTTCCAATTGTTTATCATCAATAACTCCTTTAGGTGGTGGAAATTTTGGAAAATTAGGGGGAAAATCAGTATTTGTATTATTGCTGCTTCCATTTCCTTTAAAAACATTATTGCTACTTTGATTCCCTGGAAACGTGTTAGAAGTTTTGCTAGAAAATTGTTGTTGTGATGATTTCTGAAAATCTCCAGGTTCAACAACAGTTTCCCTTTAATAATTTTTAAAAGCTTATACATTTAAATATTTTTAATTTAAATCAAAAACCTGTAAAAAACAGGCATCAAAAACAGTAAATTTAATTGATGTCAAATTAATAAAGTAAATTTAATTTCTAAAAAGTATGTATAAATGTTATTAATTCTTAATTGTAATATTCAAGTTTATTTTTGTAGCAATTGTAATATTCAAGTTTATTTTTATAACAATTGTAATTTTTAATTTTAAGTTTGTCTCTATCAAGTGTGAAATGCACTTTGATTTTTATTTAAGGTTTCTATTTGATTTTTAAAAAAAGGATGTTGGGGAATATTTTAAGTTCACGCTTTTTAATCCTAAATTTATCGTTAAGTAGTTAATTAGACAAGTTTGATTTAGCTTTTAAATTCGAGGAAATAAAAAGAAGAAGCTGTCTTATTTGTTTAGATAGAATAATAAAATGAGAGGAAAGAAAAAGTTGGTGTGGGCGGTAAAAATTGCTTCATCCAACTGATACCTATTTTTTCTCTAACACATTTATATTTTGGATTGATCCAATTCATTCATTATAGAAAGTCCAAATGGGTCAAAAATTCCAATTGAGAATCTATGAAGTAAAAAATGAAGAAAAACATTTGTTACTAATTTATATTAAATCAATTATTTTACTTGAAAATATTTTGTAAAATTTAAAGAAAAATTTAAAATAATTTTTAAAGTTTTATTTTGGCTTTAATTAATTGCAATATCTCTATTTAAAAAAAAGTTTATTTTTAATATTTGTAATTTTCAAGTTTATTTGTAATTTAAAGTTTATTTTTTAGTATTTGTAATTTTAAGTTCTTCTAATTGTCTATAAAAGACTACTATGTATAATTTGATTTTAAAAACAATCTAAATATATGTAATCTAATTGTAACGCAAAAATAAAACATTTGTAAATTATACCATCTCCTGTTTTGTAAAGTTTATATTAAAGAATGATATCTTCTTTATGAAAAGAATAAAATAAAGGGAAATTAAAGACAATAAAGGCTGGTATTATTTATTATGGACGATACAATTCATGAATTTAAGTTCACATCAGTTTATCTCAAAATTAATAAAATATGTACCTTTGTAAAACTTTATGTAAATTTTATTAAAAATTAAGGTTGCCAAAAATATAATAAACTGATTGTGAATTTTGAGCAGTTCTTGATTTGCGACATATGCAGAGTTATAAAGAAATAAAAAAACATGAAGTTATTAATATATAATTCATGAATTTAAAAATTTCTTTTATTTTTTCCTTCATTTTCAGGCAAATCGGAAGCGTCCCGTTGTTTTGTATAGCTTGCGCAAAGCAGAAGCACTTGAATAAGAATGAGGGTTTGAACGAGCGTGTGGAACATAAACCCTATAATTAAATATTAATGAAAATTAAAACATAAAATTAACAACCTTTCGCCATACATAAAGCTTCGATTGAAGGCATGGTCTTGCGGCTTCCGCCATTCATAAGCAGAATAAGCAAACCGCTGTCCAAAGTCATCAGACTTTAATCGATTTGAAACATATCGATCTAAATATTGCTGTGATCCATGTAGATATGAACGTAAAGGTGCTGCTCTCTATAATAAATATGTACATATAGTTGTGTAAAAAGAAAGTATTATCTAAAAATATTAAATAAATAATTAATGC
Source organism: Meloidogyne exigua (assembly GCA_018905775.1). NCBI lineage: Eukaryota > Metazoa > Nematoda > Chromadorea > Rhabditida > Meloidogynidae > Meloidogyne > Meloidogyne exigua. The sequence goes on from JAGUQR010000013.1 coordinate 603,792, forward strand.
CTCATCATTATAAATCCGCCTAGTTTGTCCAGAATAATAAGGAATCCATGAACTCCGATTTGTAAATTCTTCAAACTTAAGGGGTTTGTAACGAAGTGGTGCAGGGTCCCTTTTAAGTGGTCGCATTATCTCTCGTTGTGTGTCGATGTAACGATGTTGTGAATAAGCATTGTTGTACCAATCATACATAAAAGGTTTGTAAACACGTTCCGTATGAACTATTCGCTCAGCTTGTCTGTAATATTGTGGCAAAGCTAGTGATGGAGCTAAAGATGAAACCGAGGGACTTTTCTGAAAATTTTGATATGTATTTGTAATTTCAAGTTATTTATATTTCTTTTATTTTTACATAGTGTGTTTCAAGTTTATTTTTAGATTTGTAATTTTTTGCTTCAAGTTTATTTTCAAGCTTATAATTTTAGGTTGTATTTAAGGTTTATTTTCACTAATTTAATTCTATACTTTTATGGGATAGTCATGTTGTGCCTCTTTGTAGTATGTTAAATTTGTGTAGCTAGCAGATCTTACAAGCCGCTTTGGCTTTGACCAAACTTCACCTATTAAATTGCTAAACGTTTTTTGTGCTCTAGCCATATCCGTATATTTCCTTTAATACAATAAAAATATTTTTAATATTTTTCTGAACACTTACTGTGTTGGATAATCACTCCACCATTTAGTTGCAACTTCAACATCATCATGTATTGAATGATATCGTGGCATTTTAACAGGATAAAAATAGAAATGATTTCTAACTAATTAGATAGAACAACAACAACAACAGTAGTAGTTCTATTATATTTTCTAGACAGCCGTTTTGCAAAGACAATAAAATAAAAGAAAAAAAACCTCCGGCAAAAAAGGTGTAGGAGGTTGTGAAAGACTAGAAATAGTAATGAAGCAAAAGTGAAATTTTTTTTTACTTCTCGACTCAAGCTTTTAAATTGAGGATATTTTATTTGTAAAATATTATGAAGAGAGAATCTTTGGAGAATGAACGGATAATCGATCAATGCTGAAAAAATGATCAAGAAAAAGAAAATGGGAAAAGTTGGAAAGAAAGGATAAAGAAAGAGAGAGAGAGAGAGAGAGAAAGTTGGAAAAATTAAGCAAAGTTTTATATTAAAGTTTTAAGCTTATTTATTCGGTCATTCTTCAATAAACATTTGTTGTTTTTTGTTTGTTTCTGTACTATTTTCTTAATAGACTTTTTAAAGCATTTTCTTATATTTAAAGTTACCACCTTTTATTTTCACCTCTCTTTCATCATTTAATCAATCTAAATAAATAAAGCAGCTTTTCACTTTAATAAAGAAATTTCATCCAAGTTGAATATTTTGTGGGGGAAGTGAATAATCTAGAGGCTTTAACAACTAAAAATATTTTTGTTCCCTTTTTACTAATTGAAATGAGTAAAATAAGAAAATCCCTTTGTTGTGATAAATGCGAGATAAAATATAGGGTTATTTTTATAATTTAATTTTATAATAGAATTAAAATATTTTATAAATTAAATTAAATATACAATACAATAAAAATATTTTTTAAATTAATTTTATTTAAATTTAAAAAATTATCCTCCAATATTAGCTGCCGACTCTGATTTAATTCTCTCAAATGCTTCTGTCATTCGTGTTCGCAAAGTTTGTTCGTTTAATTCGAAATCTGAGGCGAGACGAACATATCCATCGTGAAGAGTAATTTTAGGATTTATAAAATGCATTGAATCCTATTAAGAAAAACAAGTTTAGAAAATAAACAAATAAAACATGCATAAAAATTAAAACAAACAAACAAATAATACATTCAAACAAACATATAATACAATTAAACAAACAAATAAACAAACAAACATTTAAACATAAAACAAATAAAATATTCCAAACATTTCAACAGATAGAAACATATTAAATAAATATTTATTAATTTAAACAAATCTCTAACCCTCAAAGGAAAAGGCAATCCCTGTTTAAGTGCACGTGCCAATTCAGGCCCAAGAAACATTTTTGCTAAAGGAGCTAATTGTGAAATACTTTCTGGTTCAATTGGAATAGCAGAACGATGTAGACGAACCAACAACTTTTTTAATTTTAAATCACCCCCAAATTTATCATCTTCAGCATTTAATTTAATATCTGCTGTTCCATCAGCTGAGGAAACCAAAATTTGGCGATCTTTACGAGATGATCTTTCACGAATAAATGTTAAAATATGTGCTGTACATATTAAAAAGAGAAAAAATATAAATATTTTATTTATTAAAAAGAAAATAAACCTTTAAGATCCATTGTTCCCATTCCTGGCTTAAATTGCATTTCTGGTAATTGATTGGGTACCATAACAAATTTACTTAATAAAAAAAAACATTTATTTTAAATTATTCCCTAGACTAACGTTGTTGTATTGGAGAAATGTTTGCCTAAAGCGGGAACTAGTTTACCAACACATATTGACTTGAGAAAGTCTCCCCCAGTCTGATCAATGTCTGGACAAGTTGTGCGAACAAAACCTCTATATAGAGGAGGTAAACTTTGTTCGTCAACTTTAATGGTTAATCTATCTAATTGAAAGGCCTAAAAATTTTATTAAAAATTAAGAAAGCAATTATTTAATAATTACCTGATACAACATAGAATTTAATGTATAATCAGAAGCATAAAGGTAAAGCATTCTTTGAGAATCCTTTTCTATTGGAATAGGCTGTGGGAAAAAGGGAGCAGAATGATGTGATTCTGGATAGCGTAATTCACCTATTTATTTAATTTAAGTTTAATTGTTTTTTAAAATAACCTCTTTGTTGTGTTTCAAAATATTCATTGGTTATTACAGGGTCATAAACCATTCGACCATCAATAAATAGTCCAGATGCTAGACGTTGTACAAATCTATTTAAATTATTATTATAATTAAATATTTCTGACAATAAAATTGAGAAGAATTAAATTTTTAATTAATTAAATACCCTTTTGAAGCCTTAAAAAAGGATAAAGAACTTTTTGAAGAAAGAAAACACTTTAAAGGAAAGAAAAAATAAAAGTTTAATTTCCAACCTTTCAATAACTCCATCAGAAGTTCCATTACCAAAACTAGAAAAATGTTCTCCAAGAGGAATATAGGTAATACGTTGAAATAAATTAGGGGAATTTCTTTCAACAATATCCCTTAATGATCTACATAATAAATCTGGAATTCGTTGTCTAATTAAATCATTAATTGTTGCTTCAAATATTTTAATTATTGGACCAAATAGACCTTCAGGGTTTATAGTAAATTGTGAAAAGCGTAAATTTGTTCTACAATGATTTACATAAACAGTAATAAATCCATCTATTGCTCTTAATTGTGTTGCCATCTATTTTGTTAGAAAAGAAAGGAAAAGAGAGGTGAGTGTAATCTAAAACCTCAACGTTTAGACCCTGAAGTTGACCAAATACTGTTCCAGGAAATTGAAATAAAGGCCCTGCATCACCGTGAAAACGACCGGAAAGACTACAAAAATAAGGCAAAATTATTTAAATTAAAAAAAAAGCTTTTTCATTTAAGCTGTTTCATTGCCAAAATTTAAATAAAAATTAATTTCCTTTTAAAAATTAAATTTACGTAATGGCTGCATTTTCGATTGAAAGAAGGAAGGAATGTGGAGAAACAAAGTATAAATGAGATTGAGTTGGTGGACGGTAGGATAATGTTTGTACATCACTAACAAATATTGTTCCCCTTATGCCTGATTCTTCAAATTGATGCTAAGAAAAACTTTTAAAAATGCTTAAAAAGAGGGAAAGAAATACTTGAGCTCTAAATCCATGTAAAGTAGCTAGTTGTTCATTAAGTAACTGAAATGAAAGAATTTAGAAGGGTATTTAAAATAAGGACGGTTGAGAGCAGCGGTCATTTTCCTAGGCTGTTTTGTTTGGTCTATAACTTTTTTATTTATCAATCGTTTAAATTAATTTTTTAATTAAATATAAGCTAGTGAGTGTCAGTTCCTTTTCTTTTTATTAACTACTAAAATTAACTTGTTCAATAAAATTAAATAAATGAGAAAAATATGAAAAGAAATGAGTTTCAAGCTTTTTTAGGCTATAACTTTTTATTGAATGTTTGTATTGTCTAGATCTCTTTTAATAAAATAATCAGCACAATTAGAGCTTTCGATTGATATAAAACTTGTTAAAAAATATTGAACTCTAAAAAAGTTATGACCAAAAATAGAGAGTGGGCACTCAACCTTCTCTACAGTCTACCATTGAATTAAAAAAAAGTCTTTAAAAGGTTGTTTTTGATTTAAACATTTTCCAACCTTTACAGCAATGTTTTTAACATATTCTGCTCCTTTCATAGTTAATCTAAGTTTTATTCCAGGATTTCCTGTTTATTTAAAATTTAAAATAAAAATAATTTTTTTAATTATCTTCCCACCATAATATCTATTCCATTTACTATTTGGCTCTGGTTCAATTCTTGATTGTCCAAAATTAATAAAATTTAATAAATAAAGAGAAACAATAACAATAAATCTTAAATAATTTCCCCTAAACATTTCAGGACGTTTTGGTGCTATGGACATTTTGAGGTTCTGACGTTTTGTAACTTTTTTGTAAAATTAGGTAAGGCTCTGAATAATCAAAAGAGACTGATATATTTAATAAATAGTAAGAGAAAAAAATAGAATTTTTATTTATTCAACGTCCTTCAAAAATCTTTTTTTATTTCTGATTGATTTTGATGTATAAAAATCCCTTTAATTTAATTTTTCTTTTCTCTCTCAAGAGTATATTTAATGTAATAAAAAAAAGAATTATTATCAAAAACTCTGGTTTTACCCGAGTTATTTTTTTCTAATATTAAAAGTTGTAGCTAAATAAAAAAGAAAGAAAAAGCGCAAAAAATCTTCCAAAAATTCCCTTTTTAAATAAAAAGAGAGAGAAAAACGCGTTTTTCTCAACAAAAAAAAAATGAGTAGAAATTCTCTTTGAAAATGATCAGTCTTTTTTAATAAATAAAAATATAAATGAAAAAGTTCCAAGAAAATAAATATCTTTCTTTTCTTCTTTTTTTTTTTAAAGACATCCAGCTGACAAAATAAAGAAAAAAAGGGCTAATATATATATTTATTTTAATTTATATTTTGACGGAACTTTATTTGGATAAATTAATGTTTTTATATTTAACTGCGAGAGAAAATTACCTATTTTTTTTTAATTAAATTAAATTATGGAGTCTAAGCTATTTTAAAGAAAAAGAAGATTTATATTTTGCGAAAAAGAATTTAATTTTTTTTTAAATTGATTTCCAAAAAAGGAAGATAATTTACAAAAAATAATTAATTAATTAAATAGTAGAGGAGAGTATAACCTGTTGGCACTCAATTTTTGGCGACCAACTAACCATTTTTTAATGTTGCACTGAAACGTCCTTGACTAAAAGAAATTTGCAGTTCTGCCTTTCAAAATCGATTTGAGTAAATAGAATGAGTCCTTTTGAGGAAAATATTGCATCATTCGATTAAAAGAATTCTTTTCTTTTTTTCAATTATTTCACAGAAGCATTTTTACTTTAATTTTAAAGAAAAAAGTTTAAAAAAATCAAACAAATGTTTTTTCAGTTTATGCAAATCCTGCGTAGTGCTACAATTTGCACTTTTCGTTTTTTATTAAATTTACCACGTTTATTTTACTCCTCACATTTTACTAAATTGTCAACAACAAATTTAATAGAGCCGAATAATAAAAGGAATTATAGTTAGTTAATTTTTAATTTAATTTTTATTGAGAGAAAGAAAGCTTCTTTTAACGTTCTTTTAGCCTTAATTTTAAGAGAAAATTTTTTTAATTATTTAGCCTCCAATTATTTTGTATTGAGTCATCAAAAAATATTTAAAAATAATGAAAATTTTTATTTAAAGGAGAATGAATAATTTATTTATTTTTTCTAATTTTTTAAAAATTTTTATTTTAATAAAAATGAAGGAAAATGTGAGAGAAACGATGCGGAAGTAATATATAATTTTTGAGATTCTTTGAACGTTTATTTGAAATTTTTTAAAATTAAAAAATATTTATTAAATAAAAAAATATTATATTTTTTTAAGCAATGAATTGTAAGTGGACTCCTTACAAAAATAAAGATTCTCAGCCTCGGCTGCATTTATTAAATAGTTTGACCCGTACAAAAGAACTTTTTGAACCAATTTTTGGAAAACAGGTTTTTTTAATACTTTAGAGTTTTATTATATTTTTAGATTAAATTCTACATCTGTGGACCAACAGTTTATGATTCTGCACATATGGGACATGCTAGAGCTTATCTTTCTTTTGATATTGTGAGAAGAGTTTTGACAGATTACTTTAATTATGATGTGTTATATGTAATGAATATTACTGATATTGATGACAAAATTATTAAAAGGTTTTTATTTTTTGTTTTAAATTTTGGGAAGGGAACTGAGAGGGTAAAAAAATTGTTCTTTGGTTTGTTAAATTTATTTGTACAGTTTGACCGTTTTTGTTTTACCCAAATGTCAAAATTTTTAATTTTATAGGGCCAGACAAAAGTATTTATTTGATAAATACTTAAACGAAATTTCTGCTTCAAATGGAATTTCTCATCAATTGAAGGAAGCACTTGACTATTTTAGAAGCAAAATTGCAAGTGAATTTGATATTGACAAGAAGAACTTGTACACCTCTTTGGTATATTAATTTATATAAGTAAGGTTCCTTATGGTGTAGTTGGTAAGGTTTCTGGTTTTATGCGAAAGTGTGCTGGTTCGAGACCTGTTGACTGGCATTTATTTTTTATTTGTGAATAGGATAAGTTGGTTTACACATATTTGTTTTTACTTAAAATTAGAGCATATTAGAGCCTGGGATCATATTGTATAAAATATAAAAACTTTTATTTAAGGCAAACAAATTCGCCACAGATTTGGCTTCTTTTGAAACACAATTTTTGCAACCTGAAAAGACGGAGAATACCGAAAATCTTCAACGGCTCAAGAAATTGATAGAATCCTCAAAAGATGTAATTTCTGATTGGTTGGATTCAACAAATGGTCATACAGTTGATGATCATGAAGTTTTTACAAAACTTGCTAGAAGGTTTAATTTTCTTTCTATTAGAAGGGATTTTAGAATAATATTCCTTTCCTTTTCTCTCCTTCATTTACAAATGGTTAATTGGACATTAAGTTGTTAATAAGGATTTATTATTATTCATTATGAAAGAAATGTAGCCCATTACTTAAACTTTTTGTTAATTACTATCTGACCATTATGTCCAATGACCATTTGTAGATGCAAAGAAAAGAGGAAAGGATTTGTTGTCCTTTCCTGAACATATTTATTTGTAATTAATTTAAGATATGAGAACGAATTTCTTCAAGAAATGGGCGCTTTAAACGTAAAAGAGCCTGATGTATTAACACGAGTTAGTGAATATATTCCAGAAATTATAGATTATGTAACCAAAATAATTGAAAATGGTTATGCTTATGTTGTGGATGGATCGGTTCTTTATTATTTCTTTATTATTTAAAATTATATTTGTAAAGGTATATTTCAATACAAAAGCATTTTCAACTTCACATAAACATAATTATGCTAAACTATTACCAGAAGCTTATAATGACCAGAATTGTATAGAAAAACATTTACGGGAAGGAGAGGGAGAATTAACCATTTGTGGTAATGAAAAAATGTCAAAGTGTGATTTTGCTTTGTGGAAAGCTTCAAAGAATGGAGAACCTTTTTGGCCAAGTCCTTGGGGGAAAAGGTTTAATTTTTCTTTGTTTTTTTATTTATTTTTATTCTAATCTTTAAAGGTCGTCCAGGCTGGCATATTGAATGCTCGGCAATGAGTATGTCTGTTTGTGGGTCAAATTTGGATATTCATGCTGGGGGTTTTGACTTAAAATTTCCACATCATGATAATGAAATTGCGCAGGTTTTTCTTTTTTTTTAAAATTAAGAAAGGTTTTTTTGGGAAGTGAACACACATTTTCCTCTATTTTTAATTTCTATTTCTTACAAAATTTCCTGTCTTTTGAAGTCAAAAAGAAAGAAAAATGTGAGGAAAATGATTTAGTTTTTCCTTTCTTTTTTTAGTGTGAAGCATATACTGATTGTGATCATTGGGTCAACTTTTTCCTGCATTGCGGTACCCTTAGAATTGCTGGATTAAAAATGTCAAAGAGTTTAAAAAATTTTATAACAATAAAAGATGCATTAAACAAATACACTGCAAAGCAATTGAGAATTCTTTTTTTGATGCATGTTTGGTCTGATAATTTGGATTACAGGTTTATTTTTTTTTTTATTTAATGGTTGTTGGTTAACCGGTCCCAAACTGTCTGTGGGAATAATTTAATGCCAAACTGGATAGGGAAGTCATTTCAGTTATGTCCAGTCTTCCCTTAACATTTGTTGTGGTCGTTTGATTAAAACTTAATTTTTAAAGTGACGCAACAATGGACCACGTCTTACACTTTGAGAAGCTTTGCTGTGAATTCTTTTTAAATGTTAAAGATATTCTAAGAAAACAGATGAAGGAAAGTAATGAAATTAATGAGGTTTTCTTTTATTTTTTTGGAAATTTTTGAAGAAACCTTTAACAATAAAATATCCTTAATTTTCAGTCTTTCAAGAAATTTGATGAGAATGATATAAAAGTACTCAATTCCTTCAATTCTCTCCAATCAGAAATTCATTTTGCCATGTGTGACTCAATTGACACCAGAACTGTTATGGAAAAGATTAGAGGAATAATTAGTTTAATAAATCTATATTTAAAAGAAAAAGAAGGAAAAAAGCCAAATTGTAATTTATTGACAAATTGTGCCAATTATATAATTAAATTATTAAAAATATTTGGAGTAGAGACTGGATTTAAGGAATTTAATTTTTCTTCAAATCAAGGGTTTCTTTTTAATTTTTTAATTTATTATTTTATTTATTTTTAGAAAATTGATAGATAATTGTGTAGTAGATCGTGAAGGTTTATTAATGCCCTATTTGGAAGTTTTGGCTAATTTCCGTGAAGTTGTGCGAACTGAGGCAAGGACAACGAAGAATATTAATATTCTCAAGGTTTATTTTAATTATTTTTTTTAAAAGAAGATTTTTGGAAAATAAGCTTATTTTTCCTTCTTTAATGTCTCCCCTTCTTTTGCCTTTAGCTTAAAGGAAGAAATAAGTGTTGTCAGTTGTAAATAGAAGCTGGAAACATTTTTGTTAACTGAAGAATTTTAAAATTAAAAATTGGCAAAGGGAGAGAGGAAGAATAAAAATAAAGAATGTTATTAAAACTTTAAAATGTCCGTAAATTAAGAAAAAGTTTTTAATTTAAAGGAATGTGATCGTCTAAGAGATGAAGTATTACCAAATCTAGGTGTCAGACTCGAAGATCATACAAAAGATACTCGTTTAAAATTAGTAGATAGAGAGACATTAATACGTGAAAGAGAAGCAAAAGAAGCAGAGATTAGAGAAAAAGAAGAAAAGAAAAAGCTTTTGGAAAAACAAAAGGAAGAGAAAAGAAAGGCTAAAGAAGAAAAGAAGCAAAAACAGAGAGAAGCAACAGCAGCTTCTTTAAAAAATAAGACATAATATATAGGCAAAACCAGATATTTTGAATTCATTTTTTTAAATTTTTTTTTTCAAAAAAAGTGCAAAGAGAAAGGGTTTTGTTTTTTAGATTAATTGCACTTGAAAAATATATATTTTTGTGTGTGTATATGTCTATATTGTTAAATTATTAAAAAGATATTAATTTGTTGCTTATTAAATTTATTTCTTTTTTTGTAAAGAACTCTTAATGACATTTTATCAAAAATTACCCAAAAGAAAGAAAGAACAAATTTTTTTTAAAGTCAAAAAGGTAAAACAAAAAAAAAGCGAAGTGGAAAGGAACCTAAAAAATGTAAAGGTTTCTCTATTATAAACCCTTACAGAGAATATATTAAACAATAAAACAATATATATTAATAAACCTCAAATTTTTGCTTTAACAAGATACAACAAAGAATTCTCTTCAAAAATATTCCTCAATTTTAGAGTCTCAATAGTTTTAACTAAAAAAAAGAAATTCATTTTAAAGTTAATAAAAATTAAAAAAAAACCTCTAATTGTGCTCCTTTAATTTGATCACAACTTTCAGCAATTAAATTATCCTTTTTGTTATTATATTTATCCTCTTCTAACATTAACGGTGTTCCCGTACTCTGCTCTATATTTTTATAATTGTCATTGAGGGCTTTAGCAAGCAAAGAGTCTTTGGGTGTTACAAAACAATAAACAATTGCCCTATCAGTTTCTAATAATTTTCCCTTTTAAAAATAAACTTTAACAGAATTAAATTAAAAACAAACCTTTTTACGTAATTTTTGTATTCTGTTAGCTACTTCTCTAGTAAGTCCCATTGCTAAAATATTTTCATCTTCGCTAGTATTTATCATTACAACACACTAAAGAGAGTTATTTATTAAATTAAAAAAAAACCTTTCCTTTTGTTGCAGTTTCCCATTGATTACTACTACTATCATCATCATTATTCTTCTCTTTATTTGTAGTAAACGAAACAGACAATTCTTCTGATGAGAGTAAATGTCCCAAAACGGTGATTTTTCCGTCATCAAGAAATTGTTCCAATTCGTCTTCGGATATTTTATTCTAAAAAATAAAGTTAAAAAAAGAAGAATAATTAAAGGAAAAAGATATATTAAAAAAAACCTTTAAATAATCAGTTACAATTTTTTGATCAGCCTTTAAACGAATACCAAGTAATTTAAAATTAGGCTCTGCTTTAAGATTAACACCATACTCTTGTCGATTACTTGAAGTTGTTAATTTAATAACATTCATTTCAGAAAGAATATAATTTTTAAGCAGGACAACGTCTTCGAGAAATTGTGAGTCTCTTTATTAAAGAAAAATTAATTAGTTTTTAAAAATATAATAATAATTAAATAGTGATTTACTCTTGTTATGCAACCCACAAGTTTTGTCTGCAAGTTGAAAATTTAATAAATAATTAAAAAGAAATAATTAAGAGAACTTTTTTTACTTGCGGGCAAAACTTGCGGACATTTTTGTCTAGTAAGAAAACAACCCAAACTATTAAGTTCCTAATAAAATAATAATAATAAACCTGTTAACAACAATTACTTCCTTCAACGGATACTTAAAAAAAGTAGAATATATAAAAAAATAAAAAAGAAGAAAAAACCTTGACAGCAATGGCTTTTCTGTCTCTTAAGGTTCGTATAATTTCAATTATGCTTCTCATTGCAGCTACTTGTCTTTCCAAATTTTCATCAATAAATTGATCCTCTGCTGTAGGTAAAGAAGTAAAATGAACAGAATCCTCAGCTTCTAAGTCTGTCTAAAATTTAAAAAAAATAGATCTTAAAATCCGCAAATTTTATCCGCAAAAAATTAAAATAAAGAATACCAAATGTCTCAACTTCTGCCACATATATTCCGAAAAGAAAGGAGTAAAAGGTGCCATTAAACGTGTTATTTGTAGAATAACATGTACCAATGTAGAAATAGCAAGTAATTGATCTTCCCTGTTACTATCTTCTTTTTCATCTTTTATTGTTGTTGTCCCTGTCCCTTTTATTCTACTTCGATTTAAACGAATGAATGTATTCGTAAGAACATCAAAATAATTAACTAAAGGAGATACAACAGTATACAAACGATATTCCTTCATTTCTTTACTAACAAAGGAGATAAGGCTGTTAGTAAAGGACAATATCCATTGATCCATTAAATTAGTAAACCCTTTTGTATATAACACAAATTGTTTCCCACTTTCCTTAAAAATAAATAAATAGATATTCTGTAAATCTAATGTTCAGAAAAATACTTTTAGAGATTAGAAAAAGGTTAAAATTAAAAAAAAGAATAAACAGGGGAAGCTTCCCAAATTTTTATTTTAAGTCCTTGACAGGTAAATGTTTTAGACTATTTTATCTAGTCTTTATAATTAAAAGCTTCAAACTCTCTTTAAATTAAAAAAAAAAGAAAACAATTACTTAATTTCTAACACTCAAATTGTTTAAAGAACAGAACCTTAGAGCACCCATTTATTTTAAAAGAAAAAAACCTCTCACCGCTTCATATTTATTGACTGCCAAACTAACAAACTTGTAAGCATTCAACCAAGGTCCAAGCACTTGCTTAACAACTTCAGCTACTCCTTCTTCTTGAAAACGCAAATTTTCCCCTCTTACTACAGGGGAATTAATTAAATAAAGACGAAGAGCATCTGCCCCATATTTCTCAACAATTTCCATTGGATCTGGATAATTCTTTTTACTTTTTGACATTTTATTGCCATCTGAAGCTAACACTAAACCATTACAAATTAAATTTTTAAAGGGAGGACGATTGAAAAGAGCAGTGGAGATGACCAATAAAGTGTAGAACCAACCACGAGTTTGGTCAATACCTTAAAAGACTTTAAATAAAATTAAATAACTCCATTTAAGTGTTTAACAATACAAAAAAAAAATCTTTAAAAAACCTTCAGCAATAAAATCCGCAGGAAAATTGTTTTCAAAAACTTCACAATTCTCAAAAGGATAGTGTTGCTGTGCATAAGGCATTGAACCCGATTCAAACCAACAATCAAAGACTTCATTAACTCGTTTTAAAGGATTATTTCCTTTAATTTTTGAAGGAATTAAAAGGTCATCAATACTAGAAAAAAGAATTTCCTTTAAATTTAAAAACAAACTTTTCACGATGTAGATCAGTTATTTTAGCACCTGTTAGCTCTTCTAATTCTGCAATAGATCCAGGACAAACAATTTCATTGTGGTCATCACTAACCCACAGATTTATTGGTGTCCCCCAAAAACGATTTCTACTGACTGCCCAATCTCTAGCATCTCGTAACCAATTTGCAAATCTTTTGTCTCGAACAAATGATGGAACCCTGATGATTAGAGAGTTAAAGAGTATTTTATTTATATTAATTTGAGAAAAGAAAATATTTTTGAAAATAACCCCAAACATCCTTCGCTATTTCCTCTGTTACCTTACAAATGGTTAATAGACATAATGGTCAGACAATTATTAATGAAAATTAAATCGAAATAAAGTCAAACATTGAAGATAAAGTTGATTAGATAATCTTTAAAAGAAAATAATTATTTGACCATTATGTCCTTCGACCTTTTATAGAAAAGACTAATTCCCAAAAACTAAAAAATAACCATTTAGTCTTCTCATTATTAGCCAATAATTGTTCAATAGAAGACTCAACACGAATAAACCAAGAAGGAACAGCCTTGTAAATAAGTGGAGTATTTGATCTATAACAAAATGGATAACCTTAAAATAAAAAATTTTTAAATTTAATTAAAAAAAACTGTGTTTATATTGTTCCTGTTTTAGTAAAAGACCTTTTTCCTTCAACCTTTTAATTATTTGCTTGTCTGCATCTTTGACATATAAACCTTTAAAGTCTGTGACTTCCTCTGTAAATATTCCCTTTTCATCAACGGGACAGACCATTTCTGACTCTTTTGAGATCACTCCTTGTTCTAAACAAGTTTTGTGGTCTTCCTATATGGAAAGTCAAGTAAAATAAAAATTAAAAAAAAACCTCTCCAAAATATGGTGATTGATGGACTATTCCAGTCCCTTGATCTGTCTTTACATATGTATTGGTTAAAACACAAAATACTTTTCTTCCACTTGTTTTTAAGCTTAAAAAGTAAGGAAATGGTGGTGTGTACTCTTTTCCAGCAAGTTCACTTCCTTTAACTGATTCAACTACTTTGTAGGTATTAGGAGATTTGTACAATTCAGAAAGACGTTCTTTTAGTAACACATACTCCTTTTGGGTTTTATTGTCTAAAAAAATTTTTTTTTCTTAATTTATTTGAATTAGGAATTAATTAATAAAAGGAAAATATCGCCATTTTATTAATTTAAAAATTAAAACCTGATATAACAACATAAACAAGAATTGGATTTACACAGAGAGCCATATTGCTGGGCAATGTCCAAGGAGTTGTTGTCCACGCAACAAAAGAACGATTTGGATTTTCAACAAGAGGAAAGGCAACAAAAACTAATTTTTAAAAAGAGTGTTAACATTTATTTAGAAAAAAAACCAGAAGGATCAACAACGTCCTGATAATTTTGTCCAGCTTCAAAATTGGAAAGAGGAGTTGAACAACCAGTAGAAAAGGGCATAACCTTCACTCCCCGATAAACCATATTTTTCTTGAAAAGTTGTGAAAATACCCACCAAACAGTTTCCATAAACCAACTTTAAAAGAAGCAACTTTAAACAAAAAAGGAAATATACGGATAGAGTGTTTTGTAGTCATTATCAAAATCTATCCAACGCCCTGTCCTTTCAACCATATGTTGCCATTCTTCAGCATAACGCATTACAATACCACGACCTTAAAATATTTAAATTCTGACAATTTTTATTTTTCATAAAAAAGAAAACAAACATTTAGCATTATAAACACTAATTCCCATGTTAATAACATCACTTGGCCCTTTTATTCCCAAAATTTTATCTACTTCATATTCTACAGGTAAACCATGTGTATCCCATCCAAAGCGCCTTTCAACGTAAAATCCGCTTTGATGCGCCCAACGCGTAACAATGTCTTTTATTGTCCCTTAAATAAAGCAATAAATAAAAATAAAGAAAACAAAACCTGCTAAAATATGTCCATAATGAGGAAGGCCAGTAGCAAAAGGAGGACCATCATAGAACGTATAATGAGGTTTACCTCGATTTCGACTAGAAAGAAGAATTAATATAAAATTGTTTTTTATTACAAACTCAAGTGATGTTTGAAATGTATTTTTGTCTCTCCATTTTTGCAATATTTTACGTTCTTCTTCAGCAAAGTCAATATGTTCGGGGACAATTTCTAGCTTTGGAGTATCATCTTTAGGTTTCATTTCTGAAAAAATATTAATCTTGTTATTAATAAATTAGCAAAAAATAATTTCGAAATTCATGATGATTACATCGAAAAATTAAAGCCGAGATACCCACGATTAGTTAGCAATAGAGACCGGCGCCGGACCGGATCCGGCCGGATTTTTCCGGAGTCCGGGTCCGGAATCCGGGTTTTTTCACAATTTTCGGATTATTTCCGGACCGGATTAATCCCGAAAAATCCGGCCGGATCCGGTCCGGCCCTGCTACCAAAATCCGGAATCCCAATCCGAATCCGGACATTTTTCATAGGATTTTACCGGATTTTGAAATTACTCAAATTTATATTTCCTTTTGGCATAATGTTGATGAATTGTAAGTAAGGATGGTAGAGAAAAAAGAAAGGCATTGTTTATGGACGTTTCATCTCAAAAATATAGAAATTTTTTTCCTCTTAATTAATCTAATTATTTCTAATTAATTACTATTACCTACAAATTATTAATATTAATATAACAATGTCTAATATCTATTTAGAAAATATGCAGCATAAAATATTTCAAATTGGATTATTTGAAAAAACTTCTAAGGATACTGCTGAATGTTTGTCCTGCAAGCAGCTAGGAATTGGAAAATATAAATTTATCATTTCAAAAGGGAGCGTTAAGTCCCTTATTGTACATTTGATGTCTTCATTGCATTGTGAGAGTGACTATTCAAAGAAGTATAAAGATTTAAACAAAATAAAAGAGGAGGAAAAAATTGATAAATTTATAAGCAGTGGAAGTGATCAAATAAGTAAATTAGACAAAAAAATCATTAATTTGCTCACAGAAAACAATCTTCCATTTCATATTATAAATAAAAGAAGCTTCCGTATTCTATTTAAACACTCATCTGAGAAACTTCTTGATGAATCACACTACAGAAAGCTTTTACCTAGGATTTACGAAGTAGTAAAGAAGAGGCTAAGTGATGAATTAGGCAAATGCCAATATCTTTCGTGTACGACTGATGGTTGGTCTGGTAGTACAGAAAATTTTATTAGGTATTTTTTACTTAATCTATTTTTAAAAATTATTCAGCCTTACTGCACAAGGGATAACAGAAGAATGGAAAAGAAAGAAGTATGTTCTTGCAATTCGTAAATTCCCAGAGGCTCATACGAGTACAAATATTGCTGAGAAACTTCGTACTCTTATTGAAGAATGGAGCATTGAAGAGAAAGTGCAATGTTTTGTAACTGATGGAGCACGTAATATTCAAAAGGTATGGTTAGATTATTTTTTTAAATATTTAAATATAAAAATAATTATTTCTAAAATTTAGTCTTTTGACGAATTGCCATACAACCACACATTATGTGCAGCTCATCAAATAAACTTAATTATTAAAAATTCTATTGTTGGAAAAGAAGGTGAAATCATAAAATTGTTCGCGAGGTGTAGGAAAATAGTTTCGCATATTCGCCATTCTAATAAATCCTTTTCTGAATTAAAAGAATTCCAGGAATCAAATCAACTTCCATCTCATCGACTTATTCAGGTTTTTAATTAGATTTAACGTTAACTAAAAAATAGGAAGTGGCAACAAGGTGGAACAGCAGCTTAGCAATGGTTAGGCGCCTCCTTGAGCAAAGGAAAGCAATTGATGAATACTTGATGGAAAAAGAATGATTGAACTTTTCTTATCCAAACAGGAATGGAAACTTCTTGAATCACTAGTGAGTTTGTTGAGCCCATTTGAAGAAGTATCTCATTTATATTGTGCCTCTCCACTTTCTGTAATTATTCCATATGCTAAACAGTTAGAAAGGTTTACTTTATATTCTTTAACTTTTTAAACCTGTCGTTAGGAATTTACGTTCTGTTGACTTAACTGTAGCTGACACAGAAGAGGAAAATATAAAAATAACTATTTTTGAACTGGAAAATTTGAGAAATAGTGGAATTGCTGAAATAAAAAATCGACTACTAAGCATGGAGAATTCGAAAATTTATTGTTTGAGTACCTTCCTTGATCCCCGGTTTAAACATAATTTCTCTCAGGACCCTCTTTTATTTGTCAATCAAGTTTCTTACTGGATAAAAGAAGAATTAAATAGATCAAATATTGAGGAGGTAATTTATAAAAATTTAATCCGTTTAAATTTAGCATTTTATAGTCTGAAAGTGAGTTGATTGAGCAGTGTGATCTTGTTGAGGAAGGACCGCCAAAAAAAAAGTCATTTCTTGATTCTTTAGATGAGCAACAAAATGTAAATGGTTATTTATATTATCTATATTAACTTTATATTATAATTTTAGTTTCATCTAGACCAAATGATCTGGACGAAGAAATACAAAATTATGTTGAATGTGAGAAAGCCGCTCAACGATCTGACCCTCTCGATTGGTGGAAAAACAATCATAAAAATCACCCAAGGTTAGCAAAGCTAGCAGCAAAATATTTAACAACACCTTCTACAAGTATTGAAAGTGAAGAAATTTTTAGCGTTGCAAGAGACGTATTTGATTATAGGAGGTCTAATCTTACGCCAGAAAATGCTGAATATTTAATTTTTCTTAATAAAGCAATACCACAATTGAATTATGCATATTAATAAATATTTTTCGTTTGTATGCTTCTTTAAATTGCAGGTTAACTCCTGTCATGCTATTTTTTCTTTATTTTCGTAAAATTTTAAAAAATCCGGAAAAAACCCGGATCCGGTCCCGAATCCGGACAATTTCTGCTTGAATCCGGAAATAAAAAAATCCGGATTAATTCCGGACCGGATTAATCCCGAAAAGTCCGGCCGGATCCGGTCCGGCTCTGCTACCTAAATCCGGAATCCCAATCCGAATCCGGAAAAGTCGATTTTACCGGTCCCTAGTTAGCAATCTTTAAATAGCGTATAAATCAAAAAGAGGCTGTTAGAGAACATAAGAGACTATAGGGAAAAGAGTAACAGTCCAAAATGAAAACACAACATGCCAAAAATTAGCGTTAAAATAAAATTACCTTCTCATTGCTAGGATTTTTGCTTCTTCTTCTTCGTTAATATTTTTTTTTAATAGGGAATGTCTAAAAGTACATTAAACCTTGATCCATATAAAATCCTCGGATTAAACCTGATTCCAATTAATACAAGAAAAGGCATCCCGACAAAAATTTAAAAGTGAAGAAATCAGGGAAGAAGAATTGAAGGCACAATATAAAGCTGAAATAAAAGTAGACAAAGCAAAGAGGAAATTAAAGGCTCAAAAGTTTGTCTACAAATGTATTACATCATCCTTTAGCATTTTTTTAAATTAAAATAATGAAGTACATACTTTCTATTTGAAGTTGAATAATAATAGGCCTTCTTTGACCTTATAAGGGCTAAAAAGTTGAAATTATTTTAAATATTCTTCATTTATTCTACCTCAAATTTCTAGATTACCCTTAAATCTCTAATTAAAAAAACTTTTCTCTTAAATTTTCTGTCTAAAATAAAGAATATTATTTTTAACATTTATTATTTTTTAAAAACATCAACTCTCTTTCAATTTAATTATATATATACTTTTTCTATTATTTAATAATCCTCTCCTCGGCTAACAATTTCCTTACAAGTTGGGCGTAGAAGAATAGTATGTTCCCATTGGGCTGTATAACAACCTTTCTAAAAGCATCCCACAAATCTTTTTAAAAGAAAAAAAAATAACCTGATCACAAAGTGGTGGATAGGGTGTTACAATCCCTTTATCACAAAGATCCTTTAATGACATCAGATATTTAGTTTCGCCCAAACGGTCAAGCCATCGCCGACAGAAGGCCAAAGTTCCAAAATTTTTATTAATTAGCGATAAAAGTTTTTTGCTTCGAGCCAACCTTTTTTTTTAATTAAACAATTAATTTTTAATATTAAAAAAACCGTAAAGGAATATGCTCATCATGCATATCAAAATTCTTCATATAATGACTAACTTCCATATCATCATGTACATAACCCTTTCCTGTACTTCCAAAAGTTTCTATTGCAAAACTTAATTTTAATTTTAAAAATAGAATTAATTTTTTAAAGAGTTTTCTTACACTTCATTTTCTTCCATTCTTGTTTGTTCCCCACCCTTTACAATTGGAACAGTTTTTCCTGCATGAATTCGGTAAGGGCCAATTGAATGACCTTAAAAGATAGATTTAAAAAAATAATATTATAAAATTCAAACCATTAAGATTTCTGATTGGTTTAATTGGATAAGTTTTTCCATTTAATTCTAATTCGTAGGAGGTCATTACCTAAAAAAATAAAAAAAAAACAAATACCACACATATATTTAATTAAAAAGAAACCTCTTCAATAGCTTCGCCTATATCACAAAGACGAACATCAATTCCAGCCTCACGAATTCCAGTTTCAGTTGCCTCTTTCACAGCATTTAGAAGAGTGTCAAATTTAGAATCATAGGTTAAAGTAAAAGCACAATCAATTATACGACCATTTACGTGTGTTCCGTAATCAATCTTTTTTAAAGAGAAATAAACCTAAACAACTAAAAATCTTAAAAATACCTTGACAACATCAGAAGGCCCCAACACAGTATCATCCCCAGCATTAGGTGTGTAATGTGCAGCACAATGATTGACTGAACATCCTGTCGGAAAAGCTAACCCTGAGGCTAATCCATTCTCATTAATCATACGACGACTGTGTGCTTCAAGTCGCTCACTTTAATTTTTAAAGAAATAAAGGTTTAATTAAAAAATAAAAATAAACCAAATATCAAAAAGCTTCATCCCTGGCTTTATCCATGATTTAACATATTTTCTAGTTTGTCTGTGTGATTCTGCAGCTCTTCTAAAGTCTTTATAAATATCTTCATAACTAGAATCTAAAGCTCTCTTTTCTTCGTTTGTTATGCGATTGATGGCTGTTCTATCGTCAATGCGATACTCACAAATCTTTAATTTAAAATATATTTATCTTTAAATGAGGTACCCCTCTTTACCCATAAAAGGGTAAAATAATGGGAAAAGAGTATCATAGAATGTTATAAAAATACCCTCAAGTCTCTATACAAGCAATTCTAATATTAAAAATATACAAACTGAGGGTGTTATTTAAACATTTCGACCTAATAGACACACTTTTCAATAAAAAAAAGTTAAAGCTAACCTGTCCAATAGGATAATTCCCTTCAACAAATTGTTGATCAATCGTCTTCATTTCATTAATTTCAGAAACCCAATTTTGTGATAACATAACCTTAACATCATTTCCCTCTGTTATGTTGTCATTGTTATTCCCACCTTCTTCTAAATTTGTTTCATCAACTTCATTGGCCACAACTTCTTTGCTATTTTTGCCTCCCTTCTTTTTCCTTTTTGCTTTGAAGCTGCTTCATTTGATTTCATTTCAATATCCTTAAGTATTGAATCAATGTCATCAACGGCATCTTTTAAAATAATTAAAATTAATTTATTCTTAAAGTAAATTAACCTGCAGCTTTAGGACCAGATTTTTTTGCTTTAGGCATTTTAATATCCACAAGAACTAATTAATATCTAAAAAATAATTTTAAGAAAAAGTAAAAGAACAAATCAGTTTTTCTACTCTTTTTCTTTGTCATACTATTTCGCAATTATTCGCCGCGATTAGTTGGAAAAGTTTATTTTGTAATATCTAAAAATGTCAACTTCAAAAAGTCTATTTTTCAGATTGAAATTATACAAAACAAACTTTTTAACTGACGATTGTTTAGAAGACTGTTACAATCGAACCAACTGAATTAAAACCAAAACTAAAAGATAGTCAGGACATGGAGCACTTCATATATTTATGTTTCTCTATTTTTATGTTGTTTTCTTTACAGGTTTAAATAAAATTAATAAAAACAATTTAAATAAATTAATAGAATATAAATATTAATTAAACAAAATATTAATACTTTTTTTTAATATATTTATCTCGTTTTTCTTAACAAATGGCTCTTGAAAAAAAAATAATATATATATATAATATTCCACCATGCTACAGTCTCAAAATTAATTTTAAAAATTTAAAAAGTTTTTTAAAAAAAATGTCTGGTTTAAAATGGAGAAAACTACACAAGAATTTCTAAAAAATTAATAGAAAAAAAGAGAAGATCGGCAAATGAGATATAAAAAAAAGAGGCAAAAAATAAAAGAAAAAACAATAAAATCAACTAATAAAAATTAATTAAACACTAAATCAAGGAAAAATAAAAAAGGTTTGAATTTAACAAATTAAATATTAGGGAGAATAGACAGATTTCTTTTTTTAAATAAATTTACAAAAGGTCTTTGCGTTGTTACACTTTTTAATAAAAAATTATTTTTAAATACCGGGACCTAAAAAAGGGTGTTTTAAATATAAGGAACAGGTAGTTGTGTCTTTTGATAAAAATAAAATTGCTTAAAAAAGGGACGGAAAAATACAAAAAAAAAGAAAAAAAATTTTTTTTAGAGAAATTGGCATGTCACAAAAATTTATTTTTTAGCTTCTGACCTTTTTTTCCTTTCATTTTAAATTATTGGCAGAAAAAATTTTAATTGATAAAGAAAACAATATTTTTGTTTCTTTAAAATCCTTCATCCCAACCGCTGTAAAATTAAAAAAATGTTTTTTTTAAATAATTATTTAAATTTAATATTTTTTTACCTAAACTCGTCTGGGGGAATGTCCTCATCTGGTGGGTAATTATCAAAATTAGAAACATCTGCTGGATTGCTAACTTTCTGTAAAATAAAAAAAAAAATAAATTTCAAAATGTCAACTTTTCAAAATGCCAAAAAACTTACAGGTATAATTGGAGGCTTTAAAGTCCTTGTTCTAAGTCCTTCCCAATCAAAGCCCATAAACCATCTATGTTTCCGTATGTCATTAACACCTCCACTACCAGAACCAAGTCTTTCAGCAGGGTTGTCTCTACAAAGTTTTTTAACAAGTGCAGTTGCTGTTTTGCCTATTCTTCTATTTGGAATTTCTAGAGCATCAATACCCTTAAAGAAATAAAATAATTTTAAATACCAGAAATTTACCCCAATAAATATTAAAAAATAAATAATTAAAAAAAAAAACCTTTAAAATAAGAGTATAAGTTTTCATTGGATCAGATGCTTGAAAAGGAGGTCTTCCCAACATTAATTCACAAATATAAATTCCCAAAGCCCAATAATCTGCAGCTTGGTCGTGTCCTTTATTTAAAATAATTTCTGGAGAAACATATTCTGGTGTTCCACAAAATGTCCAAGTTTTTCTTCCACTTGCTAATTTCTTAGCAAAACCAAAATCAACAATTTTTAAATAACCAGAGGTTGCTTTAAAAAGAAAAGAATTAATTTTAATTTTTACTAAAAAAAGAAAAACTTACTAAGAAGACAATTTTCAGGTTTTAAATCTCTATAGACAATATTTCTTCTATGCAAAAATTCTAAACCTTCCAAAACACAAGCAACATAAAAACGTGCTGTATAGTCATCAAAATGGCCTCGATCACGAAGTGTTGTCTTTAAAAAAAAAGTTTTTTTTAAAAAAAGAATAAAAATTTTTTTAAATTTATTACCCAAAGTTCTCCACCCAAACAAGCTTCTAAAAGCATATAAACATATTTTGAATCTCTAAATGTTTTGTATAATCTAACTATCCAATCTGAGCGTGTTTCAAGCATTATATTACGCTCAGCAAATATATGTTCTTGTTGTCTTGTATCCACAATGTGTTTTTTCTTTAATGCTTTTAATGCAAATGTTCTGCTTTTATCACTATTTATACAAACCTTAAAAAGTATTTTTAATTCATTTTATATATAAACATAAAAAATACAAAACTTAACATATAAAAGTTTACAGAAAAACACAAAACTTAAACTAAAACATAAGAATACAAAACTTAAATTAAAAAATACAAAACTTTACAGATGAACACAAAACTTAAAAAACACAAAACTTTTAAACAATAAATATCTTTCCGGAAATAAAAAACTTAAATTAATATTAAAATAATTAATTACCAATTCAACACGTCCAAAACCACCAACACCCAACGTCGCAATTCTTTTTAGCTGTCTCAACTGTAATTGCAAAAATTCATCTTCAATTTCAGTTTTAATTAATGAAGCTTCTTCTAATAATAATTTTCCTTCCAAATTGGTTGTTGAGGTTATTCTAGCTGATGATATTGTTGACCTTCTTTGTAAATCACCATAATCTTTATTTCTTAAAGCATCCAAATCACCAATTAATTTTAAAAAGCTTTCTCTATCTAAGGTTAATACTTCTACACCTGGGGGCATTGCTATAACATTAGCAGTACGAACTTCTTCTCCTATAAAAAAAGAGAAATTTTATTTTTTAATAAAAATATAAAGTTAAGAGAAAATTTTATGGCCTTTTAGTAGTTTATAAATATTTTTAAAAAGTAAATAAAATAAAATATATACATATTTAAAAATTAAAATCCCCATGTATGTATTTACTAGACATTTAAATAATAAGTTTTTCTTTTTTAATATATTGTTTACCACCCTTTTTGTGTTTTTATTATATACCAAGTTTTAAATTTCAAGTTCAAACTTGTTTGTGAGAGAACAAAAGGGAGAGGGGGTTATTACGGCGCAGGGAAAATAACCACAAGTTTAAGCGTGTTTAATAAAAATTTAAATAAAACAAAAATGAGGGACTAAAATTTGTGTTAATCTATTCTTTATATAAATAATTTAAATTTAATAAAAAAAAGAAGTGCAAATCCGTAAATTTATATATTCTATTTGATCTAGTCATTTCCGGTGAATTTTTTTTGTAAAATACAATAAAAATTATTCTTAAAAAAGAATAAAGGTCCAAAAAATTAAGGCCCAAAGGTCCACAAAATATTTATTTTAATGTCCGTCTATTAGAATAACCTAATATTTTATTTTTAAGGGTATTTACCCTACACAAAAACCTAAAAAAGAACGTTGCCTTACTATTAGAGAGGCCCAAAAAAATTTAAAAAAAAGCTAACCTAACAAAGCTTTTTCTCCAAAAAAGTCTCCTTGTTTTAAAATTCGAATTTCGTGTGGATTTTGTTCTCCTTCAATAGACTGGGTGACACGTACTTGACCATTATTAATAACAAAGAAAGTATCACCCTTTTCTCCTTCTCTTATAATATAATGACCAGCAGCATAGTAATCCTTTAAGAAAAAAAAATTAAAAAATAAATAAACAAAAAAAGGAGGAAAAAATCTTTTTATTTAAAAATGCCCTCAGGCAATTTAGAAAGAAAAAATTATCACATTAATTTTGTTTAAAGACGTTCAAGGACATCAAAAAAAAAAAGAAGTTTTTTATTAATGAAATATTTTCTTTTGTTAATAAATAAAAATATATTATTTCGGTAAAACACTTTCTTATTTTCACACAGAAAAAAAAAGAAAGAAATTCCCCGCATTAATTTAAAAAATATTAAATATTCATATTAATTTTTAAAGATATTATTATTCTAACAAAACACCCTTTAAACCTTCTTATTCGGAAAATTCTTTTTAAATAATTTTTCCCTAACCTGATCCATAACATCAGCCATTTTTGAGATCCTGTCTTCACCCAAATGTTGAAATATTGAAACTTTACGTAAGAAATTCATTAGTTGAGCATGTCTTTCCATTCCTAAACGCATTGTAATCTAACAAAAAAATTTTAAAAAATATTAAAAATTATTAAAAAAAAACCATTTGAAAGACAGCCCTATCCAAACAAAAAAGAATAACATCACTAATTGCTTGAACTGAAGCTGTTCTGAAAAAGATTAGAATTTTGATCTCTTCCACAACTATCCAATAAAAAACCTGGTACAATTATAAAGAATAGCTAATTCTCCCATAACAACTCCAGGCCCAATTTTGCCCAAAGCTTGCCCTTCTCTTGATACTTGTAGTTCCCCCTCTGCAACAACAAAAAGTCTATCGCCTGGTTCTCCTTCTTGGATTACCCATTGACCTGCACGAGCACGCATTTCAAACATACATTCAACCAACTTTTAATTTAAAAAGAAAGTTTAAATAAATAAATAAAACAAAAATCAGAATTTCTGATTTTTTAACTTTCCAGAAATGTATTATTAAACACAAATATACCCTCTACTGTTTCCAAATTTACCTAATTTCTTCTTATAATTAATTTAAAATAAAAACCTCAATAACTTGTTCTTTAGCCAATTGACGTAAAAAATCATTCTTCTGTACAGCATCTCGAATTAATTGTTTAGAACCTGCAGATTTAGAATGATGTTGTAGTGTTGCTTTATGTTGGTCTAGTTTTGCAGGTTCAGCTAAAAAAAAATAAATTACATTTTAGACAGAAAATAAATTAAAAAAAATATTTAAAAGAAAAAAAAAATAAATTAAAATTCTATAAATTGAAAAATGAAAAAAATTATTCTGAATTCTCGAGGTTTTTTATATAAGACTCAAATGGTTTTATTTTATATATCTTTGAGTCTAATAGTTTAAGATCTCAAAAAACTCGCAAAATTAGCTCAATTTTGGACTTTTTTATCTCCTAAAATATTAAATAAAGTTTCCCTTATTTTTTAGATTAAAAAGTAGACGGCTCTACTTTAGGACATGTGTCCCATGAAAGTATAAGCGTCCCAAAAATAGTATAAGCGTCCGATCAAAATATATGTATGCGTCCCAAAATAAATAGAAAATTATTAAATTTTGTATATCAGAATTTTAAAAGTTTATTATATTGCCTTGCTCAAGGGCTAACGAGCTAAAGATAAAAAAATTGTTTAGCAATCATACGGGTTAATTCCTTTTTATTTTTGTAAAATAGTAGTGGACCTAAATCTGACCAAATATACTGTTTTATTATATTTCCCGTTGTCTAAACAACAATTTTAAATTTATTATTAACAATTTAACCCCAAATATTCTTTAAGTTAGGCTTTCCCCATATTTGTCCAACTTTTGAAAAAATATTGACATTTAATTCTTATATATATGTCGCGGACATCGCGAAATAAGAAGATAGAGATAAATTATTTTTCTTCCCTTTCAGTCCCCCTCCCTTTTTCCCAGATACCTTAATCTTTGGACCTCTCCTCCCCCTTTTTCATCCTTACAAAAGGCTAATGGTTTTCAACACAAAGGGCCTCGACCATCATTTCCAATCCCATCGCCCCTTCAGTTTTTTCCTAAATTAACCCATTTTTCCTTATCTATCCCAATTTGCCAGAATAATTATTTGTCCATTATTATTTATTTGTGAATAATATTTATTAAAGATCCTAGTCTCTACATATAAAATTTAATAATTTTCTATTTATTTTTGGGACTCTTCTATTTTTTGGTAAGTAAATTCTCTGGTGGACGCATATACTACTTTTGGGACGCATATACTTTTTTCGGACGCATATACTTTCATGGGACGCATGTCCTAAAGTAGAGCCAAAAAAAACTATCATGCAAAAAAATCTATCATAGGAAAGTCGTAAAATTCATTTTTTTTGGTTTTTTTGCATCTAAAATCTCGTTCTCGTATTTTTTAAAAAATTTTTATCTACATTGTATCCTTTTTTTCAACAATAGTCAATTTTTTAGTCGTTCTATTAGAATATTTACAGTAATATCTTATCTTATTTTATAGATGTATTTGATAAAGAAAACGCAAAGATAGAAATTAGGACTGAAAGAAATAGAGAAAGGAAAAAATATAATCATGATCGAGCGGTAAAAGCATCACAAGGCTTATTTATTATTTATTTTTTATTATTTTTTTTTAATAGACAGAGACAAAAATCTAAAGAAAGAACTAGTTTGTGTTGGTGGATTAGGTAAGCGTAACATTATCGTTTTGGATGATATGCCATGTAGTAGTAGTTCTTTGCCTGATTATCATTCTTCTTCTTCATTTCTTGTGGATAGTTCAAATGAAATTTTCTGTGGTTGGATGATTATAATTTAAAATTTGAATTTTTAGGTAACCCTTATTGTAAAACTATAACCGATTAAGTGTATATTATGCTAGGAAAAATTTTTTAGGATTCTAGTTTCTTCCTCTATAAGTGTTGGAACGCAAACCAGCCCGATGACAAAAAATAAAAATAGTGCCTGTAGAACACGATTAAATTGTCCGTTCTGTCCAAACTTTTTATCATCAGATGTTATGTGGAGTGATTTCTTAAATTGTAACAAATGTGGTTACAAATCGTGTTATGCAGAAAACAATTGGAGTAAAATTTTTAATGAAATATGTAATATCGATATAATACAAGAGGAAATTCAGATTCCAAGTATTTTAGATGAAAAAGGAAATTCTTTGGTAATGTTCTGTTTGCTTGCTATCTACCATAAAAATTTTTTTTAATTTTTTAATCTAGTTTTAGGCTAAATTTATCCAAAAAATAAAAATAGAAAAATATTTCCTTAATGTTTTTTTAAATTATATTCTTCCTGTAAATTAATATATGGTAGATATATTTTAACTCGAAATATCCTTTACCTAGTTTATTTATAAAAATTAGGCTTATGTAGTCCGATGCGGAAAATTATTAGAAGATCTTATATATGTTGGTTCTACTAGTGATGAACTTAACCGTAGATATTCTGAGCATAAGAACGATAATAGATTCTTAAATTTTACTACCGTTGAATATGCAGTTTTTAAAGAAAATATTTCACAAGCTAGCGCGAAAAAATTAGAGGCGATATTGATATTAAATTTCAAAGTGAATGAAAAAAAGGACGCAACTATTGTTAAAAATAGATATGAAATTTTGAGTTTAGATGGATTATCCTACAAAGAGGTTTTGGGGTTTTATTATTAATTTTATTTTAGATTCAAAAAATTTTGTGAGTTGTGTTATTATTGATAAAAAGGGAATGGAATGCTTTAAAATGGAATAATTATATATCACGTGTTCATTTAAAGACGAAATAATAATTTTTCGGTTTGTTTTTGTTAAAAATTTTAGATGTTTAGTATTTTTCTTTTGCAAAAATTGTTCATTTAACGAAAAATAGTTTTAGTTATTTAGAGAAAAAAAAAGAAAAAGTATGAAAAAAACATGAAAATAATTAAATTTTTGAATAGAATTAAACGTGTCGGGGCAAATCACCTCATAGACAAATCACCCCACGACAGAATACCCCACGACAGAATACCCCATGACCAAAATACCCCATGAACCAAAACACCCCATGACCAAAATACCCCACGACCAAAATACCCCATGACCAAAAAACATATTCTATGTTCTAAAAAATTGAAGTACATACAAAAACATTAAAAACATTCATTAAATGCGTTTATTCAAACGTAAAATAATATAAGAAATTATTACAAAATGAAAACAAAATATTTTAGTCATGGGGTATTTTGGTCGTGGGGTATTTTGGTCATGGGGTGTTTTGGATCATGGGGTATTCTGGTCATGGGGTATTTTGGTAATGGGGTATTCTGTCGTGGGGTGTATTGTCTGTGGGGTGATTTGGAATGGGGTGAATTGCCCCCAACCCAGAATTAAATAAAAATTTAACCCACCAGATACGGCCATTTTCTTTGCTCTAGGCTCTACTGGACGACCAACTTCTGGCAAAAGAGCTGCTTTCTATTTTTGAAAAAGAATTTAAAAAAAGAAATAAACACAAAAAAAACTTGTTTCATTTCCGTAGTCAATTCTTCTGAACGTTTCTGAGTTCCTCCATTAGGTGAAGCAGCACTCTCCGCTTTTTGATTGAGCACTGAACGAAGCTTGTCACATTCAGACTTTAAAAATTAAAATAAAATTAAAAACTTTTTCAAAATGTCAACTTTTAAAAATGTCAAGAACCAAAAGAAAACCTGTAATCCTTTAACCTCTGCTTCTAACGAAGTTATACGTTTTGTATTAGCTTCAAGCTGTAAATTATTCTGTCGAATAAGCCTCTCTTTTTGTTCCAACTGTTGTTCCAATTGAGGTACCAATTTCTGAAGCTCCTGAGCATCGTAAACCCGTGAGCCGATTTGCACCTAAAAAATTTAAAAATAAATAAATTCATTAAAATAAATTTTAAAAGAACTATTTTTTTTTAAATTTTTTTAAACTCACTGTAAATGTTTTAAAAAGATTTTTAATCATAATATAAGTATGTATTTTAGTAGAGTAAATTTATTATACTCCTAAAATTGAAACATTTTCAAACAAATAAATTATAAATAGAATATGTAGTAGGTAATAGGAGGGTAACAATAAAAAGATAAAAAATAAAGAAATTAAATAAATAAAAATAAATAATTATATCTATATTATCAACACTAGTTTTAGATAAATTTTAAAAAAAAGACAAATTTAGTAACAAAAAATGAACATTAAAAAAAAACGATTAAAAAAAAAAGAAAAGAATAAAAGTAATAAATATATTAAAAATAAATAAATAATTGTGTCTAATAAATATGATCAATAGTTTGATTTAAAGATAATTATTATTACCTTTATATTTCCCTAAAAAAGAATAAAAAAATAAAAAAGGTTGGAAAGAGAAGGGAAAAATTAAATTTTATTTTATTTAATAAATATATTTTTATTTGTCCTCTAAAAAAATTTTTTTTTTTCTTCTAAATTAAATTTCAAAAAATTCTAAAAAAATTATATTATCAATTTAAAAAGATTTGTTAAAAATTCCTTTTTTTTTAGTTAAGAAAAGCCTTTTTACAATTAATCTATTTTGAGTATATTTTAAAAAATGAAACTTTAATATTAAACAATTTTTAAAAAAAAAAGTGATCAACTGATTTTTAAAGAAATTAGGTTAAAAAAAAGAAAATTTAAGAAATCATCAATTTTAATTTTATTTTATTGATTTTAAATTAAAAAAGAATTTTTTTTTATTTTAAGAAAATTTAAAATTAAAAAAAAAAGAAAAGTTTAAAATTAATAAAAGGAAGTAAAAAAAAAAAAATAAAGTATATATAATGAACATATGTTTAATTATTGCAAACTATTTCTTTGTCAAAGCTAATGTCGTTCGTTTTTAAGATTAAAGTTTAAAAGTCAGTGATTTCTCTAAGTTTTTAAAGAAATCAGAATATGTAAGTAAAAGGAAGAATAAAATCAGAATTAATTAAAACCAGAATTAATTAAGAATCAGAAAAAAATCAGAATTAATTAAAACCAGAATAAAATCAGAATTAATTGAAAATCAGAACAAAATCAGAATTAAACAAGAATCAGAATAAAACCAGAATTAATTAAAACCAGAATTAATTGAAAATCAGAATTAATTAAGAATCAGAATAAAATCAGAATTAATTAAACATCAGAGAAAAACCAGAATTAATTAAAAATCAGAATAAATAAAAAAACACAAACAAGTGACTGTATTACTTTTGTATTTTAGTATCTTTATTATATTAAACAAAAATTCTGATAAAAATGCGACCTTTATACATTATAATAAAATTAGATAACAATCTCAGAATATTTATTTTTTTAATGTCTGAGAGCATTTGATTATATATAAAAAATAAATAATTAACTTCTTTTACCTTATCTTAAATAAATATGATTAAAAATATTTACTTTTATTTTTGTTGCTAAACTAGAAAAAATTAATTTGTGTAATAATTATTTTTTTAAATTAAAAAAAAATATATTTAATATGTCTCACCGAATTTTTTGCCATTTTTATGGCATAAATAAATGAAGTTATTATTGTCTTCTAATAATTTTTAAAAAATTAAAATTTAGCCAAATAAATAAAAAGAATATAAATAATATTTTAATTTTATAAATATTAATTAATTAATTAAATTAAAAAATAAAGGAGAATTTAAAAATATTGGAAAATAAAATTAAACCAAAAAATAAAAAAATCTTCTTCTCTTTAATAAAAATAAATAAATAAATTTATTACTCAAAATAGCAAAGCAACGTGGTTGTAGTAAATAAATAAATAAATGTAAAGGTAATAATAAAATAAAATAAAAAATAAAGTAAAATCACCCCCTTTTTTTTTCCTCTTAAACTAAATTCTCTTATTTTGCTTTGCAACCCCCTATTTTTTATTAATAAATATATTTAACCTAATGTTAGAAAAAAAATAATATTTTTAATTTTATCACATCATACGAGCAGCAGTTTTGATAAAAAAAAATAATTATTTTTAGAAAATAGTTTTTTAATTTAAAAAATAAATAAATAAATTAATTAATTAATTTAAAAAAATATTTGGCCCAAAAATAAAAAAAATAAAATTAATTAAAAATTAATTAATATTAGATTTTTTATTTCTCTCTCTTTAAATAAACTACAAATTACAAAATTAAATAAAAAAAAATATTATTTTTTTATTGCACTTTATCATTCTATTTTGCACTATTTTTATTTATTTTAAATAAAATTTTTGCATATACATACATTTTTATTTATTTACTTTTATTTTCTGCCTTATTTGCAAAAAGGAAAAAAAATTTAGAAAAAAAATTCTTTCTCAATTTTTGCAGCAAACCCTCCAAACAAAGTAAATAAAAAATTATATTTTTTTTCCTTTTCGTCCTTATTTTGTAGTTTTGTTTTTTAGAGAGAGAAAAAAAAATATATAAAGAGACGACTGCCCTTATTTTTAAAATGTTAAATATTCGATGAAAAAAAAAATAAAAAATAAATAAATAAATATATATACTCTATGGGCTGCGTGGAACTCTTTTACTCAATAGAACCCCAAGAGTGCACAAGAAAAAAATTTTTTTTTCTTGGATGAAAATTTTTTTTTTAAATTTATTAACTTTCAAAATTGTAAAACAAAAAATAAAAATTAAATAAAAATCTCAATTTTACGCAAAACTTACAAAATATAATAAAAAACGGGTCGAATAAATATGTAAAGGGAAAAGGTTGAAAAGGAAGCCCCCTAACTCTGCAAAAAAAATAAAAAAAAATAAAATGGCAGCTGTAACAAATAAAAAAAGAAATAAAAAAAGCAAAATCTCTTTAGCAATTGCAGACAGAAAAAAATTTTAATGAAATATACTAAAATAGGAAATATAATATATATATGTAGAGGTTGTGGTGGTCTTCTAATATTATTCTTATTTAACCCTAGAATTTTATTTATTTATGTGATGAAGGTTTTATAAAAAAACAAAATAGAAAACCTATTAAATATTGCTTTTGTTTTAGTACAATTTTACAGCTTTAAAACTTTATTGTTTAAAGGGTTATCGAATAAACAATTAAGTTATGGCTAAAAGAAAGTAAATAATAAATAAAGCAGTAAACATAAGATGAGCTTGAATCAAAACATTTAAATAAACTTGAATCAAAAGATTTAAATAAACTTGAATTTAAACATTTAAACTTGAATATAAACATTTAAATAAACTTGAATTTAAACATTTAAACTTGAATATAAACATTTAAATAAACTTGAATTTAAACATTTAAAC
The DNA here is from genome assembly GCA_018905775.1 of Meloidogyne exigua. NCBI lineage: Eukaryota > Metazoa > Nematoda > Chromadorea > Rhabditida > Meloidogynidae > Meloidogyne > Meloidogyne exigua. Next base: position 636,111 of record JAGUQR010000013.1, read on the forward strand.
TTGAATATAAACATTTAAATAAACTTGAATGTACGTAAATACATACATATAAACTAAACTTTTTAAACCAATGTTTCTAGTTGATTTATTTCAAATAAAAAGTTTTAGCTAAAAGGAGTATATGTATATATATCTAAATATTCACATAAAAAATAAAGGGAAAATAAATGCTCGGCAAAAAGCGCACAAAACTGAACACAATTTATAACAATAATATATAAAGCCTTATATATAGTGTATTCATTTCTGCTAAAAAAACAGAAAAAAAATAAAAACGTTATTTATGTGTAGAAATAAATAAAAATATTTAAAACCTAAAAAATCAAATTAGAAGTAAATTTTATTTTAAAGTAAAATTAAATCATCTTTCTATACATTAAAATTTGAAAAAAAGTAAATATACATATGTAGGTTTAAAATAAATAATTAAATAAAATTTTAATTGTTTTTTTTCAATTTTTAATATCAAAATAATTTTTTTGTTGAAATGAACTTAAAGAAGAAAAAATTGAAAATATTGAGTAGACAATTGTCTATTCAATATTTTGTTTACAAATTTTCTATCAATTTAAAAACAGTGGAGAGAGTGGAAAGAAATTATTGGCCACAATCAAATTTAGAAAAAATCTATTTTTTAATCAATAAACCAAAAATGCCAATATTTCAAAATACCTACATACTTAATAAAAAAATAATTCAAGTTTTTAGAAACAAGTAAATAAACTTGTTGTCAACAAGTCAAAGTTTATAATTGTTCATGTTTAGATTCAAGTTTATTTTAGGTTTACTTTAAAATGTTTTGTTGTTCAAATTAAGTTTTTTCTAGTGTGTTGTGTTTTCAACAATATTTAAGTTTATATATTTAAAAACATGTTTTAATTATTGTGTTTTTAAAAACAAACTTAAGTTTTAGAGAATTTAATAAAATCACCCACCGTAAGATGTTGGTGTTGTTGACTGTTGTTATGTTCACTTGGTTTGCGTAACTTAGCAAAGAAACTTCGAAAACTAAAAGAAACAAGTTTAAATAAAATTAATTAAAAAAGAAATAAATCCAACCACCTATTGCCGCCTTCTTTATTTTGTCTACTAGATGAACTACCACCACAACTTGTTTGTAAATGATTATTAGCTTGTGAAGATGACATTAAATTAGTTGAAGAAAAATGTTGTTGTTGTTGTTGTTGTAGTGGTGGTGGAGGCGACGCACTGACTGAAAGTTTGCCAATCTTTACAGACGCCACCTCCTCCTTTAATTCCAATTTATAATTAAATTTTAATTATTTCAAAAAATAAATAAACCAAAAAATACCCCAAATAATTTAATTTATTAAAAAAAATTAAAAAAAAAACCTCAAAGTTTGTGTGCAAACGTTTAGAAGCCAATTTGGACAAAATTGGACCAATTTCTGTTTTGTCTGGAGTTGGTAGATTTGTCAATAATGAAGAAATAAAATCATAAAGTATATCACAATTTATAATTTAAAATAAAGAAAATCTGTTTAAAATCTTTTAAAAAAAAAATTAAATTAAATAATATTTAAAAGATAATATTAATGTTTTTAAACAAAATAAAATTTTTAAAAAATTGAAAAAAAAATTAATTTTTATTAAATTAAAAAATAAGGCAAATAAAAATCTAAAAAAATAAAATCTTTTTTTTTTTATCACAATAAATAGTAGCTGAAGGTGAATGACTGAAATAAAAAATAGTTAAATAAATTAAATATTAAAAAAAATTAAAACTTCTTAAAAAAAATAAAATGGTAAATAAAAAAATTTTTTTCGTTTAATTGATTGGTAAAAAAAAGTGTAAAAAATAGGGTGATAAAAATTGCCGAATTATCAACGTCTAAAAATAAAAACAAAAATGACAATATTTTGATTGAAAAAGGAAGAAAAAAATGGAAGAAAAGGGTTATCATTTTGTCTTAAATTAATTACTAGTTCCGTATATTTACCCCAAAAAATAAAATTATAATAATTTTAAAAACCACAAACCTATTGAAAACAATATTTAAATAATTTCAAAATTCCATGATTAAGAGAATTCTATTAATTTTCAACAACACCATTAGAAAGTAGAAAATTACTAAATGCTTCAATTTCAGTTGAATCTCCGCGTAGTAGAAAACGCATTGCTTTAAATAATTAAAAACATTAAAAAATTTAAATTAAATAAATACTTCCCAATAAATAACTTCTTTCAGGTCCATATAATTCTAGCAACTTTTGAGCAAATTCAATAATAGAAATTTCATTAGAACGCCAACGACGCATTAAAATAGCAAACTTGTTTAGCTCATCGCGACTAAGAAATTCTGAAAGCTGGAAAATAATAAACTTATATTTATAATTAAAAAATAGGAAAACATCCAGATAAGTAAACTTGAATAAAAACATAATAAATGATAAAAACATGACTTAAAATAAATAAACTTGGATAGAAACAGTAAATAAACTTGAATAAAAACATTGAATAAATAGTAAAAACATGACTTAAAATAAATAAACTTGAATAGAAACAGTAAATAAACTTGAATAAAAACATTGAATAAATAGTAAAAACATGATTTAAAATAAATAAACTTGGATAGAAACAGTAAATAAACTTGAATAAAAACATTGAATAAATAGTAAAAACATGATTTAAAATAAATAAACTTGGATAGAAACAGTAAATAAACTTGAATAAAAACATTGAATAAATAGTAAAAACATGACTTAAAATAAATAAACTTGAATAGAAACAGTAAATAAACTTGAATAAAAACATTGAATAAATAGTAAAAACATGATTTAAAATAAATAAACTTGGATAGAAACAGTAAATAAACTTGAATAAAAACATTGAATAAATAGTAAAAACATGACTTAAAATAAATAAACTTGGATAGAAACAGTAAATAAACTTGAATAAAAACATTGAATAAATAGTAAAAACATGACTTAAAATAAATAAACTTGGATAGAAACAGTAAATAAACTTGAATAAAAACATTGAATAAACTTTAAAAAATAACGTAAAAACATAATTAAATATCATTTTACAGTATTGACATATGAAACTTATTTAAATAAGCTTAATATTCTGCTTCAAGATATAAAGAAAAGGATGTTTGTTAAGAAAGTTGGAAGAAGCTATTTTATTTGAGGCTTCTTAAACAAACAAACAATAAAAAAAATTTTTTTCTAAGTAAAGGCAATTGTGCGCATTCTCTTGGAATTTAACTAACTCTAATTTTTTTTAATTTTTTTACAAATTCTTTGGCCAACTTTTTAAAAATGTTCATTTCAACTAAAATCATTCACCTAAATACATATATTGAATTTATTTTATTTTATAAAAACAAAAAGAAAAAAAGTGCGCGAATAGAGAGTAAAATAATTTTTAATAGGTAGAAAAAAGTGAAAAAAATGGAGGAAGCCATTAAGTAAGTGAAAAAAAAATCCACACAATGGCCACAAAAAAAAAGGCAAGAAAAGCCAATAAATGTTGTTTGTATATATACATATTCTCTAATAATAAAGGAAATTGAATAATAAAAAAGAAAAAAGGTAAAAAGAAAATAAATGCGCACAAAAATAAAAATCGAAGAGCTTTTTAAAGGATTAAAAAAAAAGTGTATTAACTAGTACAACTGCTTTTAATAGATTAAGAAGGAAAAAGAGGGATTTTATGTTAAGGATGAAAATAAATTAATGTTAGAATTGATCTTTAAGAGGAAAATATTTATTTTAAAACCTTAAAACTTGGCTTCCGGAAAATACATTAAATGAAAATACATTAGTGTTAAGAAGCAATGGAAAAACACAGAGAAACATAATAAAAACGCTGTAAAGTTTTTGTGTTTTTTAAGTATGTTCTGTTTTTCTCGTCATTTTTAAAGTTTATTTACTTTATGTATTTTCCGGAAAAGTAAAAAATAAGCATAAGAGTCTATTAGAGTCTTATAGCAGTCTCTGTATTATTTAACAAGTTACTTGTTTCATTTTCCGTATGAGATCATTAAAAAAATAAAAAATGGTCCTTAGGGAGTATCTAAAAGAAATGTGATTTCTGGCGAAGAGAAACTTCCTGACTAACACTTAAGTTTTAACAAAAAATGTTTAAAGTTGTCAAATTATCCCTTTTTTTGTCCTTTTTTTGTAAAAATAAATTAAAAAAAAAATATAATTAAAGTAGTAAATTATAAAAATCGTTTCTTTTAATGGGGACATTTTTTTTAATTAAAAAAACAATTTTCTTTTTCCTTCTTTTTAATTCACAGGGATTCATTTTACCAAAAATAAAGCTTTTTTTTTAATTTTTTATTTTCTTTAAAGGGTAAATAATAAAAAAAATAACTAAAAATGGATTTTTTAAAATGTGCCTTTACATTTTATTTCCTATAGTGTCAAATGTTGAAGAAAAAAATGAAGGAAAAATTTTTAAAAAATGCTCACGATGAGAAAAATTTTAATTAATTTAGAAAATATTAACCCTTTTTTAATTTATTTTTTTGAGTATGTAGGGGATAATTTAAAAACTTTTTTAAATTAAAAAAAACAACAAACCTTACATTATTTAAATATTCATTAACCAAATTAACATAATCTTCCCAACCTTTATTTGAAAAATCAGAAAAATAAGAAGAAGAACAGGAAGAAGAATTTGAAGAAAAAGAATTATTTGTCCTAATAATTAAATTATTTAAATATTCTTCCCCTTCTTTAAAAAAATTAATTTTTTTATTTACTTGTTGTTGAACAATAAAATTATTATTAATTGGAGGAGAAGAACCTAAACTTATTGATGTTGAAGTTAAAGACAATGATTGAATAAATTTTTCTTGAGAAAGAAAAAAATTAAAAATTAAATTTTGGTTTAAAAATAATTTTAAAAAGTGCAGAATAATTCATTAAAAAAGTCCGTAAAAACTAAAAAAAAGTTGTGTAAACACAAGGGGAAATAATACTATTAAAAATAATTAAAATAAAAACAAACCTTTAAATTCCTCATTTTTCCTTTCTGTCAACAGAACCTCGTCTTCCCCAGTTCCAACCTCAGAGAGTGCTTCTCTATAAATAAATTGAAAGCAATTAACAAAATGTTGACATATTTGTTTTGATACAAATTCATTACAAACAAAAATAATTAATAAATCAAATAAATCTGAACAGTTGCTTAAATGTCCAATTTTTAATATTAAAATATTTAGAGAAGGAAGTTGATTGACCTTTATTTAAAAAATTGTTTTTTTTTAATTAATTTATTGATAGTCAACAATAAAATGTCTTAAAACAGTAAATTTAAAAAATGCAAAATTTTGTTTCCTTATTTCCCAAAATTTAAGACTAAGTTATTTATTTAAAGAAATACTAATGCTAATTGATGTAAAGGAACAACAGCTAACGTTTCATCAAATTTATTTAATATACTCAGCGATGTACAATCACAAAATAAACGGTCAGAAAAAGAATTATTAACTTCTTCCTTTAAAATAAGTTTGAATTAATAATGTACTTTTAGCAGTTAAAAATACCTCATCATCTGCAACTAATTTTAAACTATTAATTTGTTTATCTGCTTCAACATTAGTGACGGCTTCAATAAACTTTCTAAATCGAACAGGCCAGTCAAGCAGTTGAGGCTCTTCCATTCAAAAAAAAATAGCTGAAAATAAATAATAAGAAAGAGGAAAGAATTATTAAAATGCTAAAAGAGTTATTTAAACAAAATCACGCAAAGGAGTCGAACCCTCACACTTAATTAATTAAACGGAAAACTACACAACTACACCACCACTAATTTAAATAACAAACCATTTTTTCTAATTATATAGAGAATGGAAACTTCTGTTAAAACATTATTAAAAGAGCGCAAACAACGAATTTGTTTTTGCCTTTATTTAAAAAAAATATGTATCAGATATAAAAAGATTTGTTAGTATAAGCACAAATACATTTAAAGCTCTTTTTAACAATAAAAAGTATAGAGAGAAAATATCCCATTCAATGCTCTGTATACATATATAAAAATAATACACGTGCATAAACAAAGTGTCAAAATGAAAGAAAAAAGAGTGAATTGTTTAATATTTGGCTAGAAACCAAAATTAAAAAGGGCGACGACATTGCCACTCACAAACCAAAAAAAATAACCAATCCTTTACTCAAAACAACAAATACTATTTCTCGCTTTAAAATAGAAAAAGAGACGTGTTAACAATAAGAGGGTAAACCCGAGAGGTCACCTACCAAAGGAGCCGCTTAAAATCAATTAAAAAAAACAAAAACCCCTTGAAGTAAAGAAACCTTGTTTTATGTTCTCCTGCTTTGAAAAAACACTTCGTTAACTTCACTAAAAAAAGAAAAGGTAAAAAATAATTGACAAATTATAAATATATGTTATATTGATATTTTAATCAATTAAATATAAAAGAATAAAATAAAACAACATTTATACACACAAACATAGTATAATTAAAAAAAATTACTTAAAAATTCCATAACTTATTGTTAGAGGAGCGATTGATGAGAAACGTTTAAAAATCAAAATTCCAATTTATCCGCAAAAATTTGCGGATAGAAATTTTTTTGCGGATTAAAAATTGTGAAGCCCTAATTTATATATAACTAACAATAAGAAATAACATGTTTAAAAAATAACTGTTTTTTAATTCGAGAAATACTTAATTATTATTTTGATTAACAATCTTTTCCAAAACAAAAGCATCGTCAGGTTCTATTCTTTTGTAATATTTTTCAACACGACCAGAAACATTAAAATTAAACTTTTTGTAAAAACTTAAGGCACTTTCATTGTTAGTTTGAACATGTAAAGTAACACATTTAATTTGTGAATCCTTCTCACATAAAGAAAAGACATGTTCAAGTAAAAGAGTTCCAACTCCGAATCTTTAAAAAAAATTCTATTAAAAAATACAGACTCTCATTAAAAAAAAGAAACTTTTAACTCTTTTAAAAAAATTAATAAATTTAAGAAAAACCGTCTGTAAGGCGCAAGGGTCCCCAAAGTCATAATATACAGCTTCTTCACTCCATCTATATTATCTATACGACAATAAACACCTCCAACAATTATATCATTAAAATAAGCTAATTTTGCAAGCTCCCCAGCATTAATAACTTCTTTATAAAATTTTTCATTATAACAAACTGGGAAAACGGCCAAATTGAGACGTTTCAGTTGCTTAAATTTTTTGATGTTAATATGAATAAAACACCCAAAAAACTCCCAAGTTTAAATTTAAAAAAATTAATCAAACCATGACATTATGTTTAGTAATATCACCCAAATCTATGTCACATCTTCCCGCACAAACAACACTTTTTTCAATCTGACATTTTTGCTCAAATTCGTGTTGCATTAATTTGTCTTTGTTAACAACCATTTAACTCTATAGAAATTAAATTTAATAAAAAATATTAAACAAAGAAATATATATATAAGAGAAAATAAAAATAACAAATATTTATTTAAAATAATAATAAAAAATATTTATTTATTTTAGCATGATAGTAAATTAAAAATTAAGTGATATATTGAGCAAGAGCTACATGCGCATTTTTACTTACTAGCGAACAATTCTCTCAAAATTAAAAAAAAAAAAGAATGGAAAAAAATAAATTTGTATTATTAAATTAAACTAAAAATAGAATATATAATTTATTTTTTGATTGGTTTAGATATTTCTTTTTTACATACAGCAAATTAAAGTTTAAAAGACAACTTAAACACTAAATACTGCATAGAGGATTCGAACCGCAACCCAATAATACTTAAACAAAGTAATTACCCACTACACTAAGAACAAACCTTATTATGACCTAATAATTTAACTATATTTTGCTGTCTTTTTTATATTATTCCGTGAACTAAAAAATATATTATAACGCATTGTCTGTGAAAAACCATTCAAGTATTAGTTGTACAAACTTCCCTAGTTCCTATTTTTAAAAAATACAGCACAATAAATTTTTTGTATTATGGACTATCTTCCCAATCACTGTCATTGCTTTCACTCTCATCAGAATCAGAAGAATCTAAAAAAAGTAAGAAAATTAAGGAATGGCCACAAACAATAAATTGAGGAATTTTTAATTGACTTATTAAAAAAATAATAAATTTAAAAAAAATCAAACCGTCAGGCTTTATATTCTTCCTCCTTTCTTCTAAAGCTCTTGCTAATGCTCCTGCTATTCCTCCAAAATCTTGTATACCACTACCACTAGAACGAGAATTCTTCTGTTCAACAGTTGTTTGATCAACCTAATAAAAGCATATTTAAGTGTTCAACAAAAGTAAAAATAAATACATGTTTCAAATTTGCTCCTTGCTTTATTTGTTCCATCATATTGTCCCTCAAATTAGGAGGATTTGTAGGTACTGGTTTTTTAGCTTCTGGGGGAAGCCCAACTTTACGTAATGTTGCTCCTTGTTGTATTTGTTTAAGTAAATCTGTTCTGCTATCAGTCGTTGAAGAAGATGACGATCCTTTTTTGAGAGTATGCTCAAGGGATGGTTTGTTTAAAAGTGATGGTGGAGGAGGTGGTGGTGGCGGTCCTGTATTGTTACCCGAAGTAAAAGCTTTTTTAAGTAAAGGGTTTTTTTCTTCTGGAGGTCCAACTTTACGTAATGTTGTTCCTTGCTGTATTTGTTTAAGTAAATCTGTTCTGCTAGCAGTCGTTGAAGAAGATGACGATTCTTTTTTAAGAGTATTCTCTGATCTATTATTATCTTTTAATATTGGTGGTTTGGATAGTAATGAAGGTGGTGGTGGTGGTGGAGGAGGAGGAGGAGGTGGGGGAAGCCCTGTTTGTATTGATGTAGTTTTTGCTGTTAAATTTTTTCCTTGTTGTGGTGGAGATGACTAAAATTAAGTTAAATCTCCTTTAAGTTAATAATTTTATTTTTAATAAATTAAAAAAAAATATTAAAAAACCTCTTTAGAACGTATCACAGGAGGCACTTGAGGAGGAGGAGGCGGGGGAGGTGGAGGTTTCTCCCTTGGCACTTGAACATTTTTATTAGGCAAAGTCTGTGGACGTGGAGGGGATAAAACATTTATTTGTTGTCTCTTAAGAGTGTTATTATTGTTGATGCCCAAAGAAGCGCCTTGAACACGTTGTGGCGGTGGAGGACAGTTTGTATTTGTTAAAACTTGAAGAGATGGAGCTGAGATTGTCTTTAAAAAATATTTTTTAATGTTTGATAATTAGAAAAAAAAACCTGTTTCTGTTGAACAACATGATCAAAACCAATATTATTATTTAAACTTGTAGTACTACTAAAGTCATGAGAAGAAAATTTAGATTCTTCTTCCCCCTTCCATTCATCCACAAATCTTTTTGCAAATTTTAGGTCACTCTTGTTCATTGAATCTGGATCCCGCCCAGTTGCAACAATTATCCTACGAACAGTTTCGTCCATTGGAGCACCTTGACTCTCGTTATTAAAACCGCTTAAAGCATTCCAACCGATATGAACTTTGTGCCTAATTTTTAAAGAAAATCTAAATAAAATTTAAAAAAAAATAGTTAACTGAAAATTCGTTGGATGCCCAATATCATCTTTTGTAATAATTGGTTTACCACCAGAATTCTTGTCCTTCTTATCCTTCTTCTTTTTTGGCGTTAAAGATTGTTGAACATTAGAGCAAAAATTTGGAACTTTAAATAGAATTATGTAATAAAATTTAAAAAAATTACCAAGACCAACATTCGTTATTTTAGTTGTTAATTGTAATCCATTTTGGCTAGATTTTTTACTGACATTTGGTAATGTAGTTGGGGATAATTGATTAGCAAAACAAGGCACATAATTTTGCTTTTGTTGAACTTTTGCTTAAAAAATAAAAATCATTTTTAATTAATTAAATAAAATATGTAGAAATTAAATTAGAAGTTTAAACAAAATTAATTTAAAAAAAATAAAACCTCCTTCTGCTTTGGAGGAAACACTGTTACACTTCATCAACAATGTTTTCTTAAATTTTTCAGCCTCTTCAAAGTCAGAAAAATTTAGCGCATATGGACACAAATCGCCTTCAAATGTGGTTAGGAGAGGACACTTTTCGTAAACTTTAGGTTCGAAATTATGGTACCTAAAAATTGTAGTTACTTAACTAAAGGATTATTTAAAGAACTTACAAAACTTGCTCCCAAACAATTTTTTGGTTTAAAATGTCGTATAAACACATTGAGTAATGCTTTTTAGTATAATCCTTCGTTAAAACAGCCAAACCAACATTAACCTTCCTCCACGTATTTGGACTTTCAGAAGGGGCGTATAACAATTGAGCAACTCCAGCCACCATAGAAATTCTATTTTGGCCTAAAATCTGAAAAAGTTGTTGATTCTCGGCGTCTGTACAAAGTGTTGAGCCGTTTGGTTTTGGACGTTCTCGTTTGCTTTTCTTCCTTTCACCACCATTAGTAACAGGTGGTTGTTGTAATTGAAATTGTTTAGTGGCTGCAACATACATGTGTACTAAAAATGATTGAATGAATAAAAGATAAATACTACACATAAAAAGAGCTTTTAATCTACAAAAATAGCTGTAATCAAAAATATAAATATTTTTGGCCAAAAATGTAAAAAATTGGAAGAAATTAAAAAAAAAAACATGAATAAAAGTATGCAAAAGCAAATGTATAAAATAAAACTATTAGAAAGAAACGTGACAATCAAGATAATCAAAATGTGTAATGAAACATAAACACTCTAATATGATTTGGAAAAGAATGAGTCATATAAATGATGAACATTTGCTTTTTATGATTGATTATAATAAAAAGAAGATTGTTTTAAGATGAAAAATAAGTTCAAAAATGGCTAAAGGATAAATAATAAAAACAAAAAGCATGTGAAGGCTGAAAAGAATTAAGGAAAAAACCGCCACGGATTAAATGTTTTATTTTAGTGTTTAGATATTTTGAAAATTATCCTTGAAAATATTTCAAAACGCAACTTGAAGAAAATAATGTAAAATACCAAAATCAACGCATTTCTCCTTTTCCCTTTTATTCTATTACAATTAATTGTTAGAAATTCAAAAATATTTTTAGATTAATGCTTAAATTTTTAATCAGAAATTCAAGGCAATATCTATTCTTAAAAAGAGAAAAATTGATTTATCTGAGATGTTTTCAGTCCAATTCATACAGCAGCGAAGAAAATTTAAAGAAGGCACATTTAATGATTTGGGACGAATATTTTCAAAAAGAGAGTGATGTTGCAGATAAAACAAAGGAAGCATTTATTCGACTCATTAGTAATTTTATCACAATATTTTTCAATTTTCCAAATAACCTTTAGAATTTAGAACAGTTCATAGCGTCGCGAGGAAAAAGAGGAGGTGGACATGTTGAGTTTATTAATGCAGGCCGGACGAATCTTCAATCGTTTGGTGTCCACAAAGATTTGGAAGTTTACAAAGAATTATTGAAAGTGTTTCCTGAAGGAGACCTTGTACCAGAGAATCGGCTTCAGGTTAAATTATTTAACAAAGAGTCTTTTCCACTCGGCACGAATTTTAAGATAATCCCTAACTATCCTACTTAATAAAAAACTTTTATTCTAGCCAAAAATATATTAAGCTTTTTATTAGAGAGTATATTGGCATTTCCCTCTGCATCAAGAATGTGCAATAAAGCTGTTGGATGAGATGGAAAGCAATGGTAGAGAATAACTAGAGTTTATTATATTATTTTTATTTGATATTTAGGAGTTATACCGGATAAGGAATTGCACGATATAATGGTTAGCCGTTTTGGGGCTTGGGGGTTCGCAACAAAAAAGGTTAAGAGACAGCTATATTGGCTTCCAAAATTGAAATACACAAATACGTAGATCTTTTTTATTGAAATTATTTTTTCTCGCTTTCAGATATCTAGACAGACGTTTAGTCGAAGGAAAGAAGCTCTTAGACGTGGAGTTAGCGCGTGTTGCACTAAAGACAATGTGTAGAGATGCAGGAACTCAAATAACAAGTTTCAAGGTTCTATTAAAACTTGTTTAGAAAATAAATTTAAATTGTTTAAGGGACCTTTTCTAGAGGTTAAGGATAGTCATAATTGGGTTGTTAGTGCACAAAGTCCTTTACAAAAAAAATTAATTTGGGATTTGCCAGACGATTGTACTTGTTATGTTGATGGACCATTTCGTGTTTGGGTCAGAGAGCGCATGGTATATAGCTAATTGTAAAAATTATTTAAAGAAATCTTTTAACTATTTTTTAGTTACATTATCTTGTGCTAAGTGCACCCCCAGCCATCAGTGAGGACGAGGAATTTTTGGATTTACGCACTGCGTACAATGTTGAAACACCAGAAGATTTACATAAAGGCCTATGGGATGAAGGGCCAAAAATAAACGTCCATCAACAGTCGGACCAAACAATTTTGGCATTGGCAATTTTAGGCATTCATAGTAATGAATATGCGTCTGTTTGGTTTGTTTTTCTTTTTAAATTCAGAAGAATTTTTACCCTTAAATTACAGGCTCAATCATTTACACGAAGAAAATAGAAGGCTATACAATATTAGCGTTGTTTTCCGTTTGAAGCAAATTCAAAAAGGAATCTTTAAATTCCAAAGAGATTCAACTGGATAAGAAAGGTTTTTCTCTACATTTTTTTGTATATTTTAAAAATTTATAATTAGATAAATTTTTAATTAAAAAAAAATTTCTAAAATAGGAAATTATGTACATATTATAAAAATTATTTGTGGAAAAATAAGTTAGCATCATTTCTATTCTCCTACAAACATCAGGCTTATTTTTATTTTTAAACATTTCTAAATTTAAATTTTTACTGTTTTTAATTATCTTAGAATTAACAAAAAATGTTGCTACGTAAATGCTACCTTTTTTTTTGAAATTTTTATTTTGTAACTCTACTATCTCTAAAGCCTACAATTAAGTTAATTTTTTAAAATGAATACCTCCACACTCTTCTTTCATTTGCCTTGTTAAAGCTTAAAACGGCCACCTTCTCTCTATACTGACGTTAGATTTTTGTCCTTAACCGGATATATTCAATAATATAACCGGTAATTTTAGGGGAAGAGATATATTAAAAAGTAAAAAAGTGTCAAGTTTTAAAGCTTTTCCCCTTAATCATTCTATGAAAAATTGACATAAATATATCTAACGACTTACACACCAAAGCAAATGAAAGGAATTGTTTTTACGATTTTATTAATAATCAGTTTAAAACTTTCGAGCAATGTCAGAGCATATAGTAAGTTTTAAATAAACTTGAATTTTTGAAGTATTTAAATAAACCAAAATTATTAAGCTTCTAGCAACTTGATTGGACAGAGTCTGAGCTCAAGATTGCTTAGCGAATTATTCGAGCCACAAATAGTACGTCGCTTCGATCCAGCATGGAGACATGTGGGACTAGGAAAACGGTCAAATATAAAAAATCAGGGATCAAGGTCCTTAGAGCAACCAAGTATGGAAAATGGGCGTTTTCATTTGGCGCTAATTGGGCTTGGACGAAAATAAAAAAAAAATATTTTTTAATGATTTTTTATTAATTAAATATAATGAATAAATTGATAACCAGTTATACAAACAATTTTGGACATTAATTCAGAAACAACTTTTTTTAAGAGTTTATTTTTTACCTATTTTTATGTCAAGCAGATGAAGAATTTTCTTCCATCTCTTCCGGAGATAAAGTCTTTTTTCTTCTATTCTTACTAAAATAAGAGGTAATTGCAGGTGACGAAACATCTCGAAAGGTTAAAACATAAAATTGAGGTACAGGAAGAGTTGGAGAATATCCGGTTGAAAAAGTTGAGTCTTCAAAGGCTATTCTAAAATATAAAGCTTAAAAATGTAAGAAGCAAAAAAGCTGATAAAAGGCTAGAAAAGAAAAATTTTCATTCACCAATTTTAGCCTATAAAATGACCATTCTTTAAAAAATTATTTACTAACAAATAATCATCATTAGGACCAATTGGCGGTGTTTCAACAATTCCTTTATAGAAACAAGTTGTTTGGGGGTAAAGTGCCAACACAATCGCACCCTTTGGAAACAAAGCATGTGCATGACGTCGAGGATCAGCTCGGTAATGCGGCAGGGGAATAACTTTGTTAGACGAAACTGTTACAAGTTTCTCGTTGATGCAACTAGAACTGTTACTACCAGTAGGAGCGATTATGGAAGAGGTACCTTCTTCTTCTACATCATCGTCAATATCTCGAATTGAATATTTCAAGCTAGAGGAAGCAGTATACAAATGAGCCTAGATTGAAGAGATTTTTTCAAATTTTTAGGAATCAACAGATTGAGTCTCAATTTATAATATTCCCAATAATTATACTCCAACTAAGACTCAACTGTCCCTTTAGTAAATAATACCTTCACTTCGCCAAGAATCCAAATACCTTCAATAAATACAGCAACAAAATGTCCAACAGGAATGGGTTCACTAACTAACCGAGGAATTGCTCCAACAAGAGGCGGCGGATGTCCTTCAAAAGATCCAACATACAATGGGAGAGTAGTTGCATGTTGCGTTAATAAAATCATAAGAGAACCTCTTGACAATTTGTCTGCCATTTTTTGTTTTAAACGTAACTGTCGAACAGTCTGTTAGACATAATTTGTTTTTCGAACTTTTAATTAAAGAAAAAACCTGAATATTATCAAGCAATTGCATAATTGTCGAATGTTCACTCACACACTGTTTTTGAGCAGTTTGATATAAAGCAAGCAATTTGGCCTTAGAATTTTGGCTTATCTTTGAGCTAGGTCCAAGTAAACGCGCTCCTTGAGAACGAATTGCACGCAATGATTCATTTACTTTTTGATGTTTTGGCTGAAGTTTTAACATCTAAAAATAATAATTTAGAAAGAATTAAATGGCAATCCTTTTAGAGTATTTTAATTGACCCGAAATAAAATTATGGCGCCAAAATGGCAAAAATTAAATTTATCGATTTTTAAAATTGATTTTTTGGCATAACGTAATAAATTAATTTTACAAAATATTTCAGTATTTTCCGGAAAAAATTCCGGAAAACTAGTTTTCCAAAATATACTGACGCCAATACCAGTTCGGCGTGAATTTCCGTTTCAAACTTTCTACATAGAAAACCATAAAAGTTACACCTTTTCTGAAATTTGTTCTGTACTTGCATCAATTTGTTTGACAAAAGGGTCGTCTTCTGAAGCAATATTATTAGTAGAATTTTTCTTTGTTGGTGTGACTGAAAGTTTTTTATTAGTAGAAGATTTAGTTGTTTGGCGTTGTCTCATTTTTAAAGTAAAAAATATCCTTTAAAAAATTAGAAGAAATTGAAGGTAAAATACATGAAAATTTCTTCTTTTATTAATTTAATGAATTAAAATTTGTGTTTAAAAAAATAGAAATAATTAAAAAGGGAATTAATCCATTTTTTTAATATTAATTTTTAACAGTTGCCAATTTTATATCTCAACTAAATTAATTAAAATATTGGAATAATTAAATAAAAAAAAGAAAAAAAAATTAGAACAATTGAACTCTCCTCTAAAAAAATAAAATTTAAATTTAATAAGAGTTCAATTGTACAAAACTCTGCCATAAAAAAAGAAATAAAAAAGAGGAAACAAACCCGGGGCAAAATTTAAAATTTTCATTTATAATAGAATGTTTAGGTAAGAATGTATTCACTAAAAAAGGATGAGAGGAGAAGAAATAAAGTTTTAAAATTTTTACTAGCGCCAGAAGGTTAAAAAAAAAGTTTTAAGAATAAAAACAAAAGAGAACAGAATATTCTAATTTAATTTAAACAGAAAAATACTAAATAGAATATATATGTATTAGACTACAATCACAGAAATATATATATATTTATAATAATACTTTGGCAAAATATTATGTAAAATTATATTTTAAAAAATTAATTTATTATTAATAATTATTTAACTTAATACTAATTTAAGGCAATAATATGTAGTAATTGTGGATAATATAAAGGTTTAAAAAAATGTTTAAAATCAGAATTTTTAATCCAAAAGCTGAGAACATTCTTTAAAAGTCATCCACAATTAATCTAAAATACCCCAGCAAAAGACATATTTTTTAAATAAAATTAAATAATAGAACATAAGGCCTCCCAATAAAATTTAGATCAAATTTTAATTAAAAAATTATAGCTCAGTCTTCTGTAAAATTGAATAACGCTTATCAGATGGTTTCAATTCTTTAAATATTGAAGGCACTGGAGTTGTATCTTTTGGCATAATTGAAGGAGGGTTTCCCTTTTTATCATTCTCATCAAAAGCTTCACCTACACGAAGATCTCCAGGTACATCGTTAAGCTGCTCGAGCGCCTTCTTTTGAATTTCGGCAATTTTTTCGTCCAAAGTTTCGTGGAATTTTTTGTGAAGTTCTCCGGAATGTAAAT
This sequence comes from Meloidogyne exigua, assembly GCA_018905775.1. Lineage (NCBI taxonomy): Eukaryota > Metazoa > Nematoda > Chromadorea > Rhabditida > Meloidogynidae > Meloidogyne > Meloidogyne exigua. Next base: position 652,526 of record JAGUQR010000013.1, read on the forward strand.
CCATAACAAACTAAAAATTAAAAAACAAAGAATTAAAAAAATGTTTAAAAAACCTGTCTTAATTTACCAGCTGTGTGCAATTCTTCCATTTTTTCAAACAAAAACATACTAAAAAAGTTAAAAATTAATTAATTAAAAAAGAAAGAAAATACTGTTGAAAAGAGTCAATAGCCAATATTGGGAGATCTTTTGCAGTTTTACCCATATGTTTAAGAGGATGAGCAAATTTAAATCCTAAAAAATAAAAGAATTAATTATAATTATTAAATTAAAAAAAAAATAACCATCCGCAAGTAAAGCATTTACTGCAGTTTTTTGGTCATACAATTCACGGGCTACCTTTAGAAGAAAATTAATTTTTATTTTAAATATTAAAAATAAAAACCGTTTCAGTAAACATTCTTTCCTGTTCTCTATCATTTGGATCACGAAAAAGAATAAGGAAAGGAAGTCCTTCTTCTGTTAATTCCTCTACATTTTCAAATGTTACTTCTCTAACAAGAGGTATGCATTTGTCTGTTAACCAATTTTTGATGAATTCGTAGTCAGCAAAATTTCCAGTAAACTAAAAGAGAAAAGGTTAAATAATTAATTGGCCTCTTTTTTTTAAAGATTTCCCCTAAATTTTCCTTCATTTTTCCAATTTTTCTTTTTTATAAAATTTTATGTTTTTGTAAAAAAAAATAGGAAAATAAGAAGAAAATAAAATATTTCTCTTTTACCTTAATTAAAACATTTTTCAATTAAGAAAATGCCTAAGAAAACCCCAAAGAATTTTCAAAAACAAAAGAAACCTTCTGTTCATCGTGAGTATTAGGATCACGAAAAGACATAATATTCTCTTTAATAGCAGTCAAAGCAGCATCTCTACCAACCCAAAAAGCACAATCATCACGCAAAAGGGCAGCAATTTTCTTTAAAAAAAAAAAATAAATGTTTAAATTTTAATTTAGAAATTAAAAGAAAACCTGAAAATTTTGATATTCAATACAATCTCTACAATGAAAGTAAGCAATTATATTTCTCTTTTCTGGTTTAATTGCACCATTGAGATACTCCAATGTTGGAAATTCGTTTATACTGACTTCTAATTGTTTACGTACAAATTCAGTCAAAGCTTCAACAGATCTGGTGCTTCTAGATATTTAAAAAAATATTATTTAAAATAGAAGGCAAAACGATAAGTATTAGAAATTCAGTTGGTGATTAACTAAAAAGAGTTTAATTTTTCCTGGACCGAGAGTCCAGTTCCAGACATTTTTTAAAATTTTTGATAGCTAATAAATAGACACCAAAATTTTTTAAAATAATTGCTAACCTATATTCATTTTTAATGAGCTCTCCATTGATAAAAACCTAAAGAAGGATAAACGAAAAAAAAAATAAAAAATTTAAATATACCTTTATTGTTGGGTATTTATTAACAAAATATTTATCAGCAACGTCTGCCTGTGCAACACTATCAACTAAAGCCCAAACAACACTACTGAAAAATTAAAAATTAATTAAGAAGTTAATTTTAAAGTAGAAAAGTTACCAAAAACGACATGATATAAGATTTTCCCTTAGAAAATTTATTTCTTTTTTTTAATAAAATTTATATAAAGTCTCTCGAAATTAATTCTCTTCTATTTAATTTATTCAAAGCATTTCCTTCCAATTTTTTAAAAATTAATTTTATTTTTTTAAATATACATCAATAAACATTCTTTTTACATTTTATTAACCTCACTAAAAATAATTTAAACTTTAAATTCTTTAAAATGCCTAAGAAACGAGAACTAGAAAAATATATTCCAATAATTACAGCTATTTAATTAAATAAATAAAATTAAAATAAAACCTATTAGGATAGTCATCATGCCATTTAACTGCAGCTTCTTCAAAAATAGGCTTCAACCGTCTACTAAAAGGACACCAATCTGCACAGAATGCAACAAAGACAATCTGGGTTAAATTAAAGAAATTAAAAATAAATTATAAAAAAAATAACCTGAGCACTCCTTAATACCAATTCCAAATTTTGCATATTTAACTCAGTAACACCAACTTTTTGTTGTGATGTTACAATACTGGGAATTGATACATGACCTGCATCTTGTTGCAATGATTGATATATACACAATAATGAAGTTAAAAGAAATAAAGAAAAATATTTAAATAACATTATATATAAATGATGATATAATAATGTTTAGAGAAAGCTAAAAAATTAAATTGTTTTGTGGTTAACGAAAAGTCAAATAAAACTGTTGAAGCAAGAATATTAACCTAGAAAGAATTTTTACCTTTTAATTAATTTTAGAAATTTTAGATTTATGCATTTTGACTCTTTCTATGAGATAAATTTCATAACGCCAAAAGAGAAAAGAACTCTTACAAAAATGAGTTTTTAATAAAAATAATCTTTTAAAAATCAGAATTAATCTTTAAACACTCAGAATTAATTTTTAAAAAATCAGAATTAATTTTTTAAAAATCAGAATTAATTTTTAAACAATCAGAATTAATTTTTAAAAAATCAGAATTAATTTTTTAAACAATCATAATTAATTTTTTAAAAATCAGAATTAATTTTTAAACAATCAGAATTAATTTTTAAAAAATCAGAATTAATTTTTTAAAAATCAGAATTAATTTTTTAAAAATCAGAAATTAACTATAAAGCAGTTTTTAGCTTTTATTTTATTAATTTCTCTAATAACTAAATTGATTAAAATAAAAATGTGTAATAAAATTCTATATAATATGTACATATAATGTTTAGTTAAATACATTCACACATTTTTAAAAAATTTTTATAGGAAAAATTAAATGGTTGGCTTATTTAAATAAAACTAAAAAGTGAAAGAAATAAATAAAAATTTTTTAAAATTATTTTTTGTTTAAATTTTTTAAAAAATTTAAAAAAAATGCCAAAAATTATTTGCTTGAAAATATGATGTCTACACTTTTGATTAATTTTTAAACTACTAAAAAATTTAATTATTTAGCATTAACGTTCAAAATGTACACCTAAATGGGCGCTTATCAAGTCAGCGTTGAACTGTCCGTTGCTTCTAATCTTCTCATTTTTTTTTGCAAAAATATTTAAATTAATTAATTATTTATACCTTTGTCTAATGTATCAATTTATTTAAAAAAATTAATTTAAACCATTAAATCATTTTATTTCTTCTTTTGTTTAAATACAATGACAAAATTAAAAAAAATTAATTTAAAAAAATACAAAAGGATAAAAATATTAATTATTACTTCCTTTCTATTAAATATAAAATAAGGATTTATATTAAAATTAATTTAGAAAAATATTATTTTGTTTTAATATATAAAGTCTTTTAATTTTTAATAAATAATTAAAATTATGATCCAATTTTTATAATTTGTTTTTATTTTTTTAAATTAATTTTAAATAATTTTGAAGTTATTAAAATGTGTACTGAACATTTTTTCAAAAGGGAATAATTTACGTAAAGCATATTTCCCCTGAGGGCATTTTTTACTTAATTAATTATTAAAAATAGAATTTTAAATTAAAAATAAAGCCATTAAAATGTTTCAATTTTAAATATTTTTATAAAATTTTCAAAACACCAAAGAAGATTAATTAATTAAATGGATCTTTTTTTATTTGACCCTGCTGGTTACGAAAATCTTTATAATTGTAGTACTTACAAAGTAGAGCAAATTCCAATTGAGAAAAGGCAGGATATTGGTAAGAAATAAATTTAAATTTTTTTAAATAATTTTTTTCAACAGTTTGGGGTCTCCTTTTTGTCATAATGTTTATTTTATATGAGGTAAAAAAAGTCTTTTTTTTTTATAATTTTTATAGCTTCTTTATTTGCCCTGTATCTACTCAATTACTAAACATTTGGATCAAGTATTTTGTTTTTTAATTATATAAAATAATTACTACATATATTATTATTTATAGGCCTGTTATAAGTTTATGCTTTTTATTGGAATTGTTGATATTATATGTTTACCTATTTGTGCACTAATTCATGGATATTTTGCTATTACTGGGTAAGTCGAATAAGGATTTAATTCTGATTTAATTCTGATATTATTCTGATTTTATTCTGATTTAATTCTGATATTATTCTGATATTATTCTGATTTTATTCTGATTTAATTCTGATATTATTCTGATATTATTCTGATATTATTCTGATATTATTCTGATTTTATTCTGATTTAATTCTGATATTATTCTGATATTATTCTGATTTTATTCTGATTTAATTCTGATATTATTCTGATATTATTCTGATATTATTCTGATTTTATTCTGATTTAATTCTGATATTATTCTGATATTATTCTGATATTATTCTGATTTTATTCTGATTTAATTCTAATATTATTCTGATATTATTCTGATATTATTCTGATTTAATTCTGATATTATTCTGATATTATTCTGATATTATTCTGATTTTATTCTGATTTTATTCTGATTTAATTCTGATATTATTCTGATATTATTCTGATTTTATTCTTATTAAATTCCGATTCAAATTTGATTTATTCTGATATTTTTAAATTATACTTCAGCGCTGTCTTCTGTTCTCATCCAACATTTATTTACTTGGCTGGAAGCTTTGGATTTTGTAAATAAAAAATAAATATTTTAAATAAAATTTTTTGCCCAGTTTTTTGGGTAATTGAAAGCAGTGGAGATATAATTTTAGCAGTTAATCGTTGTGTAGAAATAATTAGTCCAATTTGGGGAGAAAAACTTTACAATGGAAAAAGGGCCTGGTTATGGATGTTACCCCCATTAATTTATGGGGTAAGTTTTAATTAAAAAATAAAAGTTGACATTTTGACATATTTTCTTTTAGTTTTATGTTCTCTTTTATACAAAACCTATACTTTATTCTGGAATTTATTTTGCATGGTTTTTTAATCCTCATGGTAAAATAAAATTAATTAAATAAATAAAAAAATATTTAAAATTAAATTTTAAGTTGGCTATATTGACGACTTTGGACTTGTGGTAATTATTAATTTAAATTTATTTCTCTCTAATAGACGCCCTCTCTTTAATTGTTGTGTGCGCGTCTATTGGAGTAAAATCTTTTAAATAATTTTAAAATTAATTTTATACTTTAAAATTAATTAATTAAATTTTTTAAAGTATAATAATCCAATACAAACATTTCACAACTGGTTAGTAACCTTTGGTCTCTCAATTTCCTACATTGTCTTTACCACTGTATTTTTCTTTAGAGCAACACGTGGTAACAATAAAACATCTCTTGCACAAAAAATGGTCTTTAAAATTATTTTTAATTTTTTAAATAATTTTTCTAGTCATTTCTTCAAGTTTTGGCTATTTCATTTGTAAATATTGCATGTGGACTTATTTATATTTACATGCAGGTAATATAAAGGAGGAGTGAAGTAGTGTTGCTTTATTTTTTATAAAATAGGCAAAGGAGAAGCTGTAGCCCTGAAATTTTATAATTATATTCCTAACAGTCTTAGCCACCTTTGTTAAAAAATTCAGAATTTTTGGTTCACTAAATCAGAATTTATTATTTAAAAGTTCAATTTTTGACTTTTTTTATGTTTTTGTCCATAACTTTTGAAATTTTGGACCAAAAAATTCTGAAAATTTGAGAACAGTCAGCTAAGACATTTAAGAAAATCCTTACAAAATTTTAGAGCTCTAGGTCATCATTTAGTTATTTTATAAGCAAACGCCTAACCGTCCTCTACATCCTAATGCTTACTTTCTTATAAGAAGGGAGAGGAAAGTTTCTATTTTTTCATCTTAAACATAAAAAAGCAACTTAAAAATATATAAAACTTTTTTTTTAATTTTAAGTTCTTCCGTATCAGTGAATTTATAATTTACACAGCTTCATTCCTATGGGTCACTGCACATGGTCTTCCTTCATTAATTTACCTTTTTATGAATAAAACTATAAGAAATGATTTTTTTGCATTATTTGGTTATGTTCCTTCACAACAATCTAATTTTGGAGTTAATCATTGTGTTGGAGCAAAGACTGGGGGGCATTTATCTTCTACTGTTAGAGTTACCCCTAGTCAATTAAATAATATAAATTTACATTAAATAAAAACAATTTTATTAAGAGATAATTGGAATTAAATTTTTACATGTTTTTAATAAATTTTAAAGGTTTTAAAATTTTTTAATTAAAAATAAAATAAACTTCTTCTTAATGGACATTTGATCCCATTAATTGGGCATTTTGTCATTTTTAATAAAATTAATTTTTTAACTACATAATTTTTAAATTTAAACTGATAAAAAATAAATGATTTAGAATGAATCATAAGACTGATTAATTAATTATTTCCTTTAACAATTAATTTATTTATAATTCCTATTTAAATTATTTTTAATTAATTTCTTATCATTTTTTTAAAATTTTTTTCTCAGGTTAAAAAAAAAAATTATTTCTTTATTTTTTAAAATTATATTATAAAAGAAAGGCTTTTATTTTATTAAATTAAAAAAAAAAGAAAATGAAATCTATTTATTTATTTATTTTAATTATTTTATTAATAAGCATTTTCTCCTTATGTGAGCATTCTTATGCTGAGGAAAGGTGAGAAAATTATTTTTAAAAATTCCAAAGAATTTCTTTACAAATTTTATAAATTTTAAGCTTCAATTTACGGACAAAACGTTACAAAAAATGGAAAAAGCAATCCTCTTCTTTTTCTTCTTCAAGTAGTCAAAGAGGCCATTATGGACGTCGACACAATTATGGACATGGGGGAAATTATGGGAATTATTATGGTGGCTATAAGAAAAAAAGGAATGTTAACACGTGTAGTAGACAAAATAACTGGAAGAAGAAATTACTAGAAAATTAATTAAAAAAATTTTAAAATTAAAGAATGTCTTTGTAAGGCAACCAAGCTTTTCTTCTGTATCTTTTTAATAAATTAATATTTTTAAATAGTTTTGGTATCATTTAATAGAGAATTAAATTTAATACAAAATTATATTTTTAAATAAATATTTTATTCCTTTAGTAAGTTGGTTCTGTTGATATTTAAACCTTAACATTTTTATAAAGAAAACACTTTTAAAATAAATTTAAAAAAATTAAAAAAAGGTTCAATAGAGAATAAAGAGAAATTAAATTTTATTGTTTAATTTATTTTAATTTAAATACCGTATTTATTCGATTAATTACCCTCCCTCAATCATGTGTTCAAAACATGTTCAGAAAACATATTTGCTTAATATATGTTTGTTTTTTGTTATATTTAAATATATCGTTCTTTATTAGAGTTATCCATATGCGTTTTTCCGGTATCGGTATTCGGTAAATACCGATTTTTTCAAAACTTGACCGGTACGGTATCAGTAATACCGAAAAAAATACCGTGGTAATACCGTACCGTGAATAACTCTATTCTTTATACCTTAATACCCAAAACCTTTTTTTCTTTTTTTAAAATATTTTTCAATGCATAAATATAAAATTAAACTTATTTAATTATTAATATATCTGGCCTTTGAATTATTGGAATAAAAGTATTAAATAAACAAAAATTCAAATTTAAAACATCAAAAAAATATGTTTATCAAGAAAAAAAACATGAAAATCAGATATTTATGTGAAAATATTTTAAATTAAAAAAATGAAAATAAACTTTTAATTTTGATAAATAATTTATAAATTCTCAAAAATAATTTAAAAGTTATTTCTTTTTATGTTAAAGAAGTTAAACAAGAAGAGAGCCATAGAGAAAGTTGAACGTAAAATTATAATAATTTTTAGAAGAGAATTCATAAAAGAAGGAATTTAACAAAAAAAAATAAAAAAAGTCAATAAACAAGCCTTTAAATAAGTAAAATGTTTTGTTTATTTTTTTAATTGAGTTTTAATAACACAAAGAGATTTTTCAGTTTTGAACAATTACGAATATAATTAGCTAAAAATGTCTTTTAATTTTATAGTATTTAAATAATAATTTTTTGTATATTTTTAACCTATTTGAAATATTTTATATAAATGTAATGTTGTTGTTAACTGAGAAATTTTCTAAAATAAAGCAAAATTAAAAACTAAACTAATCATTTTTGGTAGACGAGGATTGTTGTTCAAATTCTTCAACTGCACTAGAATCATTAAAAGCAGATTTTAACCTGAATTTCACTTTATGAATATTTGATGAAAGATGAGATGCACGGGTTTTCTCATTCATTGGCTTTTCGCATACTTGACAAAACCAAATCTTCTTAGGGGAAATAGTTTCTGGCTGAGTAGGTAAGGACGACCTTTTAACTGTCTTCTTTTCTTAAATAAAAGATTTAGATTAGTAAAAGGATTTTAATATTCCTTAAATTTTATTTTATGATTATAATACATGTAGACTTTTTTTTTTTAATAAAATAAATAACCCATAGCTTTCATTTTTTATAAACTAAATAATAAAATAAAAACTAAATTTTTAAAAGAATATAACATTTAGATTTCATATCTCAATTTGGGAATAAAATACCTTGAGAATAACCAAAGAGAGAGGAAGAACTTGTTCCAGGACCAATTTCTAAAATAAAAATTTAATTTTAAAAATTATTAAAATCCTTTCAGACTATAATTACTATAGAAAAAAACTTCAAAGTCGACGGTTCAGAGCAGCTTCTATAACTTTTTTGTTTTAAATTATTTTAAATAAATTTTATTTCGATTAAACAAACTAAGAACCGGAAGACTCTGAAACGTTCCCTAACTAACCAGAATAAAATAAAATTAAGTAAATAGAATAATTTCCAATTAAAAAATACCAGACGCCGAAGCATCCCCATCTTCTTTATTAATTATCATTTGCAATTTTTTTAAAACTACAAAATTTGAATATTTCATTTCATTAATTACATTAGTAAGTTTTTTAAATGATTCTTCTTGTTGCTTAAAGTGAGCACCTAAAACTTCAATTATTTTCTCGTTGTCTTTCTTCCCTTGTTCTGCCTGTTTTTTGTCATAGTCTTGAAGAGACTTTTCAATTTGTGTAGCCTATATAAATTTAAATTATTAAAAATTTTTATAAAATTTACAATTTTTGATTTTTCTTGTTCTTCCCTTTGCTGTTCTTCCATGTATAACTATAAATTATAATAGTTAAAACTATCTAAATTTAAATTAATAAAATTAAAATTGCTAATTAATTATTTTTAAAAAATTAAATATATTTTATTAATAAGACTTTTTTCTAATAAATATATATATTTTGAATATTTTGATTATTTACAAAAAATAAAATAAGAAAAGGTTTAATGTACATATAAACCTATATTTATACCTCTCCACCATTTATTTTATATTTACCGTATTTACTCGATTAATTACCCTGGGTAATTATTGTTTCAACCCTTCTCTGGAGGGGGTATTTAATCGAGGGAGGGAAACTAATCAAGGGAGGGTAACTAATCGAGTAAATACGGTATATTTAATTAGTTTTTTATCTAAAATAATTTTCAAAAATTTTCCTAGTCAATTTGCCGGATGGTAAAATAATAAAGAAAAAATATTTTTAATATCCCATTCAAATAACATTAATTTTGCCTAAGTAGAAGGAAAAATTTTTTAAAAAGGGGGAAATTAAAGATAAATATTTTTATAATTTTTTATACTCCTTTTTACCTTAAAAAAAGGTTGTAAAAATTATAAATTAATAAAACTTATTTTTTTAAATAAATTATTTTTATTTTTGTAGAATATTTTAAAAATTCGAATAGTCTACTTACCTTCTTTTTCTGTAATTTATTTCCTACAAAAGAGTAGACTATTTTTGAAGAGATTAAAATATTTTTAGCAAATTTATTCCAATAATTTCTGAGTTGATCTTTTTCCATTTTTTTATTCTTTGTTTCTTGGCATATTTTTTGACTTAATTAAAAAAAAATAATTAAAAACAATTTTATTTATATTTTTTAAAAATGTATTTAATTATTTGGAATTTAATTAAATTATTATTTAAAGACAAAAATAAATTTTTAAATTTAATTATATTTATTTTAATTTAATTTACCAGAATTTTAAATCATTTAAAGAAATATCACTAGCTATATTAATTAAATTAATAATTAATTCAATAGGCATTGTTTTTCTTCTTTGTTTTTTTATTATTATTAAATTATTATTAAGTTGTTGTTGTTCCATTTTTTAATTAAATTTAATTTTTAAATTGAAAGATTTGGGGCCAATAAATACTTATAATTGAAATATATATTCTATGTGTGTATAACAATTTATGCTTTTATTCTTTACATTTTTGGAATCAATACATGACACTCGGGAGGTTGTTTGTTCATTGGTTGAGACTTCCCTTAGCCTAACCCAAAATATCAACTACCAAAACAGGATAAATTATTTACCGTATTTATTCGATTAATTACTCTCCCTCGATTAGTTTCCCCCCTCGATTAAATACTCCTCTCCAGAGAGGGGGGAACAATAATTACCCAGGGTAATTAATCGAATAAATACGGTATATATTTAAATATTATTTAAAAAGAAGATAAAAATAGGTGTTGAGAAGCTACTTTTACAAATAAAAAAAATAATTTTTTTTCTTTAATTTCGTCATATTAAGAGATTTTTAGAATTTACACAGATGGTTTGAATATTATTAATATGTGTGAAAAAAATAAAATAATTGAGGAAAAGAGAGTAAAAATTATTTTTAGATTTTTATTAAAGAAAAAAGTTTTTATTTAATTAAATTATTTTTTTTTAATTCAAGTTTAATTATTTTTAAAACTTTTTTGTTTATAAAATATGCTCTATTTTCTTTTACCCTTTCCCCTTAATTTTAATTTTTTAAAAATAAGTTTTGTCTTTTTTTATTGGAATATTAATTTAATTAATTTAGACTCTAATAAAAATGTTATTTTGTCTAATATTTATTTTAAACAGTCTTTTTTCAGTCGTTACAGCGACTTATGGTTATGGAGGTAATTATTGGGTTAAACCACAGGTAAAAAATTATTTTATTTAAATTTAAATATAAAGGTTAAAATAGTCTTTTTTTAATAAAGAATAGTTTAAGTTATTATCCCTTCTTTATAATTTAAAGTTCTTTTAAATTAACACAGATTATTTACCCCCTTGCAAAAGCTAAAAGTGAAGGTTATAATTATTGGGATGAATTTGAAGATGAGGAAGAAGAGGAAGATGAGGAAGATGAGGATTTTGGTATTAAAAGATTATTTAACAATGAATACGAAAGAGAAAACCTAATTAAAGAAGAACCTTTAGCTAAATTTTGGAAAGACTCTATTGGTCCTTTTTTATATACTTTTAATAATAAAATGGAAATAGAAGAAGGAAATTATAGAAAAAATAAATTTAGTAATATTTGGAGAAATACTTTGGAGCAAATAAATTTATTAAGAAGACAACAACTTGGAAATTCATTCTATCAATTGGTGAGGGAAATACATAATTAATGTTTCAAGTATGAAAGAGTATTAAAAAATCAGAATTAATTTTAAAAATCAGAATAACATCGGAATAAAATCAGAATTATCATAAATAAATCAGAATAAATCAGAATAAAATCAGAATTATCATAAATAAACCAGAATAAATCAGAATAAAATCAGAATAATACTAGAATAAAAAATAAAAAATCAGAATAAAATCAGAATATTAATAAATACAGCCCTATACTTAATAAATATTCTGGTTTAAAAATTCTGATTTAATAATATTTACATTAACTTCCCTCTTTTATATAAAAGTCATGGGATACTCAACTAACCAAGCATTTGTTAACCAAAGATTACAACAAAATGAAACCTTTAGTTATTCCAATAGTAAACCCAAATGATGGAATTTTACAAAATCTTCAATTTGGAATGTCAAGTTTATTTCAAGCAATATTACAACGTTATATACAATGTGAAAAGAAAACAGAAAATTGTTATGTACAACAAGACTCAAAATACCGAATTCCAGTAGAGGTGAAAGAAAAAGAATTAATTAAATTTATTTATTTAAACAATTTTAATTTTTAATAGCTAATTGATTCTAAAGCCAAAAGAATAGGTTGTACAGCTAGAATGTTTAAAAGACGTGGAATGCTTAAATTGGAATTTGATGCTATTTGTATTACGTAAAACATTATTTACTTTAAATTAATTTTTAAATTTTATTAACAATAAGTGAAAGGGAAAGGGACAATAGAGTACGAACTGATAATATTGTCCTCTTCAAAATTAATCAAATACAAAATTCCCGTCTTCGCAGAAAATTAATTTTTGAGGCTAAAAATGTTGAGGATAATGATAGATATGATGAGGACATGAGAGAAGAAAATAAAAGGAATAAAAATGGTAGAAATGATTGGAGTAATGAAATACAATTTGAAGAAATTGAGGAAAACGAGGAAGAGGATATCGATGCTTTTGAAGAAGGGAATAAACAAAAGAATAGACTGGGTAGAGATGTAAGTATTTTTTCTAATTGATTTTCATAGTAAATAGATTACCTGACTATTAGAGTCTGAAATTGAGAAAATAAAATTTAAATTAAAATTATTTTTTGTAGATTGACTTAAAGATAAAGGCTGAAAGAGGGGATATATTAGAGTCTAAAGTTGATGTAATTGTAAACCCAACAAGGCCTTCACTTTCTATAGGTTATTTTTAATTTAATTTATTTAATGTCCATTCTCTAATGAAAAAATCAATTTAATTTGAAATTACAAGTACCGGTACTTTAATTTTAAAAATATTTACACAGACCCATTAAATGGAGAAGAAGCAATTCCCAAAGTTTTACAAGCAAAATCAGTCTTTGATGTTGTTGATATTAAAGAAAAGGGTAGTTTGGATAGGAAAAGAATGATCCGAGCTTTAACAAAGTTGGCAAGGATGGTTGAACCCTCTGACAATTTAAAACAAAAAGAAAGGGCTATACAGGCCAAAAGAAGTAAAGTTTTAATTATTATTAAATAAACGGTGCATTAGAGTCTTACAAGAAAAAAATTTTAATTAAAAATAAAAAGAGAACATTAGAGTCACAGAAAGTATTTTACATAATTCAACATAATTTTCCTTTTTGGCATTTTGTCATTAATTGGTCATATGTCCCAAATGTCCCCAATTAAAGACTTAATTAAAAAATCTTTTTTTTTAATTAAATCTTTTAAAGAAATACAGCAATGGCAACAAATGGTTAATAATGACCAAAGATGGAAAGAATTAATTGAAGAAGCCGAAAATCTTCCATTCAATAATTATAAAAATAAAAAAGATGAAAGCATTAGTGAAAGAATTGTTCAAGCTGGAGGCCCAATTTTAGCTAAAAAATTAAAACAAATTGCACAAGATAAGGGAGGGCTACCTGTTGGGGATGCTTTTAGTACTGAAAGCTTTCAAATTGGTCTTAATTATTTTGCTAAAAGTGAGTAGTTAAAAGTACAAAAAATACAAAAAACATAAAAAATACAAAAACACAAAAAAAAATATTTTTATATTTTCTAGAAATAATCCATACAGTACCCCCTGTAGTAATTCAAACACAAGAAGATAAAGAGAAATTAGCTGAGTGTTATAAAAGAGCATTAAATTTAGCTGTTGACTTGGAAATGGAAAAAATAGTAAAAAATATTTTTTTTTAATTTTAAAAATTTTATTCTAATAAAAGGCATTCCCTGAAATGTTATCAATTCGATCAGATGAAAATTCAAGAATGGAAGCAGCCAAAATTGGTTTAGAAACTGTTCGAAAATGGACAGAAAAAAATAAACAAGGAAAGGCAAAAAAGGTTGAAAATTAAAGAAAAAATTTAAAAAATTATTTTCAGCTTAAATCAATTATTTTTCGAGTAGACAAGGCTTTAATTGATTTTTATTTGGAAAAAATTTTGGAAATATTTGGACAATAATTAAACAATTAATTTAATTTTTTTAATTATATTAATTCCTCTACAAATTAAAAATTAAATTAATTTATTTTTAATTAATTTCTTTTACATACAATAATTAAATCTGTTTAAATTAATTAATTATAAAACAAATATTTTTTTTAAATTAATTAATTTATTCTTCTTTTTAAATTAATTTAAAAAAAATAAAATTTCTATTAATTTATTCCAAAAATATTTTTAAAAAATAGAGAATATTTTAATTAATTATTTTATGTGTTGTTATGGTAATTTAATTAAATGTTAATAATTTATTAATTTTCTGATTTTATTTAATTTTTTTAAAATTTTTTAATAATTAATTAATTAAAATAATTAAATATGTGTAACATAATTCTGTCAACTTTTCCCTTTTATACTTTCTTTGTTTTACCCAAGTTTATTTTAATTTCTAGAAGAATAAAATGAAATTCAATTTAAAAATATTATTATTATTTTTTTTAATATTAAAATTTGTTCATTTAAATAAAAATAATTCTTTTGAAGTTAATTTAAATAAAAAAAGTAATAATAATAAATATTCTAATTAATTAATTAATTAATTAATATTTTAGTCCAAAGTGTTGACAATTGTTTAGACAAAATCTCCGAAACAACTATTGATTTAACAGAAAAATCAAAACCAATTACTGAAGCTTCTTCTTCATTTTTTATGTTGGGAATAGTACCTTTTTGTGTTTTATTAATTAAATTAATTGATATAGTTGCACAGGTAAATTAATTAATTAAATAGGGTGAAAAAGGGAATTATATTTAATTAAATATACACACATTAGAGTATATTTTAGTAAAAATTCAGGAATTAGTTTATCACTAAAATTAAATGTTTTGTTTAATAAACAGATCCTACAAAGGCAAATGGATCCAATTCAATAACACAATTTATTGCCATATTGCATGGGAGAAAATTGGAAGACATTTAAAAAGGCACAAATATGTTCTTTACAAATATTTAATTTATTTAATTAAAAAATGTTAAGGACATTTTTTTTTCAAATGGAGAACATAACAAAGCTTTTCTTTTAAATAAATAATTAAAAAAAAGTTTTATTTTGTAGAAAGTTCTCTAAAAATTAAAATTATTTTTTTAATTAAAATATAGAATTTTTTAATAATTTATTAAAGCATATTCACCTAATAGATTCTTCTATCTCTAAATAATAAATGACGTTAAACTATTTTGTGATTGATTGGCTTTAAATTAAATATTTAATCGAGATTTAGTAGTCTCTTTTTTAAAAGAAAATAAATTGAGATGTCAACTGTTGGGGCCATTTCGGCGCCAAACAAAGTTTTAATTTTTGAAAAGTTTTGTTTGCGCCTAAATGCTTTTTGATAATGACAAATAAATCTATTGAAAGAATAAAAAAGAGTTTAAAGAAAAAATGGCTAAAGCATCACCTGGGAATTAAAAAAAAATTGTTTAAAAAAATTATAAAAGAAATGAGTGATTTTTATTTGAGGCTAATTTTGACGTGACCGTTTAATCAAATAAAAGGTTAAAAAATATAATTAAAGAAATTTAGTCATCATTTAATTTAAACCTTTTTTTTTAATTTAGAGAGATTTTTTAATTAAATATTTTTAATAAAATTATTTGCTCTTTAAGAAAATAATAACCAATAAAGATTAATTGTTGTAATCATTTACCCTTATTTTTTGCTTAAAAAAAATGCTTCTCGTAACTGTTCTCTCCCATTTAACCCTTCCCGTTATAAAAATAAATAAAAATAACGTTCCCATTTACTTAATTTTTCTCCCGTTTCTGTCCTTCGTACTGTTAAATAATTATTTTTTTTAAAAAAGGTAAGAAGGCGATCTTGCGATAAATTGACGTTTTTTAATGTATTGAGTGATAAAATAGATTTAAGAAAAAACACAAAATAAACTGAAACTTTAATGCAATTTATTTTTTAAAAGAAAAATGTTCATATTTTTAAAAAACATGTTTTAGAACTTAATGTAAAAATACAAACAAACAAACATATTAAACAAAAACACAAACAAATAAAACAAAGAAAAACACAAACAAACAAACAATAGATTAAACATGAAACGAAAACACAAATAAACAAAACAAAACAAAAAGAAACACAAACAAACATAAACAACAAATTAAACATAAAACAAAGAAAAACACAAACATAAGCAAAAAACACAATTAAATAAACTTTTTTATTTCTTTGCAATACCAACACATTCCCTCTTCTAATTTTTACAAATATAAACCAGTAATAAAACAAACTTCCCGTTAACGCGCAATATTCTTCCCCCAACACTCATCTTCACTTTTTTCCTTTTAATTATTTTTTTTTTTGCATTTTTTAATACACAAAACTTCTGTCAAATTAATTTATTTATTTAATTTTAATTATTATTTATAGCAAAAAATAATTTTTTAATCTTTTATTTATTTAATTATTAATTTAATTAATTTAAATACTCAAAAATCTCTTTTAATTACCAAAAGAGTCTTAAAATAATTAGAGCATTTTTAAAAGAATTACCCCAAAAAATTGGTTAAAGTAAATTAATTTTTCGTTAAATTTTCTACCAAAAAATCGTTAAAAAAATTAATTTATTTTTAGAAAATAAAAAACAATGTTTGTATTTTCATTGGGTAAATGGTTTGGTCATTTTGCCGTTAAAAGAAGAGAAGCAGCAAATAAAGAAAAAATTAAATTAAAGAATAATGAAGGGGAGGATGCACAATTTTCTCCTGTTAATTTTGAATTTGCTTCAAGGAAGGTAATTGGGGGTAATGAAAAGAGAGGGGAAGGAAGTGAAGAAGATGAAGAAGAATATGAAGAAGTTACTGATTATGAAGATGAAGAAAAAGAAGAAGAAGAACAATCTGAAGAAGATTCCCTAATGAACAGTTCAACCTTTGCAGAATTCAAAATAGGGGAGAATGGAAGTATTTTAAACGAAAAAGGGATGATACAATCAGAAGAAGAGGATGATGAATATGAAACAAGTGTTGAAGAAATAATTCAATTACCTAAGAAAAGTAAAGAATTTTTTTAAAGAAATTAGAGTTTAAAAATAATATTTTAAGATTACACTTATCCTCCTTTAGCAGTTGGTGCTACCGTCCAAGCTGTCATCCGTACCATTCTACGGAATGGGACTGAATTGGCAAGAATTAAACTAAACAGTTATGCTGAGAGAAGAAAAAATGAGGTAAATTAAAATAAGTTTATTTATTTATAAATTAACCTTAAAGTCAAAAACCAGTCATTTTCTGTCAACCATAGATTTAAGAAAAGTTAACCTTTTTTAAAGTTTTAGGTATTATTCGATAGAGAATTGAATTAGCTATTTAATGAGCTATAAAGTTAATTTTTAGGTTAATTGACAAAAAAGTTATGGTCAAAAAACTAAGGAAAAACTTTTAATTTTGTGTCTAAACGCATTTTTTTTAACTTAAACTTTTTAAGAACTTAAAACATTTTTTCTCCTAGTAAGGTCTATTCATAGTAAATAAAAAAATATATAAATTATCTAGTTTAAAATTAAGCTTAAATTAGTTAAGTCAATAACTTCCAGTTTGGTATTTATTTAATATAAAAAATTTCAAGTTTAATTTTATTTAAAAATTAAATTTTTGTTTCTTTTATTGATGGAAATAAATAAACTTAGTTATTTTAATTTAGGGTTGTTGAAGGTTTTAGAATCAGCTTTAAATATAATTAATTCGATATTTATTTCCTTTAATATTTTTAAATTGAATGAAATTTATTTTTTACTAAGGCGGTCAGTGTAATCTTTTCATAAGCTTTTTTTTTTTTTTTTTATCCAAAAATAAATAAAGTAATAGCATTTTCCAATCAATCTCTTTATTTATTTTTTACTTTTCTCGAGCATCTAGTTATAAATATGGTTTTCTCATTTTATAGGATTTTTAATGATTTTTTGAATTTTTGACATTTTGAAATTTTAGACATTTTTTAAAACTTTTTCTACGACTTTTATTCTTAATTTTTATTTTATTTAAAAATTAATTTCCCTAAAATTTAAGGAAGACAAAATTGTGGAGGAATTGAAGCCTTTAAATAGTTCATTCCTTCTGTCACCTTTAGAGAGTGAAGAGGAATATAGTAGTGAAGACGAGTGGGAAGAAACAGAGGAAGAAGAAGAAGAAGAAATTAATTCAAATAATAAATTAATAAATGGTTGGTTTTATTAAATTAATTAATTAATAGAAGAATAGGCTTAAATTCTTCTATTTTTTAAATCAAAAATGTTCTCTCATTTCAATTAATTTATTTAATTTTAATTTTAAAATAAGGGATTAAAAAGGGTATTATTTAATAATAATATTTGTTTTAATTCAGCACAGCTTTTTTAAAAATTTAGAATTTCTGATGCGTTGAAAAAGCTACTAGTTGGGTTAAAATTAATATTTTTATTAATTAATTGAATATAAGAGAAATTTTTTTAAAGGTTTAGGATTATGTCAACTAACTAATAAAAAATAAAAAAATTCAAATTTTATTAGAAGAACCCTTTCAAAAATAAATTTTTTAATTTTAAGCAAATGAAATGACCAAAATGTCAACTAATTTTAAACAAATAGATGAAGATTCAATTTCTATTTATTCTGATGCACTTGAAGGCCCTCCAGAATTAATTACCTTAATTTCAGTTAAAAATGAAGAGGAAAGGGAAATTAATAAATTGGGACAATTTTCTCCTTTACCTGTTTTGAGGAAGGAAGTAAAATTGCCTGTTGAGAGGTCTTTAGAAGTTAAATTGAGAAGTGGGGGAAATTTAAATGAAGAGGAAGAAGAAGAGAAAGAAGAAGAGGAAGAATTCTGTGAAGAAATAATTGTAAAGGAGAAGAATGAAGAAGAACAATGGAAGAAGAAAAGAGAGGAGAATGAAGAATTGAATAGGATGAAGGAAGAAGAATTGAAGAATAATCTGGAGACTAATAATGAAGAAAAGAAGAAATGGATTGAGGAAGAAAGCCAGAAAACGAAGGGTTTGGAAGTTGAAGGAATTAAAAAGAATGGAAGTTTAGAAGTAGGAACAATTGAACAATTAAAAGATGAGGAGGAAGAAGAGTTGACAATAATTGAATCATTTAATGAGAAGAAAATTGAAGAAATTAATTCAATGGCAAATAGTGAAACTACAGATGATGAAGAAGAAGAAAATGAAGAAGAAGAAGAAGAAGAAGAATATTCTTATGAATATGTGACAGATGATGAAGAGGAAGAGAAAAAGAAGAATGAAGGAATTGAAGAAGAATATGAAGAAGAAGAAATGGAAGAAAATGACTGGGACACTAGATCAGAAATATCTCAAGTAGAACGAGAAATTGAAAGAATGAGAAGAGTTAGTGTTACCTCCTCTATCTCTAGTGCTAATGGTTATAATAAAACAGAAATTGAAGGTTAATTAATTAATTTATTATTTAAACCAAATTAAATGCTTAAATTTAATTAAAATTAAAATAAACTTTTTTCTCGTTTTGTCAACGACAAAATGTCCAAAATTACAAAAATTTGTTAAATATTTTTTAAATTAATTTTTAAAGGAACTAATTTAACAAACCATAATAAAACAACACAAATTGATATCCGGGAAAAAACACCAATAGCACATGAAGAAGAAAGGCATAAAAACCTACAGCCACACGAAATGGTTAAAAATGTTCAGTGGCCATCAGAACAGAGACGAACTGATTTAGAAGAGGTTTATTTAATTTTTATTTCTTTTATTTAATTAAAGGGGAATCTTTTAAAGGAATTTATGTTCCATAAAATACTCAACTAATTTTTTAAAATTATTTATTTAAATTAAACAGTTGGGTATTATTATTTAAATAATTACAGTATATAATCATTACTGTATTTATTATTTTTTTAATTTTAAAAAGCTTTCTCTAAAGAAGCTTAAATTATTAATCTTTGGTTATTTAAAGGGGTTTATTTTTTTCTCTTTTTTTAACAAAAGAAAGGTCAGAAAAAAGAGTTTAAGGATGACCTCTGATCGAAGACCTTTTTTTTATTAATTAAAACAATCAAAACAGAAAGAGTGAATTTTAATATTTAATTAAAAGAACTAAAAATAGATGAAAGCATAAAGTAGTTGATTTTATTTTTTTAATAAAAGAGAAAATAAATAAGAATTTATTAATTTTTTTACCTTTAAAAATAATTTAAAAAATTAAATATTTAATTTTTAGACTAAAACAACGTCTAATAACCTAAAAATTGAACCTTTCTTTTCACAACAAAATAATGAAGAAAAAATCCTAAAAAATCAAAAAAAGTTATTTTCATTAAATATTCCTTCAACTTCTTCAAATTCCTTTAATTTTCCTTCTTCTTTAGAAAATAGTGAAAATTGTCACAGTTTAATATTAAAACCAGCAATAAAAGAAGAAACGTTAATAAAATCAAAATTAATGGAGGAAACTGCTTTTTCACATATTCCTTCGACGATTAATAAAGAAGAGATAAATTTAGATGTAAATATAAATTTATTTATTTTTTTTTAATATTAAGTAAATTAAAAGGGGGGAATTTTATTTGTGTCTTTTTATACAATAGAAACTTGACGTTGTTTTTTATATTACCAACAATAAATAAACTTAAAGCAATAAATAAACTTAAAGCAATAAATAAACTTGATGCAATAAATAAAACTTGAAGCAAAAAATAAAACTTGAAGCAAAAATATAAAACTTGAAGCAATAACT
The DNA here is from genome assembly GCA_018905775.1 of Meloidogyne exigua. NCBI lineage: Eukaryota > Metazoa > Nematoda > Chromadorea > Rhabditida > Meloidogynidae > Meloidogyne > Meloidogyne exigua. The sequence continues at coordinate 673,172 of JAGUQR010000013.1, forward strand.
AAAACTTGAAGCAAAATATAAAACTTGAAGCAAAATATAAAACTTGAAGCATTAAATAAAACTTGAAGCAAAAAATAAACTTGAAGCAAAACTTGCTTATTTAATTATGCTAACAATAAGTTTATTATTTTATTGTTTGTGATGTTTTGGGTATACCCCCACTATTAACGAGGATATATTTCATTTTTGCTGTTTATTATTTTTTATTTTATTTTTAAAGATAAATCGACTATCTCGATCAAAAATTGAAATATTTGAAAATAATCCAAAACAACAACAACAACAACAATTACCCTTTACAAATAAAAGATTTCCTCCAGCACCAAAACATCCATTAATTGCTAAATATTGTCCTGAATTAATAAATAATAAAATAAATGTATCAGATATTTGTTTGAAAAAACAAAAGAAAAGAGAAGAAGAAGAGCAACAACAAAAAACTAAAAATTTTTTAAAAATGGAAACAACAATAGCTAGTGGGGGAGCTAATTATTTACGTGATCCTTGTTCTCATTTGGTAGTTTTTTTAAAAAATATTTTTTAATATTTAATACAGGGTAAATAATTCTTTTTTAATTTAATGTTGTTGTTTATTATCTCTTTTGTTTTTAATGACACTTGGGAAGAAAACACTTGGTCACCTTTTTATTCCGTTACCTTTAATTACTTTAAATTATCTCTCCTTTAACCCCGTAAAAAATTTCTAAACATTTTTAAAAATATTTTCAGGTCCTAACAGATGTTAATGGTGACCATGAAGGTATAAAACTAATTATTAAAAATAAATTAATTTTTAATTTTAGATCCTCGTGATTATAGAAGAGGAGGTTATCACCCTGTACGTCTTGGAGAATTATTTAATCGGCGGTTTGATTTTTTATTTTATTTTAATAAAGTAAATTCTTCTTTTTTAAAGTAAATTAAATAAATTTAAAAAAAAATTCCAATTTTATTTAATTAAATAATTTAGTTATCTAGTGCTGAGAAAACTTGGTTGGGGACAGTTCTCTACCGTATGGATGTGTTCAGATGCTGGGACTACTATTGAAACTGAGCGTTATGTTGCTCTAAAAATAGTTAAATCACACAGAGACTTTACAGAAGTAAACTAAAAAAATTAAAAAATTAATTTAAATTTTAAGGCTGCCATAGATGAAATTAAATTACTTAAAGCTATTAGAGAGACTGATTTAAATGATGAAGGAAGGCAAAGAATAATTCAATTACTGGATACTTTTAAAATTATTGGAGTTAATGGAACCCATATTTGTATGATTTTTGAGGTTTTATTTAATTCTTTATTTTGTCCAAAAGATCAACTACCCAACTGATCAACCCTTGAAAATTATTTATTTTCCCCAAGTGAAATTTTTGGGGTAATCTTACCTTTCCTTTGAATTTCCTAAAAAGTCTATTTTATCTGCTATTATTTAACATTTTTATATAGGTATCTGGCTGTAATTTGCTAAAATTAATAATTGACAGTAATTATCAAGGACTTCCTTTACGACAAGTTAAAAGAATTACTAGACAAATATTGCAGGTAAAATGGCCGTTTAATTTTATTAAAGAAGCATTCAAAAATGCCATAATTTCAGGGAATGGCATATTTACATGACCGTTGTAAAATAATACATACAGACATAAAACCAGAGAATGTATTGGTTGCATTAGACCCTCGAGATGTCGAAAAAATGGCAAATAGAATAAAAAATAATGAAAGAAAATATCCAAAAAATAATAATTATAATGCTACGATAGAAGAATTGAATGAAATAAATGTTAAAATTGCTGATTTGGGGAATGCTTGTTGGACGGTAATTTAAATAAACTTTAAATTTAAATTAATTTAAATTTAATTTTCAGTTTCACCATTACACAGAGAATATACAAACAAGACAATATAGAGCACCTGAAGTGCTACTTGGTGTTGGGTTTGACACTCCAGCAGATATTTGGAGTGTTGCTTGTATGGTAGGGTTATTTATTTAATTAAATTAAATAATTAATATTATGTAAGTAAAAAATTAAAAAGAAAAACAGCTTTTCAGATGAAGCGAAAAACCTCCTTTTTTATAAAAGCTACTATTGGTTGGAGTTTAAAAAAATTAAATCTTTTTTTGCTGAAAATTTATTTAATTTTTTTCTTTTATTTTCGGGAGTTTATTAATTTAATTTTACCCTTTTTAACTTTCTTGGAGATGAAATTTTATTTAATAATTAGTTTTAGAGATGTGCTTAATATAAAAATTTTAATTTAATTTTATTTAATAGACTTTTGAATTAGCAACGGGAGATTATCTTTTTGAGCCTCACAGTCATCCCCTGTGGAGTAGAGATGAAGACCATTTAGCTCATATAATCGAACTTCTTGGACCTTTACCCACAGATGTGTTTAAACGAGGAAGGTTTTGGAAAGACTTTTTTCACAGGGTTTGTATTTTCTTTACTTTAAAAACTTAAAACTTGGAGCTTTTTTATTTAATCAGTGAGAGTGTTTATTTAAAAAAGCTGTGCTAGTTGGAGTCTAAAAAAGTTTATTTATTTAATTTTAATCGTTTAGTCTGGTCGTCTTTTACGTATTCCAACATTAAGACCTTGGCCTTTAGTTGAAGTACTTGTTGATAAATATTCTTTTACGCCAAAAGAAGCTGTTAATTTTTGTAATTTTTTGTTACCGTTGTTGGAATTAGAACCTGAAAGAAGGGCAAAAGCTGCAATTTCACAAAATAATGAATGGCTTTTATTTAATTAAAATTTTTAAGCATTGCAATATTTTAATTAAATATAAAAATATTTATTTAACAAAGACTATTTTTTATTATTTTGTTTTTTAAATCTGTGTTGGCAGGTAATGAGAATGTGTACATAAATAAATAAAAAGAACAAAATTAATTAATAAATTAATTTTTTAAATTTACGGATCTATTTTTTGTCTTCTCAATTACGGAATTTAATTAAAAAGAAAACTCCTTAAAAACAATCAAGAGAGAAAGAAAAGAAAAAATAAATAAAACTTTTTTTTTCTTTTAATAAAATAAAAGGATATAAAAATAAACTTGAAGAGAGAATTAAAAAAGAAAAAACAATAAAAATGCTTAAATATTAAATAAAACATTTTTGTTGACCTTGTGTATACGAAGGCAGTTAAATGAAATAAAAAGGAGGAGAAAAATTAATTTAATTAAATTAATTTATTTTTAATGTTCTAAAATGTCATAAATCTGTTTAAAAAATTAAAAATTATTTATTTAATTTTATTTTAGTTAAATATTTCAAAATGTCAAAATACCATTTTGCCAAACATTTTCTTTATTTATTTATTTTATTTAAATTAATTCCCTTTTTATTTACAACAACTACTGATATAAATAAATGTAAAAATGTTGGAGATAAATTTATACAAAATTTAATACAATATGAATGTTCTAATGAATTAACTAATAATGCACAACCTGTTGATGGAGGTGGAGGAGATGTTAGCTTTGAAAATGGAATTAATTTAATTAATAATTATTTAATTGGAAGACCTGTTGGTTAGTTATACTTATTTACAGTTTTTAATTAATTTTTGTAATTTTCTAAAAATTACAAAATACCAAAATTTTAAAAGTTCAAAATACCAAAATATCAGAATGTCATAATTACAATCATTAATTAAAATTAACTAATTAATGTTTATTAAAGGGAGAAAAAATTATTTATTTAGGATACCTTAAGGGTTGGGAAAAAATAAAAAGCTTAAAAAGGGCAGGACTCAAAAGGCCCATTTCTCTAAATCGTTTAATCCTGTATTCCTTGTAAAACATATGTAAAAATTAAATAAAAATCTTTAAAACCTTCCCCAACTATTCTCTAATTTTATTTAAATTTTTAAGGTTGTGTACCTTCAAACAAAACAGACGGTACAGTAATTCGTCCAGGAGTTGTCCACATTACCCAACATTTTCGCTATGAATGTGTAAATGAATTACCTAATGGAATATCCTTAAAAATAACACGTAAATTAAATTAATTAAATTTAAATTTAATTAAATTAAAAAAAAAAGATTGTATTGATAATGAAGGAAAATTGGTCAAAGTAGGGGAATACTTTACACAACAAAACCCCCCAAATTCAGAGAAAAAAGTTTTCTCTTCTGTGGAATGTGTGGGGAATGAATATTTAGCTAAAAAAGTTGTACATGAATGTAAGCATTTTTAAAACTTTTTTTAAAAACTTTTTCTTTTTTAATTTAAAAGGGTCAAGTTGTGAATTACCTAAAGGAGGAGGGAAATTAGTAGAAGGGGATTTTACATGGCAAGATGTTTCAAAAAAATACATTACGTTCTTTACTACAAAAGAAAGAGATTGTTGCCTGTTTAAGGGATGAAAATAATGTTAAATTAAAATGCACAGGTTTTTTAGAGAATTATTTAAAATATATACATTTAAATCAGAACCTTTCCTTTTTATTTTAAATTAATTTAAAAATTAAACCCCAGGAGGGTTTATTTTTAAAAATAAAATTAAAGCAATATTTTAGGTTAATTATAAACAAAATAATTTTTTAATAAATTAAAAAAGTGAGGAATAATTTAAATTAAAGAGAGAGAGAGTTGGACGGTAATACTCCTAAATTTTTAGGCATAACTCGCTAATTAATGAGCCAAAAATTATGAAAATTTGGAATAAATTAGATAATCGTTTAAACTTGTCAGATACAAAATTTTAAGTTTTTTGGTTAACCTTAGGCTGACTTATAATTTTTGAAATTGAGCTACTTAAAATAAAAATACTTTTTTCTTATAAAAAATTTTAAAAAATTAAACTAACCAATTTTTCAACATTTTTAAGCTTTAAAATATAAAAATATTTATATAAAGGTTGTGTGGCTACAACAGGTCAAGAAGTAGTTATTTCTAGATATGCAAATGTTGCTGGTCAATGGACACAATGCCGTCGTTTTAAAGAAGGCTGTCGATTAATTAATGTTACCTCAAATTGTAAAAATAATTAAACTAAAAATTTTAAAAATAAATATTTAATTTTAAAGATATAGATTGTGAATTTGAAGGGAAAATATATAAACATGGAACAACTTTTGAAAGCTCTTCAAAGCGTTCATTTTATATTTGTAGCCATGGCCAAATTATTAAACAAGGTAATTTTTAAGTTTAATGGATTTAAAATGATTAGCAACGATAATTCTTCATCCTAAAATTATATAAAAAATAATACGTTATTTTTGAAGCAAAAATTTATTTTTTCCGTCTAGTAGCTTTTTCAAGCAAACACGTTGCAATGCTTTTGTAAAAAAGCTGTTAGTTGGAGTTGAAAAAAGAAAAACTTTGTTTCACAAAAAAAATTAAAACTTTTTTTCCGGAATATTTTAATTTATTACTTTTCCGGAATATTTAATAAACTTTTCCGGAAAAGTTTATTTATTAATTTAGGCTGTTTTATTCAAGACCAAGAATTAACATTAGTTGGTGATGTAAAATATATTGATGGAATTTTACCTGTGCTTTGCGTTGAAAATGATAATTTTACTTTATTTAATAATTTAGGTAAAAATAAAAAAATTATTATTTTATTTTTTATTTTTTAAAGTTGGTTGTGACTTACCTGATGGACGTTTTAAAAGATTTATGCAAGTATGGAGGGATGAAAATACAATGAAACGTTGTTATTGGGCATTTAATAATGATGGAACTATTGCTAGTAGTGAAATAAATGCTTTTGGTATTTTTTAAAATTAATTTAAATTTTTGATATCTTTTAAATTAATTTTTAGAAAATTAAAAAAAAATAATAAATTGACTTTTCCGTCCTACAGCTTTTTAGAGAAAGTAGAATTTCTGTTTATTTATAAAAGCTGCTAATTGGAGTTTAAAAAAGGCTTAATTTTTGTTTAAACATGAAAGAAAAAAAGTTGTATGAAATTTATTTTTAAATCCATTATTTAATAATCTTTCCCAAAAAATGCTTTATTTATTAAAATATTTTTTAATTAAATAAATTTTTAATTTAAGTAAAACTTAAGTTTACAATTTCAAGTTTTAACTTTAATATAAAAGAAATTAATTTTTTTAGCCTGTCTAGAAGGTAATGAAGAAATTCCTTTTAATAAAATTATTCAAAGAGAGAATGGGCATTTTGTAAAATGTGCAAAAGAAAAAGAACCTTTTGGGTAAATTAGTTAATTAAAAAATAAAAAATAATTTTTTTATTTTTTTAACTAAAAAGGCCAAAAAGATCAACATCAAATTCTGATGTAAATTTAATTATTAGAAATTTAACAAAAAATGAATTAATTGAATTAAGTACAAAAAAGGTAAATAATATATAAAATTAATATATTTTATTTAGAATTTTTTTTTAGTTGGCTAAACAAAATATTGTAGAATATTTTGGTGTTGGAAGGAGGGCATTACCTTTGATTTCATCAACTAAAGTATTTGGGGAAACACGGACAAAATCTAACGGTTATAATTATTTTTATAAGAATTTTGGTTTTTTGAAAAGTTGACATTTTGTAGGAGCTCCATACTGTGCGGATATGTTACCCTTTTGTCAACGTCTTTCCGGTTATTGTGCCAATGAATTTTCTTCAGATATATATGAACTAAAAGAATTAAGACTAAATTTTAATCATTTTGGTGGTTGGTCAAAGTTGGATAGTTGTGAAGGTAAAAACAAATTTAAAAAATATTAATTTAATTAATTATTTAAAAGGTCAATTAAATAATAATATAAAATTACAAAAATTAATAGAATTAGTATGTGCCTATACTTGTAATAAATGTGGAGTAAATGATGGTAATTTAATTAAATTTTAAATTAAATTAAATAAAATTTTAGAAACTCAAAAGGAATTGTTACTAACAAGTTTGGAAAATAGTTCACATTGTAAATAATTAAAATTAAATTAATTTATATAATCTACTTTTTATCTTTAAAATTGATACAATTTTAGAAATAAATTAAAAAATATTTTTCTTGACAATTCCTTGAAAAAAGTTGGAGCAGCCACGGTAATCACTTAAATTAGCTTACTCTCTCTCCCCTGTGGTTTTTTAGATTTTCAAAGGTTTATATTTTGACTTTTAGATATTTTTAGACTTTAAAAGTTTAAACTATTGAAAATAAATTTATCTGATCTAAATTAAAATATTTCAAATTCTGAAGAATTTATTTAATTAATTTACTCTGTGGCACAATTTTTGGAACTTTTAAAATAGAGAAATGAAGGGTTTTAATGCTAAAAAATTAATTTTTTTTAATTAAAAAAAATTAATTTTTAATTCTAACATATATTCTAAATAAAAATACTTTTGTTTATTAGGGAAATTAATCAAAATTATTTTCTTTTAATCATGAAGCATAAACACCTAAAAATTAAATAAAAAAGAATATTATTACAAAATAAACAGATAAAAAGTTTAAATTACAAAATGCAATAAAAAAAATTACTAGAAAATATGGACTAAAAGTGAAAGAAATTCTTTTAAATATTTAATTGAAAAAACAAACTGCGTTTGAAAGCCCAGTCAGATTAAGAATTAAAATAGGAAACTGGTTGCTCAGAAGATTAATGAATTAATTTAGTACTTGTAGGTACCAAAACCTAAAATGATATTTAAATACATAAAAAATAAAGAAAGAAAACCTTTTCATTTTGAAGACGTTCTCTAACAAGAACTTCCACAATACGAAATAAACCGGTAGAGAATGCGCATTATGTACTAAAAATTTTAAATTGAAAAAAATAGGAAGATGGCTCAGAGATCCTTTTGAATGTAAGCACGGGGCATACATACATACAACACATGATGGACATCATCATTGCCACTGTGGCTTGAACCTTTTAATGGCAAGTGAATAAACCACTACACGACAGTGCCACAGAATGTAGTCAAATTAAAAATAGTATTTAAGTTAATGGCACTAAACTGGCGATACTAAAAAGTCCATTGAATGAAAGTTAAAAAAGCTTTTAAAAGGACCAGACTGTGTAGCCGCATGGTTTAGTGGTTAGTGATCTCGCCTGGTGTGATAAGTGCTCAATTGCTAAATTAATCCTAAGTGAGCTAAAATGAGATATAAGATGGACAAAAAGTATAACTGTGCGGTGAAATTTTTAAATTATCTTTTTGTTTATTTTTATTTTAAAATTTAAAAATTTTGAAAATAAATTTATTTTATCTTGTTAAAATTTTTATTCTTTTTTCTTTTTATCCAACTATATGAGGATTATGTTTTAATTGTTTATTTTTTTTATCTTATAACTTTTAGTTTTCTTTTAATTTTAACTGTTTTTTCTATTTTTTAATTCCTAGTTCAAATGGAACATCAACAATTTATTATTGAAAGGGAACCTGTAATAATTTAAAAGGATTTATTATCTACACAATTAATACAACAACAACAACCTTCTACATCTTCAACACAACAGTTTGAAGCTGTTGAACTTGAAAGGTTTTTAAATAGTTTTTATCATTATAGCCATTTTCTTTATTGCATAATAAAAAATAATATTTAATAAAAAGCAAATTACAAGACGGAAAACTATTACGAAAGAAAATAATTATTTAAGAAAACCTCTTTAATTCCTTTTTCGAGCAAACATAGAATTCGACAGTTCATTTGTTTGCATATCCAAGTAGAATCTCGAAGAGACGTTCCAAATTTACTCCAAAAAGAATTGTTACTAACAAGTTTAGAAAATAGTTCACATTGTAAATAATTAAATTAATTTCTATAATCTACTTTTTATCTTTAAAATTGATACAATTTTTGGAATAAATAAAAAATTCTTGACAATTCCTTGAAAAGAGGGAGCAGCCGCGGTAATCACTTAAATTAGCTACCCCCTATGGTTTTTTAGATTTTCAAAGGTTTATATTTTGACTTTTAGATATTTTTAGACTAAGAGTGGTTTCATTCGACTCGGTTCGATGAGATGAATCGAAGTATGTTTTACAAATAAATAAGAAAAAATTTAATTTTTTGGTGACAGAATAATAGAATTGTCCTCTTTTTACTAAAGAGTGCAAAATAAAAGAAAAATTTTTAATAAAAAAATCCAAAAAAAGCTAAGAAATACCTCTCAATTGTGTTCTTTATAGTCTTCTAAACTTTGTAATTTCTAAGGGAATTTTTCTATAAAAATTTTAAAAAAATCTTTGTAAAAAAGAATTACCACGAAAGAACGGATTAATAACCGACTGAATAGTGCCTTCTCCTTTCTCTATATTTTGTAGAGATGTTTCTAAAATAATTTAGGTAAAATATAAATAAATTAAAAAATTAAACCTTCAAGTTTTTTAATATAACAATAATTATAATACTCATAGGCATTTCAACCACTTTAAAAATATTTTATTTATTTCTAATTAATTATTTTAATTTACCTAAATATTTGTTAAGCATATTTTCGGATAAATCAATGCCTTAAATAAAATTTTATTTTTATGTGCCAATTTTTTTTTTTTAAATGTTGGGTAACGTAAATTCCTTAAAATAGGCCTTGGGATTATTTTTTTAATCCCTTTCTGGAGGTGGGATATTTTAGAGAATCTACATTACACAATTATTAGATGCCCAAGATGGCTTTATATTGGAGAAACTACAAGAAATAGAAAAACACTGTAAAAAACTAATCTCAGCGCCCAAGACGAGGCGTGTAAACGTCAGATAAATAATTAATTAAATATTTTACGTTCATCAAATTTTTGGTGTTTATATGCAGCTAAATGCATTCCAATATTCATTGTAGAAAGCTAATTAAATAAATAGATTTAATTAATTAATTTACAGAAAGTTAGCACAACAAATAGTCTATGTATTTTCTGCAAGTCATCTCTGGCAAAGGACGAGTCAAAGTCGGCCGGTTCAGAGTAGCTTCATAACTTTTTTGTTTTTAACTATTTCAATCGATTTTTAGGTCATTCGGAAGAGCTCGAAAAGTTTAATCTTTTCAGAAAAGTCTGTTTAGTTCAGTTTATTCTAAAAAAAGTTACAACAGAAAAACTCGAAAACGCAATTTTCAAGTTTAATCAGCTGTAACTTTTTGTGAACTGATTATATTGTATCTGTCCCATTTGAAAAAATAATCCGCCTATCGAAAGCTTTCGAATAATAAGCAATTTGTTTAAATCGCATTAGAATTAAAAAAGTTATGGTCAGATGAAACACTGAACCGGCCAAGTCTTACTCAATCCTCCACGAAGTAATCGGTTCCCTATTATTGCGTCAATGATTAGTTCGTCAATGATGGGTCCGTCAAAATCAGTTCGTCAATGCATTCCGTCAATGATTAATTCGTCAATAAATAGTGCCAAATTTAAATTATTTTAGTTCGTCAATGTAGAATAACTTAAAAATGGATCTAATAATTCTGCTAACGCAATGGAAAACCCTGAACCTGTCCAATTTCTTGAGGTAAAGTTTAAACGGGACTTCTATTTTGACAAGAAACGGGTTCAAATACGAATTTGTGAAGAATTCATTTATAATTGATAACGTGGAATATTGGAGGTGCCCAAAGGTATTGTTGATCCCGTTCATTATCTGCGAACAATTTCGTATCATTTAGCTGAAAATTAGAATTTCGAAAATTTTTATTTCACTATAAAATTAATTTTTAAAAAGTCATTATCGTTGACGAACTAAAATAATTTAAATTTGGCACTATTTTTGATGAATTAATCATTGACGGAATTCATTGACGAATTGATTTTGACGGACCCATCATTGACGAACTAATCATTGACGACCTGATCAGTCACCAAGTAATCTCATTTATTCTATTTTAGTAACGGACACTTGAGGACCCATTTTTTTTTTGAGTAGAAAATAACAATCTTTTAAATGATTTTATAAAATAAATTAAATTTAAATAATTATTTCAATAGTTAAACCTTTAAGGTTTTGTTTTTACACAATACTCGGCCCTCAAATGGCCGCCATCAATCGTCATTTTTATGCTCTTTTTTAAAAAATATTATTTCGCGATTACTTGTCCTGCGACTATTTGGGCTTTAACTAAATTTAAATTTATTACCACAAAAGATTGACGTCCATCGTCTGCTTTGCACTTTTCACAAACAAAAATTTCAGAATTTTTAATAATTGTTAGCCATGGATAGTAATTAGATTGAAGGTTTTTCATTCTTTTAAATTTATCTGTAAAGTTAATACTTTATTAAATTTCAAAATATTTTTTAAAAAATTAATTAATTATGGCCATATATTTTTAAAATTGTTTACGGAAATATTAATTTTCCGGATTCTGATTTTTGTGTGTAAAAATTTCCATTTGATTTCTTTCCGGAATAACCAGAAGATAACGAAAAAGTTAAGTTTCTATTTAGAGTTGAATCCGGAAAACTTTGGAAAATTCTATTCTGTCCATTTCGGCGCCGAACATTAATTTACCTGTTTCCTTAGTTTTTGCATTTTCCATCTGTACATGATTGACTGAATTATGTCTTAAAATATCAACATGCTTTGGAGTTTCAAACTAAAGTTTTATTAATTATTGTCTAATAAATAAATTAACATGTTCTCCACAACGTGTACAGAAAATTCCTTCTCTTCCATTAAGCACCATTGCAATATATTTATTTCTATCATTTACTTGATCTAATTGATTGAACCATTCATATCTTGTCCGAAGTTTGTTTAATAAATCTTAATTTTTAAATATATAAATAATTAAATTTATTTATTTATATTTTTATTTAAATTAAAAAAAGAAAAGGTAATTAATTAGCTATTTATAGTTGTTTTTAGGACGGCAAGATAAAAAGACAAGATTTCGGTTTACCTCTTTTCTCTATTAAACATTCAACTTTTATTGAACGACCAAAGAAATATTGAATTTTTTGGCATGCTTCTACCCATGTATTTGTACCTAAAAAAGACAGAATTAAATTTTAAATTTAAATTTTAAAATTTAATTTACTTTAACAACTTCTACTTTCCTTTTAAAAATTAAAAAAAAAACTTTAAAAATACCTGGCTCCAATTCTTCATAAGAATAATAATTAGACAAATATAAAGGATGAAAAAGAACATAGTTAGGTAAAAAGTCTTGATTGCTGTTGTTATCTTTAAAAATATTGGACAATTCATCCATAGCGTCATAACCTTCATTTACGATAAATATTAAAAGAAAAAGTAGAATTTTCATTTTTTTCTTTTAAAGGAAAAAAATTTTTTTTAATCAATTTAACAAATATCTGAGGAGAGGTTTTTATTAAAATTTAATTTATTTTTTAAAATTAATTTTTAATTGCTAATTTTTAATTTAAATGAAAGAGAAAAAAAAATAAAATTTTAATGTATGTAAAATTGCCTTTAATAAAAATCCATTAATCAATTTTATTGTCAATTAAATTTTTTTTTAAAGGAAAAAATTTTATTTTGTCTATTAAAAAAGTGCAAGTTTTTAGATATGTTTTTATTAATTATGGTAGACTTTTTAAATAAACTTTGTTTGATTTTAAAAAATTAAAAAGCAAAGTTTATTTTTCTGTTACGTCTTTACAGCTTTTTAAAGACAGTAGAGTTTACTGCTTTTTTATAAAAGCTACTAGTTGGAGTTGAAGGAAAAAGGCTGATTTTCTTTTAAATTTAAACTTCCTTTCTTCAGGTAAATAAATGTAATAATACATGAAATAAATATTTAAAATTCTAAAGAATTTATTTAATTAATTTACTCTGTGGCCCAATTTTTGGAACTTTTAAAACAGAGAATCGAAGGGTTTTAATGCTAAAAAATTATTTTTTTTTTTAAATAAAAAAATTAATTTTTAATTCTAACGTAATTTAAAAAATATTATTTACACGTTTTTATTAAAAAAAATTTTGTTTTTCTTTTTTTTATAATTAAAAATTCCAAAAAAGGTTCCTTTAATTAATATTTTAATGAATTATAAGTTATAATTAATTATTATTATTTTTTATTTCTATTAAAAATGAATAATTTTCTAATAAATAATTAAATATAAAACAGGTGTTATTGTGTTAAAATTAATTTTATTTTCCATTATTAAATATTATTCATTTTATTTAATTTTATTTGAATAAATAATTCTCTATCCTATTTTAATTTAATAATTTATTTATTTTCTGAACGTATAAAAAAAGTACATTTTTCATTTAATAATTTATTCCTTTGTAAATTAATTAAATAATTTGTTAAAAAATTAATTAATTAAATTTATTTTTATTAAAAAAAATTAATTCTTTTTTTTTAATTAAGGATTGATATGTTAAATGAATTAATTTACTATTAAAATTTGTAAAATTAATTTAATTAAATTTTTTAAATTATTTTTTTAAATTAATATTCAGGAATAACACTGTTTAATGCAGTGGATAGTGCTTAACAGAAGAATAGACAAAATTCCCTATATTTTCCGTTAAATGTTTGTAAATAGATAAAGGTTTTAAATTAATTTAAATTGCAATTCTACCCTTTACCTTTTGTTTTTTATTTTAAATTTTATTATTTATTTAAGTTTCTGCCCTTTCTTTAATTTAAAAAGCTTGTATTTTTATTAAAAAAACAATTAAATTAATACTGCCTCTTTTAATTAAATAAAGGTGGGAGTAATCTGAGGCAAATTAATTTAAATACCTAATAATAATATTTGTTTTTTTATGACATTTATTTTGTAAAATAATATTTTTTAACATACATATAATAATTATTATTATTATTATTAATAAATAATTGTTACCCTTGTAAATACATCTAAAATAAAATAAACTGAACAATTTTAGAAAATTATTTTAATTAATTTTTTTTTATTTGATCAGTTGATTTTTAACAATATTTTAATTGAACAATTTTATATTAAGCAAATAAATAAACATTTTCTATAATGAATAATAATACTCAATTAAATGGAAATGCTTCTAGCGATGATCAAGTTTGTTTTAATTATAATGTATATTTGTGTTTTTAGTAAATTAAAGTTTATTTTTAAAAATACATTTATTTTAAGTTTATTATATTAATTAATCAAAATGTTGGCGTTCTGCAATCATTTTTAGCAGTCATTGCATTTAAAGTATTTTTAGCTTTTTTGGCATTTATTTCATGTTTATCATTAATTTGGGTAACTATTAAACACAAAATGTTTGGAAATTGTAATTTACTAATTGCTTTAAATTCATTAAACACTGTTAACATAAAAAAATAAAAAAAATTTTTTTCCTTTAATTTTAAGATAATTTTTCTTTTTGGAACATTACCCCCTTTAATTGTTATTTCCTCTGGAATTAAATTTATAACATACAAATATTGCTTAATATTTCAATGGTTTCCTTTATTAGCATTTTATTCACAAATTATGCTTTGTTTTACAATTGGAGTGGATAGATTATTTGCTATTGTTTTCCCTATTTTGTAAGGCTTTTCTTAAAAAATATAAACAATAACCTTTCTTTTTATAGTTATTGTAATACATGTTCAAGTAGTTTACTTGTATTAATATGCTACTTGTTGTTGTGTTATTTATTTTCATTTATTTTTATGATCCAGAAGATTTTTATTGTGCTGGAAACTCCAAATCGGTAAAACACTTGTTAAATTTCAAAAGGCCAAATACCAAAATGCCAAAATTTAAAATTGCCTAAAAGCTTCTTTAAATAGTTTCCCCTTTGTTTTAAGGTTAGTGATGTGTCTTGCAACAGATATAGGTCTACAATCATATATCACAATAAGTTTATTTTTTAATTTGGGTACTCCTTTTCTTTATGTACTTGTTGGTGTTATATTAAAAATTAAAATAAATCCAGGTATTTTTTTTTAAATAATTTTTAATTAAAATATTTAAATAGATCAACAATATAATAGAACAATAAGGCAAATATTTAAAGCAGTTTTTGTTATAATGAGTTTACAATTATTTGGTTGGTTAAATAACCAAATGTTACAGGTTGTTATGAGTTATTTAAATATTGACGATATTTCTGCATGGCTTTTGAGAAATATTGGTGCTTTTCCTTTATATATAGCTTTGGGATTGGATGCTCCTGCGCTTTATATTTTTAGGTAATTTTAATAAAATTAATTTATTTTCAAAATGTCAAATTTAAAAATGTCCAATTTCCAAAATGTCCATTAATTTAAATAATTTTTAGTCATGAGTACAGAAAGGCCTTTGTCAAACAATTCCCTCATATTGCTGCTTTATTCTGTAGAAAGTCGAATGGATCAAATACAGTTGTTCCAATTCAAATAAATGTTCAAAAGCCTATAAGCACTATTATACAAATGGAAAGGATTAATATATATAATAAAAATAATTAAATATTTTAAATATTTATTTATACAGAATTAAATATTTTATTCTTTATTTTATTTATATATTGGGTTAAGCACTGCAAATGTATTATTACCTTGTGTTGTTACATTATTAACTAAATTTGTTGAATTTAAATTAAAAATATTTCTTGCGCTTCCAATAAATCTTAAAATTGCAATTTCTAAATCGTTTGAAATTATTGGGGTAGAACTATTTCCTCTCGTACTGCTCGAAGTTATGGAAACAGAGGCTGAAGTAGATGTACTGCTTGAACCTGTTGAAGAATTGACTGATAAAATTGTTGTTAATAGGGCTAAAGAAGTACTGTTAGAAGTACTGCCTGAAGTTGTTGATGTTGCTACTGCAACTGAACGAGTACTGCTTGAACTTGTTGAAGAATTCGTTGGTGTAGCTGTAGATAATGTAGTAGTCGGAGAAGTTGTTGTTAAAATAGTTGACAAAGCTAAAATTGTTGAGGATGTACTGCTTGAACTTAGTGGTGTTGCTACTGTGCCTGATGAACGTGTTGTACCGCTTGAATTTGTTGTTGGTCCTTAAAATTAATTAAAGTGATTTAGCGGCCTTATAATTAATACCTATTGTGGCTGAACTAGACTGAACAGTTTGTGTTTGATTATTAAGTTGAAGTTGGAGATTAATTTGACGAATTGCTTGAAAATAATTAAAAATAAAAATTAGCATTAAAAATATATCAAACCTTCCTGATATAATGAATCCGAATTTTGATTCAAAATCTGAGAAATTCCGTTTATTTCGTTTGGAAATTGTAAATTGTTGGGAATAACAGAAGAAGTGGTAGTAGTAGGCGTGTTATTTATTGAAGTTGTGTTGCCAGAATTTGTTTGTGAACTTGCGGCCGAAGTTGAAGCCGTTGTACTGCTTGAAGTTGATGAACTTATTGTAGAAATAGCTGTAGGTACGACTGTAGTTACAGCAGATATGCTGCTCGAATTTGTTGATAAACTTGTTACAGACAAATTTGTTGTCGTTGTCGTTGCAACGGATGTACTGCTCGAAGTTGGTGGACTCGTAATTGTTAGTAATGTTGTTGGTATTAAAGTAGTTAAAGTAGATGTACTGGTTGCGTTTGTTGATAAACTTGTAAAAGAAATAGTTGTTGTAGGCATAGCTGTACTTGCAGTGTTGTTTGGAGTGGAATACGTAAAGGCAGGCATTGCTGTAGTTATTGGAGAAACAATACTGCTCGTATTTAAGGGTAAGCTTGTTGGTAGTATTAATGTAGGTGTTGAAGATGTATTATTATTAATAGAATTAGTGGATATATTTGAAATAGAAGTAGTTGATTGAGGAGTTGTTGGAATTTGCATTATTCCCCAAATATTTGAATAATTACTAGGAGGCATTGGAATGCCGAAAACCTGTGTAATTGTGCTAGTTGTTGTAGTTAAATTTGTGTTGGGGATAGGAGTAGTGAAAGATGATATATTGCCCAGAGCTGTGGAGGTTATACCAGAATTCGATGTAATTGCAGCAAATGTACTGCTTGAACTTGTGAATGAATTTGTAACAGAAGCTTGTGTAGTGGTTGTACTGCTTGGGTTTGTTGGTATAGCAGTAGTTGGGGCAGATAAATTTGTTGAACTGCTCAAACTTGATGTGGAATTCGTTGTTGAGCCTGTACTGCTTGAATTAGTTGAAACTGTCGTAGAATTTATTGCTAAAGAAGAGTTGTTGGTAGAATTATTAGGTGAAGTAGTTGTTGTAGGCATTATACCCCAAATATTTGAATTATTGATAGGAGATAATGGAAACCCTGTTATCCTAGTGGTTGTTGTTGTAGTGGTTAGAATTATTGATGAGTTATTAGAGGTAGCATTTTGTGTAGAGTTTATAGTTGTTGATTGATTTGTAGTTGTTATTGGAGTAGTAGTTATACCAGCAACTGTACTGCTTGAATTTGTTGTCTGAATTATACCTGGAATAGCACTAGTTAAACTGTTGTTCAAAATTATAGATGAGCCTGTAACTGAAGTTGAGGTTATTGTTGTTACTACAGCTGTACTGCTTGAATTTGTGGGGGAATTTGTACCTGAGATGGGTGTTGTTAACACTACTGTAGGGATATTGTTTGATGTGTTTGAGGTAGTTGAAGTTGATGTACTGCTTGAATTTGTATTTGTAGTTGCTGTACTGCTCGAATTTGTTGAAATAGCATTAGTTGATGTTTGTTGTAAGTTTATAATATTTGAATTATTTGTTCCAATTGTAGAGGTAGCTACAAAAGAAGTATTAGTAGTAGAATTTGTGGTAGGCACTCCTGTTGTTGTTGCTTGTATTATACTCCAAATATTTGAATTATTGCTTGAAGATAATGGCATACCAACAGACATTATTGTTTGCAAAGTAGTAGAAATGGGGGTATTTAAAGTTGTATTAGAAAGCATTGGAGAAACTGTACTTGGTAAATTTATTGAAATACTAGCCGCTGTAGTATCATTTGTACCCCTTGAAGTTGTGAAAGAATTAGTAGAAAGGTTAGCGGAACTTGAAGTAATATTAACTGGAGAGGTTGTACTTGTTTGTATTGTTGCAGGTATACTGCTTGAAGTTGTGGAAAGGCTTGTAAGCACATTTTGTATAGTTGCTGTGGTTGTACTGCTTGAAATTGTTGAATTATTTACCGAGGTTGTACTGTTCAAGGTTTGTACTGCATTAGTAGCTGAACTGCTTGAACTTGTTACAATACTAGAATTCGTATTTGAAGATGTAGTAGCTGATGTTACTAGAGTTGGTACCTGCATAACTCCAAAAATATTTGAAATGTTGCTCTGAGATAAGGATATGCCCGATTGTACTGTTGGTGTAAATGTTGTACTGCTTGAAGGGTTTGACGTTGTTATAGACGATATACTGCTTGAATTTGTCAAAGTAGATGATACAGCAGTTATTGTTGGAGTCGTTAAAATAGTTCTGTTGGTTGTACTGCTCGAAGTTGATAATGTATTACTACCCGAACTTGTAGTTGTCTGTACTGCAGCAGTTGTACTGCTCAAATTTGATGGTGTTATTAGAGTTAGTGGATTTATACTTGTTGAAGTTGTAGTTAATGCTCCTGCTGTTGAATTAAGCATAATTCCCCAAATAGTAGAATTATTGTTAGATATTGAGTTTCCAATAGCTAGTATTATATTTCCATTATTTGTTGTTGTTGTTTGAGGTTTAGTACTACTAATATTTAAACTATTATTAGAAAACATTGTTGTTGCTATATTAATTGTTGAACTTAACAAAATAGGTGTTGAGGTAGTAACATTAATTGGATTTGAACTGGTTGAAGAAGTAGCCGTATTAATCGATGTACTGGTCGAATTTGTTGTTGAATTAGCCACAGAATTATCTGCAAGTAGAACACCTCCCATCTGTAAAGAAAGACTAGTAACAACAGGAAGACCTCCACTAGAAGGAATTCCATTCATTATTATTGAAGGCATTGTTGTTGTTGTTAAATTGTTTTTTAAAAATGGGGTTGCTGTTGTTGTATTTATTTGAGATATTTGAATAGAAGAATTATTATTAGTCAAAGAACTATTTACAATTGTATTAGTAGTAGTAGTTAATTGTGTTGTAACAGGAGAATTATCACAAAAGTATGCTGTGTATTTAATATTATCTAGAATAGCAAACCCCCCGTTTAATTGAGGTGTTGAGTAGATAAAGTTTGAAGATTCGATTATTAACTAAATAAATTAAAAAAGGTCAAATTTTCAAAATGTCAACTTTTAAAAATGTCAAAATACCTGAAATTGTCCATCTGGTTCAGGAATAGTGTAAAATGCAGGCCCAGGCCCTTGATTATTAATTAATAATTTCTGACAATCATTACTAATATTTAAAGGTCGTCCAGCCAATTTAATACAAATTGTTAGTTGTACTAAAGGACTAACCCAATAACTAAATATTAAAAAAATTTTTTTTTATTTAATCTTTTTTAATTTAATCTTTCTTACTTAAATGTTAAATTTCCAGTTCCTTTTTGACAGTCTATGGGTTCACTAATTAATGTTGCAATTACTGTATTGTTGTTTATTGTATTATTTACTGAAGGACCAAAGGCAGATATTGCGTAATACAAATCTTAAAAATATTTATTCTAATAAAAAGGACTTTTTTTCCTTATAAAGTCCTATCTATTGGAGAATGCTTTTTTATTGGAGAGTTTAGGGTGTCTTTTCTAATAAATTACCCTATTTAATTAAGTTAATTTATTTATTTAGAAAGAGCTGGGACCATTTGAGTCTGAAATTTATCAAAAATTGATTCTGAGACTCTAAAGGTATTTTTTGAAAAAATTAAAAACCTGGTAAAACATCAGTATTTGTAAATAATTTTAGTTCATTTTGGTCAATTGGTACTGAACTTTGAAACCAAAGAATGGAAGAAGAAGGCCAAATAGAATTATGCCATTTACAAGAATTATCAAAATTAGAGCATGTCCAAGTTTGGTAAGCACTTTTGGCTTAAAAATTAAAATATTTAAATTAAATTTCCCCCTCTATTTTTAAGTTATTCTACACCCTTTTAAAATAATTTAATTAAAAAACAAATTAATTTTACTAATTCTTAATGTAGTAAATAATAACAACATTAATTGAAGCAACAAAAAAGAATTAATTAAATTAATTTTAATAATAATCATTTTCTTAAAGGAGAAATAAATAAAATTAAACTTTTTTTAAAGTGATTTAATTAAACTTTTTTCTGGCGTTCTGTTTTTTCTTTAATCATTTTTTAAAAACATATTTTTTTTTAATATTTATTTATATAATATTAAATTATTAAATTAAAAACTCATTAAAATGAACGCTTTTATTTTCATGTTATTTATTAAAAAGAGATAAAAGAGATTAAAAGAGAGAGAGAGAGAGAGTAGTCTATGACCTGTTAATACAAGAGAAAGTTTTATTTTTTTTCAAGTTTATTTTAATGAATAGATAATAAGTAATAGAATATATTGATTATAGAGAGACATGTTTCTTTTAAGTTGATTTTTAATTAAAAGAAAAATTTTTTTTAATGACCGGAAATGTTTTAAAAAATAAAATATAATAATTAAAAAAAAATAAATTTTTTCCCCTTTTATTTTTTCTTTTTCTTTAGCAGCTCTTTTCTACGTTCAGCTAATTGTTCTGCTTCTAATTTTAACTAAAATTAATTTTTTAATTATTTAATTAATTTTTAAAATAACTTCTTGTACTCTAATTTCTTTAATAGATAATGTATTTTGAAAATTATTTATTTTCTTTTGAATATTTTCAATTTTTTTAGTTCCATTAATTATTGCGGATTGTACAGCAAGTTCTTTTTCACATAAAGACCAAAGTAAGGCTTGCTATAAAAATAATTAGAAATTTTCTAATTTAATTAAAAATTAGGTTTAAAATAAATTAAAATATTAGAGAAAAGGACGAAAAAAGGGAATTTTCTGTTAGGGTGTATATTTGAGTCTCAAACACTGGATAACCTGATTATTTACAATACTAAATAATCTTTAGTTAAAAATTTACTATAATAATGTCTGGCACCGAAATGACCTACATGCCAGCACCGAACTGACCTTTTCTCAAATAAATCTATTAAAAATAACCTCTTCAGTAGGTGGAATAAATTCACTTGTTTGAGGAAAAATATCTTCCCCTTCTTCTTCTTCTTCACAATCTTCTTCTTCTTCATTTAATGGAGGTATTAAAGCATAGTCTGGATGATGTCTTTTTAAATGTCTACTCCAATTTCCTGGAGAAACTTGATTAACACATAAAGGACAAACATTTGTTTTTGGTAATGGAATAATACTTTTACTCTTCTTTGTTTTCCTTTCTAAACCTTTAAAAAAAATTCATTTTTTTTTAATTAATTAATTTATCTTTTAATACCTAATTAGAGGAAAGGAAAAATTACTACTTGGCACCGAACTGTCCTACCGGTGTTGAACCGGCCTTTTGGATTTGAACCGACCAAGGTTATTTATTTACCCTTTATTTTCTAGTTTTATATATTACCATCGAACAATTTTCTTTTATATTTGTTAACATTATTTTTAGCTCCTTCAATAACAGAAGCAATAGTTTTGTCTACACTGTCTTCTCTTTCTTTCTTTTTTTGTAGTTCATCAAATTCACTAATTTCAAAACTTGAAAAAATTTAATTAATTTAATTAATTTAATTTATACTTTTCAATTTTAATTTCTTTTGATTTAATAATTGTAGCAGTTGCAGATAATTTTATTTCATTATTATTATCAAATAATAGTAATGGTTGTTGTTCTGTTATTATTTCCAATCCTTCCCCATTTTGATAATTATTAATTAAATTAGAGGAAATTGGTTGTTGTTTTTGTTGGTCATTTTTTAACTTTAAAAATAGGTTTTTTTTAAATTAATTTTTTACCATTATTTCTTGTTTTTTAATTTGGAAAATATCTGTTAAATGTAATGTCCGAAGATGACGACTCCAATTTGAAGCTGAAATCTGTTTTAGACATAATTGACAAATACCATTTGCAGGCCTTCGTATTATGATTCGACGACCGGGGAAGAATTCTAAAATAGTTTTAGTGTCAGACTCTAATGTACGCAAAATTATCTCAGACTCTAATGTCATCATTAAACAAAATGTAGACAATAGAGGCTGAGACAATGGAACATTAGAGTTCAGAAAATGGAAATTGGACACTTGAGTCTCACACCTTTAAATAGCAACTCATCACATTTCTGAGTCTCTTCATTATATTCCCCTTCAATATTGTTCTTGTCCAATTCCATTATTTGTTGTTGTTCTTCTTTTTCTATCTCAACTTCCTTTCCTTCATCTTCCCTTCCAAATAAATTATTGTGTTGAATTTGTTCATTTAAAAAATGCTTTAATTGTAACATTGGTAAGTCAATTTCAGTTGATGATTTTGAAGAGCCTGGATCTTCTAAATCTTCTTCCCTTTCTTCTTCTTTTACTTCTAATTCTTCTTCTTCATATCCTTCAATATTATTATTAATTGGTGTTGTATATTCTGGATGATGCCTTTTAACGTGCCTAGCCCAATTACTTTGCCTTGTCTTACAGAAACAGAGAGGACAAATTCCTGATTTTGGTAATTTAATTGTACAACGAGAAATCATTTTTCTTTTAACAGCTGAAAGGGAAAATATGTATTTTAGCAAATTCAGAGATTTTTAAAACAAAAACAAGTTCAGACTCAAACTGCCCCTATTATCCTCAAATAATTAATTTAATTAATTCCTTACTTTTAACGTTTCTCTTGCTGCGTCTTAATGGACTTTCTTTTTTAATTTTAGCTGCTGTTTTATTACTGTAAAAGGAGAGAAAATTAAATAAAAATCCCTTTTCTTACTTTTCTGCTTTAACCTGTTCACCAACTGTTGTTTTTGTTTGTTTAGACTTTTTAATAATAGGCGATGATAATTCTGGTGAAGAACGATCCTCGTCTTTTTCTTTATTTTTCTTTTAATAATAACTATTATTTTTCAAGTTTTAATTTTACCTCCTTTCCCTTTTTCAATTCAGCAATTTCTTCTTTGTGCATCTGCTGAAGATGACGACTCCAATTTGTAGCAGATATAATTTTTAAACAAAATTGACATATCCCATTAGAAGGACGTTTTATTAATCCCGTTCTACCTTTAATTTAAAAAATTAAAACAATTGCGCATAGATGGGATGTTAAACAATTGTTTATTAGGGTCGTTTAGGCGCAAGGTCTGGCGCCTATTAATTGTTTAAAATAATTTCCCGGAAATTTTTTCTAAAATAATAATTTCCGGAATAATATTAAATTTAATTTTTAATAGAATATAGTTTCCGGAAATCTTCTGAAATTCCGGATTTAAAATAAAAAA
This sequence comes from Meloidogyne exigua, assembly GCA_018905775.1. Lineage (NCBI taxonomy): Eukaryota > Metazoa > Nematoda > Chromadorea > Rhabditida > Meloidogynidae > Meloidogyne > Meloidogyne exigua. The sequence continues at coordinate 696,368 of JAGUQR010000013.1, forward strand.
TAAAATATGTTTTAATTACCTCTTCTACCAGTCATCTTTTTTAGTTGCATAATATAAATTATTTTATTTATTAAGCTTTAAAAATAAATATATTAAATAAAATCAAATAATTTAGTGAATATATTTTTGTGAGATATGTATTTGTACGGGGATAATGCTTTAAAAAATTTTAATTTTTTAATAATTTTTAATGATAAAAAAAAGAAAGGGAAGTTTAATGGTAAAAATAGGAAGAAATATTATAAAGAAAACAAAAAAAAATTAAAAGATGAATTTTAATGTGAGTGACTAAAAGCAGTAAAATAGTTGTTTAGTCGATGTATTTTTCATCAATAAAAATTTCTCCATTTTCTTCCTTTTTTCTTCTTCTCTTTTTTCTTCTCTTTTCTTCATCTAACACATTCTTTTCTCATCTTTATATTTCTTTTTTTAATATTCTCTATAGAAACCTTTTCTTTTTCTCTTCTCTTTTCCCTCTCTTTTATATATTTTGTTCACCCATCTTTTATATATTCATTCATTTTTTCCTTCTTCCTTTTTTACTACTACTTTACGAGAAGGGAAGAGTAGGGTCTTTTAGGCGCAAGATTCTTAGACGGAAAATTAAAACTTGACAGAAAATGCGCCAATAAATATTTGCGTCCAAACAACCCTCCCTTCTTTTCTATTCCTTAACTACATACACTACTAACAACGAATATATTTATTTTCGTTGTCAACCTTCTAATTTTCTTCTTCTTCGTAAAACAATTTTTCTTTTTTTTTCCATCTGTATACTCTTCCCTATTCTTCCCTTTTTTTTTTTAACAATTTCCTCTTCAATTGATTAGTATGAGGAGAGAGATAGAAACTGCTCTCCTTTATTTTTTATTTTAAGGCCAAATAAAAAAGAAGTAAATATTATATAAGAATGTTTTGAAAAATAAGAAAAAAACGTGATAAATTTAAAAGAAATTATGAGTATTAATTTTATATATATATTTTATTAAATGAGATAAATGACTATATTTATATATATATTAAAAAGTGTTTACAAAAGCACATATGGATAAAAATATATTTATTGTTCTTACAAATAGTAGAATAATTCTGGACATATAACTAACTAAATTATGAATTTTAGATTTTTTGCGGACAATTTTTTTTTGCGGATTTTCCTTTATGAGAATATACAATGAAAATTAATTAAAAAAGTATTTCTGTAAAATATTCAGAAAAGTCCGTAACATTTTGTCCGCAAAAATACTAGTCTTCCAGTCTCTTTATTACTGAAATTTTTTTGATTTTTATTAAGGAAAAACTTCTGATTTTTTAACTAAATTTCATGTTTTAGAAATAATGGAAGATATTAGGAGGTTATAGAAAATAAGCATTTTCAGAAAAATCATAAACTTCATTTAGATAAAAGAGAGGGAAAATGTCCAGAACAATTAATTTCACCGGTTACTACAAATACTAACAAGGTTTTGATCAGTTTTTTCTTCTTTAATTATTGAAGGGTATCCATCACTAACATCACTACTACTACTACTGCCACCATCTGTACATCTTCTAAATGGTGATGCCAAAAATCCAATTATTGAGGTACAATATTTATAAATTGAAGTGATTAGATCATTAAAAGGGCAGTAATTTAAATTTAAATGCTTTACAAAGGTAAATCCATCATAAAATTTATTTCCAAAAAAATAATAATTTGGAAGTGTTGCATGTTGGTAAAATCCATTTTTTTGGTAAAATGAGATTGCGGGTAAATTATCACATAAAACATGAAGAAATATCAATTTAGGCAATGGCTTATCTGTTTTTTGTTTTAAGAATTATTAAAAATTAAAGAAAATTTAGTAAGATGTGAATAAAAATAAATTAGAAACCAGGATTATTTAAAAACATTTTCCGGAAAAAATCAGAATTAATTGGAAACCTAGAAGCCAACTTTGTTTTTATAATACATTCAAAAAAATTAATTATTTGCAGATAAAATTTGCAGACTTTTTCCATAAAAACCGAAAATAATAATTTTCAAATCACCCTTATTAAAAAATCTTTTAATCATAGTCAGAGCACTTAAAATTCCTAGATCAGAATTTAATTTTAAATACTTACATGTAGTTATTATAGACATTAAATTTTTGAGTAAAACTGTTGCCAATCCTCTTCTTTTATAATTTTGTGCAACAGCTAAACTCAAAATATAAATTACATTAACAGTTGGATCATTATGAATTGATCTGTCCTTTAATCAAAAAATAAAATAATAATAATTGTTATTTATTATTAAAAAATAAATAAACCTCTGAATCACATTCACCAATTGTTGTATTTTCAGCCACCAATAGAGAAGTTAAATTATTATTACTAAAAATAATAAAATTAAATTAAAATAAAATAAAAAATACTGATATAAACCAAAGCTTATATAACAACCATTTACAACATCCATATACCACTCATCCGGGTAAGTTAAAGGAAAGGCTTCTCTAAAAATTAAAAAGACATTTTGTTTAAAAACAAGTTTTAATATGCTGATTTTATTCCAACTTGAAGCTTTTTAAACGCATTAATTAAACTAATGATTTAAAAAAGCTGTTAGTCGGAATAGTTTAAAAAGCAATTTTAATTCTATTAAAATTCTCTAATTAACCTGCAAAGAATACAAACATCATTTAAATCTTCTAAACCAAATTCTCTGATATACCAAGAATCATTATTTACTAGCACATCATTCTTTACTGTTAAATTTTCTGAATTTATTAATTCAGGTATCATTTGTCCATTTAGAAAAATTGAACTTTTAACCATCACTTTAACTTTTCCATATTTTAAAAAATATTTATTTAAATAAATAATTAATTAATTAAAAATATTTTTCTTTTGTAAATAATAACAAAATAATTTCAAAAAAATATATTTAACAGCATTCATTTATTCATTTTTACCCAGAAAAATAAAAATAACCATGCATAGATTTTTGGCTGATTTTAATAATATTTTTATAAAACTTTTGGAATTATTATTGATGCTTGAAATGAAGACTTTTTTTTTTGTTTAATAAAATCAGAAAATTTAAAAAAAATTTCAATCATCAATAAAATGAAATAAATTTGACAGAAATTTATTTTAATAGATTAAGCAGAAATTTGTAGGTATTTAAGTCTTTCTTTTTGTTAAATGAAAAAAAAAAAAGAATTTTTTTAAACATAAAAAAGACATTTAAAATGGGAATGAAGTAAACCAAAATATGTTTAAGAGGAGATCAAAAAATTAATTTTTAAAAAAAGGGTAGAAGTATAGACTTGATAAATAATTTAAACAAAATAAATTTTAAAGTTTTTTAGTCTTCTTTAATTGAAAATAATCCAAAAAAGGTAAATTCCTTTAAAATTGTGTTAACATTAACTACACCCCTTTTTACAACCAAGAATCTACGTTTTAAAGAAAAAGAAAGTGAAAAAAAGGAAAGAAAAAACAGAAAATAAAAAAGAAAATAATAGTCAAAGCCAATGAAAAAATTTTCAAAAAAAACCTCAAAATTTAATGACACAAATCAGAAGCAAAATTATCAATATTCTCTGGATTATTATTACTTGATAGCCCCCCATTTCCACAGGATTGACAAAGGCAACGACGTGGGGGAGAACATTTAATATTTGCAAATAACCAATGACCAAAAGCAGCTCCAAGAATTACGGCAAAAGTTAAATAAACATTAAAAGTCATCTTTAAAATTAATTTAAAAAAAAAGAAGGAAAATAATTACCGCAATAAGCATTAGCCAATATGCCCTAAAATTAAAAAATAAATTTAAATTAAATTTAAATTAAACAAAAACATACAAAACAAGCTGAAAAGCATAAATACCAGTTTCAATATATTGACAAGTGGAAGGAGAAAAATTACGATTAATATACATCATTATCCAACTTGAAAATGTATGTAATTAAAAACAAAAATTAATTTTAAACTAACGTCCAACGATTAATTTGCATACTACTAGTACAAACTTGAGGAGCTGATATAACAACCGTTGGGGCATAAACTTCACTATTTAAATTTGCACAATTTTCAGAACATCCACTTGAAGTTGGTAAGGTTTTGCTATCATTTTTAATTAAAGAACGGTCTTCTGTCCCTCCGTTAAAATTTTTTCCTTCAAGTCTTCGAGAGACTGAATTTAAGGTTAAACAATCAAAAGAAGATTTTGATCTTTCACAAGTCTAAAAGAATTTTGGGAAAAAAAATTTTGTTAAAATAAAAAATGTTTAAAGCAAACCCAAAGTTGAAAGTAAACTCTAAACCATTTTAAACCTTCATAAGCAGCTCCCATTAAGAAAATTAAGACAAACGAATTAAAAAGACCTAAGGAAAGAAAAATTGAACTGATTGTGAGGATTAATTTAAAAAAATTTTTGGAATAGTTCTAAATTTTTGTCTCATTTTGGTTTTAAATCGTTATTAAAAAAGAAAAGATAGGGAAAGCTAAACGAAGTTTGGGACCATAATTTTCATTCCCTTTAGTTAACTATATAAAAATATACCCAAAAATGAATTAATACGCCAAAAATCAAAGAGAACAATTTCATCAAAACCACCATGAAAATACATTTTCATATTATGATGTTCTTCAATATGATGCACATCAATATGATGTTCTTCAATATGATGTTCATGAATTTCTAAAAAAATAAATTCAAAACAATTCCTTAACCCCACAAACCTGGAACAATAGAAGGAGTTTCTGTATTTGTTAAGATAGTTGAAGAATCATTAGATAAAGATGGATGATGATGTTCATGATTATGGTGAGAATGATCCATTATTTTTTTAAATTTATTTGTACCTAAAAATGGAGATTATTTTGTGTAAAATTAAAAAATGAAGAAATAAATAATATAGGTACTTAACGAAGGTGTATTATACCCCTTGATGAATTAATTTATATCCTGGTTAAAATAATTATATTTGTAGGTCTTTGTAAATAAATAATTTGGTAACCAATTAAATTTCTTTCACTCTCTAACTTCACTCTTTTGTTTTGTTCAAGTAAAAACAGAACGCCAAAATTTATTTTTTTAAAATATTTTATCAATTATCAACGTTTAAATTTTGAGTGTTAATTATTAAACACTAAAAATCATCGTTAAAATAGGACTTATTCTTAAAAATGCCTTCTAGTTTCGATATAAAAATAGGAAGGTTAAATACTGTAAAAAAATATAAAATTTATCGTAAAAAATTTAATTCAAATTTATTTTCTTTAACAAATAATTATTTTTTTCTTATTCTTCGCCCTTTAGAGTTTCCTCAATTACTTCAATACATTTAATAGCATTCTCCATATTTATACACATTGGAGGTTTTATTCTCAAAATATTTCCATAAAGTCCTCCTTTACCCAAAAGAACACCTTTTTCTTTTATTTTTTCAAATATCTTAGCCATTTTTTTATTTGATATTTTTTCTTCTTTATTTTCTACAAGTTCCACACCAATCATTAAACCTTTTCCTCGAATATCACCAATAAATTTTGAGTTAATTTTAGAAAGTTCTTTAAGCATAAAAGTCCCAATTTTGTCCGCATTTTGTTGCAATTTTTCTTCTTCAATTATCTTTAAAATAATAATTAATTCTGATTTTATTCTGATTTTTCTTTTATTAATTCTGTTTTTTATTCTGCATAATTCTGATATTAATTCAAGTTTTATTTTAATAATTATTTAAACAAAAATTATTACCTCTAGAACACCCTTTGCAACAGTACAAGCTAATGGATTACCACCATAAGTATTAAAATATAAAGCTTTTCCAATAGATTTTGCAATTTCTTTGCTTGTAATAACTGCACCCATTGGGAAACCATTTGCTATTCCTTTTGCCATTGTTACAATATCTGGTTTTGCTTCATAACTTTCAAATCCCCAAAAATGTGTCCCCAATCTTCCAAAGCCTGTTTGAACTTCATCGCTTATTGTAAGACCACCAGAAGATTTTATATAATTAAAGGCAGAGTTTAGATAATTCTTTGGGTATTGCACAGCACCTCCAATGCCTTGGATTGATTCTACAATGAAAGCTGCTGGACCAGTGCTATGAGAAAAATCATACTCTAAACAGTCACATAATTCTTCCATATGAGTCTTAATTGCTTTACATTCATCTTATAAAATAATTATTTTTAATTAATATTTTCCTTTGCTTTTATTTACCTTTACATTTACAAAAGTTTTTTGATTCAGCAGGAGAATCTCTACATTTCCCCACACCCCAAGGCCCTCGAGAATCTGGACATTTCAACTTTAAAATTCCAAAACCAGAAGGTAAAGGTTGTTTCCAATTTCCATTATTAGCACCCAAAATTGACTTAAAAAATTAAACAAAAATATTATTATTATTTAAGTAATTTTTACCTGAGTTGCTCCATGATAACCACCACGTAAACTTAGTACATCAAAACGAGAAGTATATAACCTAGCCAATGTTAAAGCTAAATCGTTAGCCTCAGACCCAGAATTTACAAAAAAGCATGTATTTAAATGTGAAGGTAATTTTTTGATTAAAGCCTCTGAATATTCAACTATTGGGTTTGTTCGGTAAATGGGTGAAGTATGCCAAAGTTTATCTATTTGTTTCTTTAGTAGATCATTAATTTTCCTGTAATTTATTAGAATAATAATTGCTACAAACTTACTGATATTTTTGTTTGCAAACTTTTTTGTTTTGGTTATTTGGTTCCGGAATGTTTGTAAACTTGATTTTTCCTTAATGTTTCCGGAATGTTTGTAAACTTGATTTTTCCTTAATGTTTCCGGAATGTTTGTAAACTTAATTTTTCCTTAATGTTTCCGGAATGTTTGTAAACTTGATTTTTTCTTAATGTTTCCGGAATGTTTGTAACCTAATTTTTCCTTAATGGTTCCGGAATGTTTGTAAATTTGATTTTTCCTTAATGTTTCCGGAATGTTTGTAAATTTGATTTTTCCTTAATGTTTCCGGAATGTTTGTAAATTTGATTTTTCCTTAATGTTTCCGGAATGTTTGTAAACTTGATTTTCCTTAAACTTTTAAGGTTTTATATTCTGCTTTAATTTAAATGTGTTTATGTAAAAATTATTACGGATGGCAATGTCCTACAGAGATAGTGACAATTCCGCCAATCATATCCAGGTACTTATTTCCTTGAGAATCCCAAAGATACTGCATTTTCCCTCGAACAATATTTAATGGTTGTTTGTAATATGTTAACATGTAGGGATTTAAATAAGTAAGCCATTCTTTTGACATTTTAATTTTAAAATTAAATTAATAATAACTATGTAATTAAATAATATTTATTTTAATAAAGATAAGAAATAAATTGAAAGAGAAGTGCCTTATATTAATTGATTGTGACCTCCATGAAAACAAAAATAATGAGAAGAATTCGGATAATTTTTATTTAAACTAGGATATTGGGAACAAAAACTATTACACAAATAAAAAAGGTTTTGTTGTGTAATACAAAATAGCTCGTTTTCTAATTTAAACTTCTGTTAATTTTATTTTTAAGTTTTTTATTTTTAGTGTTGTAAACTTGTTCCTTTGAATTTGTAAACTTAAATCTTTTAAACAAAAATTGTACACCTTCCGGAAAGTTCGATAAATCATGTTTTTCTTTATTTCCGGAAAGTTTTACTATTTAATTTCTATTTAATTTTTGTAGACTTAAGTTTTTACTTTTCCGGAACGTTTACAATTTTACTCTAGTTGTGTATGTTCTTAAAACTCATTTCTCTATATAATGCACATAAATATTTTTATATAAACAAAATATATTTAATACATTTTCAGAATTAAAATTATTATAGACTCAAACATATATTTATTTAAGTATTAGTAGATCCTCTTTTGCGTTGTTCCTCGGATGAATAACAATACTTTTAATTAAAAAATAAAATTAAAAAAGAAATACAAACCAATTCGCATTCTTGTTTTGTACGGGGTGAGCGCCATAAGTTAAAATCAAGTTCAGAGCAATATGGGAAAATATAAGGCTTCAAAATAAATAAACTTTTTAATTTATTAAAAAGAAATAATTTACCTCACACTGATCGGTATTGGTGAATCTGTTCACCTTAATTGAAGACAATTAATTAAATCATTATTATTATTATTAATATAGTAATACCCTTCTAAACCAACGGTGAACTTTTTGAGCTTGATCTCGAGTATTAACTGTTACATTTGGACATCCATTCGAAATTAAATCATGCCATAATACAAAAGGCATAGGGTCACAACCACGTGCAGGAGATCCAATAGGACACGCACAAAGCTATAGATATTTAATTATTTAATATATTACAAACTTAACGGAAACATTGTTAATAAAATAATGTTTTTACAATCTTGAAAACTTAAAGTTTTACATACCTGACATCCGTTTCTTTCAGTAACAACAGCACAATCCAATCCTTAATTAAATTTTTAGACATTTTCTTGTCTCAGAACATTGAAAAAAATTTTTTTTACAACCTGTACAAAGCATAGGTGGACAATTCTCAACAATTAGCCTACCAAGATCAGCAATAATTTGGTCCTGTCCTGTATATAGAAAAATAAAAAAATTTAATATTTTGTAAATTTATTTAACTTTGAGCATTCAACGAATGATAAATAGTGAATATACCAAAATAAATTAATGAAATATTTATTAAAATATTCATTTTTTATATGAAAATTGATTAAATAATTTTTATTATTGATATATTTATATAATTAAAAATTATATCTTTATTTTATTAGCTTGTTAAAAAAAAACTATTTATAGATGGTAGGGGGCCGCTACTGTTAATTTAGGAAGGAATGTAAAAGTAGTTGTTAGTGGAGATAAAAGACGTGTTGTTTATAGATGCAACAAAAAAAAACAAAGTCGGTATAAGAGAAAAGCTGCTTTTTGAAGAAAGAAAATAGGGGATACAACTGTGAACAATGATTGCGGATGTTGAATTAAAGTTACGATTACATGAAGAAAAAGTGAGAAAGTTAAAAGGTATATACTTTTGTTAACAGACTCAATTATACTCCAAAAATATGTATAATGTAAAGAATCAGAAACTTAAAAGAAACTTAAGTTTATTTGTAAACTTAAGTTTGTTTGTAATCTTAAGTTTGTTTGTAATCTTAAGTTTGTTTGTAATCTTAAGTTTGTTTGTAAACTTAAGTTTAATAATTTACAATTGTTAGAGTTAAATATGTTTTCCGGAATAAAGTTTAAAAACATTCCGTAAACTATAATTTACAAACTTAACTGATAGAAATTAATTATAAACATTTTATTAGTATTTAAACAAATTTAAGGCTAAGAATGAGAAATAGAATAATAATTTTAAAAATCTCAATTTTATTTTTTTCGTATGCTTTAGAATTCCACTCTTGTGAATTGTAAAATGACTTTAATGCTGGAAGATGACTTTTACATAACTAAAGCATTTTTTTAAATTAAAATATTTTCTATAAACTTACAGTTTCTTGATCAGGTTTAAGCTTAAAAATTAAAGAACGTTGTTTAAACATTTCCAAGCTACATCCACCTTTCTCCTTACACCCAGATATATGTGGTGTTAGATCAATTAATGTATTAACATTGTCTCTTCTATATAAAACCTTTAAAAATTAAAAATAAAACAAAATATTTAAAATTACTTTAATATAATATCCTTTAATAGAATTATGCCACAATTCAATTAAAATACAAGAAGCATAACCAGGCAATCCATCTCGATCAAAATCAGAATGGTTAAATTGAAAGGTAGAAAATAAAGCAGACAATGTCATATCATGCTATAAAAATGTGTTTTAATTTTTTAATTTTAATTTAAAATAAACAGCAGAATGAGCATAATATTTCAGTCTTTCAAACCATTCACATTCTCCTTCATCTTTCCTTTTATTATCGTCAGAAAATGGATCACTACCATAACGAGTCTTCGCTCTGTTTGTATTTTTTAATTTTTCAATACATTTTATCTTAATTTAATTTTTCAGTTTTAAATAAAATATTCCACTTACTTGCCTTTTTTTCCATTTTTTCAATTAATTCCCAAAGAAATGGACCACCCAACATCCGAGGAATTTCAACTTCAAAATTAATTCCCATGAATGGTAACATCCCTGAAAATAAAGGAAAATTTTAAAATTAATAGGTTTTTCATACTTAATCCTATTTGTAAGTCAATGAGTCGCATATCTATTTTTAAAGCTTCAGGTAATATTTGTAGTATCCATTCTGGCGGCCTCAGTCGTCCATGAGTTGTCTAATTGTGTAGTAAATAAAATGATATAAAAAGCTGGTGTTTTAATAAAACTTTCCGGAAAATAAATAGAAAAACCATAAAACTTTCCGGAAAATGAAAAAATCTGAACATAAAACTTTCCGGAAAATGAATAAAAATCAGAACATAAAACTTTCCGGAAAATGAATAAAAATCAGAACATAAAACTTTCCGGAAAGAAAAAAATATTATTGTACAACTTTATTTAAGAAAATAAGTAGGAAAAGAAAGGTTTTAATTTTATTAACTTTATTACCTCAATATTTGCTGTTTCAATAAGCCCCCAAAGGTTGTTAAGTGTAATTTGTGTACCAGCATAGTCACTTATTTTAGCTAGAAATGCCTTAAATTTTAAAATCACAAAAATCATTATAAAATAAATTAGTTTACAGCACTAGACTGATTCAACTGTTTATATTCTGGAGTTTTCTCTAATAATTTAAAAAGTTCAATTGTTCGTTTACAATTATGACGTGCGTAACCTATCTATTAAATTTTATTAAATTATAAATTTAGCTAAATATGTACAGGATCTTTTTTAAATTCATAAGAATGTATGGGAATTGGAACGAATGCAGATGGCCATTCAACCAAGTTTGGAAAGTCTTATAGAAAAAAAAAGTTTTAATTTTATTAATTTTTAATAAAATTACCAATTCCCAAACGTCCTCTTTGCCCAAACATTCCAATCATATTTGAAGTCGCGCTTTGAATTGTTCTGTTTGTATCAGTCGAAATAATATAAATTTCATCGCTTTGATATTGAGGTGAAAGAAAATGCAACTCATCAATGTAACGGTTACCAAGAAATTTTCCCAAGTAAAAATGTTGAGTCATTCCAACCTTTTTTAGTTATTATTAAATCAGATTTAAGGTATAAAATCCGGAAAGTAGTAAAAGTTCAGATTTATATTTACAATAGAGAAAATATTAGTTATTCCGGAAAAAAGTCAATACAGTATTTAAACTTTACGTAATACAAATCAGAACATTAATCAGAATTAAAACTTTCCGGAAGGAAATAAATAATAATTTATTATTACGGTTGTTAATTCAGCAAATCTCTGTGGCCATGCTTCCTCTTTGTTGGGATCATTGGGATATATATAAATTGGAGAACGATCTCCGTGTCTCCAAACCTATAAATTATGTAAACCAATATATAAATTAAATCACCGCTTCCACAAAAATTAATTTATTTTCCTCTAAATTAGCATTATCAAATGCATGAATATTTGGGTGTCCATTGGTAAATAATAATTTATTATTAATAAATTCAATGAAAAGAATATTAAATAATTGGGTTATTCGTTTTTTAAATAAAAACATTGGTCTAAATTTTCCAATGTTTTAATAAAATGGTTAAATATTTACGAATAATTTTTTAGAATTAATTCTTAAATTTCAAGTTTCTTTTTTTATTAAAAGTTTATTTATGCTTAATATTATCTTATATATTTAACCTTCTCAAACAAACAAATAAAAAATTATTTAACTCTAAGTTCTCTTCAACATAATACTCTTAAATAAATTTTTTAAGCACACACTTGGTTTTTCTTAAAATATCGGTGTGTAGACAAAATTAACTTAAAAGTAATATTTAGTAAATTAATTTATAAAACTTTCCGGAAAAGAAAAAGTAAATCAAAATTAAAATAAACTTTCCGGAAGGAAAAGTAATATATATAGAATTAAATATGATGAATTTAATAATAAACTTTCTGGATAAATAATTCCTCTCAACAATAATTGTCACATTCTAAATCAAGTCTAGTAGTTTCAACAATAGCTTCTACTGTTAATACGTCAGGAAGATATTTTACGTCATTGATTGGAATTCTAAATAATAAAGTTCATAAATTGATTAATATATAAAAGTACCTTAGCTTTCGCTTTATTACAGAAATATCATGACCAATTTCAGGGCAATGATGAGTTACGAGAATATACCTTAAATAATTTTAAATCAGAAAAGTAATAATAAAAATAAAACTTTTCCGGAAAGTTTATAAATTGTATTAAAGTTTTAACTTTATATTTTTAATCCTTTCCGGAAAAATCAGAATTTAAATTCAGAACATAATAAATTAATATAAAATACGGATCAGGATCATTCCAAGCCCCAAAGTCACTAGCACATCCCTCAACTGTATAATTCCCTAATAAATCAGTACTTGCTTTACCTTAAATAATTAAATTAATATTTTATTTAATTTTCCACCCATTTCATCATCATTCTCCCAAGGTAAAGTATCACTGTCCATAAGCTTTACTTCAACATTAAAATGACTATCAGCTGAAAATAAAATTTTTTTTTTATTTCTTTTCTATAGAATTGTAAATAATTTATAGAATTAAAGCTTACGATCAGTTGGACAAATTACTCTACCCTTTGCACGAACACAACGTGTTCTACATTGAACCAATTGAAATAAAAAAATATTTATTAAAAAAATTAATATAAATTTTATTATCATAATAAATTAATAAAAAAATCAATTAACTAATTAATGATTATGTTTTCTTTCTTATCAGAAAAAATTTAAAGGAAATTAATTCTTTTAAAATTATTATAGGATTCTGCAACTACCCCTCTAAAATTAAAATAATTATTATTTTAATTCTTCTTAAATAAAATATTATTTTAAATTTTATATAAAAAATATATTATGAATTTTAAAAGAAATTAAAAATTGTTAAACAAAAAAAAATTTTTTTAATTTCAATAAACAAAAATAAAATAAATTGAGTCAGTAAATTTAAATAAATATATATATATTAACTACTATTTTAATTAAAAAAATTAGTCAATATATATGTATATAAATACATTAAAAATAAATAAATAATTAATATTCCATTTCAATTATATCCAATTCTGTTGCCTCTTCAAAATCTTCATCTTCTGCTTCTTCTTTATCTTCTGAATCCTCTAAAATACCTTTAATAAAATTAAAATTAATTTTTTAATTAAATTACATAAAAGGTATTATTTAAAAGAAAAATATTCTACTTTAAAAAAAGTCTAAGAAATTATCTAAATTTTGACTCCAAAATTGTCAAGGTAAATCTCAACAAAAGAAATAAAAAATAAATTCAAAAACAAACCTTTATCTTTTCCTCCTTTATTAATTTCTGTTCCCTTCTTTCTACCAGTTTTAATAATATCTGTTAATTGTGCAAAAGGTAAAAATCTTTTTTCTTTATTTAATTGTCTTGTTAATGCAGATTTTGCTTTAGTACTAACCATAGAAAATAAATCTTTATTTTGTTTATTATTTAAGTGTGGCCAAGTAGATAATTCATTAATTGCTTCAGTATCCTCTTTTACAAGAAAATAGTGTTTATAAAGAGAAATTACTTCACTAAAAAATTAAATAGAATATTTTTAATTTAAAAAAGAAAGGAAAAGCTTAACGGAACTCCAGAAGAGTCTTTTTCAATTAAAGGACGGTAAAGCCGTTCACTAAGAATAGGTAAATATTCAAGCACTAAAGACTGAATATTTGCTGCAATTCTTTAATTAAAAAAAATATTAAATAATTTTATTAAAGAAAAAACTTTAAATGCATATGTAGAGCCAATTGCCGCAATAATCGTTGCCGTTTTTGAAAATTAGAATTTTTTCCTAACCATGCTGGGAAGGATATTTGTGCAGTCATATATCCATCCATAAAAGTAGCTGGTAAAACACAGGAAAACATTGCCTGACAGAAGAAAAGAAAATTAAAAAATTTAAGTTTATTTAAACGTCAAAAAGCTTACAATTAAAACTTTCGTTAAAAGGAAAAGGAAAAAAGTTTTAAATATTTGCGGACAACTTTTGCGGACTGATAGTTTTGAATAAAAACAGGAATTTTAAAATAAAATAATTATTTCTTATTTTTGTTTTTTAATTTAACATCTTTAAAGATTGTATTCTACTCAAAAGCAGTCCAAAATTATCTCATAATCAAAATAAGGGGAAAAAATCTTTAAAAAAAGAAATCTTTTATTTTAAAGAAAAACCTGTTCTCTTAAAAGGGACCAATTTCCTCCAGTTCTTATCTGTTTCCCAAGAATATCACCAAATGAAATAGCATTAGAAGAACGTCGAATAGCGTGAAGATGGTCAAGATTACTTTAAAAAAGAAATAAAAATTCTTTTCTTTTTTTAATTAAAAAATAACCTCATTTTCGAAGCCCTTACATTTGGATAATTTTCTTGTACAAAAAGTGGCATAAGTGAATAATCGGTAAAGAAAAGATCAAATTTTGACAAGAAGGAAGAATCTGGGCTTAACATTTGTCGAGCAGCTTCAAAAATATTCTAAAAATTAAAAGGTTAAAAAAAAGAGTAAAACACTAAAATATTCCCCTGAATTTTCTTGTTTCGAACAAATTTAATGGAAATTAAAAATATTGAAATTTAAAAGAAATATCCAAGCAAAAAATAAATTAAAAACAAACAACTAAAATATCCTTTCTTTGAAAATCCAAAGACATTTTTCCACTTATAATTAATTGGAGTGTATTTATACATTGACGAATATCTTGACATGATGCTTCAATAATTTTGTCATAAACATCTTTGGGTAATTTTAAATTTTCCTTTGCTGCAATGCTTAAAAGACAACCCTTAAAATAAAGATTATTTTAAACAATTCTTGAACTAATAAATAATACATAGGAGAAAAAATAAGGAAAAATTGAAAAGAAATTTAAAAAAGAAACCTTAATTTGTTCAACTCTAGGCTTTTGAAATCTCAGATCAAAACAATAATTTGCTAGTGACCGCACTTTCATCGACTGACGATCATTACAGATACAAATAATTGGAATTTTAGTTCGTTTAAGCATTTGAATTAATTCAGATATCTTTATTTATAAAAATTTAAATTTAGAACTTAAAAAAATGAAACCCCAGCTCTGTCAGCATTTCCACTCATTCCATCTACTTCATCCATTATAAGTAAATGATCAAAAGGTTTATTATTTTTAGAAGAAAGTGAAACAATTGGTGAGTTAGAAGAGACTAAAAAAATAAAATTTAAAATTAATTAAAGGCCAGAAAAATAAAGAAAATTAAAAAATATAAATTAAAAAATAGTTTTAATTAAATAACCTTTGTCTTTGTTGCAGTATTGTTCCATCTGGTTACAAGTTAGTTGTTCAGAACGTCTTTCAATCGCTGCTTTATTCCTTACGTCAGAGCTTAATTTTAAAAAATAATTTTAATTAAAAAAGAAAGGAAAGAAAATACGCATTCATAATAACATAATCCAATCCCAATTCTTTACAGCACAGTTCAGCTGCTGTAGTCTTTCCAATCCCTGGAGGGCCAGAAAGCAAAGCAGCCTTAAAAATGGAACCATCAGAATGTGGACCAAAAGGAGACTTTTTTGTTGTTGCTAAACAAATAAATAACTCAAGAAATAAGAAGAAAAAACCTTTCTTTTTATCTCCAGAAGAAGCGGTTAAATGATACTTTGCCCAATTCTTTAACCAATCAAGTAATTTATTAGTTGGTGATTTATCTGTCTGTTGACCAATTAATTGTTTGATAGTTTTTGGTTTGTATTTATCTACCCATAATAGGGCTGGTTGTTGTTGCTTCTTTTCTTCTTCAATTAAAAATATTTTTGGTCTTTTAATTTGTTGAGACGGTTGTTGTTGTTGGTTTTGTTGTTGCTGACGTTTCCTTGGGCTTGCTGCTTTTTTACTAGTACGGGAATTTTGAAGCATTTTAATTGAAGATGTTATTAAAATAGAAAAAAAAACTTTTTTATTAGTCTTATCTAAAAAGAAGATTTTTAATTTACTTATAAATTAAGCGGTAATTTATTAAAGAAAGACCCTTTTTAATTAAACAAAAGGCTTGCGATTAAATGGGACTTTTTAATTCCTTTTCCAGATTTTATCTTCTCTTCATAATGCTATGATAAAGACCACTCTATTGTTTGCTTTTTTATCTTGTTTGTTTACTATTTTCTATTTTTGTATCATCTGCTTTGTATTTTTAAACTTAATTTTTACAAAGCGTCCGTTTCTGTTTTCTTTTTTAAATCTTTTTCAGATACTTTTAGAAAAATAACAACATTTCAATTCTTAAAAATGTGTAAAGATTTGACTTCAGCTAGGGATGAAGGATCGTCAAATGCAATTTCTGAGGTTATTAAGATTTATTAAATTAATATTTAATTAATATAATTTCAGCAATTGGTTGTCACTAATCAAAATAATGTCCCAGATGTTCAAACAGGCCTTGCGAATCTCCAAATTAAACTTCAGGAAGAATGTGAAAAGAATTCTGATCTTCAATTAAAAGTTAACCAATTAGAGGAGAAAAATCAGGCTTTGGAAAATGAAATGAAATTGGTTTAAAATTTGCATTAAATTAGTCCAAAATTAAATTTTATAAGATTTCTTTTGTATTTCTTTTACACTTTTAGACAAACTCTGATTTTAACAAAAGAATTGATTCTTTAACTTTTGAATTTGGAAAATTGGCAAATTTGCAGTTTAAACGAGTGGTAAGTTTAAATAAATTTAATCTAATTTAAAAAATTTTAAGTTTGTCTTTTTTCAGCTTTTTATACCAATTGCGAATAAATGGAAAGAAATTGATTCTAACTGGAATCCGTGCTGTCAAAATAAATGCGTCAAAACAAACACACCTCAGGATATTTGTACTAAGGGAAATGGCTTTATTCGAATAATTAATGAGTTAACTATTAAATACAATGAATGTAAAGAGAACGGTTTAAATTAATTAATTTTAATAAAACCTTTGTTGAGTCAAAATATTTTTATTTTTCGAATCAGGAATCAAAAAATAGAAAACTTTGGGGTTACAAAAAATAAATTCTAATAACACTTTCTTTTAATTTAGCTGAGAATAAATTATCTTTTGTTTACCCGGAGACTTTTTATACTAAACCGGATTGTTGTTGTATTTATCCTTTATTCTATTTTGAAGCAAAATGTAAGAAAGAAGAAGGACAGAACAATTGGTGGTTTGAAATTGGAATTCATATCTGTGATATGTTTATTAGATTGAGAGCAAATGAAGATTTAATTATGTATGGACATTGTCCTCATTTATATCAATCTCAAATTAATGATGGACAAAAAATTAAACTTGAAGATTTCTCTTGGAATGATAAAGATATTTTTGGTTGTGGAGTTATTTATCCTCCAAAGATTATTTCTGGAAAATTTCCTTTTATATTTTTTACTCAAAATGGAAAGCAAATTGGTAAGAAATTTTTGGAATTTTTTTTATTCTTCCTTTTTCTTTTAATTAATAAATGGACATAATGGTCATCTTTTAATAATTTATTTATTTAACTCTTATAACTGTTTGACCATACTATGTCCAAATAAACATTTATTAGTAAAGAAGAAAAAAAGATGAACGCGACAGAAAACTACTAAAAAATAAGTTTTATTATTTTTTGAGAGCATTTGGGGTGTTATAAATGAATTAATAAATTACTGAATTTTTCCATTTAAAAAAAAATTTTTTTTTTTAAATTTCAGGGAAGGCTTTATTCCTTAAAGAGAATACTTCTTTTCATAAATATAGGCCTTATGTTTCTTTAAAATGTTGTTCAATTGAAACAAACTTTGGGGGTGATTTGGAAGCTAAACCTTTTAGCTTTGATATTCACAATAAATATGCGACTGATGAATTTTATTAAAATTTAAAATAAACAATTGTTTAAACATTATCTTTTTTTTTCAATTAAAAAATTGTTCATTTCAATTGTTTTCAATTTATAAATAAATTATTTATTTAATTAATTTATTACTACTAAATTAAAATTATTTATTAGAGGAACAATTTCTTTCTTATCAGTAAATTTGTGTTAATTAAAAAACAATTAAATAATTAGTGTCACATTCTTCTTTTTATTCTAATTATAATCAGCACTTTTCTTTTTTTCTTTTAATTAAAATATAATGATCATTTTTAATTAAAAATTATAATTATGAAAAAGTGGTCTTTTATTGACCTTTAAATTGTTTAAAAAATTAAAAATGACAATTTCACAAATATTCCCAACTGAAAATGAATTAAAAAATCAACAAAACACTAAACATGAAGAAGAACCTTCATTTTTAAAAAACTTGTTTTCTTTTCGTGTTTTAATGCTTTTAATTGCGCTTGTTTGTTTGACTGTAAGTTTAAAAATATTATAAAACATTTAAGTTTAATTAATTTATTTTAAAGGTTTTATCATCAAATTCTTTATTATTAAACTTTACCATAATTTGTATGAAAGAAAATGCTGAAAACTTTACTTCAACGCAAAGAGGCCTTTTAATCTCCGGAACAGCTATGGGGGGAATTGTTGCTATTAGCATTCTCCCCCCTATTATAGACATTCTTGGACTTCGTTTAGTACTTTCCTTGTGTGGAATATTTTCTGGAATTGTTACAACAGCTTTACCTGAGCTTTTTATTTTTGGAGGTTTTTGGGCAATTTTTGTTGTTAGATTGATTCAAGGGTTTTGTTTAATGCCTGCAATGCCTACAATTAGCAAAGTTACCCATAATTGGGCTAAGGACAGTGAACATTCTATATTTTTAACTCTACTTTCTTTATATATGCAGGTAAAATTAATTAATTAAGGACAGGCCTAAAACTATTAAAACTATACTCTTGGCACCAAAATGTCCAACTCCTCCAAAACATCTATTCAGTATCAAATATCCATATCTAGCCCCCAATTCTCTATCTATTTAATCTAAACTTTTTAATTTAAAGCTTGGCATAATAATAACAATGCCAATAACTGGTTGGTTATGTAATTCCTCTTATGGATGGCCAGCAGCGTATTATTTCTTTGGCCTTTTATGTTTAATTCTTTTTATTTTATTTTTTATTATTTATCGTGATTGGCCACATCAATCTAATTTAATCTCAAAAAAAAGAAGCTTTATTAATTTCTAGTAATCAACAAAAAAAGAAGAAAAAAGATGAAAGAGTGCCTTATGTAAAAATGTTGACTGATAGGGCCGTTTGGGCATGCATTTTTGTTGCTATAAGTTCAGGATTGTCTTATTGGTTATTTGCACAATATGGACCTTTATATATCTATGAAGTTTGAATTTAATTAAAATACTTATTTTTCTTCTTCGAAGGAAAAATTTTTTTAAGCAGTGGCACCAAAACGTCTAATTACTAATTCTTAAAAAATCCTGTTTTTTTCTTTAAAACTAAGTAGCGTAAAGAATACCGAACTCTAGGGAATAATTAGACATTCCTAATAACAAGCGAAACCTTGTGGGTTACCCTTCTCCCCTCAAATAATAATAATTATTTACTATTAAATTTATTTTAACTTAACTTTTTTTTAACTGAAAATTTATATATTAAGTAAAGTTTATTTATTTTTAGGTTTTAAATTACAACATTAATTCAACAGGCATATGGATTTCTGTTCCCTATTTTGTTTCAATTTTTTCTAAATTATTAATTCCATTAATTGAACATTCTTCTAAATTTTCTCTTTGGTTTAAAATTGTTGGGGTAACATTTATTTGTCAATTAATTAATGTTTTGTGTTATGTGGTTTTGGGTGCATTTCCATCAAGTAGCCATTTAATCGCACAGATTGCTTTAATTGTTGTTTTGAGTGCTAATGGTGCTGGTTTTGTTGGATTAGCAAGTAATTGTCAAGTGGTTAGTTTAAACAATTTTTAATTAAAAAATGGACAAAAAGCCATTTTTAGAAAATTTCTTATATTTATAATTATTCTAAAAGGTTGCCAGACAACATGCACATTTTATACTGTCATTAGTTGCTCTAATAAATTATTTAATTACTCTAATACAACCTTTAATAATTGCTTGGATTGCTTCGAGTAAAACACATGAGGAATTGGAAAATGATGTAATTAAATAAAATATATTTATTTAATTTTAATTAACACTTTCTAATTACCAAACAATATAATAAAAGAAGAGAAACTAAGTTTAAGCGAAAACAAAAATAATAAACTTGAACAAAAAACTTGAAACTTCTCAAGTTGAGAATAAAACTATTTTAATAATTTAGATTTAAAATTAATTTAAAGTGGTCTCGCGTCTTTTTTGCCTATGGTGCTATTAGTTTGGGACTAAATATGCTTTTCTTCTTTGGAGCAGGAACGGAACCTAGGCCTTTTACTGAACACATTTCTGATATTAAAAATATAGAAGAAAATAAAAGAGAAACAGAAGTTTATATTGAAAAATTATAATTCATTTAAAATAATTATCTTGAATGTTGTAAATAGAAAATAAATAAATTAAACATTTAAAACTTTAAATAATTCAAATTTTAATTTAAATTGTAAGAGAGTACTAATTTTGAAGAGACAAACTTTCCGGAAGATTATATTTGTGTAAAGTTTAATTATTTTTCGGAAAGTTTTAAATAAAAGATAATGTTATAAAAGGCTTATATTTTTAAATAATTCTTTACTTTGTCATTTAAATTAAAATAAATCATCTTTTCTTTTAAAATAAACTTTCTTTTAATTTTTAATTACTTTTTCAATAATAATTTCTAATTTTCCATTAATATAATCATTTATAAAATTTAAAACTTTTTCTTTAATTATTTCTTCTTTTCCTTTAAATATTTCATTTAAATTAAAAAATTCTTTAGGTAATTTAATACTTTCTTCATCAAATAATTTAATTAAATATTTAACAATATTTATATCTTCATTTTTTACATTTAAAAATTTTTGATATTTTAATATCATTGAATTTAAAAATTCTAATAATGCTCTAAAATATAAAAGATCACAAATTCTTTCAGCAGAATTTTTATAAATATTTTCTTTATTTCCATATAATCGTTTTTGATCTAAAAATAATTATATAAATTAAAGTTTAATTTAATTTAATACATTTAAAATTCCAAATTAATTCTCTTTGAAAATCATAAAGAATTGCATTAAATTTATTTAAAAATATTTTCATATTTTTTAATTTATTTATTACTTCATTACTATCATTACGTAAAATATGAAAACTTCCAATTCCATAAATTGATTCTAAATAACTTTTATTATTTTCTTCAATCATTCCCATAATTTCTCTTACTAAATTTAAAATTTCTTTATAAAAATGTTTTCCATTCATAGGTGAATTATATTTAATTATTCCATTTATTTCCCATTTACCTCCACATTTTTCTTTACTTTTTATATCAAGTATTGATTTAATTTCATTAATTATTTTATTATTTCTAAAAGAAAAAAAGAAAGTCTATTATTTTAATTAAACTTTAATTTAAATAAACTTACTGTCCTCTAATAAACTTTTTATGTCCATCGAAGAAACGAACTTTAATTGTATGAAGTTTAGTTTTTACAGCAGCTGAACTCATTTTAAAGTATTTAGCTAAATTTCTTTCTGATATGCATCCAAATTGGTAAAGGACACATAATCCATGAAGGAAATTATTCTAAATATATTTTAATTAAATTAATTAGAATTTATTTATTTAAATTAATTAATTAATTAATTAAAATTTAATTTAATTAATTAGAATTAATTTAATTAATTAGAATTAAATTAATTAGAATTTATTTATTTAAATTAATTAATTAATTAATTAAAATTTAATTTAATTAATTAGAATTAATTTAATTAATTAGAATTAAATTAATTAGAATTTATTTATTTAAATTAATTAATTAATTAATTAAAATTTAATTTAATTAATTAGAATTAAATTAATTAAAATATACCAAAATAAGTTGCTTTCTATTTTGTGAAGCCCTAAATATTTCAACATCTTCTCTAAATTTATCATTTGTACTTATATAATATTCTATAAGATATTCTTGTACACTATAGTCTAAAATATATTCCTTTAAATGTTCTGGTTCTTCACCAAATAATTTTTGTTAACATAACTGTATTTCCTCATATGTTTTTTTTGACCATTTGGCTGCTTTACTTATTTCTGCTTTTTTTCCTTTTTTATCTTCTTCTTCTTCCTCTTTTTCCTCTTCTTCCTCTTCCTCCTTTTCTTCTTCTTTGTTCTCTTCAAAATATAAATCTGTTAATCTAAATAAATTAAAATTAATTAAAATTAATTACCTTTTCCTTTTATTAATATTTTCTTCATCTTCTGAGTCTACATTAAATAAACTTTCCTCATCTACTATAATATAAAATAAAGTTTAAAAAAAAAATAATTTTAAATAATTACAATTAAATTGTTCATCAATTGATTTGTCTTTATTATTATTATCCATAGCTGATAAATAAATAATTAAAATATTAAAATAAATAAATAATAATTTAATTAATTTCATTTCTATTTAAAATTACTCTTTTAAAATAATTAAATTAATTTTAAATTTTAAAATTAAATTTTAAGAAAGTTTTAATAGCAATTAATTAATTAATGAATAAAAGAATTAAATTTTACAGTCTAATTTAATTTTTTCTCTGCGCTCCCTTCACTGTGTACATGTAAAGAGATAATTTAAATATCAATTATTTATTCAAAGATTCCACATATTCATTAATTAAAGTGCAAATTAAATTATTTGTTTAAATTATTGAACAAAATATTTCGAAGAAATAGAAAAATGTTGAAACTTCAAAACATCCAAACTTTGAAACATCTCTTTCTCGTTAACAATTAAAATAATAATTAAATTTATTATTTTAATTTGAAGGAGGACGCATTTAATTAGAATCTGCAGATTACAATTAAATAACAATTTTCTTTTTGTTAATTCGGTTAACAAATTATGTGGCAACAGAATCTACGGCACTCAGAAATATTAAATTTTTTTAAATTTAATTTTAAATAAAATTAATTAATTAATTTAAAAAGTGCATTCATTTTATTTTATTTTTCTGTCCATAAATTACGAAATAAAATAATCTATCAATTAGAGAGGAGAAGACATTAATTTTCGTAATATTTGATAGTCTATAAAGCCTTTTAAAATAAATAAACTTAACCACTAAATTTATTTTTATTTAAACTTTTAATTAAAATAAAACTTTTTTTTCTTTTATTTTTTAAAGGAGTAATTTTAAATAGAAATGAAATTAATTAAATTATTATTTATTTATTTTAATATTTTAATTATTTATTTATCAGCTATGGATAATAATAAAGACAAATCAATTGATGAACAATTTAATTGTAATTATTTAAAATTATTTTTTTTTTAAACTTTATTTTATATGTAGTAGATGAGGAAAGTTTATTTAATGTAGACTCAGAAGATGAAGAAAATATTAATAAAAGGAAAAGGTAATTAATTTTAATTAATTTTAATTTATTTAGATTAACAGATTTATATTTTGAAGAAAACAATGAAGAAGAAAATGAAATTAAAAAAAAAAGAAGAAGAAGAGGAAGAAAATAAAAATAAACCTAATAGTTGGGTGGTGAAAAGATTAGAACAAATAAAAAATTGCCAAAAAGAAATATTTGGCACTGAAGAAAATAAAAGAAGATATAACATTAATAATGCTGGAAAACTAAATATTATTAAATATTTTGAAACAAATAATTCAACATTTCGTGAGGATGCAAAACTTTTTAAAAAAGCTTCAATACATGAAAAGAAAAATATTATGACGGTAATTTTTATTTTGTTTAAAAATTGTTTGTATTTATAATATTCTCAAGTAGCTATTTAAATAAAAATCAGAATTCTGTTAAATAAAAATCAGAATTCTGTTAAATAAAAATCAGAATTCTGTTAAATAAAAATCAGAATTCTGTTAAATAAAAATCAGAATTCTGTTAAATAAAAATCAGAATTCTGTTAAATAAAAATCAGAATTAATTCCAATTTTATTTAGGAGGTTTTTATTAATGGATTATGTGTTCTTTATTTGTATGGAAGAATACCTGGAAGGTATTTAGCTAAATATTTTGGTATGGACTTTATAGGTATAATGACAAGACTCCACGAAAGAAAAGTTCGTTTATATCAAGGACGTTATGCAACCGGAGCAAGGTAAATATATTTTAAATAAATTAAAAATTAATTAATTAAATGGAATTAATTTTATTCATTTAAATTAACATAAATATTAATTTAAAAATAATATTAGAATTCTGATTTTTATTTATCAGAATTCTGATATTTTTGTTAAAATTGATGATGGTTTAAATGTTGAAATAATTTTTTCTTTTAGAAATAATAAAATAATTAATGAAATTAAATCAATACTTGATATAAAAAGTAAAGAAAAATGTGGAGGTAAATGGGAAATAAATGGAATAATTAAATATAATTCACCTATGAATGGAAAACATTTTTATAAAGAAATTTTAAATTTAGTAAGAGAAATTATGGGAATGATTGAAGAAAATAATAAAAGTTATTTAGAATCAATTTATGGAATTGGAAGTTTTCATATTTTACGTAATGATAGTAATGAAGTAATAAATAAATTAAAAAATATGAAAATATTTTTAAATAAATTTAATGCAATTCTTTATGATTTTCAAAGAGAATTAATTTGGAATTTTAAATGTATTAAATTAAATTAAACTTTAATTTATATAATTATTTTTAGATCAAAAACGATTATATGGAAATAAAGAAAATATTTATAAAAATTCTGCTGAAAGAATTTGTGATCTTTTATATTTTAGAGCATTATTAGAATTTTTAAATTCAATGATATTAAAATATCAAAAATTTTTAAATGTAAAAAATGAAGATATAAATATTGTTAAATATTTAATTAAATTATTTGATGAAGAAAGTATTAAATTACCTAAAGAATTTTTTAATTTAAATGAAATATTTAAAGGAAAAGAAGAAATAATTAAAGAAAAAGTTTTAAATTTTATAAATGATTATATTAATGGAAAATTAGAAATTATTATTGAAAAAGTAATTAAAAATTAAAAGAAAGTTTATTTTAAAAGAAAAGATGATTTATTTTAATTTAAATGACAAAGTAAAGAATTATTTAAAAATATAAGCCTTTTATAACATTATCTTTTATTTAAAACTTTCCGAAAAATAATTAAACTTTACACAAATATAATCTTCCGGAAAGTTTGTCTCTTCAAAATTAGTACTCTCTTACAATTTAAATTAAAATTTGAATTATTTAAAGTTTTAAATTTTCAACAGAAAAATTAAATTAAACTAAATACAATGCTTATTTTTATCCTTTTGTTTAGTAGCTAAAAATAAATATTTTTTTGTTTTTCAATTAAAAATCGACTAGAATAAACCTTTTTTCCTTATTTCTATTTTTGTTTTTTATTTCCTTTATTATCCATTTTTGTTTTATTTTTTCTATTTTTTAAATCAAATATACCTTTAATTTTGTTGTTTTAAAATGGAAATTCTGTTAAATAAAAATGCTCCCAAAAATTCATTTTTTATCATTTTTCTAAAATTTAATCCAAAAATATTAAATATGAACTGTTTAATTATTTTAATTATTTTAAAAATATTTTCCCTAGTATTTGGGTCTTTTAATGATTTAAAAGAAAATTCTTCTGATTTATTTTCATTTGCCCAAGTTCCCCCTATTTTACCCCAAAATTCTCAAAAATCCCCAAATATTCAAAAATCATTAAATTCCCAATTAAACATTAAAAACCCAAAAATTTCTGAGCGTCAATTTATTCCATTGCTTATTAATGGTCAGAGAATAGATAAAAAACCATTAAATAATAAACATTTTATAAGAATTGTTCCGAATAATTTTTCAAAACTTAATGAACTTCCTATAGAAAAAAATCAACTAAAAAATATGTAAGTATAAACAAATGGACGTTTTGGTGCCGAATTTATTTTTATAAAATATTTTATAGGAGATATAAATTAATAAAAAAATAAATTAATTTAGACCAATTGGTAAAGAATTAAAAGGCAACTTTTCTGAGAAGAGAGAAGAAATTAATCTTTCACCACTAGTCTCTTCTTTGGGTAGAGAAGCATCTTCGAATAATAAACCTTTAATTTTAGAGAATAGTTCAAATAAAATAGAAGAAAAGAAAAAGTTGGAAAGTTCTGATTTATTTAAAAAGAAGAACGAAAATAGAGTAAACAACAAAAAAGACAAAGAAAAAACAATAGAAAAGAAAGAAAAGCTTCCGAAAAACTTGAAAGAGAGCAATAAAAATTACACTGCAGACAAAGAGAAAAAAGAAAAGGGAGAAAAAGAAAAGTTTCCGGAAAGTTTTCCGGAAAAGTTTATTTTAATAAAAGACGAAAAGAGAAAGGAAAATGGAGAGAAAGTAAAAGAAAATGGTGTAAATGGTATTAAAGAAGTTGAAAAGTTTGTGAATAAAGATCCATTTGAGTCCGAGGATTACAATAAAAGGAAAAAGTTTGTGTTTAAAATAAATAAACTTTAAATTAAATTAAAAAATTTTTAGCAATTTTCCAATATTGAACGAATGGACATTTTTGCCTTTTTTGCTTAAATCTGTCTTTGAGGAATTTAAATATGCTTCAATAAAGGTTTAAAATTAAAAAAAAATTAATTTTTAATAAAAAATAATTTTTTTATTTTAAAGCCATTAAATAACCAAAAAAACAACAAAAATAATATTTTAAAGCTTAAAACAAATAAAAATATTTTTGTTGAAAATAAAGACAAAAATAATGAAGAAAATAAATGTCAAGATTTGGCAGATAATTGTGAAGAAAATTTATTATTTTGTGAATTAAATAATATTTATCAAGAAATAATGAAAGAAAATTGTGCTTGTACTTGTTTAAATTATTTAAATAAAAATAAAAAGGAAAATAAAATTGAAGAGAATAAAGAAGAAAGTAGTGAAAATGATGAAGAAGAGGAGGAAGAAGAGGAAGAAGAAAAAAGTAAGGAAGAAGAAGAAGAAAAAGAAAAAATAATTAAAAATGAATGCAGCGATAAAAGCCTTCGGTAAGAAAAATAATTTTAAAAAATCCCAAAATATCTAAAAATTAGAGATTTATATTTTAATTAAAAATATAATCTAAACACTTTTTCTAAAAATTATTTTAATTTTTAGAAAAAAGCTAACCGGGGTTTTTTGTTAAAACAAAATTTTGAGAGAGAATGAAAAGGAAAAGAAACATACATAACTCTTACTCTGCGCTCTCTGACTCTTTAAAATAAGCATTAAAAAGTTTATTTATTTGAGCGACTATTTTCTATAAAAAATAAAAATTAAATTAATTAATTTTTTTAATTTTTAAGTTGTAAACAATGGGCAGAACGAGGATTTTGTAAAAATAGAATATTTCAACAAAATTTAAAAAAACATTTTTGTGCAAATTCGTGTGACCTTTGTTAAAATAAAAAATTATTTTTTTTAATTAATTAAAATTAAAATACTTTTTCTTTATTAAAAATAAATTTAAAAAATATAATAAATTGTCTTTATTAACTATAGAATATATTTTTACCTTTATATTTATATATTAAAAAAAAAATAATAAAAGTTTTACATATAATTAAATACAGGTACTTCATTTCCTTCAAAATCATTATTTTCTTTTAAATTATTTTTAGAAGAATTATTTAATAATTTTTGTTGTTCACTACAACAACCTTCAGTTAATAATATATATTTATTATCTCCTTGAATTCGATTTTGTATTTTTTCAAAATTATTTTCTAATTCACAAAATCTCTCAGATAATTCATTTTCTTCTTTAAAAAAAAATATTTTTTTAATTTTTTAAAAATTCTCTTACGTGTTAATAATTCAATT
The DNA here is from genome assembly GCA_018905775.1 of Meloidogyne exigua. Taxonomy (NCBI): domain Eukaryota; kingdom Metazoa; phylum Nematoda; class Chromadorea; order Rhabditida; family Meloidogynidae; genus Meloidogyne; species Meloidogyne exigua. The sequence goes on from JAGUQR010000013.1 coordinate 724,378, forward strand.
TGTTTTTTCTGACGACGAATTCGACTTTTTAGGGCAGCATTTTCATCTCTAATACCTTCCAATTCTGACTGTGCTGTACGGTATTGAGCTTCCCATGTTTCTCCTATAGTTGATTGTGTACGTTGTAATCTTTCCATATGAGATAATTGGGATTGTGTTTTATCTAGAAAATATATTGAAATTTATTTTTAATTAAATTTTTAAATTAAAAAAAATTTTCTTTTTAAAAAAAAATTAAATCAAAAGAAGAGAAAAAAGAAAAACAAAAGTAGAGGGAATATAATTCAATTTCTTTGCTTTATAATTCTTTTAAAAATTATCTCCTTTATAGTAAATTAATCTACAAATTCAGGGCTTTAAAATGAATTAAAAATCATTAAAAATGGCTGAAAATAAAAAAAGTTATTGGCAAACAAAGCAAATTGTTAAAATATGAGCGGCAATGAAACGTCCGTTTTAAAAAAAATTTTCTTTTAAAGAAAATAAAAATAAGGAAGGAAAAAGGGTTATAAAACTTTTAAAAAAATTTTAACAAAATAGAGATAATTATTTTTTTACCCAATAAAGTTTCAGCTTCTGTTAATCTTTCAATTAAATGTTCTTGACTACGTTGAGAATTAATTAATTGACGAATTCTTGATTCATACTAAAGAATAAAATTTAAAGAAAAATTTAAAACTTTAATTTACCTCAAAGACCAACTTTTCCATTTTTTCTGAATTTTTTTTCCTAAAAATTTGTAATTTTTAAAATTAAAAAAAATTAATTTTTAACCTTTCCAAAGCTTTTTCTGTTTCATTTTCTTCTTTTAATTCTTCTATTTTTTGTTTTAAAATTAGAACTTCATTTATTTGTTTTCTTGACTCAAATTGAGAAGATTGATATTTTTCTTCTTCTTCTTTAAGTTTTTTATTTATTTGTTCAAATTCTAAATTAAGTTGTCGATATTGTTTGGTTAGTACATCTCTGGACTATAAAAATAAGAAAAGGTTATACCAGAATTAAATTAGAAAAATCAGAATTAGCTCAGAATTGAAACAAAATTAAATAATAGAATCAGAATAAAATCAGAATAAATATCAGAATAAAAATCAGAATAAATATCAGAATAAAAATCAGAATAAATATCAGAATAAAATCAGAATAACTGTCAGAATTAAATACCAGAATAAAATCAGAATAGAATATTCTTACCCTTTCAGATTCTTGTAATGATTGTTTATAAACATCCAATTCTCTTTTTACTAATTGAGAATCCTGTTTAACAGTTTGCATTTCCCTTTCCTTTTCAAGTAAACGTTTCTCTGCCCCTTCTAATCTTTGGGATAGGCTTTGCATATAATTATTTCCTAAAGTATTATTTGTTGAAATACAACCAGAAACAGTAGAAGCAGCTGAGGGACTACGTGAAAGAAGGCCAGAATCTATTGTAGCAGTTAATGAAGTAATCTAAATAAATCAAGGGAAATAAATAATTAAATATCAGAATTCTTAAAGATGAAATGTGAACATCAAGATAAAGGAAATTTTGGACAAAATGTCAGAAAACAAAGTTTGGACAAAATGTCACATATAACTAAGATTCTATAAAAAATATAAACCATTGCAGCAGAGTTTGCAACAGCTGCCCTACGTAAAGAAGAAGAATTAGTAGTAGTAGTACTATTAGAAATAGAAGAAGAAAGATTCCCCATAGAAGAAGTTCTCGTTCCTGTACGTCTAATTAAATTAGATTCAAATAAAGAAGGTCCATTAATTGTTGATTCTGATAAATTTGTTTCGTAACGTCTATTCCGTCGATGTAAACTTGAAGAATATAAGGAGGAAGAACATGAAGATGAAACTATTGCTGACATTAATGTTGTACTAGTATTTCGTGAAGTATATGAAGAACGATATTTTCCTTTGAAAGAATATAATTTTAATAGTTATTCCTGCAGTAAGGTTAATAAATCATCCCAAGGCTACTAACGACAAAATGTCCAATTGCTAAGTTTGGACAAAATGTCAAATATAAAAAAGGTAATAGAACACCAAAATAATCTTTTATTATTTATTGCCTATTGAACAAAAAAAAGTTCCCAGTATTTGTTTACCTGTCCCAACAATTCCAACATCAGAATCAACACTAGACTCTCTTTGATCCCTCTCTTGTGCTGTTTGAATAAAACTACCAAAAGAATGTCCAGTAGAATTTCTCAAACAACCACTACTACTATTACTACTAATATTGTTGTTATTATTATTCCTTTCTAAACTTTTTTCTTTAATTTCTGCTGCTTCTAATTTTCCCTTTAATTGAGCATTTTCTTTTTCTAAACAAAAAGTTTTTTTTCTAAAATCATCCAATTGTTGTTGTAAATTAGTTTGTGTACGTTTGTGTGCTTTTTTAAGCTCACAAACACATTCATCCATTTCAGCCTGTTTATCTTCCAATTTTCTTTCTAATTTTTTTGTTTGAATATCTTTAGTACGTAATTGTTCTTTCTTTTAATTAAAAAATAATTAAATTAAATTAAAAAACTTTCGTTAGAAAAGGGAATATAAATCTAAAATAATTTTTGTTACCCAACAAAGGTTAAATGATATCTAAAATTGTTCTTCTAATTTTATAACGAAAGTAGTCAATTTAAAAATTATTTTTCCCCTTTACCATAGCATCTCTTTTAGCATTTACTTTATCCAACTCTTCCCCCATTTTATTTAATTCTTGACTTAAATCATCTGCTAAAGAATCGGCTTTTCTTCTAGCACATTTCTCAGAATGTAGTAAAGGTTGTACTTCATTCAATTTTTCATTAGCTTCAAAAATTGAATTATTTAAATTTTTAATTTGTATAATATTTTCATTTAAAACTTCTTTTTGTTCATAAATTTGTTCGTCTTTTAAATTAATTTCTGAATTTAGACGGGTTATTTCTGTTAATATTTCTGTTGCTTCTGAACGCAATTTTAAGGTTTCTTCTTGTGAACAATTTAATAATTGTTCTAATGAGGAACGTTCTAAACATTCTGTTCGGTAATTTTCTTTTAACTGAAAAAATAGTTAAAATAAACAAAATAAATTTTCAGAATCCGGAAAAATAATTCAGCCTGAACCCCTCAGAAATAGAACTTGAGAAAAAATCCGGAAAAATAAATTAAACTTTGTTTACAAAAATAAATCCGGAAAACTCAAACAGGCTCTAAGGAAAATAAATTAAATAAAACTTGAATATCAACACCCAAAAGATCAACTGACACTAAATATTATTATTTTAGTCTAAACAAATAATCTTTTTATTTACCCTTAATCTTCTAAAATTAAAATAATTGTTTACCTTCTCATTTTCTTTAATTAATTCATTTCTTTCTTCTTCTAATTTTTCAATAAATTTAGTCTGTTCTCCAAGTGTATTATTTAATCTCATAATTTTTAAATGTTGTTCATCCCATTTCTTTTCCATTCTTTCCAGTAATTCTTCATTTAAATTTAATTCAGAACGTAATTCTTCTTTTTTTGTAGATTCATCCTCTCTTAATTTTTCTGACCTTTCAAGTCTTTCACTTTAAAAAGGATTAATTTAATTAATCAATTTTAATTAATTCTAATTAATTAAATTAATTTACCTATAATCAACCAATTCTTTTTTAATTTTTTCCAATTTATCAGAATATTCATCAATCTTTTTATATAATTCATTATTTTGTTCAATTAATTCATCTATTTTTCGTTTATCTTTTACTAGAGGAATTAATTGAAAAACTTTTTGATAAAGCCTATACCAAGGCCAAGTTTTAAGTTGAATATAATAACGAATAGATTGTTGTATTGTTAATAATGATTCCCTTTAATTAATTAATTAATCAAAATATTTTATTTTAAAGGCCTTTAAGTCTCCATAAATGAGAGACTCAATTAACAAATAATAGAAATCTCCTCTTTACCATTCATTTTTCCTTTGTTTTAGTTTAATCTGTTCTAAATACCAACGAATATATGCTTGTAGATCAGTTAATGTTTTGCTTAGTTTTGTTCTTCTAAGAGCTTCTAATTCAGAAAGAAGGCCAACACGACAAAATAATCGAGTTCTACCAACCTATATATAAATAAATAATTTTCTTTTATATTTTTAATTAAAAATTAAACTTGAAATCTTTCTTCATTAATTTCTAATTCCTTGCAAAGGCTTTCAACTATATTTCTTGTATTTTCATTATTACTAATTTTCTGTTGATAACTCTGAATTTTAGTAGAAGAAGAAAGAAGACGATAACGAGAAATAAATTCTTCAAAACGAACTCTATTTGGATAACCTCTTTGACATATTCTAATACCTTCTAAAACTCCATTACATCTTTTTTTTTAAATTAAAAAAATAATTATTCATTCATTTGAATTATTTAAATACCTTAATTGATGCATTGTTAATGATCCGTTTAACTAAAAAAATAAAATTTAATTTTTAATAATTTACTCTCTTTAATTTGCTATAAAAGATTAAGTGAAAAATGACAACTTTTACATTTTTAATGATAACTCAATCAATATTTAACCTAAAATTCTAAAATTTTTTAAATAGCTTGAAAACACTTTAGAGTTAATCTCTGCAAAATTTGGTAATCTAAAAAATTTTTGAAACAGAGTTAGAGAGTTTAGAATAGTTGCTAACTCTGCGCAATAAACATAGGTGATTTTATTAACAAAGAAACTTAGAAAATACAAAAAAAGTTAATTTTTCTTTAAAAAAAATAAAACTTTTTCTTCCTCTAATAAAAGAAATAAACCTTTTTTATAAAAAATAAATAAAAGTAATTAATTAAAAATAAATTATTTAAAAATACCTCAAAAGGAATTCTTTTATGGTTAGGTACAATACAACGAATAAAATGTGCTCTAGTTTCTTTTATATTATCAATTAATTTATTTAATTGTTCTCTATAAACAAAACTAATGTTTGCTTGTGCCATTGCTGGACCTTTTCTTTTATTTTGTAAAATATTTAATTTAAATAATTCTGAAAGCAAAGGATGTTGTGAAGTACCCAAAACTTGTAAAATATTTGAATCTACTAAATCTCTATTTTTTTCTAGCCAACCATTTACATTGTAATTTACTGAACCAGCATAATGACAAATTGTAAAATTACTTGAAGATGAAGAATTTAATTTTCTAAAATTAATTAAAAGAATTTTTAGAAAAATGTTACAACTTTTTTGTATTTTTCCGGAAAAAAAGTTTTTTTAAAAAAATACAAACTTGGATGTTTGCTTTGCTTTAGAAAATACAGTAGGTGCTGTATGCGTCAATCTTTGAAACATTTTTTCTAAAAGAGAAAGTTCAGACCCATTGGGGACAATACATTCTTCTTGTAATAATGAAAGAATACCCAATGGCTAAATTAATTAAAAATTAAATTAATTATTAAAAAACCTTTTCAATTAAATCAATAGTTGGTTGTAGATCATCTCCATATGATTGTTCTGTCCATTTAATACCTTCCCTAATATATTCTTGTTGTTCTCTAACAAACATAAAATCATTAAAAAATTGTTGTAAACGTTCGTTTGTGTAATTTATACTTAAAATTAATTAATTTAATTAAAATTAAAGTTTAAACCAAAATTGTTCAAAAGAATTTCTTTCCATTATTTCAAATCCTGCCATATCCAAAACACCAATAAATCCACTAGTTTTTTCTGTTTCATTAATTGCTTTATTTATTCCTATAGCTTTATTACATTTTGATAATATCCAATTAAAAACTTTTTCATACAGACATTTGGCCAGTGCTTGGGCAGAAGAAAGAGTTTTTCGTAAAGGTTGGCTCCTTTAATAAAAATTAAAATAAAACAAGGCCAAAATAAGATTCAAAAACCTCCCATTTTTTTCTCATCCTTAAAATATACCTTTTAATAAAAACATCTCCAACTTTAATGCTTGGCTGCGTCAAAGCGTCGACAAGCATGGAAGGTTGATTTAATCCAAGTAATTCAGAAATAGCCTCAATTTCTAGCATTTCTTCAACAAAGCTCATATCAAGTCCTGAACGTTCTCCAAAACGTATTTGACCAATTAAAATACAAGCAAACATTAATTCTCTAATCCAAGATTTTTCTTGTAAAGTAAAGTCTAATTGGTCCAAGGCATTCTTTAAATAAAAATAAATAAAAATTAAAATTAAACTAACTTCAGTTTCCCTTCCTCCTTCTAAATCATTAACAAATTTTGAATGGACATTATGTTCAATATTCCCCTTTTCTTGATTTAAAAATCGAAATAAATCAGATCTAAGTAGAGTATGTCCAAATATTTTATTTAAAATATTCTGAGCCTTTTCAGATGTCAAAAATGAAGAATTTGCAATTAACCGGTAAAAAATATGGAAGTTACGGTCTCCTGGATTTTGGCAAACAACACGTGATTTTTCTAATAAATCTGAAAAAAAGAAAAGAACTCTTTTTTTTAATTTACTACTTACAACAATCAATACAAGCAGATTTTAATTTCCCTCCATTTTCAAATTCAAGCCTTATAAATTTTCCTAAACGAGAACTATTATCATTATGAATTGTTTGCGCATTCCCAAAGGCTTCCAAAACAGTGCCTGCTGCCAAAATTGCAGAATCTATGCTTTTTCTTGAAACGTTTACTTCCAATATTTTTTGTGAATAATTCCCAGAAACGTCAATTAAATATTCTATTATTCTTCTTGTATTCTCTGTTTTGCCAGCACCGCTTTCCCCACTGGAAAAAGAGAGAAATAATTTAATTAATTTTTAAACTGTCCGCAAATAGTTGCGGATGTCCGCAAAATATTTCTATATTTTTAAAACCCCGCTTACGTTATCAAAATTGACTGAGAAGTTACTGATGAAGGGGAAGAACATATTCCATCAAAAGCACTCTGTGCAACGTAGAAAACATGAGGTGGCAAATCCGTCGAAGTAGTACACGCCTTGCCATAAAGAGTGCGCATTTCTTTTGAGTAAAGACCAGGAAGAGTTTTCCAAGGATTTACTACAACGCAGAAGAGACCAGAAAATGTCTTTAAAAATTTAATTATTTTATTTGAAATTCTATTGTTTTATTCTAATAAAATGACTAGATTGAAAAGGTTATTAAAGTATTTACATGAATTAAGTTTAACGAATATCTTTTTCTAATGCATTCCAAAACTGAAGGTTCATTTAATTCGCTTAGTTGTGTCATATCTGAGCAAAGATGTGAAACACTTGTTTGATGTAAACTTTGACGGGAAACAATGCATATTTGCTAAAAAAAAAAATGTTTAATTTAAAAATATAGTCAGAAAATCATAAAATTTGTAAAATTGGACATTTTGTCATTTAATCATTTCTACAGTAATTTTCTTTTTTTACCATTTAATTTTTAAAAATTCTTTAATAAATTATTCACGTTAACTATATAATGTTTTTCTTATTTTAGCAACTTCAATAAAAACCTTAATAAATAGAAAAAAGGCAAAAATAAATAAATAAAAACAACAAAAGAGTATAACAGCTGTTTAAAAAAAAAAAAATTTTTTTGCATCTTTAAGTAATTAAATCTTTAAAAAATAATTTTTTTGCACATTCCTATTTTTTTAAAAAGGGGAAAGAAAACATTTGAAAAAAAAGGTTAAATTCAATGAAAACAGAAAATGTTTTTCTTTTATAGTTTTTAAGTTTCTCTAAAGCCACACAACTTGTTTTAGAGAATTTTGTTATCTTCGCGATTAATTGGCCCTAACAGCGAATACTTTTGTTTTACCAGAATTAAATGAATTTTTTACCTTATTTTCGAAATTTCTACATTCCTTTGCTTCTTTTTCAATTCCCAAATCATCAATTATTTCAACAGAAACATTTTGTTTATTATTTCCAATTTCATCTTCATTAATTCGACAAAGTTGGAAACCCTTTTCTTTATCAAATATCCAAAAAGCATTGTTGCCTAATTGAAGGGTGATGGCTGATTCGCGTTCAAATTCATCCTGTTCTGCTTCAATTAATCTTAAAAATTAATTTAAAGAATTTTATAAGTTTCCTTTCTTTTAGAAAAATTTACTTAAATTTTTTATGTCGATTTACCTTAGTAGATTTTTCTCTAACAATACTTCTTCAATAATTAGCCTACTCGAATTGTTAAAAGCTTTCCTGTTTTGTTGTTCAGAAATTTCATTAATTTTCATTAAATTTTTGTCTTCAATATCCTCTTCTTCATCATACTCTTCGTAGACATATTCGTATTCTTCTTCATCCGTTTCTTCATCTTCTTTAATTTCTTCTTCCTTTTCATTTGAATTATCCTCTTCTTCTTCTTCGTCAATTTCTTCTTCTTCTATTTCCTCTTCCATTTCTTCATCAGAATTTAATTCGTTTTGAGCAGCTACAATAGAAGCCAAATAACTCATTTTCACACCAAAAAAATAATATTTTCTTTTATAATCGAAAAGATAGGAAAAAACTATAAAATTCTGATTACATTATTATATAAATTAATAATATTTTTATTTAATGGTCAAAGGATTTATCTACAAAAAATTGTTATTTAATATTATATTTTTATTTGATTAATTGGATAAGATTTTAAAAATGTAAAAAAACAATAGAGGAAAAAGAAAAGAAAATAGCCGGAAGTGTGTAAATAAACTCGGTAAAAAAGGGAAGATTAATTGATTAAATAAATGAGGAAAATATTTTTTAAAAGTACTATTGTTTAGTTATATACATTTAATTTTACAAGGTTAAAAATTTTCGAATTTTTAAAATATTCGAAAAAATTCATTTTGCCATAAAAACATTAAAAAATGCAAAAACTATTCCTTAAATTTTTGCGAATAAATGGCCTGCGAAGAAAGGTTTTTCCTTAATAATTGAAAATGAAAGAATTGGGTAGGTGCACCTTGAAAATTTAAATTATAATTTAAAATTAAATAAAAAATTTTTAATTTCGGAGTTAATTTTAACAAAAAATGTGGTTAATATGTACAACATTTTATCTGAAATAGGAAACATTTTTTTCATCAAATAATATCTTTTCACCTAAAAATATTTGATTTTCTTTAACACAACTGCTGTTGACGTGCCCTCACCTTTTACCACTATTTTATATACGCCCTCTCTCAAAAATAAAAGTATATGGGTGGGCTTTTGGATAAAAATTTAAGTGCAAAATATATATCCCTCTTTTTTTTTGCTATTTTTAGCAGAAAAAAATATTAGAAAAAATTTTGAGCATACATAAATGTAAAATACACATTTATTTTGAAAAAGGGAAGACAAGACCCAATTATTCGCAGAAGAAATTTTTACGTAGCTTTTCTCTAATTCTCTTTTATCTATGACTCTCTTTATTTTACATACTATTTTGCGATTAATCGGTCTAGTTTTCAATAAACTTTGAGTTTTCTAAATTTATTTTAAATTCTTTTGATTGTAATGAAGTTATCCAAATCCTATTTTATTAGAATAACAAATACTCTTCAAACAGCACAATTACAAGCAAAAGATGGTACTACTTTTGATAAAGTTGTGGCTTATTACGAACAATTTATTGGTTTATCTGAAGTTCATAAAGCTAGAAATGAAGTTAATCAGGTTTTTTTTCGTATTATTTTCTTAAATTGTCCGCAAAATTAATTTTTAACAAAATTTTGATATTTAGTGTGAAGTAAATTTATATAAAGCCCAACAGGCTAGAAGAGGAAAGCAATCGGAAATTAAAGTTTTACAGAACAGATTAAAGGATATACATAGTGAACTTGACAGAACACTTAGAGGAGAAGACAAGTCTTTTTTCTTAATTTTGCTTTATTATTAAATTATTAGATATTTACGGTTAATTACGGAAGAACATGCAGCAATTAAACAAGAACGAGAACTGTTGAGTACTTATGAAGAATTAGAAAGTAATGAAAGAGAGGCCTTTAATGTTTTATCTAATAAGGTTTTCTTTTAAATTTAATTTTAAGGCAATCTTAAAAATTATTTTTTTCAATATTTACGCACAAAACTTGCGGACATTCTCCTTTTAAAATTAAAAAAATTTTTTAAAGGTCAGAATAAGTCATGAACGTGAACGTGAAAGAGAAGAAAGAACAAAATATTGGTCACTTACTGGATCTCTAGTTGGTGCTCTTTTAGGCATTATAGGCACAACATTAGCTACTGAATTAAGAATGCGTCACATTCGGGAAATGATTCCTTCTGGACAAGAAATTAGTCCTTTAATTGATGAAATGGTTCAAATGGTTAGAGGAAGCCAAGGACAGGTTTTCTTTTCTTAATTTTTATTTAAAATCACTCTTAGATTTTAAAGGTCTCAGAATTTCTTGAAAATTTGAGGAATTTATTAAAACTGGATTCTCCCATACTTTTACAGTCAAAAAACAAATTTAATGAAAATAACATAAATACAACAGAAAACGATGATATAAATAAACTATTGGCTTCTTTGAAAGAACAGGTTTTTTAAATAATAATTTTTAAATTGTTAAATTTAATTTTGGTCCATCTCTTCTTAAATCAAATTATTTCAGAATTCTGCAATTTCTGATCAAATGACTGAATTAAAACGTTTAATAAAATTACAAGTTGAAACCCCTAATAATAAAGAAGGACACAATTTTGTTCATTTGGGAGAGTCAATGGAAGAATTACTCCAACAAACTGAAAGAAATATTGAAGCAAAAATGAAGTTACAAACTTTAGTGTTTGTTGTTGGGTTATTTTAATTTTAATTATTTAATTAATTTATTTTTATTTTTTAGGTCTTATGCAGTTTTGGCAATCACTTTACCTTTAATTTATTATCTTTTTCCTAATAGATAAATTTAAATTAATTTTTGAGTTTGTACATTTTTTGTTTTTTTAAAGAATTTTATTGTTTACAGCTTAATGGATAAATACTACAATTTTATAAAAAATTATTTATTTAATGTCCTGGTAATTAAAAAAATTACCGAAATATTTTAAATTAAAATAAATCATCTTTTCTTTTAAAATAAACTTTCTTTTAATTTTTAATTACTTTTTCAATAATAATTTCTAATTTTCCATTAATATAATCATTTATAAAATTTAAAACTTTTTCTTTAATTATTTCTTCTTTTCCTTTAAATATTTCATTTAAATTAAAAAATTCTTTAGGTAATTTAATACTTTCTTCATCAAATAATTTAATTAAATATTTAACAATATTTATATCTTCATTTTTTACATTTAAAAATTTTTGATATTTTAATATCATTGAATTTAAAAATTCTAATAATGCTCTAAAATATAAAAGATCACAAATTCTTTCATCAGAATTTTTATAAATATTTTCTTTATTTCCATATAATCGTTTTTGATCTAAAAATAATTATATAAATTAAAGTTTAATTTAATTTAATACATTTAAAATTCCAAATTAATTCTCTTTGAAAATCATAAAGAATTGCATTAAATTTATTTAAAAATATTTTCATATTTTTTAATTTATTTAATTCACTGCCATCAATTAAAATTTTAATATAATTAACTGATTGTAAATAACTTTTATTTTCTCCAATCATTTCCATAACTCTGTTTGATAAATTTAAAATTTTTTTATAAAAATTTTTTCCTTCTAATGGATAATATTTAATTATTCCATTTATTTCCCATTTTCCTCCACATTTTTCTTTACTTTTTATATCAAGTATTGATTTAATCTTAGCAAATATTTCAGGGTCACTAAAATATTTTTTTAAGTAAATATGTTCTATTCCCTAATCAGAACATTTCCGCCCAAATAAAATAATTTAATTAATCTACTCTAACTTTATTAAAAAATCCTCATCTCCAAAATTCTAAAAAAAAGTGTTTTTTGGCCATAATATTTTTCTATTTTTCAAAATTTTTGGTCTTTGGTATTTTGTAGTAAATTTTATGCTTTATCACATGGTACTATTATTATATAAAAATATCTATCCATTAATTAGCTATCCTGTTTTATATTAATTTTAAATGCTTACGCATCATAAATGGCGTTTTCAGATCTCCTAAAAAAACGAATTTTCCTCTCATGAAGCTTCTTTTCTAAATTTATAAAGTTAATTCCAAAATGTTTAGACAAAGTCCTTTTAGATACACTGCCATACAAATAAATAACACATAATCCATTCATAAAAGTTTCCTAAAAATTTTAGTATTTATTAAACTACAAATAGTCAAGTGTCGGAAACAGGACAAAATGGTCAGAAATAAAAACGTACAGTCATTATTTTTTGTTTTTCTTGTCTGTTAGCATTCATAAACGCTTCGGCATCTTTTTTAAAATCCTGATTTATTTCTTTGTAATATTGAATAATATTTTGTTGCATTGAATCATTTAAACGATACATTTTTTTATTTTCTTCATTTCCAAATAATTTTTCTTGGCATTTATCTATTTGTTCACGTTTTTCATTTGCCCAGTTGTCTTGTTTTTTTCTTTTTTTAGTATTTTTATTAATTTCAGTGTCTTCAAAATTACTTGAAGAAGGCAGGTCAGTATCCATAGCTGACAAATAAACAATTAAAATATTAAAATAAATAAATAATAATTTAATTATATCCATTTAAAAATAAATAATTTTTTTTTTTTAATTTGTTTAAATTAATTAGTATTTAATATATTTTATGAGAAGTTAATTTTAAAATTAGTTGAATGAATAAAATAAATTAATTTACAATTCTTTCCTATGTATTTATATATGAAATATGTTGTGTCCTTTATTGAGGAAAAGGACATATAAAATCACAAAAAACATAAAATAATTACAATAATTAATTTATTAAGACCCAATTTAATGCTTTCCTATACAAAACACAAAGACAGAACATTTTTTATGTTACTTCCCTATCACTTTTAAATTTAAAAATAAAAGTCCATAAAATCATCTCACTCTTTTAAAATATTTGTTTACTCTAAAAAACGTTAAATTACAAAAGGCCAAAATCGTTAAGAAATGTTTATAGAATTTTTATTTTTTAAGTCCTTAAATATTAAAAAAAAAAGCTTTCTTTTTCATTCTTTAACAAAAACATGGTCAATTGCTTTCTGTAACATTTCATCAACAATATTCTCAACTAAGGCATTTTTGGTGTCCTTTTCTTCTTTTAAATTATTTTTTTCATTTTCTTCTTCTTTTCTTTCCCCACCTAAAACAAAATTACTTGAAATATTCATTAATAAAGGTGAAGTAGTTCCTCCTGCATTTGAACTGCCAATATTATTAGGAATTGAGTGAATAATTCCAAACGAAACTCGACGGCCACGATTCCTTTAAAAGAATATTGGAAAATTATAATTCTATTTAAAAAAAATTACTTGTATCCACTAGTTTGCCCCTCTACATTCAAACAATTTAGCTGTTGGGGGGAAGAGGAAAGAGAAGAACAGATCTGTTCATTCTTTGAATCAAAAAAGGGAATACAAGAAGGGGAACGATCTACGCGCTTTTTCTCTGTCATCAATATTCGTGGTGATTGAACACGAGAATCACCGCCTAGAGAGGTAGCAGATGTTGTTGGCTCATCAGAATTTGAAGAAGAAAGAAGTAAAGGAGAAAGAGGGCTAATATTGCCTTGATTTTGAAAAAAATCTTCTTGCTGTTGTGTTGGAAGGGGAAATTGATCTGCAGTAAAATCTGACATTTTTGTGGGATGAAAATCTGTAAAATTAGTTTTTAAACAATCTCCTTTTATGTAACCTGAAAAACATTGTTCCAAATTTAGCGAATAAATCTGCTCTTTATCCGCTTTAAAACGGACATTTTTAATTCGTTGTATTGAACTGAGCGTTTGAATTGCGTCGAGGGAACGAGCAGTTAATTTTTGAGCACCCTCTGGGGAATTAAAGAAGCACTCTCCAACAAAGACAAAGCTTAACTGAAAGAAGTTGTAAAATTAAATAATTAAATTAAGCATGAAAAGTTAGACTTTTCGTTATTGAAGTTCGAATTCCTTAAATCCTAACTTAAAACAAATATTTTACGTTAAATGGAAGCGTCTTATAACTTTCAATATCAGAAAGCAAAGGCTGAAATATCCGCACTAAAAATGGCCAAACTCTTTTTAGTGGACAAGAGGGGGTAAATTCAAGGCCATTTCCAAATTGTTGTTTATCTCTTCTCTCCTGTAATTCTTCTTCTAATGCTTCCTCAGTATCAATTCGACCAGAAAGTTCAATGACATTGGGTTCTCCTTGAAGGCGAATAAGAGTTATCTTTACCTAAATTTTATAAATTATATCAAGATTTACTGTTATGTTCCCTTCACACCATAAGGTAGGCTGGAGGGAACACTCATAAAATAGACGGTACGAAACCTATTTTCCCTTATTTTTATACTTACAAGTTCATCGGCTCTTAATAAAACACCATTATTCCATTCATATTGATATGTCCATTCGACCTGGTTTTTAGCCATGCTTATCCAATTGCGGAAAAGCCATTCAGGAATTGCGCCTTTTGGAAAATTGAATTTGAAAGTAACTTGAACGTCCGATTCTCGAGGATTATTTGTCCAATGTAGAGCCTTAATAATATGGAAAAAGTAGCTTTAACAAAAAAATAAATGACAGACCGGTGCTTTAGTAAATAACTGACGTTGACCGGCTGATTCTTTTTCTTGGTCAAATGAGTCCAAAATTTCAAATCCTGACTCATCAAAATGAAAAAATTTGTTTATCTGATTCTGTTAATTTAAGGAAATTAATTTAAAAAATTGTTTTAAAAAATCTACAATAAATTCAGGTTCATCAAAATATGCTAAAGCACAACATAAATCATCACCAATTTCATTTGATTCATCCATCCAATTATTTGTTCTTTCCAATTGTTCTTTCAATGCATCACTTTCTCCAAAACGTCTTTAACAAAATTAAAAATAATTTTCAAAAATTTTAATTAATTTACCTAAATTTATCCAATTGACAATTACCCCATTGTTCAGTCCAATTTTTTCTTATTGCATCCATCTGTTCACGAAGACAAAATTCATCATCGTCAGAATGTTCTTTCTTTGCAATTAATATTCTCATAATTGGTTCTTCTTTTTTATTATTCATTTTTGAAAATGATCCACGCTAAAATAGATATAATTCTGATGATTTATTTGAACTGGTACTTATTTAATTCTGGTATTTAATTCTGATATTTAATTCTGATTTTTAATTCTGATATTTAATTCTGATTTTTAATTCTGATTTTTAATTCTGATTTTTAATTCTGATATTTAATTCTGATTTTTAATTCTGATTTTTAATTCTGATTTTTAATTCTGATATTTAATTCTGGTATTTAATTCTGATTTTTAATTCTGATTTTATTTAATTAATTTCTGCTCACCAACCATAGCCAGTGAGAACCTAAATAAACCAGAAAATGTTTGTATTGCCGCCTGACTTTCCCCTAAACTTCTTTTTCCTACTAAAATAATCCAATTTTTACAAAATTCAAAATTCTCCTTTTTATTTTCTTCTTTTTCAAGTTTATTTTTTGTAGTAAATAATTGTGTTGTTAGAACATCATTATTTATTAAATTTGCATTTATTTGGCCAAGTAAAAGACTATGAGCTTTAACTGGAGAGGAAAAGGGTTTGTCAATGTGTTGAGGCTTTGGAATATTTTGAGACATTAATTCCTTAAATAAATTTTATTTTTTAGTAAAAAGAATGTTTAATTTTAATTAATTAATATTTTGTTTTAAATTTATTTCTTTGACTTACCAAACGTTCTAACAAATTTTCGTTGTCACTTAATATTGTCAACATTAGTAATATATTTAATTAAATTATTTTATGAAGAAATGTATTCTCTTTTCCTTTCAAAATTAGAAATATTGACCTCACAAATAAAAAACAAAATTAAATTTTTTAGAAAAAGGCTTTTGCCAAGTTTAAATATTTTTTTTTGTTTGACTAAGTAAAAGACTCTTTTTTCAATTCTAGGCAATTTAAAGGAACAAATATGTTTGTAAAAGAAAATGTTTAAAAAAAGGGAAAACGAGCAGAAAAAGGAAAAATCTTTTTTTTTTAAAAAAGCTAAAAAAAAGAAAAGAAAAAAGAAAGCAAACGTGTTAGTAAAATTTGCAAAGGAATTGATATATGTATTACTAATTTGTCAGCTTATTCATCATTAGACAAGAATTTTGATATTAAAAAATATTTTTTAATATAAATTCAAGTTTATTTTTTTATTTTAAAGTATTTATAAATAAACTTTTCTTTATTTTTACGTATTCAAGTTTTTATACTTGAAAACTATTTAGATTCAAGTTTAATTAATTTTACATATTTAAAATACTTTAAACGAATGCAACCTTAATATGTTCAAATGCTTATTATTAATAAAAAAAAATAAAAAATCTATTAAAATAAATTTTAAATATAATTAAAAAATATTCTAAAAATAAATACACCTGTAAGGTTTTATTAAAATATAAACCAATTTTTAATAAATTAAAGTTTATAATTTTATAATTAAAATAAAATACGCGGCCTTTTTAATAAATTAAAAAAAAAGGGAATAAAGTTGCTTAATAAAAACATTAAATATTCTATAGTAAAAAAAAGTTCTAGCCGACACTTAAATGAAAAAAAATAGAGAAAAATAAGAATATTATGACGCATAAAGCAATTTACCATTTTTTAACTCAATCTCTTTATTCATTCATGTATTCATTATATTTTTTTAACCGTCAAGAGTGTAATAAAAGCTTTCTAAAAGAGGAAAAAAATAAATGCGAATTGAAGAATATATATTTATAGATAAATAACAACTAAATATATATAAATGTAGAAGGCATTTTTCAAGTGGAAAATTAATTTAAATTAATTTTTTCTGAAGTAAATAAATTAAAAATAAAATTTTAAACAGAAAAATGAGCAGTATAGAAAAGAGGGTTTTCAAGTTATTTAAATAAATTGTAATGTTCTACAATTTTGGGTGTGTTTATTTTAATTTTTTAAATTGTTGGCCTTGGTTTAGGTAGCTCCCTTTATGTTTTTCTGTCAAATCTGTCCCGAGGTTTTTGTTTAACAAAACAAGAACACGTGTAAATTAAAAAAGAAAGAATTCCCAAAATATTTATATATGTATTGGAGAATACACTCATTTCCCCAATATTTATTTTAGTTTGAAGAACTAATTCTTCATAATTAATTTTAATAAAATATTCAAATTCTACAAGTGACACTTTTTGATTTATTAAATATTGAAAACATGCAAAGCCACCAAACACTCTCTTTTCACTAAATTTAGAAAAAAAACTTTGAATAATGGATTAAATAATCCAAAAAATTATAAATATATTGAAGAAATTAATTTAGTAATACATTAATTTGTAAAATTCAATGCTCTGACTTGAGAGATTATTGGCCTGGACTTAAACCATGACCAGGAAGTTCTTGAAAGACTCGGAGTAAAAGTCCGGATCGGTAAATTAAATGAACTCTAGAGCTCAGAAATTTCTCTAGGTTAAGGTATAAATAAAAATAGAAATTTTATTCTAGCAAGGACCAAGAATAAAAATTTATTTTAGAATAACTATCCTATATCAAAACAACAATTTTTGAGACCAATAACATTTCTTCTATTTCGCGCACTCGTCTTCAATATATTTTATCAGATCCGCACGCTCATCAGCCTTCTTAAGACCAGCGAATATCTATTTAGTTTAATTACAATTCAAAGGCCTTTAGAATTATTAGAAAGGTTTACTAACCATCTTTGTTCCAGGAATATACTTTTTGGGATTCAGCAAGTATTCGAACAATGTCTCCCGGGTCCAGACCACTCCCTAAAAGATATTTTTGTTTACTAATTGTAAATCGTAAAAGAAAACCTTGTTTTTATTGGCAGCAGAATAGTCAAATCCAGGAACGGAGCCACTTTTGCGACCAATAACTCCCTTCAGCGTTGGCCCAGTTTTAGTAGCGTCCGAATCGATCACCTAAAACAAAAAAGAAGGTTCTTAATAAAACCTATAAATACATGGCATTGGAAGCATCTCGACTTGAAGAGCTTCTTTCCTTTCTCGTAATCACCTGCAGGAATATCTTCAGGCATCGTTGTTTTGAAAATTAATAGAAAGCTATAGAAACTGGGATTTAAATAAAAATATGAAAGTAAAAAATAATCAATATTAAAAGAAAAAAATCTTTAAAAGGAAAAGAAAATAATCAACAACTTTGTTTTATCGACAACAATAGCTTCAACAGTTAAAACTGATTATATATTCAAGCAAAATGAGTTTTAGGCTTCTGTGTTGTAAATGGAGTCATCTTTCGGCGTTTATCATTCACACGATGAGGCAACGGAAACTTGATACTCGAATTTTGAAACTGCTTAACTCCAGTACGCTTACAATCGGCAGTTTTGATTGTTTGAACTTTAATTATCTGAATACGATCAGCCTGAGTACGGTGACGAGCTCCCATGTCACGATAGGCTTGAGTAACAGCACCAGCCATAGTTACATCACGATATTCACGATACATGTTGTGATGACCAGTTCGAGAGTCATAACGAAGCCAAATGCCAAAATTCTTAACGGAACCCAGCTTCTTCTCGAAAACCTAAGAAATGACATTTTAGTATCACAAGAATTCATTCAAAATAAATTACTAAAGGCATAGTCCTTATATCAACCTCTATGGTTTAAATCAGAAACTAATTGTAAGATAAAATTGAAAATTGGCAAACCTCTTGACAAGAAACAATCTCTCCGTTAGTCTTTTTCACTCGACGCAACATGCTCGTAAAATACCAAAAACGAGACTTGGCAACAACATGATTACTAGCAAAGATCTGCATTTTGTAGAGTTTCGGATTTGGTTCATTCTCAGTAGGAAGTTTACGGCCTACAACAATGTATTGTTTTAACTAAAATTTAGATGTCTTGAAAAATAATATCTAATAAATTTACCGTTTCACCAGATGCTTTAATCGGCATATTTAAGAGCGGAGTTTAAAAAGAAATCAAATCTTAAAATAAAATAAAAATTCTTTAAAAAATAGAACAAAAAGTAAATTTTAGAAAAAAAGCCTCTGGCCGATTGCCCAATAATCTCTTCATCCACTTTTATCTCTATTTCTCTTAACTTATAATACTATTTCATAACTCTTAGCCGCGACTAAATGGGTTGGCTAGTTTTTTATCAAAGGTTTATTTTTTAGTTTTTTTCTTCCGAAATCATTTTTTAAATAAATGTATTTTTTAGTAAATTAAAATGAAATGTCTTTTTCGTTCGCTACATACTTCTCCAATTTTTTGCTCAACCAATTTTAAAAAATTTCAATTAAATCCTCAAAAATGGCGAATTGAAGTTTCACTAGTTATTTATCGTCTGCCAACTATTGCTCCTCCAATGACTACTGCGGAGAAAAATTTTGCTCAATTATCTGAATTACGAGAACTCCAAACGTCTTATAAATGTGATTTTGAACTAAATTTGGAAAATGATGCAATGTAAGTAATTTTTTTCTTTAATTCTTTGTGAGTTCTAGCCATTTTAGATTTTTAATTTAAATACATATAATAAAATTTTAGTATGTTATTAACATTAATTTAAATAAAATTTTCTTCTTGCCAGTACATTTTTATTTCTTAAGTCTCTTAGAAAAGCGCAAGAAACTGGAGGCTGAAGGAAAGGATCTCAGTAATTTGGACCAACAATTAGGTGTTTCAAGCTTTCAGCTACAAAATGAATGGGCTGAAAGGGCAAAAAGGCTTATTGAAACATACAATCTTGAAAATCCGTCAACTAACAATTCTTTGGATTTTAAGTGTTTGAAACGCAATTTGGACAGAAAATTAATTCTTGCAGTTAAACAGAAATTTGAAGATGCATATACTGACGAATATCTTTCCCCTTGGATTTTGCCTCAATTGTTGAACAAAAAAGGAGAAACATTAAAAGAGGTTAGAATTTAATTTTAATTATTTAAAGTTCTGTGTCTCCTAAAAATCATTAAATTTTACTAAAAATAAAAAAATCTTTTTCTTGCAATAATAAGTACAATTTATAGACAGCTCTCAGATTACTTTCTCTTTCATTGCCCTCGGAAAATTCAAAGAATTCTTGTTCCTTTGAATTTAAAATCCTTGGAAATGCTCCTGTCGGTCATTATTTGTATGGATATTCAAATGTAATGAAAGAGCGGCTTGGATTTGATGGATCTGCGGTATTCTTTATTTATTTTTTTAGTTTAATTAAACAATTTTAGATTTTTTTCTTTCCTGTTCAAATAAGTACAAACAATGCAATTCACTCATGGTCAGAAATTGATTTTAACAAAAATAAAATTGCTGATCACAAATGGTGTACTGGAGAAGAATTTGATCAACTTGTTGATAATAGGCATTACAGAAAAGCATTTAAATCTGTTTTTGTTGAATAATTTTTAGTTTATTAGAATTTTAATTTTTTGATTTATTTTAATAAGAGTTTTATCTTTTCTCTTCTATCTATCGTTTTTACTCTATTTTATTATGCAACTTGGAACTTTGTATGTTTTTGTTTGAACGTTTTGAGTTATGACATTTTGACTATTATTTTTATTTATGACTTTTCACTGAAAAACGTTCGTAATCACTGCTAATTGTGTAAAAAGTGATAAGAACTTGAAAAAAATAGCACAAGATTTTTTGTATTTTAGCAAATAAGGGGGTGATTGTTCTTTATAGATGTTTAGTGTTTTCCATTTTATGTGAAGAATTGAACGCAATTTATTATAAAAGGTGCATTCCCATCATTGATTTTATTGCTTTTAATAATTATTCTAATAAATCTGTTTTAGATTACCTATATATTATTTTGTATTTATTAATTATCTTAAAATAATTCCTGATGTCTTACCGTTTCGTGAAATTGCTAGGTTAGTTTTTTTTAATCTTTTTTTACTTTTATTGTGTTTAGAGGGAGCTACTGATCAAACTTTAGTTGAGCCGAATTGGGAAGGTATTTTAGAATGTGTTGATTTAATTCGTGGAAAAGAAGTCCCGTAAGTGTTCAATTAATTGGATAATTTTATTCCTTTCTCTAGGGTTAAGGATGCAATCAAAGCCATCCAGAAACGTTACCACAATCCAAATCCACACGTTGCTAATCATGCATTTTTAGTTTTGGAAGCTTGTGTTAAAAATTGTGGAACAAAGGTTATTTTAGTTAATAAACTTTTACTTTGTTTTTTTGTCAAAAACCTTTAAAGGTTAACATAGGGTTGTCATTATTTTTATTTTCAGTTTATTAGTGAAGTTGCAACTAAAGAATTCATGGAAGACTTGAAAAACCTTCTAATTTCTAACCCTCAAGCTAATGTTCGAACAAAAATTCTTGAACTTATTCAATGCTGGACTTCCGCTTTTAAAGGGATTTCTGAATACGAAATTGTTGAGGATACTCATTCACTACTGAAAATGAATGGTTTTGAGTTTCCTCCCATAGATGAAGCAAAGGCCATGTTTTTAGCTGAATCAGCGCCAGACTGGGCTGAAGGTGATAATTGCTACAGGTTTTATCTTTGTTAAATATTATGTTAGGTTTTGGTTTGTGAACTTTTAGATGTCGTGTAGAATTTGGTGTCTTTACTCGTAAACACCATTGTCGAGCTTGTGGTCAAATATTTTGCGATAAATGTTCTAGCAAACAAATGCTATTGCCACAATTTGGGATTGAAAAAAAAGTTAGAGTTTGTGAAGCTTGTTTTGAAAAGAAGACAGTTCAACCTCAGACTAAGGTTAATGAACAATTAATTGATTAAATTTATTTAAACATTTTAGGCTGAAAGCAATAAAGCAATGGAAGAGGCAGCTGCACGAGAGAAAGCCTTAAAAGAAGCAGAGGTTATTTAATGTATATATATGAGTAATTTTATTTTAAAAATTTAGGCAAAAGAACAGGAGGAATTAGAACTTGCTTTGGCTATCAGTCAAAGTGAAGCTGAATCTAAGGTTTTTAAGTGAAGATGTTCTTATTCTATTTTTAGCACGTTTACAATGGTATTGATGTTTCTTATGCTAATAAAGGAGGAAATGAAAAAGCTTATTCTGGGTATGGACAAAAACAAGAAACTCTACCCAGCGTTCCAGTGACTTACAAAGATGAATCTAATCTAGCTGGGATGGTAGGAGATGATTCTCAGGACCAACCAATTGATTCTGTTTTGGCAACTTATTTGGATCGTGATTATTGGGAAAGAAAACGCAGGGAAGTTGAGGTTTGATTTAATTATTTTAATACATTTAGAGCTTTATTTTGTCGATTCCTTCTTCTTATAGAATAAATTTGGTGGTTGTTAATTTATTTAAAATTTAGGAACAGCCTCTTCGTGCAACAGCCCCACCTCCAAGTGAAATTTCTATCTCTATTTCTTCAAGTGTAAGTCAACAGCCTCAACAAAATGGTACAAGCAAAAACATTCTTAAAACCCCAATTGCTACGTTCAATAACCTCAATTATTCACAAAATGAGGGCTTAAATTATTCTACTTTGGAGGATCAACAGCAAACTCCACAACAACAATTTGCTAATCTGACTCAAAATTATTCAAAATTAAATATTGGCGTGCCTTTTATTGAGAAAAATGAATCTGACGGAATTGAGGAAGTAGCTGAGACTTTGACGTTTTGTAATGCTTTAAATGAAAGGGTATAATAAATTTTTGCTCGTTAATATTGTATGTATTTAAGGGATAGAGTTATTATTTTATTTAAATATCTGAAATTAAGAAAATATTAAAAAAAAAAAGTCGAATAATTCCCTCATATTTAATAGATTGATACAATGAAGACTCGAATGAGAAGCAACCAACTACGTGGTCGATCTATTGTTAATGACTCTGCAATTCATACTCTTTTTTCTCAACTCACAGAACTTCATGCTTTAGTTATTCAAAGAATGACAAAATTAGAGGAACAGAGAGGTTATTTTATTTAATTGGTTTGAACGATTTAAAGGAATTTTTTAGACCATTATGAAAAGTTGCAAGACCATTTGGCTCATATTCAAGAGGCACGGCAGGCTATTAATGCCTTAAGAGAGGAAAATGAGCGACAACGTCAAGAACGGATTCGAGAAGAGAACAATCGTCGTAAAAGTCAATTGCGTCAAAAGCTTGAAGATATGAGGCATAAGAAACGGGTATGTGAAAGTTGTTACTCTGGTTAGGTGGTAGTGTCGTTGATTTTGGTAAACTGTGAGAGAGAAAGAGTTAATGATGATTTAATTTTAAACATCTTTCGGGTCTGAAGGCGCTAATGACTGAAAGTTTCCTTGACTGAAACTCTTTCTTGCATTTTTGTTGACTGTTGTTTAGAAAGGGAAATTTCTGCAAAAAATTCTATTCAAAGGTATTTGAGACCTATTTAATTAAACATTTAAGGAAATGTTGGTAACTGGACGTCATGTTGCTATTCAACGTTTTCATGAACAGGAATGGCAAATTCGTCAACAACGTTTACCTCCTCAACAAGTTGTTAGCAATTCAATCCAACCGCCGCCAATCATAGACAAACAACAACCACCTACTCAACAAGAAGAACCGCAACAAAAGAATGAAATTCTTGTGCCGGAAGATTTGTTAATATCATTTGACTAATTTGGAGGGAACATTTGTATATATGTATACGTGTAATGTGATGTGAATTTTATATGATTAAATTTTGGTTTTGGTAATAAAAAGTAACGATTTTTTAATTAAATTTTATTTGACTATAGAAGTTTAAAAAATAATTTTCAAAAATTTGTTAGAAAACTACTAGAATAGAATATAAAATAAACTTTGTATTGATTTACATCGACCGGAACTTAATTGACATGATAATCATTTTCCAAGAAACGAAAAGAATCTTCCTCCACCGCCGCCGTTTGATGAATTTGTTATTACAACATTCATAGATCTAAAGGGCATCATACAAGCATCGAATAATCTAATAAAGTAACAAAGATTGTTTTGTTAATAATTAAAATATAAAAAAAAACCTGTCATATCCACCCTCCCTATTCTTAAGTAAATTTGTTATGTCTTCATCTTCTTTTTTGAGTTTTGCTTTTGCTGCTTCCCATCTATAAAGAAAAATTTTAAAATTATCTTTTATGTAGGAGGTAACTCCGAGGACAACCAAGGCCAACTAACAACTCTAACAAATAATAGAATAACTATGGTTGATCATCAGAATATAAGTAATTATTATTTAAATTATTTACTTTGTTTTAAGATCCATATATTCTTTTTGGAATTGTATCATTTCTAGTTTTTTACATAGCAAAACAGTTTCAAGTTGTTTAATATTTTCAATCTCCAAATTAGCTTCCTGATTTGCCGGTACAAGTAAAAATGTTATTTTATATTTAACCTTTAATACGAAGAAAAAATTAATTATTGGAAAATAAAACTTGTGAAAGAAAATTATCCCCATAGACACAAAGAAGGTGACTAGAGTGATAGGATAATTCAGATAAATTTGCGCCTAAAATAATAATAAAAATTTTTAAATTAATCATTTAAAAACCTTGTGTTTCCAATGCATCTAAATAATGAAAAGGCAAAGGCGTATCCTTATCTTCCATTAAATGACTATAAAAATTAAATTACAAATTGATATTTCTGTCACTTAAAGAATTACTGAATTGGAGCAAATTCAGGAATATCAACCCTCTGGAATGGCAAAAAGAACAATTCTGCAGATGTACAATGCTTTCTTTTTTGACTTTCTCTGATGTCACGGACATCACCATCTCTATCAAACAACACCAATTTGAATTTACTTTTGGAGTGGGATATACAGCGAATAATTACTGGAAATTAAACCTTATTTTATTTAGAAAATAAAACCTCCATATTTATACTCATTAGACATATCAAATCTATAGAAATGTGCTTCTTGGTTGTTTAATGAATTTTCATTTGGAATACCGGGGTTAAGTCTATCTACTCTAAAGCTAATTTAAAAAAGTTAATTCAACTCTTTAAGAAACCTTGCAGCCGTATTACCTTCCTTACAAAGATCTTTAGCTTGTGCCAAAACCTTAGGCCCAATTTGTGTCTGAATTTTAAATCCAAATGATGAGACCTATGATTTATATTTTTATATAAATAGAATAATCTTCTAGAAAAATTTTTATTTATTGTACCATAGCTCCAAAGAAGCGACCTAAAATAAAAAAGAAAGTAAAGAAATTTAAACAAGTATTTACTAAAGCCTCCAAGTTCAGAAATATCAATCCCCTCAAAATTAGCCAGTGCCGTTGATGGACCAGAAACATTGTACTGTCTTCGCTTATTTGGATCAGAAAGGACAGAATACGCAATGCTAATAATTTTAAAACGTTCATGGGCTAAATTTAAAATTTTAAAAATTAAAAAATTTGAGAAAATTAGTTAACCTTGTTCATCACGATTTTTGTCTAAATAAAAAAAAATTAAATTAAAAGTTTAAAATAAAAATATAAAAAAACCTGGATGATATTTTAAAGCTAATTTTTTATAAGCATCCTTAATTTCTTGTTCACTTGCATTTCTTGAAACTCCCAATAATTCGTAGAAATCTCCAATTTCATTATTTTTATTGTTAGTAGAGCTACGCATTAATAGAGTAAATCTTGTCAGAAATTAAAGAAAATTTCTTAAACATCAATTTACGAAATTTTTCTGATTCATCAAATTTAAAAGAAAAAATATCTCGTTTTTTAATAAAGAAAAGTAATAAATAAAAATTGGGTCATTTAGTCGCGAGTAAATCTTCGACCAATTAGTCGCCTCACCGAAACGGCCTCGATTTAGTTCAATTTGAAGAGGAATTTCTAACTCGCGTCCAAACAACCCTTCTCTTCTTTTACACAGGATCATATGGAAAATACTTCTTTCCTGCGTTTTGAAACTATCAATGACACTTTTTCTAATTTTCCAATAGAATCACCCTGTATATTAGGAATAGATGAGGCAGGAAGAGGGCCAGTTCTAGGACATTTGGTCTATGGATGTGCAGTAGTACCAATTGACAAGAAGGATCAACTTGAATCTTTAGGTATTATTAATAAATAATAATATTTGGAGATTTGTAGGTGTTAAAGATTCAAAGATGCTTAGTGCTATACAACGAGAAAAAGTTTTCAACAAAATGAAGGAAGCTGAGGTTTGTTTTTCAACGATATATTTTGCTTAATATTGGGGTTAAGGGAAGTAATTAAAAAAAAAGACAAACCTTTGTTTTTTCTTTAGTTTATTGCCTACTCATTATCTGTTGTTCATCCACGTATAATAAGTGCTTTTATGCAGCACCAGGATCGTTTATCGCTTAATGAAATTTCCCAAAATTGTACCATTAGTTTGTTGAAAGACGCTATTCAGAGGGGTATTTGCATTCAAGAGGTTTTCTTTTTCTCTTATTTTTATTTTCCCTTTTATTTTTTAAAGGTTTTTGTTGATTTGGTTGGCTCTAAAGAGGAGAAATACCAACAGTTTTTACAGTCTCATTTTCCAACCTTAAAAATAACTGTTTCGAAGAAAGCCGATTCTATTTTTCCAATTGTTGGAGCTGCTTCAATTGCTGCTAAAGTAACACGTGATCACTTGCTTTCTAATTGGAATTTTCACGAGGCTGGATTTTCTAAAGAAAAAATAGGTTCTGGTTATCCTTCTGGTTTGTTTTTTGTTTTAATTTATTAAGTTTTTAATTTTAGATCCAATCACAAAATGCTTTATTTCAAAAAATATTGACCCAATTTTTGGATTCCCTTCATTGGTACGTTTCAGTTGGAAAACTATAGAAAAGTTGATTGAGAGTAGAACAGTTAAGTGTCAATGGTTAGTAAATATTTAAATTAAATATTCATAAGAGTACTTCTTTTAAGTTATACTTTTGCCTTTCAATATTTTTAAAATTTTCGTTTTTACGAATAATTATTTTGTCAAAATTTCCTTCATTTTTAGGAATATTAATGAAACTATTGAATGCCCAAAACAACGTACTATTTTAGAGATTTGGTCTGATTTGAAAAAAGGAAAAAAGGATAAAAAGCATCAATTAAAGAATAAAAGAATTATAAGGCATGAATTCTTTACTGAAAGACAAATTGCCAACTTGGAGTTTTTGGAATAAAAAATGTAAAAATATTTAAACAACTTTTACTTTACTTTGAAATTTTTGGTATTAATTTTAATTTATTTTAATGTATGAATAGAAAAGTTTTTTTTATATTTTAATTAGAAAATAATCTTTTTTGGTACAGAACTTTTTAATAAAAAATACCTACCAATGTTGCATAATATGCATTATTTTATTTAACTTTATATAATTAAAATATTCTTAATTTTACAATTAAAGTTATCTTATATGTACAAGTATCATTCCATTGTTTTCACAGGCTTCACAAACATCGTCGTCATTGGCTCCACCGCTTGATGTAACCACAAACTTTGCGCCGAACTTAAAAATTTTTGGGGTTTTTTTAGTTGGTGTTTAAATGAACAAAATTATTGTTTAAGCTGGATATTTATTTGTTTAAATTCATTAGTTTCTACCTGTTTAGCCAAGTCGATACATTCTCTTCCGGGGAAGTGACTCTCTGAGGCAATACAAACATCTTTAAGTTGATCTAACCATTCTTTTCTTTCTTTCTAAAGGAACTTGTTTTTTTAATTTTTTTTTAAATTAATTTCTTGCCTGACTAAGTGCCCTAACAGAAGTGGCAAAATAATTATTCCATTGACGTTCATTAGCTTCTGTTATAATATTATTTGTTGTAGTAATATTAGTAGTATTTTTAGGTTCTAAAAGGGACATTGAAGAATCATCAATACGAATCCCTGCAACTATAGCATCAATTATATTTGCCTTTTCTGCACGCCTTACATTTGCACGCCAAGGGAGGGAGAGGATACGTGGATGTTGTCGAAGCCACCTAATTAATTTTTAAAATATTTATTTTTAGGCAAAAGAAATTTTCTAAGACCACGTGACCGTTTATATTTTTATTTATTTTGTGACGGGTTTCTACATCATTTCCTTCCCTTAAAGGCCTTCTTCCTATTTTCAATAAATTTATTCCTCAAAAATGTTACTCATAATTTATGCCTTAAGCACTCTTAAGGCAAAAGTGGTTTCTATATTTGCAAAAATAAAAGAAAAACTAAAATTAATTTGTGTGCTTTATTTTATGACGATTGAGAGAAAACAATGGAAATGACAGTTTTCTAATTTATTGAAAACTTTAGCTCATATTTACGTAATACTTTTTTTTTAATTAAAAAAAAACTTTTTTTTTGTTTGTTTTTATTAAATACAATTTTTTAGGAATTAAAAAAAAATTATTAAAAAAAGACTATAAAAGCATTCACGCTTTTAGACTGCACTTTATTGCTTATAGAAGGCTGTAAAGATTAAATAGAATTCTGATAATTAAAAATAAGAAATAGAAGAATTTTAACAAAATAAAATCAGAACTTTGATTTTTAATTATCAGAATTCTGACATTTTTAATTTAAATAATCCGCAATATTTGTCCGCAATTATTAATTAAACAACTGTTTTGTCCGCAAATGCTCCCTTAATGAAATAAATATTTTCTATTAATTAAACTATTTAAATTAATTTTTAGAGAAAATTAAGATTGGAGAAGACTTAAAAAATCCTAAAATATTCCCTCTACCTATATAAAATAACCAAAAATACTGCAAAACCTTTGTTTTTAAATTAATCGTAAAATTGCTCAAATATTATATTATTATTATTATTGTATATATTTGCGTGCATACTTTAATAAAATAGCTCAATTTTTGATTTCTTAAATTGAAAGAAAATATTTTTAAAACACTAATCAATCAATTTTCGTACAATTTTTGCCTCCGATAAATTAAATAAAGGGGCGTATTTTTCTTATCATTTTATTTGATATTAAATATTATTTTTTTGGTACTTTTAAATAAGAAAATGATCAAAATAAATGACATTTATTCAAAAAAGTAATTTAAAAAAAAATTCCCCCTAAAACACCTTCTGTTACACAATAATTTCCCTTAAAACCCCAAAAATCTAAAAAATATTTTTACCCTCGAATGAAGTTTAATTTTAATAAAAATAGAAATAATATTATTCCCTTTATCCTCTTAGAAGAAAACAAAAATAAATATTCAACAGTTAAGGACAAAATAAACAACAAAAAGTTAATTTTTTGTATGAATGACAAAATATCCCAAAGCTTAAATTTGATCAATTGCTGTGTTCAATTAGATCCGCAGCATTGTTAAATAATTTTAAAAGACTTTAAAGAGTCTTAAAAATTAATAAACAACGAAAAGAATTTTAATTTAAATTAAAAAGAAAAATATTTAAAATTAAATGACTGATTGTTGTACATTAACAACTAATTTTATTAAAATTATTTTAAAAAATTCTGTCATTATTGCTTTAACTTTTCCATTAATAAATGTGTTAATAAGAAGGATAAACAACTCTAATAAATTAAAAGAGCATAAAAATAAGTACTTTTCTTTGATATTTTTTGCTAAAATAATAGCCATGTTTTTGATGCTTTTAAATGTTATTATAATACCAACAACTGCAAATTTAATTTTTCATCAAAGTAAGTTAAGGTTTAAAAAGAAAACTATTGAAAGAATAATTTAATTTAATTAAAACAATTTTTTAATTATAAATAAGGAAGAGAGAATATTTTTTTTAGTTGAGATTGGTAGTGATTGCATGAAAGCAATGTGTTTAGCTGATAGTGGATGTATTCAGAAAGGATGTAGTCGTGATGTTTTTGACAGATTAGGTTGTGGCTATTTTCGAATGAATATTTGGCAATTTAAACAATGCTATGAACCGGGAAGACAAATTGGGGAAGAATCAGGCAAGCGAATTATAATTTCAAATCAGAAATTTGGTTAAAGGAAAAGTCAGAATATTCTAGAAAAATTCTGATTTTCTGAAAAATAAATTCTGAAAAATTCTGATTTTCTGAAAAATAAATTCTGATATTTAAAAATAAAAAGAAAGAACATAAATTGATTAGTATAAAAACCTTAATAATTATAGAAAGTGCTTGGATAAGATGTTCTGAGGATTATGAATGTGCATCAAAATGCATTGTTGTTAGTTTTATCATTCCATTTTTTAATTTTTATATTTTATTTAAAGCAAGTAGCAAGCCGTTTTCGGCTTAAATGCTACGGAAAGAATGATTGTGAAACCATTGCAAGGCTTCATGATGGGGGAGCTAATGGGTTTTTTAAAGGAATTAAAATCCTTTATTTTTTGAATTTTAAGGTGCAGAACAGGCGATACTTTGCCTTATTGGGTAACAGTTAAATCATTCTGTCCCGACTGTTGAATTAAAAAATAGAAATGTTTATGTGTATTTCCTTACCAAAAACTAAAAAAGAAGCTCATTTTACCTTACAAAAATATTCCTATTTTTACCTTTCTTTATGTTGTAATGACCTTTTTTTAAATGCTTATTATTGTAAAAAAATCTATTTTTTTTTAAATCAGCTCTAGAAGGGGTTTTAGGGTTTATTGTTGGTAACTAGGGTTGGCCCTATCTAACTAAATTAAATTAATTTTACCTACCAATTTGCTGATTTCTCCCCAGCAAGTCTAGTACAGTTTAATCTATTCTGTTGTCCAGCACCCATTCCAATAACTTGCCCTCTATGTGCAAAACAAACAGCATCGCTTTGTGTGTATTTTACAGAAACACAAGCAACCTAAGATTATTAAAACAATTAAATAAGTCTGCTGGTTATCTTTAGATTAATTTTGCAACGAAATGTACGTCTCAGGTTTCGAAACGAACTGTCCATTATAAGGAAAATACTGTGGACTATTAACTTCCAATAAAATTAACAAATCTCTTACTAATAAATCATCCACCGTCCCAGCATTTATCTCTCCCCCATCCCCAACAGCCACATCAGTAAAGGAATCTGTTGATAAAGAAGCAGCATTCCTTTTTTGTTTTAATTTAAGGCCAAATACAGTCCGTACTTCATCTTCAGCAGGGAGATTCTCTGGGTCAATCTTTTTAATAAAAGAAAATAGTCGTATGAATTAAGCTGTTCTCCCAATTACCCTCAATATAACATAATTCCCATTCTTCTTTTTTGCCAACATTGAGAGTGCTTGATCATCATAATCAGGGGCTATAACACCATCACTTATTTCTCGACTAATTAATCTAGCGGTCAGTTCATCACATTTTTGTGATAAAGCAATAAAATCGCCAAAAGAAGACATTCTGTCCGCACCTGAAAAAAAAAATATTTTCTACTAAAATTTACAGGAATTAAGGAATTTAAAAGAAATTTAATAAAGAATGAGAAGAAAAAAGAGGTGAAAAAATACTTAAATTATTTAATGTAAAAGCTGGTTTAGTGCTCATTTAATTCGTTAATTTTTTTACTTTACATATAATCTATTAAAAGCAAGCGAAAAAAAGTTTTAAAGCAAAAAACAAAAACAAAGCAAAATTTTAGAAAGATGTCCTTTTAATTAGAATAACCACAAAGTTTACACTTTTACCGATAATTTTGTTCAATATTCGATAGTTATTTGTTTTGGTATGCCAATATTGTTCTAAAGAATATTTAAAAAAAAAAGTAAAATTAAAAGAAGTTAGGGGGATATTTATTTGTATTGTTAAATAATTAGTAGAAAATTTTGTTAGTTTATATAGAAAGGGTTTTTATATATACAGAAATAAATTTAATTTTAATAAAAAAAAAAGAATTAATTTTTTTAACCTCTTGCCCTAGCCAAAGCTGATGCAAGTGATGGTCGTCTTGTATCTATTCCCAAATCTGTTACCTTAATTTAATGGACTTAATGTCCAAATTTCTATCAATTTATATTTTATTATTACCATTAAAGATTGAGCTTCAGAATCATTTAGAGGAACACCAATTGCTGCACCCGCTGGACTTACATGTTTAAAGGAAGCTGCTGCGGGTTGTCCTGTTGCTTCTGCCAATTCTGACACTAATTGCCAAGCATTTAACCCGTCAAGAATATTTATGTAGCCTGGGGACCCGTTTAAAACTGAATTAAAAAATTATAAGGAAATTAACTCTAATAAAAAGGCACTCTCTAATAAAAGGTTTATTACCTTTAATTGGCATATCCATTTGTAGAGAATACAATTCTGCGTCGTTACTGTCTTCTATCACAATATTAGAATTACCATTTAGACGAAAAGAATCAAAACGATCATCTTGACGCCTTAAAGAATTATTGGCATTTTGTCCCAACAATCGCCGAGTCATAAATCTACCACAAAGTCCCTCATCCAAATGTGAATGATGACAACGACGGCCACAGGATGAGTTTTGTTCAAATGCCTATTTTTAATAAATATTTTGATTAATAGGAGAAGAATTTAATTAATCAAAGTTTGGCTAACTTTTTAGAAATCAAAAGAATTTTATTAAATAATTATAAAATAAAAAAGTAGGAAAGTAGGAAAGAAAGGAAATAAATGTAGAAGGTTATAAAGGAAATGAAAAAAAATTAAAAAAGAAAGAAAAGAATTTAAAAAAATAATTTTTAATTAAATTACAAAAATGTATGTAAATAATTAAAGGAAAAAGAATAATTAATAATATTTTTTAAATTTTATTTTTCTCACCGCTACAATTCGAAGAAAGAAACTGGAATCAAGTAAGCGAGAATGTGACTTTGACCTGCAGAATTCTGATTTTTTAAAAATAATTCTGATTATATTTTACTAAAAATTCTGATTAAAATCTGAAAGTTTTTAAGCAATTTTTGTGTTCAGAATTCTGATTTTTTATTATAATTCAATCTCATTTATTTTCCTTCTCTCTCTATCTCTATCTCTAACCTTCTCCTAGCAGAAAGAAATTTTGCTACAGAAGGGAGTCTTCCTCTAGCTCCAACACCAGGCGACCCATGCCCACAAATATTATTATTATTATTACAACTCTTATTTTTTGAAGATGTGCTAGCCCCATTTTGTTGTTGTTCCAAATCCCTTTTTCTTTCATCTTCTAATGCAGCAGCAACTCTTAAACGAGCCATTGACGAAATTCTGGACATTCTTTTTTTGTACAAAAATGGGAAGAATAGGGGACACTTTGTTAATTTAATAAATGTAGTTTTTGAAGATTCTTGGCATTTTGTTTATTTTTTAAATTAATTTTTAAATAATATTTGTTGTATTTTGTTGTTGTTTTAACTATTTTTTACTTCAATTATTTCCTAATGGAATTTCTATTTAAATAAATATTTGTTTGTTCGTAGATGAGTATATAAAAAAATAAAAAGCATCTCGCCTTTAAAATTTTTTCAAACTTTTTTTTTTTTCTACTTCCTCTGTACGCCTCACTGAGTTTTTTTTAACTCTAACATTGGGTAATGAAAAAGGGTAAAAACTTGAATGAAAAAACTCTTTTTAAAACTTATTTCAATTAAAATCAAAGAATATTTATAAAGGGTTTCAATTTTGTTACCCATACATTCCCCAATTTTTACCCTTAGAGAAAAATAAATAAACAGAAACTTTTGTGAAATAAAAAAAAACAGAAAAATAGCAAAACATAAGGCTTTTGGCATTATGTCTTTTTTTTGTATCTTCTCAGGTTTCAAAATTTAACCTGTTCTAATTCTTATAAGATTAAACTAAGTTAGGTCAAAAATGGGGAACACAACCAAAAATAATAATTAAATAAAAAAGGAGATAATTTAGGAGGAGAATTTTTAGTTTATTTGACCATTTAAATGAACAAACATTTTTAACTATTTCCATTAAAAAAAAACACTCTTTTCAATATGTATAGAGAGGTAATTTCAACACAATTATCTATCCTTCCCTTTTTTGTCTCATCCATTTTTTCTTTTATTTATTTAAAGTATTAAAGCCAATTCCCAAAGTCCAAATATTTTTTTCCTTTTAAATTCACAGCATTTTTTCCTTCTTCTTTTTCTCTTTTTTAAACTTTAGGAAAGAGAGGCCACTTTTACTAATTTACTCAAAAACCCCCCATTTTTACCTCATGTGTTGTGACTTGCGCCGAATTGTTGGAGGAAATTGGCAGTTGTGATGTAAAAAAAAAAAGAGAAGGAAAATTTGATGACTAGAAGAATTTTAAAAAAATAAAATAAATAAAAATAATTATTTCTTATTTAATAATACTCAAAGTTTAGAAGTTTTAACAAAATTTAAATATTTTATTCTTAAACTTATAAATACAATTTAAATAGCTATAATAATTAAAATAATTTATTTAAATTGTGCCTTATAATTGTATTCATTTTAATGTGTCTAATCTAATGGTTGAATTAATTAATTTAAATAGAAAATATTAATATTAGAAAAACAATTGCTTATACTTTTTAAATATTTAAAAAAGAATTACAATGATGAGAGAATTAATTTTATTAAATTTAAAAAAAGAAAGAAGTTTTTTTAAACATAAAAGATTTAGAAAAGTTTCAGAATTTAATGTCAAAATATTTTTTTTTAATTCAATTAAAAGACCTACTTTGAAGTAAATTAATTATTTAATTTTTTAAATGTTGTTTAAAAAAGCTTCTATTTCTTAAATATTTTAATAAAATCTCGGGTAAAAAAAAGAATTTTTTAAAATAAAAAAGACTATAAAATTATTTTTTCTTTTATATAAATAAAAATAAAAGTTAAAATACCAATTTATTTTCCTTTTAAAAAAGCAATCTTTTCTTATACAAAATTTAAAAAAAAGAATAAAAAATATTTGCTTTAAAATAAAAGAATAAAAAAAACTAATCCAAGTGGGAATAAATTAAAAAAAAAAAGAAAAGATTTTTAAAAGCCTCTCATTAGCTATTCTTTTAATTTTAAATACAAAATTAATTAATTAACTTAAATAAAATGCCCAGAAAATTTATTTAAAATAGAATTAAAATTAATTATAAAAAATAGAATTAAAAAATAATTTTTTGGCAAAATAAAATTTAATTTAGTTTTTTTATATTAAAAAAAAAACTCTGAAAAAAGAAGATATTTTGTTCCACAAAGGGGAGATCAAAATTTACAAACGAAAATTAAACACAAAAAGGTCAAAATTTACAATCTCTAAGCCTATAAATATTTAATTAAAAATAAACCTTTCAACCTTCTTCACAATCGGCGCTCATCAACAAATCTTTTCTGCGCTCCGCCAACTGATCGGCTTTTTGTTTAAACTAAAAATAATAAAATTAATATAAACAAATTATTTAAATTATTAATTTAAAATTTAAAATAAAGGATAAAAAAAAACCTCTTTAATTTTAATTTCTTCAGCAGACAAAGCACATTGGTAAGCATCAATTTTCTTCCTAATAATTTCAATCTTTTTGGTCCCATTAATAATAGAAGATTGGACAGTCAGTTCTTCTTGACAGAGAGACCAAAGTAAAGCTTGCTATAAACAAAAAGAATTGAAGGAGAAGAATATTTAAACGTTTAAAATCTAAGGATAAAGACCTTTAATGGTCATTAATTTAATTAACCTTCTTTTTATTCTTCTCATCCTCAGTAAACTCAGTAACAGATTTAGATAATCCACGTACACCGTTTACAATTTCTTGAGGATTTTGAAAGGAAGGGATATCATCCTAAAAAAAAAGAATTTATTAAATTAATTAATTAAAGACCTCATTGCTTGTCACAATCTCTTCTTCAACCTCTTTTTTGACTTCCTTATTCAAACAATTCTCATTGCTTGTATTTTGTTTTTTATTTGGTACAGAAGTATTTGGTGTTGAGGATTTTGATGTTGACTCAACTTTGTCGTTATTTGAATGGAAATTATTTGGAGATGAATTCATTGAACGAAGTTGAGGATAAATAGGCGGTGGAATGTGTGGATTGAATGAGGGGATCCTTCCAAAACTAAAAATGAAAAAATAAAAAATAAGGAAGACCGTAAAATGTGAGTAGAGCATAAAAATTATTATTAAATTTAAAACCTTTCAGGAAGATAATTTGGAGAAGCCGGAAACAAAAATGAGGGAGTTGTTGAAGAAACCGGTTGTCGATTCACCTAAAAAATATTTTTTAATTAAGAGACAATATTTAAAAATAAAAATACAAATTTAGTAGCAATTCCTTGATTTCCACTACCATCTTCTAAAAATTCAACAGGAACAGAGCAATAAGAATGTCCATTATATGAGTCAATGAAATTGTTGCTTCAAATAACAATTTCACAAAAATGAATATCTTTGGATTAAATAAGAACCCAGGGATTTTTAAAAGCAAGATTAAAGAAGGCATTTAAAAAACAAAAAATTTTGTTTAGCAAGCAAATGCAATATCAAACAAATGCTCTCAAAAATTAAGAAAAAAAGAGCGTAATCCAAACACATGAGAAAAAACCTTTTCGATCCATTATAAGTCGAACCTTCAACCACAAATTTTTTGTTTCGTTCTTTGAACATTTCTTGTGCTTTAGAATGTTTATAATTTGACATTTGCTTAGCAGCTATAGAATCAAAATTTGTAGGAATTTTTAGAGCTTTTCTGACAATGTTAACACTTGATGAAGTTGAAATTGATGTATTAGTCATTGAACTAAGTTTATGTTTTTTCTTGAAAATATTTTTTTCGAAAGTTACGTCGTTAACCATTAACAACCCTTTGTAAAAAATTATTTATTTAAAATCGAACATTTTTTATTATTACTTGATTTATGTGTTCCGAATCGAAAAAATAGAGAGCCAAACAGTTTTGTTAAATTAGAGAAAAAGGAAAAATTAAATAGACATAATGCCAAGAATAATTTATTTATGTAAATAAATTTTTACTTAAAAAACCTTCTTCCTATTAATTTCTTTGAATAATTATAACTCCATAATACATGGATACCCTTTAATGTTCTTGGTATCATTTAGAAGGTAATTTTATTTAAATAATCTATCAAAAAATTTAGAATTTTTATTAATACGTTAAAAATGTTATCGTCAAAAAACCATTTTTTACGCTTTCGTTATTTTTTTATTCCAATAAACTATAAAATTAAAAAAAAATGTTACCAAAAATGTTCAGAGAATTTTATTCATTTTCTGCACACAAAAATATATTTTTTACAAAATTTATTTTTTAGATAATATACCTTGATTTTTAGTTTAAACTGTTATTCAGTAAATTTCGTTATCGGAAGTTAAAATTTAAAAGTTTAAAATTTAATTGACAGAGCGAAACACAAAAAGTTTTTTCTTTAGTTTATTTCTAATTTTGCATACATTCTAGTTTGATTTTTTGATTTCTAAAAACACACGCGTAAAGGTCAATTAGGCGAATTTGGCAAATATAACAACACAAATTAATTAAAAAATTCTCTTTTTTGATCAAATAAATTATAAAATGTTCTGCTCTTTTTTGTTAATTTTCTAGATCGTTTATAAAAATAAAAGTAAATTAACTAATTAATTTTATTTATAGTTTGTATTTAATGCAAAAAAGTTGCATATAAAACGATGAATTAAATAAGCATTTTCACTAGTCAATAAAAATAAACTTTTTTCCCTTAAATTTAATTTTCTTAAAATAAATAAATAAACTTTATTTTAGAAAGTTTTGAACAAGTTTGTTTAATTATGAATTCCTACAACTTTGTAATTCTTACAATTTTCCTTCTGTTCGTTTCTGTAGCATTTTCTGATTTAACTGTTGATAATGAAGGATTAATGAAACAAATGGAAAGAAGGTTGTTGTATTTAATAGTTTTTTAACTCTAATTTTTAAGTGTTCGCTCAAAACGTTATGGTTATTATTTTGATTGTTGTTGTTGTTATGGTGGTGGATATGGTTGGGGAGGATATGGAGGATATTGGGGTTGAATTGTTGTAATGGAACTTACTTTTAAAAAATTAAAAATTTTTTATTTTTTGAGTAAATTTAGCTGGAATGTTAATAAATTTTTTATCAAAAAAGTTTAGGACTAACAAATTTTAAAGAAGTTAATTTTAGTTATGTTACTTTGAGTAGAGCATCTGGCTTATTTCACTTTAAAGTAGAGTTGGAAAAGACGAGACCGATACCGAGAATCTCGGCTTTTTTCTAATATCGGTGCAACTGACAAAAGTTAGCAAATAAATATTTTGAGACATTTTATCTCATTAAAATTTTAATTAAATTAAGGTTTTTAGTTAAGTAAAATTATTCAATTTCATGGCTTTAAAATGTTATCAGTCAAAGAAATGATTCAAACTTAAACTACAAGCTAAGGAAAATTACTCGGCTTCAGAAGGTATCGAACCTCCAATGGCCTCAACATGAAGTCAAAAATACTAACCACCCAACTAACAATGTTAACATAAATAGATTTTATTTATTTAATTTATGTACCTTTTCCTTGTTGAGGCCCATATTCTGAAGTAAGAAGTAGTTGTGTTTTTTGTTTTTAAATTAAGTCAATCCCCAGCCCGTTTCTACCGTCAACTACCTTTTCGTGTGTACTACTTTTATTTTCTTTTTTCTATAAAAAAATATCCTTGTCACATTGCCAGTTGGTTGCCTTCACTTGTTATCTCTGTTTCCTTTCCTCAAGCCAAGCCATGTGACTACCACTTTGAAAAAACGATATTTTGTATACCATACATACTTTTTTTTCCGCATTGTTGTAAAATCCTTTATTATTATTTATTTGGGATACTTTATGATTTCTTATTAAAAATATGTGTTTCTTTTCGTTTTTACATTTAATTTATCGATTTTAGTGTAATATATTACTTTAATACTTTAGGTTAAAAAAATGTCAACGGTTACGCATACTTCTCCAGCGTCTGCTGCTAAGAAAATTGTTTCTTCAAGAAAAATTCCAAAAACTAAAGTTCCAAAGGTAGTTGTGAAATCGAAGTCAAAAAGCGATCATCCACCCTATAAATCCGTGAAATCTTTATATTAATATATTTGATAATATTCTTTAGATGGTCAAGAAAGCTCTTAATGAATTGAAAGAGAAAAAAGGTGCAAGTCGACTCGCCATTTTAAAATTTATTACGTCGCATTTTCATCTTGGTGAGAATCCCGTGAAGGTGGTTTAATTTATTCATTTTTAAGGAATTCTTTGAATTTATTCTTCATTAGAACATTACGATTAACCGGTCCCTAGTTCATTTTTTAGATTAATGGCCGACTGAAGATGGCTCTAAAAAAAGGTGTCGAGAGTGGTTCTCTCAAACAGACAAAAGGTATTGGAGCTTCTGGATCTTTTATACTTAGAGAAGGCAAGGAAAGTAAAACAACTGGATTTACTAAGAAACAGAAGAAGGTTGAGCCGAAGTCTAAAAAAAGTCAAGGTCCCTGTGAAAACTGCTGGGGTGAAGAAGCCCTCGGTAAGAAAAGGAACACCAAAGAAAAAAGCTTCTGACAAAAAAGTTGCAACGGTAAATTCAGTTTCTGCTGTTCCCATAGAACCTACAGTTAAATCAGCAGTTATACAGCCGAAGGTGATAAAGACAAAAGTAGAGAAAAAGGGCAAGTCACCTAATAAATTGGGCATGAATAAGAAGTCTCCAACAAAGGTTTTTTAAATTATCCATTAACTTCAAGAATCTAACTCTTAAGGCACCAGCAAAAAAGCCCAAAACTGCGAGAAAACCGAAGGCATCCGTAGAGAAAAAAAAAGTAAAAAAAGCAAATGCTGGGGCTCCAGCATCGAACTGAATAAAACATGAAAAGGAAAACAAAGATGTACATAATGTCAATTTCCTTTGGCCTTCTCCTTTATTTTAAACCTCCCACGGATCTCTCCCTTTTATCAATTAATCAAGATTATTATCTTCCAATTTAATCCATTTTAGTGCATCATTAATTATTTTTATTTTCCAATCATTCACAAACCTCTTATTAGATTCACTTAAATGAGTGGAATTTTAGCTTATTTTTGACAAAAATCACTGAATTCTTTGGTTAGAAAACCTATAAAGCGGTCATTTTCTTTTAAATTTTACCTTTTATTCTAATAAGAGTAATAATAAAAACTCTAGAACACTTAATGATCGCCTAAAGGCTTAAAAATCCATTATTTTGATAGAACAATTTAATTTTATAATTTTGATTAAAACATACAGATAAAGTAAACATCTTATATACTATTTTTCTTGTTTTTTTGCAGAATCTAAACCTTTTCTATGTTCTTCGCCAATTGATGTTGCATCGTCATTTTCTTCTGAAATTTCTTTCATTTTAGGTAAATAATTAAAATGATCAAGATTCCCTAGAAATAAATACGCAGCTTGTTCATCTGCAATTTCACATCCAACAGTTGAAATTAAAAGAAACTCTTTCGGCCTGTAAACATGGATTTTAAAATTTGAATTTTAGTGCAGTGACCAAAACCCAATTAAATTAACCTTCCCAATTTGCCTTCTAATTATAAATATATAATAATGTAGTTCCCATAATAATAAAATACCTTAAAGTCCAGCTCAGCTTAGAATATTGTCCAATTCCAGTAGAATTACTGTCCGTCAGATCTTTGAGATCACCCAAACGTGCAAATTTATTTTGGCGATTGCCGAACTTTGAAAAATGACCCATCCTGTATATTGTTTTTGATTCTTTATCGACTGAGATTACACCAACAATACGAGTTAATTCCCTAAAGACAAATATTTACGTAAACAACTTAACAACCTTTTAACCAAAAAATTCACAATAGTTGCTAGTAATGCTAATCTTAATTGTGGGGCAATTAGAAGTAAGTCAACAAATCCAGTAGCTGATAATTGTTGAAAAATAGAATAAAATAAGAAAATATACGAGCCAAAGAACATAAAAGAATTCAAACGAAGAATCATAAAAATTCTAAAATTGGATTTGTAAAGTTAAAAGTCAACATTGCAACAAGATACCTAAAAAGGCTTTTATGCCTATAGACAGGAACCCTGAACAATTGGTTAAATCAAAACTTATACAATTAACAACCAGGAATTTTCTCGTTCAGCCTTCTCCTTCAATCTCAATTCCTCTTCAGACCATTCTTCTTTTAGATTAGAAGCATTTAAAATTAAATTTTTAGCCATAGGTCGTGTTGAAGCATCTGTAGTATTCGGTTCAGATGAAGTGTGTGACCGACCACCCAAATGGGAGCTTGTTCTGACGAAAAAAAATTTTTTGGCATGAAGAAACGACCAGCAAAACAAACGTTGAGAACTAAAACAAAAAAATATTTATTTGTAAAATTGACAAAAACCGTGTTAAAATGAAACGCTCAAATCTAGACATTCTAAAGAAAAGGATTATAAGTGCAATAAATTCTTTACAAAAAATATATAGACAAATATAACAAATATTCCAAAAATTACAAACATAACATATTCAAATTTTTTAAATAGGTTAATATCACAAAAGATGAGAATAATTGACACTAATTTTGTAAGTGAATGAGACTAAAAAATTTCAATATATCAATGTGAAAGGAGATTCAAATATTTGAAGACCGCCTAGAAATTCTGGTTAAATACCCCCAACAACTGATCAAATAATGTGTATCCAGTCGAGCATATTCGAGCATACTCATACTCAAGGGACTGGAAAATTAAAAAAATAATTAGTTTGAGTGTTAGGAAATATAAAATATTATTTTTATTTAAAACTATTTCTAGTTAACTAAAAATGAGGATAATCTAAAATATACCGTCTCATCCAGTCAGCTGTTTGATAAACTTTTTCAAGTTTAATTCCACAGGCTACGTAAACTAATTGCTGCAGACTATATCCTGTTGAGCTTGTATCAAAGCTGTTTTTAATAGAAATTCCAAATACTGTTCTCAACCATTTAGCATCGTCATGGCCATGAACAATCTAGAAAAGTTGCAATGAATTGAGTTTAGAATTTTTAAAAATCGGAACAGGGAAACGGGTCCCGACCGATTCCTAGCTCTAACTGATAGTTATGTAACACTAGAGTAGGACAAGACGGTTAACCATTTACGGCTACGTTGCCGTGTTTTTTGAAAGCCGCTAACCGGAGAAAATAATTACCCGTGAAAAAAATGTTTTTACAAACTTTAATAATTTGCGTATCTTCAAAAGCTTCCTTAAGGTAATTTGTGACTGCATTCTTCATTCCATATGCTAATGTGTCAATTACAAAGTCTTCGTTTTGGGTTGAAATCTGTAATAGACACACTTTGCTTGTTCGACCATGATGGAAAGGTACAGTCCTCTCCAAATCAAAGGCAAATACTCCAACAGACTTTAATACCCTTCCTAAATCAACAACAGCTGATGGTAATTCAATAAAATAGAATTTGGTCCTGTTCAAGGAGATTTCAACTGGAAGAGGGTCCTAAAAAAGTGGATAATTTAACAAAGAACAACCCACCGGCACTTGAGTATGCAGTGAATTCAGTAAAAATAACTTTTGTTTTTTCGATTTTCGTTTGTGTTGACAACTTAGTTCATGTTCAATAATTCTCTGCTCTTCCTCTACGGCTTTGTTGAATTCGATATCAATCTGACTATATAAATTATCCTACAATTTAAATATTCTACATTACTAAATCAAACCGGATAACTCACAATTTTTCCAATCAGTAGACCGCAAATCAATTGGAACTGCCCTCCACTCACTGCCCCGTTCTTAACACAAAACGAAAACTTACTGAACCTGAAAAAGGGAATTAAAAAAATTCCTTACAATTAGCTTACACTTGCAATAATTTGTTTAACCTTTCTCTTCCAATGTATTCTGGTGGGACTTTCCTAAGTTTCTGCAGTAGATTCTCTGACGATGCTAATAAACTATCCATTAATTAAACAACTTTCTAAGAATGTAAATACGTTAATGTATGGAATAAAAAAGTATAGAAATAATCTATCGAATTAAAAAAGTTAAAATAACAAAAATAATCTTATCAGTCAAATAGTTTGAAATTTTATTTCATGCATTCATCAGAAAATCTAAATATCGTCGACATTTGCAAGTTTCACTTTTCCTCCTTCATTAAATGGAGGAGTCCCTAAATATGGG
The DNA here is from genome assembly GCA_018905775.1 of Meloidogyne exigua. Lineage (NCBI taxonomy): Eukaryota > Metazoa > Nematoda > Chromadorea > Rhabditida > Meloidogynidae > Meloidogyne > Meloidogyne exigua. Next base: position 767,334 of record JAGUQR010000013.1, read on the forward strand.
CAAGTAGAACACCTAAATGCATCGCCCAGATAACACTAAATTTATTTAAAATAGTAATAAACTTATTTAAAAGTATACGTTTCCACAAGAAGATTTAAGAGGAGTTAGTTCAACCTTTTCATCTTCAGTATCTTCAAGTTCAGCCAACCCACAAGTACAATTCTTACATGCACGCTTTTTCTTGTTCTCACCCCCATCTACAATGGGCTCACAAACTTGAAAGTTATATCCAATCAAAGACATAAAATGAATAAACCTTTTTGCTCTGGTCGTTCCAGGTCTTTAGGTTCCAACAAAGCATCCTCATCAATTAGGTCCTCATCGCCAGTAGAAATCTTCTCCATAATTCTTTTTGTAGTAGAATCCTGAGTAGGAGTTTCGGCCATTTTTCTATTATAATCTTTAATTCAATAAGGAAAAAAGAAATGAATAACAAAAATTAAAATGTTAAAAAATTTTAAAGCTCAGAGTCAGACTCTACACTTTCTGGGTGAGATAGTTAACATTAAGAGGAGACCTCAGAACGCTGCAGTCCTCTTTAACTTTAATATTTCTTAAATATTGATATTGTTTTAAAATTTTAATTAAATATATTAGCTTTTCATTTTCAGCTAATTTCAGATGTCGAGACCACCTCATCCGACTGATATTATTCTCCCTGAACCTATTCGTATTTCACCGTTAATTCGATTAGCTCGATGGACAGCTCTTGGCGTGGGAATCATGTAACCTAAAATTTTTATGATGATTGAGGTTACATAAATAACTTTTTAGATTAGGCTACATCTTTTTAAATTATTGATTTTTTAAGTTTTAGAATTTAAATCAGTGAAACAAAAAATTTTTTTTTATACAGATATACTTAACATTTTTTATATTTAAAATAATAGTTATGGTTATGTTCGCTTCCATCAAATTGCACGAAAACATGCACAGATTCGTGAATGGGAAGCGCAGAAATTCATTCATAAGGTGGAGGAGGAACATGAACGTGCTAAATTGAGCGCAAGAAAGGAATCAGAGTTTATCATGCAGGTAAAATTATTATTTTAAAAGGGGCTTAAAATTCACCCACATACATATTAACTAGTAATCCAAAAATTTATTTAACAGCTCACTGGTTCCAACATTGAAGAAGGAAAGGCTGGTATGGATATCGAACATCTTTACCCGTATTTTGGTTAAGGATATGTTGATTTCAATTATAGACAATAGAAATAAGAATTTGTTGTTTTCTGCTTTAGAATTTGTTTAAAAATATTTTGTATTATGTAAAATTATTTTTTAATCTTAATATGTAGAGTTACCTTTACAAAAGTTAATTTTTCCTCAGATAAGTGAGTGTTATACATACATATATGTATGAGCAATTATTTCCCAACTTAAACTTTCTTTTGTGTTCAACCAAAAATAAAGCCGATCTCCTTCCACGTTTACCTCCTAATTACTCTCCAAACATCAAAATATTTCCTCATTCTTTTTTACCCTTTCCGCTTGCTTACTATTTACATCCTGCGTATTTAATTAGTTTTAATTGTCTTCATACAAGTTCAAACAATGTGAATTCTCACAATGTTATTTTAGATCCCTTTCTAGGTAGGTAAAAAGGGGACAAAAGAAAGTTTTTCTTTATTTTTTCAATGAAAACACCTTTTGACCGTTCGTGAAAGTTCCGGTGTTAGCGACTACTTTTTAATAAATATACTTTCACTTTATTCTAATACATCGAGGATGTCTTTGTCAACTATCTGTATGATATTTCTTATGTTTCTGTGTGGGGTATTTAATCAGTTGCAAAATTCTTTGATGGGTAAATTTATATTCTAATTGTAAGAAGCGATAAACTTTTTTATTTAGAGCAACCTAGGATCATTTGTGAAGAGTCCCGTATCAAAATGTTTATTCACACGTGGCTCCCATTCAGCGGAAGTGTCTATGCAAAAGGATTTTTTCATAAAGACATTTGTAGAGTTCAGGGAAACGGAATTGGCCATACTGCAAATATAACAATCCCTGTCAGTGCTGATTGTGGAATGCGTAGAAGAAGAAATGTTTGTTTTAAATTTTTTTAATTTTATTTCTTTTAAAGGTAAGTCCTCATGGATTAAGTTTGGAAATGGATGTAATTATTATGTTTCATCGGAGATTTTTAACTAAAAATGACAGGGCAAGCATTTTGTGGGGTATCTCTTTCCTTCAATAAATACTAATTTTTTATAGGCGTTTCATCTTGAGTGTCAGTATTTAGAACAGCAGGTACAACGACTTGGAAATAAACTAGAAATTAGGTAAATTTCGATAATGTTTAATATCCTTTGTTTTTTTTTAATTTGCAGTGCTCTTCCGTCCACTGAAATTGGTCAAACGTTGAAACAGGTTATTTTATATTTGTTGGCCTTCTAAAATGAGAGAGTTTAAATTATTATTTAAGTCTCAAACTATACCAAAATGTCGCTATCAAGTTCTTAGTTCTGAGAAAGGAGAACAGATTTCATTTGCAGCGATAGGTCAACCTATAACTCATAAATGGACATGTAACGATGGAGGGAATGCAGATGAGGGAATTTACTGCCTTACTGTTCATAGTTTAATTATTTTTAAAATTCAACTTTTTTTTTTTTGTTTAAAGGCTGTCAAGTAGATGATGGACAAGGAAATACGCAACAATTATTGGATGAAAATGGGTAAAATTTAAATATAAGTTTATGGTCTGAACTTTTTAGTTGTTCATTGGATGATGCTCTTTTTGGGGCGGTTGAATACAAAACTGATTTAGAAGCAATTCAGAGAGGAAATGCTTTTAAATTTGCTGATAGAATTACAATTTATTTCAAGTATTTGTTTTTTTTTATTGTTTTCTTTTCTATTTATATTATAATTGGATATTAGAATTACATTTTTAGAATTTATTTTATTTATTTTTTTAAAGTTGTCAACTTCGTTTGGAACTAAAAAATGGTTGGAAGGAGTGTCAGGTTTGTTTTGTTTAATTTTTTTATTTTTTATTTAAAGAGAAGTGAGTGTGCTGCATCAACACCAAATTTAGAAAAAGTGACGCCTCAAGTTGATAATCAAGTTTTTGAAGAAAATGAATTTATGGAGGGTCATTCTTCAATAACCACAACTACTATCGTTAGTTTTTTAACTATTATTTTTAGAACTATTTTAAGTCATTTCTTAATAACGCTACAAAAAATAAAATATTTCCTCAACATGAATTTTCCTCTATGGAAGAAATTGAACACAAAGAAGATAAAATAAAAAATTCTGAAAAAGAAAATATAATTAAAACAAAAATATTTAAAAATCGGAATGAAATAGAAGAACAAAAAAGAAAAAAACAAGAAAATAATGTTGAAGAAGAATGTCAACAACTACCAATGCAATTTGGATTAAATGTTGATTGCATTGAAGATAACATTGAAACTATATCTTCCTCTTTAAAACAACAAAGATCGCTTCGTTCATCAGAAAGTCTTTTAAAAAGTAAAAGAAAACAACGAATATTTCGGAGTAATCCAAATGAAATGGATATTGAAGTAAATAAAGCAATTGATGTTTTTGATTTGTTAACTGGAAAAGAAGGAAGCGATTCTTTTGAAAAGGTTAATTTTTAAATTCAATAATAATCTTCCTATTGTGCCAGATTTGTCGTCAGCATCGCTCAAATTATAAAATACAGACCGACTCTATTGATATACTTCAACAGGTTTAAATTATTTAAAAATATACAAACTTTTCTTAATTTTTTCATGTTTGTATATCAAGGAAAGTTCTCTCCTCAGCAATATTTTTTGCAATATTATGCATTTTATCTATTCTAACATTTTTTGTTTGCTGCCTCATTTCCCTCTATCATCGGTTAAAACATACCCAAAAATGTGATAAAAGAATACAATCTTTGAGTGAAATTTAAATTTACTTTTTTTATGTATAAAATTTACTTATTTTCTTCATTACAATAATGCTTTGATATTTTAATGTCAATTTTATTAACTTTTTCATTATTTGCTCTTAATTCATCTTTTATTTTATAATCAGTTACGATATCCACCAGTGCTTGGTTTGCTATACCCACCGCCGCTAGCACCACCCCCACCTGAATAAGAAGCAGAACTTTCTGCTGGCTTATGTTTAGAAACTGCCGCTGATTTGCTTCCATCTCGATTTGGGCAAGGACTTTAAAAGATTAGATATTTTTAATTTTACAAGTAAGCTCTACCAGTATGCGGCATCTTCTCCTTGTTTTCCTCCTGGGCCTTGACCTCCCTCGTCTCCGTCTGATCCAGGTGGGCCCTGGAATCCGTGAGGGCCAGGAACTCCTTGTGGTCCAGATTTGCCAACTGGTCCTTCATCTCCTTTTCCTCCTTTAGGTCCTTCTGGTCCAGGCTCTCCTGGAGGTCCACGCGGACCACGACGGCCAATTTGCTTTTCTTCGTCTTTTCCGTGCTCTCCGCTCTTCCCAACAGCGCCATCCTCTCCGGGTGATCCTTCTTGTCCTACCCGAATGGTTAAATTGAGGAATTCTTTAGTATATTTACCTTGAATTCCAGGTAACCCAGGAACACCATCACGCCCTGGCATACCAGGATTTCCTTTTGGTCCACGCATTCCTCTAACTCCAGGTCGACCAGCTTCTCCGGGTGACCCTTGTGGACCATGGGGACAATTCTGTAAGTTTTTCAACAATTGTCAAGAAAATTAAGACTCACGATGCAACCCTTGAAAGGAGCATTCTGCCAATCTGGAGCATCTTCACCAGGAATTCCAGGTTTGCCTTAAAAATTTGAAAAAAGAGTTTTTTTGCTTCTTTTATTGATAGTTGTTTAATCGTTATTATATATAATATACCTTCTTGCCCGGGCACTCCAGCTTCCCCTAAAATAAAAAATTTTATTTTTTGATTTCACTTTAGATTATTTTTAATTTTAATTAAATAATATGTTAGAATGTTACCTATCGATCCTGAAGGTCCTGGAGGTCCAGCTGGGCAATTATTAGCTGCTTCACATTCTTAAAGTATAATCTTCTTAATAACATTTTAGTAAAAATGACTGACTGCAGACAACAGGTTGTGCAGCAGCATAGCCATAATTAGAGTTGACATGTGGACTAGAGCGAGAATCTCGAGGAGGTTCTATGGCTTGACGCCGTTCTCTATTGGAAGGAGTACCTGCACCAAGTTGCAACATGTCTAGATTGGGACAGAAAATCAACAAAAATTTTAATTAAAAACCTGTCCAAATACCATTTGATTCAGCCTGAAAATATATTTATAAAAGGCCTAACTTTTGAAAAAAAATCCTACACGGAATGTATCCATTTGCTGATCTAATTCCATCCATAAATTTTGCATATCATTCCAAACTGCGAATAACCCTCCTAAGCAAAGAACTAATGTTGCACCGCTAAAAGCAATAGCCCCAACGGTAGCAATATGAGTAGTTGAAGACATTTGCTTTTAGAAAAAGTACTTCCACAAAATTCGACTGATAAAGGATAAGCTTTTCTCTGGATGTTAAATAAAGACATTTCTCTGTAAAAAAGGATACTTAAACGAGAAAATAAAAACTGGTTTATTTCTAATGATATTAACTGTAAAAAGTTAATAAAAGGATAAAACACACACAGGAAATTACTTTTTCCGCCAAAATATATTTGTTAATATATCAACATTTTGGTTTGTAAAGAGTATATTTTTTAAAGTTGAAAAAAAAACAGGATATAAAATAATGATTTTAATGTTTTATATAGAAAGCTTTATCCTAATTAAATGTAGACCGGAAAGCTTATTCTTAAAATTATTAAATTAAAAACAAAAATTTCATATAAATTTAACTTCCTTTTTGATCATGAAAATTTTACACAAAAGTATCTTAAAGTTGTTTAAACAGTTTGCCCAATTACATACATATATAATTAATTGGAAGAAATAAATGAACGTTTTAAAAATTATCAAGGTAAGTTAAATTAATTTTACTCTAGAACGTATAAATTGAAAAGATAAACAACTTTCGATGATCAACGCATTTCAATCGAGAAAACCTTGAAAAATAAACTTCGACAACCAAATAATTTCCCATTCCTTTCAAAATGCTTAATTTCTATATCTTACTCTTCAATCTTTTTTTATTAAATATAAAATTGGCAAATTGCATTCAAATCAACATTGATGTAAATCCTAATAAATTTGAAAGAATTTTCCCCATAGAAAAAGAACAAAATAATAAAAATGAGAAGGTTAATAAAAATTTTTTCTTTAATAATTTTTACCTTTGTCAGGAAGGTTACAAATGTATGACATTATTACAAGAAATAAAGTTGAAAAAGGTGATAAACATTCTAAAATTATTTTTTCTTCTTTTAGGAAATGCGCGACTTTTTGGAGGCAAAAATGCTTCAAATATATCCTGAAAACTTCAATATTCGAGTAGATAACAAACTCGTCGAAATTTATTCAACAAGGGCGAAGCATTTCATCCAACCGCATTTTACATTTTGGGTTAATTTAAAGTTTATTTCTCTCAAATTTTAATTTCTAGCCGTTATGTTCACCAAACATTTTAAATTTCCCTATTAATTCACTATTCGGAGGTGCCCTAACTATTAAAGCAAACTACCTTTTAATAAATAGTACAGGAGATTTACGAGCCCAAATTGGTGCACTAGACACCGTATATGAAGTTAAAGGCAAAGAAGTTGTTGGATGCAGCTCCAAAGTTGGCCTTGTAGATGTCCGTTTCGATCCTGACTTAGGCAATGAAATAAACAACGCTTTTGCTGAGCATATACGCGATAAAATTAAGGAAATATTTTGCAGTCATCTTCCAACATTCTACAAAATGAAACACCAAAAAACTGAGTAATTATTTAAAACACCTTTAAGTAAAAATAGACATTAAATAGAACTTTAATTTTATTTTGTGATAAATATTATTTAGATTCTAAACTTATTTTAAAAACAAAATTAAATCCCTTGTTGCTTCCTAAACCTTTTTGCTTCCTCAAATGCCATTTGTTCCTTCAAAAAGTTTGCATGATCCTCACGGCGTTTATTCTCCCTCAGTTCATCATAAAAACGTTTGAATTTTTCATGAGTCCGTCTATTTTCTTCTGAATTAAAACCACATGTACTTTTAAAGAGAAGGGTGCCCTTCCTGTGGACTTTTTTTTGCAGACAAATATTATCTTATTAGTATATTATTTGATTCTTTCTTAAGGCAATATTAGGTGTATATGGACTAACTAGTATGTGTTAAAATGTTTCTGACCTATAATTCACATTTTTAAATCAATAATTCGCAATTCATAAGTGTGTAAATCATAATAAAGAGTTTGTGCATAAAAAGGTAAAGCCATCCACACCCAAAATATTGAATCACTTTGGCAGAAACCGAGACGACGACATAAAGCTGAATTTGGAACTACGGAAACAACACTTGAAAGCTACATTCATGAATTTGTTTGGAGACATTTTAGAAAGCCAGATTGTTTTTTCATTTAATTTCACAAATTGTCAATCATGATTCTTATTTATGTGCGTAAAGTCCATGTATACACCTAATATTGCCTTAAGAAAGAATCAAATAACATAATAATAAAATAATTTTGTCTGCAAAAAAAGTCCGCAGGAAGGACACCCTTCTCTTTAAAAGTACCAAACCACAGTTTTCTTCTCTCCATTTCTTCTGAAAATATAAAAATAAAAATAAGTTAAAAAAATAAACCGTCTTTTCCTCAACGAACGGACTATTAAAAATCCAAACAGCAGCCACAGGGAACGAAACATACAAAACAATCTTAAATACTTCCATTCTAAACTGATATCTTCTAAATGGTGTGTTAAACAACTTTCGATAATCTGCTCTTGTTTTTTTCATGTTTTCATCTATCTTGACTTCCCGTTCTTTTTTTTCTTCAGAAGTCAACATTTTTTTATAATAACCGAAAGTAAAAAATATATTTATATTAAAAGTTTACTTTTACATAGTAAATATGGAAGGTATTTAAAAATTGACGATGGGCGATTTAAAGGGTAGGACTTTGTTAAATGAGAAATCTAACTGCATGGAAAGTTATATTTTTTCTCTCTTTCTCAGGTCTCTTATTTATACACTCGCCATTCACAATTCTTTAAACGTCGAGATTTGAATTAATCGGGACACGTCCACCTCGTCGCAAGCAAACTCGTCGCGGCAACCTCGTCGCGGCAATCTCATCGCAGACCATCTCGTCGCAAGACCACCTCGTTACGATGTTAAAAATTACAAATTTTTATAAAAAATAAAACTTATTCTAAGTTTCAAACAAAATATTCAATAACCAGAGTCAGGTTTTTGAAATATTGCAGTTTTACCCAATTGGTAGTTGGTTAGCTAAATCTATAGCAGATTAAGTCCCTAAAAGATGCTGATTCATCAAATTTTAAAAATATTAATAAACACTTAGTGGTAGAATGAACAACGACTACAAAAAAATAAAAATTATTAAAATTTAAGCATAGAGACGATGAAGAATTTGTTTCTATATTAGAAGTTTTTGCGACGAGATGTTCTTGCAACGAGGTGTCTTGCGACGAGATAGGCTGTACTCGAATTAATCATTTTATTTAGTCGCAATTCAATCTTTAGATAATTTAGATTTCAAAGTCTGGGTTTTTTCAAAAATTCTTTTTCTTTATAATTAAATAATATATACATATTATCTTTTAGCAATTTTTGAAATAGTATTTTACTTTGATTCAATAAACTTTTAAATGTCAAATAAAAAGGTTTTTTCTTATTTTAATTTTCTTGTTGTAGACATTTTTTATTTATTCTAGTTATCTCCCAGTGAGGAACTTGAGAAGCAATATAATGACTACAAAGCGCAATTTGAAGATTGGAAGAAGAAAAATAGGTCTTATTATAAATATAAACCTATATCAAAGTTTATATTTCTAGAGATTCTGAGGGAACTGAGGCCTATATAAATTACGTCAAACAGTTTCAACAATGGGAAAAAGATGTAGAAAAAAGGCGAGCATCATTGCGCCAAAAGGCAGAAGCTGAAAAATTGGCAATAGAAAGGGAAGCTCAAAAGTCTAGAAGAGAAATAGAAGAAAGGCGGAATAAAGAAGGTTTTAGTTTAAAATATTATTTACAATTAGAGAGGCTCCTGGATAATTAACTCATTTAAATATAGAAGCTGAAGCACTCGCTTATGCAAAAGAGCAATCTCAATATATAGAAATGCATCAAAAAGCAATGCAAGAGGAACAACAAACACAGCAGGGAAGGCTTCAACAAAAAACAACTACACAACTAAAAAATTCATTTTCTAGTACACATTTGGATTTAATGGCTTCACCTATAACAGATCTTCAGTCATCACCAGTTCAACAACAACAAAAATCTTTAAGAGGAGAAAGTAATATTGGAGCACCTGATGAATACAATGCTTCAGGTTTGTTAACTTCTTACAATAATTCTTCAAATGAATTTCTAAAGATATGCTTTCTGCAATGCAACAAATGTTTAACATAGTAATGGGGGATACAGCAAAACTTGCAGCAAAAGAGAAAAACAATAATAGTAGCAACATTAGTCTAAAAACTTCTACTGCAGCTGTTCCCCCTCCATCTATTAGTGAACAACAAAAATCTGGAATTTCTTCAACCTTACAATTACAACCTCCTCAACTTTGGGGCAGTGAAGGGGCTTTGTTTTCTGCAACGGTTTTAAAATTTTAATTCTTTTTGGGAATAATGGGAATCCAATAGAGCTAAATTTTTTAGTTTTTATAGGATCCAATGTTTCGTCGGTGGAATGTTCGTGCCGCACCACCAAATTTTCGTGTTTCATATCAACCTCCACCACCAGGAACATTAGCCCAACCTGGTTGGCTTTTTTTGAGAAAAATGGAAGAAGCGAATTTAGCATTTGCACCTCCACCCGATCTTTCCATTGCCCCTCCAATTATTCAACAACAATTAGTAATACCTCATAGCAGTAATAATATGATGATCCCCACAATGATGGGACCACCAACAGCAACACATTTAAGCGTTCCACCGCCCGCGATCCTTGCACCCCAATCCCATCAACAACTGCAACATCCACAGCCTCAATATATTTATAATCATCCTTTAAATGTCCTACCCCAGCCGCTAATGAGTGGAAATATTTCTATTCCACCACCTCTGCAGCATAGCAATCCTCCTCTTCAAACAACCATTCAACCATCCCATTATTATAAATTGCATTAAGAATTTTTTCTTTATTTAACAAACATTTTTTATTGGCTATACATAAACGCATATGAATGAAAATCTTCTTTTCGCAATTTTTATTAATTTTGATTTTTTGTTTAGGGAATTTTTTACATTAATATACACTAGAGTTCGGCTTTTTTAATTTTTAAATGATTATTAGTATTTTAATTACTTAAATTGATTGATCTCTAGTTCGCGTGTTTCCACTGTTTATCTGTTTTCACTTTTCATAACATTTCTTTTCGAATTTTTAATTATTGCTTAAATGTTTTTATCTATAAAATTTACAGATCTGAGAAATTTAATTGATTGAATATTTGATAATATTTATGATAAATTTTTCACGTTTTATCTAGTCATGCTTCTATAACATACTTATGTTCTTTGCCGTCAAAGTCTACTCATCAACATCATTATCTTAGTGATTTTAATCAAGTTCCAAAAGGCTCACTGTTGGTGTTCTGGCTGCTACTATTTCATAATATGCGGTTTTACTAATGCACATGGTTAAACTAATTTTACAGGTTTTATAATGGCAAACGAATTGTATAGGGACAACGCTCAGAGAATTGCCGGAATTATTTGTTCTACGTGCACAAGGCATAAATTGTTTGATAAAATTTTTACCTTAGTTTTACAATTTAATTTTTTTGTTTAGGTATAAACATTATGATGATATTTTCTCGATTTTTAATTATTGTTAACAAAATTCTCATTTATGATTTAATCGGATTGTGGTTATCAGGTCTTATTTATTTTTATTTTCTTTAAAAATGTTTTCTTTGAGTCAAAAATCTAAAAAAAATACCAATTATTTCCATTTCTTTATGCCTGAACGATTATCGGCTGATTAGTAACACTTTTTTCTACAAAATTTCTTTCCTCTCCTTTTAATCAATTAAATTTTTGTTTAAAACGCCAAGTAATCAGTCAATCGTTTCCCTTAAGGCGATTTGCAGCAAAGAAAATTAAATTATAAACACACTTTTTGGCCAGACTATTTCTTAATTCACGCCACTTACCCCGCTTTTTAACTGATAACTGCTCCTTTTATGTTATATTTGTTTTTCAGCATAATTTTATTACATCTTTTTTGTCCTTTTTCAAAATTTTATTTCAGAGATTTCTCATTGTCAGTATTCTCAAAAAAAAAAAGAAATTTTATTTATTTAAATTTCTAGTCTTTTTTGTTCTTTTAATTTTATCTTTAATCATACATAACACAAAACTCTTAAATTTTCATGAATCACAAGTTCACAACGTTTCCACTTTCTTATATATTTGAACACGAGATAACTGAGAAAACGAGAATTTATGATAAGGAACAAATTAAGACAATAATCTGCAAAAGATAATGGATGATTTTACCCTTTTTCATAATTTTCATACTTTTATAAGTTAAAATTTAATTTATCTCAAACTTTTAAGCTAATTTATTGTTAAATTTCTTTTTTTTATTACGTATAATAACACATTTGAACTTTTTGATTCTATTTTCTCTTTAAATAAAAAAGCACGCGACTTGACTCTGCGTCATCACGCGACTTCTTGGATGTCCCCAAATTTCAGCAACTCCTGTCTGATTAGAGTAAAATGGTAAAAAAAGATCCAATAATATGTATTTATTATAAAACGATAAAAATTCTTTTATATAAAATTAAACTGATAAATATAAAATTATATAAGTATTTGTTGTTTTACTTATTCCCTTTTAATTGGGTTTTTAAATACTTGAACTTTGTTTTAATTTACAATTTTTTAACTTGCAAATCGAGACATCTTTCCCTCCCATTTTTAATCCTTTTTTCCCTTTTTCATTTGTATAGTATTTGTTAAAAGTTATCAGTTTAAAATTAACAGATATGTAAAAGAAACAATCGGAAATATAATAAAAAATGCATCCAATTCACAATCCAATTCTTGATGTGTCACAAATGCAGCTTTCTTTTGCTGGATGTGGATTTCTTTGTATTTATCATGCTGGAGTTTGTGCTGCCATAAAAGGTTATTTAACAACTTTATGGAAAAATTTTGACGTAATTTCAGAGTATGCACCTCAGTTAACGATGAATAGGATAAAAGGAGCATCAGCAGGTGCAATTGCTGCTGCTGGATTGGTATGCAATGTTTGTATGGTGAGGAATTTTATTTTATTTTATTGGTGGATAAGAGAGGTTGGGGATTCTTTAATACGTATGGAACTCCGGAGAATTTTAAGTTTTTCTCTATTTAAACTTTTTTCTTATTTCAATTTCTTTTTCTTATATCTAGAATTTAGAGTCAAGCAACCAGCACAATATTGCAAATTGTTACCGAGGTTTAAATCTCATTTTAAAATATTTAACTTTATTAATTAAAGGCCCGTGCCGGGAGTTTGCTTGCGCTTTCACCAAACTTTGATGTTCTTGCGCTTGTTCGCGAAGGCCTTGAGCAAGCTTTGCCAGAAGATGCTCGTAATCCTTTAACATTTTTTCTTTAATATTTTAAGATATTCTATGCACTGGCCGTCTCTTCATCTCAGCAACCCGGCCACGCGACTACAAAAATGTAGTTATTTCAGACTTTTCCTCTCGTGAGGAATTGATAGAGGCACTCCTTTGCTCATGTTTTATTCCTTTTTATTGTGGGGGAATTCCACCAACCTATCGAGGAGAACAATACATTGATGGTGCCTTTTCAGATAATCAACCTGGAAAATGGGAGATAGGAACGATTACAGTAAATTTTAATCAAATCTGAATATTTATCATTTTTTATAATTTAAGGTAAGCCCATTCAGTGGAGAATCAGACATTTGTCCAACTGATGAAGACAGTGCAAGGTTTAAATTGATTTTGTTTCTTTATTCAAAATTTTTAGCATGTTTGGATTTGATGTTGCTGGCACATCTGTCCAGTTCACAACACAAAATTTGTTTCGTTCCGTTGTTATTTTATTTCCACCAGCACCCGAAGTCTGTTCACGGATTTGTCGCCAAGGATTTGAGGATGCGCTTCGTTTTCTTACTAAAAACCGTAAAATTTTTAATAAAATTATTAATTTTATTTTTTTAAAGATCTTGTTCCCTGTATTGAATGCTTAACTATTCAATCAAATGCAATTCCTGCATCAACACCTATACAAAATAAAATAAGTATCATCAAATCCTTGCCAAAAACCGAACCTTTTTTGAGGAATAATAGAATAAGAATCTTACAAAAGAAAAGAAGTAGTTCGATTGGTGTCAGTAATAGGGAAAAAGCATCAAATGGTTGTGCTAAATGCTTGGGGCCTTTAGGTAGTCGGCTTGACTCTTTAAATTTCTCATCTATACCTTTACCATCAGTTGTACAGCAAAGTTTGTTCTTTTCTTCGATCCTAAAATTTTATTTAACAATTTAAATTATAGCTTTAACTGATATGGAAACTAGAAGCGCAGCTGGTTTCCTTAGTTGGTTGAGAAGATGGAGATTGATCAGATGGTGGTTAAGATTAATTCTTCCGCCTGTTATGTTACCGTTTGAATTATTGCAGTTTGCATTGAGAAAGTTGTTTATTCTAATTTTAATTTTTTATAAACCTTTTTATAGACTTCGTTTAAGAATTAAAAAGAGCATTTTGGCACCTACAGAAGCTTATCTTCTACGTTTCCAACATTTGGTTGATTTTATTCTCCAACAAATCGAGAATAAATATTTGGCACCCTCAGCTGTTTTACCCATAGGTTCTCCATCATTAATTCAAATTACAGAAATACAAAAAAATGAAATGAATAAGGGTGAAAACAGAAAACATTCCTTGATTTCTCAAAGAAAATTTTCTGCATCTGTGGAACCTTTAGACTTGGCAATTGATCATTTAAAAATTGAAAGGAGAGGAAATATAAACCATGAAGAAAATGAGGAAAAATTATTTAGAAATGTTGTTTTACGGAAATTGGTTAATGAAAGAGAAGACGCTGTCCTTTCATTTCATTACAGAGAAGATGAAACAAATGAGGTAAAATTTGTAAAAAATTATTTTTAATTAGAATATTATTGACTAGACCAAGGAATTTGGTATTTTTGAGAAATCGGGGTTTCAGGGCCTTGCATCTGTTAATCAAAAAATTTGTTAATTTTCCATTCTTTTAAGCTCAAAATTTGCCAAATTTTTGATAATAGTGGAAGGAACTTACATGATCTACATTCTCATAAAGGAACTATATGCTCGTCATTAAAGTCTACAGAATCAGACACAGAAGAATTTGGAGGAGGTGAAGATTCAGGACTTTCATTAGCTGAAGACGAAGTTTGTGAAGATGATGATGATAATAAAAATAAAAAACTACAAGGTTATTTAAAGAAGAATAAAAAACGAATTTAAAAATATTTGTTTAATTTTTTTGTATTTTATTTGGCTCAAAAATCATGTGAAGATTTATAAGTTTGATTAAATTAATTATTTTATAATTAAACTATCCGCCAGCTCCTTATCAGACTTCCGTCCAGTCGTTGCCATAAAATTAGCAAATTTGAAAACGGGCCCGGAAGATGATAAGCGCTGGCAGTTTAGCATATATTGTTTAATTTTTAATTATCTGGGAAAAAATATTTTTTTTTAACTTTATAATTTGCGCAAATATTTTGTCTAGGAATGTGTTGTCTTTAAATATATTCCATTTGTTTTTTTTTTCTTTCAAAGATAATTTGGCCGTTGTGCATTTGAGTGAGGGAAAAGTTAAGAGATTTTGACTGGCCTTGTCCGACTGAAAAAAAAATAAAGAAGAAAAAAGGAAATGACAGGATGCCGACAATTTTCAATGTGCCAAGAGGTTAAAGGAGCAGAAAAAAAAACGCGCAAATCCAATTTATGGAAAAGTAAAAAGCTGTAAATGGTTGGAAAATATACATAAAAAGATGCTCAAGTTAATTTAATGGGTTGAGGGGTTAATGTAAGGATGGGAAATAAATTTCGTAGAAGAAAAGTTATGGATTATTGAAGAAAAATTTAACTGATATTTCTTCATAAAATAATATATTTTCTACCAAAAAATACCTCAAAATTACTTTACATTTAATCAAATATATATTTAAAATATGCAATAAAAATAAAAGATGTTTCGTGATAAATTGAAAAATGTAGAGAGTGGGAAATTAAAAGTACTTAAAAATTTGTCAAGAATTTTTACCAATTTTGGCATAAATATGAAGAGGATAAAATTATAAAAATGTGAAAATTCATCAATAAATTACTATTTTTCATTTATTACATGCAGACACTCTTTTGCGTTTTAAATTTTTTTATCAACATCAGCTTCTGAAATTTGAGATAAAATGAAGAAGTAACACAGTCATGCTAGAAATTGAGATATTTTTTGAAAAACATGAAAAATCTTATTCTCCTACGGACTTGATATATAGAGAGCGTTTGAACCTAAATGTAGAACTTGATGATACTGAAATTGAGGATGGATGTCATCAAAAAGAAATCAAAATTATTCGAAAGAATAAAATATCAACTAAATAAATACTGTTGATGAGGCGATGGAAAAGTATACAAAACGGCTTATTTATTTTGAGCAGAACACTAAAAAGCCGCCATTTGGTTGTCTATTTTTGGATATTTATTCAAAAAATCTTTTCTCCCAATGACATTTTGTCTTTACCTTTTTTCTTGTCATCGATTCATCAAAGCATTTGTCAATACGAGAGACATTTACTAAGTACAGTGAAAGTAGTAAAAAACGAGAAAAAAAACAAGGGGAGAATAAAAACAAATAAGAAATAGTAAACAAAACAATTTTTAGATTAATACATTCTTTGTTAAGTACTTTATAGTGTTTATTTATAAAAATGGAACTGATTAATTCCCGCAAGTTGTCCCGAAGAAATCAAAGTTACAAAAAGGGCAATGTTTTTAATTGTGTTATCCAACATTTAATCCAATAGGATGTTTTGAAAATTTGAGTGATTAAAGCTTATTTATTAGATAATTTATTTTTAAATTTAATCTTGGATTATTTACGTCTACAAAGCCTTTTATTATTTTTTTCTTCTTTATTTCTCTTGCCCCGACCCCTGCACTTTTACAGGGTTGTTTTTGTCTGGCCCTTTTTTTTATTTACATCAAACCCCTCTAATATAAGGCCTTCCCTCTCTCATTTCTTTTAACTGACTACTAGTGGTTGTTTACACCAATTCGCTTTTTCTCTCTTTTAGAGAATCCGTCTAGAGACCGAACTAATGTCATTTCATTTTTTTGTTGTTTTTCTTTTCCTTTTCTTTTTGCTTTTTTTTCTCTTTTATTGCCTTATTTTAATATACTTTTTTTTGTTTTAAATCCATCAGGAATGGACACTACTTTTAAATAAATAAAAAATCAACTATTATAAAAAAACAATAAGTTGGTCTATAATCCCGTGGATATTTTGAAATTTTGTTTTTTAATTTTAAATTTTCAACTACATAAATTAATTTTTTTTTATAAATAGAGATGGCAAAAATGACTCAAAAACAAACGTCAGCCGAAGATGAAACATCAGAACAAATTCAAAGTTTGCATAGTGAAATGAAAAAAGGCGGGAAGCAAGGAGGAAAATTAAACGGTAAATTTTATAATTTTTCTCATTCAAAATACAACGTTTTAATTATTTTTTAAGTTGAGAATGTTGGAATTATTTTGGATAGTATTTTAAATGAAAATGATTCTACAATCGAAGATGACGTCGAAAATGTTTCTTTTTCATCTTCATCCTCGTCTTCTTCTCCTTCTTCACTTTCTTCTCATTCTAGCACTTTAAAAGGTATTTTTTATAACTTTTTAGGGGGTAAAATTTATGTGTTTTAATTTTGTCAATGAAATGAAGGTGTGGTGTATTTAACATTTTTATTAGTTAAATACTTTTGATATTTAAATTTTGAAGTAATAAAGGCAAAAAAATACTCCATTAAAAATTGAAAAAAAATTTTTTTTAATTCCATCACACTTTTATTTCGTTAAACAGGGTTTCTTGTAAACAAACATCTCTTTTTATTTATTTATTTTCCACTCTTTTAGACAAAAATAAAATAATTTATTTGAAAGGTGGTGGAAGTAGTAGTGATGACAATGAAAGAAAAACAAAAACAACATATGGGTTAGAGAGAAGCAGCCATCAACATCATTATAAGGAACATTACACTGACCGTTTAAACACAAATTTGGTTATAGGTCAGAAAGACCCGGCACTACCTCGTTCAGTAATGAAAAAAGCATTTTTGGAGGATGATGAAGGTTTTTCTAAAGAAATGACATTAATAAAAATGAATAATAATACTGCAACATTAAATAATAAAATAACAACGAATAGCTCAATTTCTGGTCAAACACGTACAATAACTAGTAGAACTCCGAAAGATTTTTTCTTTATTAAAGTTTTGGGAGAAGGAAGCTTTTCAACGGTTAATCTTTTAATTTAAAAAATAAATCTTTTTATACAATAAAATTTTCTAATTTAATTTTTTTAAGGTTTACTATTCAAAAGAAGTTGATACAGGTGATGAATATGCGATTAAAGTTTTGCTTAAAAGTGAAATTCGTCGTGAGGGACGTGTTCGTTATGTTCTTCGAGAAAAAGATATAATGGCTTTGTTAACTTATGCTCACGGTTAATTTACCTTAGATTAACTAATTACGGCATATTTATGGGTTTTTTGTTTCCTACTTTTTCATTATTTTCTCCCCTATTTACATAAATAACTTTTTTTGTTTATACCTCCATTTCTTTTTAGACTTTCCTTTTTTTGCCTTTGGAATTTTGTTATGTTGGAAAAAATAGAGAGAAATAAAATAGTAAAGAGGAGGAACAAATAACCTTGAAAATGCCACTTTTACCTTTGAAGTACTTTTTTAATTTTAAGGAGGTCATCCGTTTGTAATACAACTATATTGTACATTTCAAGATAATGACCGTCTTTGTTAGTTTTTAATAAATATTTTGTTAATTTTCTAAAAATATAGATTTTGCTCTTGCTTATGCAAAACATGGAGAATTATTAGATTGGTTACATCGTTTAGGCTCTTTTGATGAAGAAGCTACTCTTTTTTATTCCTCAGAAATTCTTTGTGCTCTAGAATTTTTACATAAATGCAAAGTTATTCACAGAGACTTAAAACCAGAAAATATTTTGGTTGGAGCAGATTGGCATCTTATGCTTTCAGATTTTGGAACTTCAAAAATAATTAATGATGAACAAACAACAAAAGGTTTTTTATTATTTACATTTTTTAAAATTCTTTTTTTAATTTAGAACCCTTGTCACAACCTATAATCGATGAAACCCCTTCTTCTCCAAACAAAACAGACGGTGGAGGTGTGCGTAGTTCTTTTGTCGGTACTGCCCATTATATAAGCCCTGAAGTGCTCAAGTCTGAAGATGTTGGTAATGAATGTGATTATTGGGCATTGGGAGCTATAATATTTCAAATGATTTCAGGGCAACCGTAGGCTTTGTTAAATTTAGAAAAAATTTAAATATTTTCAGACCATTTCGTGCCGTTAATGAATACAAAATTTTGAAAAAAATTCTTGGACTGGATTTTCATTTTCCCGAAGGATTCCCTACTGTTGCCAAACAATTAGTTAGTGGATTACTTGTTTATAAACCAAATGAAAGGCTTGGGAGTGTTGCCAATGGAGGAATAGATGGTTTAAAACGACATGAATTTTTTACAGTAAAAAGTTTTCTTTTGAACAGATTTAATTAATTTTTTTAGAATGTTGACTGGGAAAATATTTATACAAGGAAACCACCTGAATTAAAGCCTTATTTGCCTGCTAGTTGTGGAGAACCTGCATTTTATGGTGATTATAATCCTTCTTCTGGAAGTATTGAACCTGGATTAAACGAAGCTGCACTTAGTCGTCTTATGGGTTTAGGAAATTTTGGCAATAATTGTGAAGGAAGTTCTTCTCTTAAAGGCTTTATGGATTTTGAAAGTATTGAAGGTTTCTTTTTTTTATAATTTTGAGGTTTTTAGTTCAAAGATTTTTATTTTTTAAAAATATTTTTTTGTATCAAAAATGGGCAATCTGATATTTATTTTTCTAAAATCCATCCTCTTTTCCTATACAAATTCTCTATTCTTTTGTTTATTTTACAATACTTTGAATCATTTTATTTAATTTATTGGCCTAGTGTGATATATCAAGGGGAAATACTAACATAAGAGAAATTGTGTTATATTGCTTTTTTAAAATAAAAAAATTTTTGTTTATTCTAATTATTTGTTTATATAAATTGAAGAAAAAAAGAAGAATATATTCATTTTATTTTATTCAAATTAAATTTTGTTTAAAAGAAATTATTTATTATTGTTATATCTTTCTCTATAATCAGTTCTTCATTGTGCAGATTGTATTTATTTATATATTTTTATATCCAAGCTGCCCAAATGAATGACTGATTTTGGATGTTTTGAAAATTAAAAAAAAAGATTTATTCTATTTTTCCTTCAAATTTATTTAATTTTTTTTGAGTATTATTGGTTTATTTTTTATAAAATTGTAAAAAGAAAAAGTTTTAAAATTTCAGATTTTCTTCCCTCAACTTGCTCAATTCCTTCTATCACTTCTACTTCTTCTTGTTCTTCATTTGGATCAACACAAACAACAGGTTTTAATAATATAAATTAAATTAAATATTTTCTCTTCTATTTCATTAAGGATTTCCAACACCAGAAGAACTGGAAAGACGAAAACAATGTCAACTTGAAAGACAAAAACGTGAACATAAATATCATCAATTTGTACAAAACAATTTAATATTAAAATGTGGACTAATTGATAAAAAGAAGGGGCTTTTTGCAAGGAGAAGAATGGTTTTTTAATTTTCTCTAATTTAAATAAATCTTATTTTTGAAAGTTTCTTCTAACTGAAGGGCCCCATTTATTTTATGTAGATCCTGTTTCAATGAACTTAAAGGGTGAAGTTCCATTTTCTGCTCAAATGCGTACAGAAGCAAAAAATTTTCGGACTTTTTTTGTTCACACAGTTAGTAATTATTTTGTTAAAATTTCTTTTTTAATTTTTTAGCCTAAAAGGACATATTATTTATTTGATCCAGAACGACATGCGAAAGATTGGTGTGATGCCATTGACATGGCTAGGGAACAGCATTTTTCCAGTAGCAATAAAGAACGAAAAGATAAATTAGAATACTCAACTGGCCATCAAGAAGTAATACCAAATAGTAATCATGGACAAACAAAGGGTTCTTCCTGAGGTTTTGAATAAAAATAAAAGTTCCATTTGGAGAATGGAAGAGAAAAAAAGGTTAAGTAAAGAAGTAAACATGTAGAAGAAGGAAATAAAGACAAATTAAAAAGTCGGGTTAAATATATTTTTTAAAAGACAGACATGTAAATACACTGAATTTTTATATTTGTATAAAGCTACTAATAAATGTTATTTGTTCGTGTTTTCTTTGCACAGTAATATTTATTATTATTTGTTCCCTAAATGCGTTCTAATTCATTCTTTTCCGTTTCAACAACCCTTGTTGACCATTTCAAACTAATCTACTTTTGACCTTTATGCAACACTTACATGTTTGGTTCTCTATCTTTCTCTTTCTATAATTTTATTTGTTAAATTCTGTTTCACGATAATGTAACCGCGGCTAACTGGGTGCAAACCATACTCAATGGGTACAGCCCATCTCGTCGCAGACCATCTCGTCGCGGCAACCTCGTCGCGGCAATCTCGTCGCAGACCATCTCGTCGCAAGACCACCTCGTCGCAAGACCATCTCGTCGCGAAAACTTCTAATATAAGCCTATTTAATTATGATCTTAAAAATTACAAATCTTTATAAAAAATAAAACTTATTATAAGTTTCAAACAAAATATTCAATGACTAGAGTCTGGTTTTTGAAATATGGCGGCTTTAACCCAATGAGTAGCTGATTAACTAAATTTATAGAAGATTAAGTCCCTAAAAGATGCTGATTCATTAATTTTTAAAAAT
Organism: Meloidogyne exigua; assembly: GCA_018905775.1. Lineage (NCBI taxonomy): Eukaryota > Metazoa > Nematoda > Chromadorea > Rhabditida > Meloidogynidae > Meloidogyne > Meloidogyne exigua. The sequence continues at coordinate 788,554 of JAGUQR010000013.1, forward strand.
ATTAATAAACATTTGGTGGTAGAATGAACAACGACTACAAAAAAATAAAAATTATGAAAATTTAAGTATAGAGACGATGAAAAAATTTGTTTCTATATTATAAGTTTTTGCGACGAGATGGTCTTGCGACGAGGTGGTCTGCGACGAGATCGCCGCGACGAGGTTGCCGCGACGAGATGGTCTGCGACGAGATGGGCGTGTCCCATACTCAATAACTTTCAGAATGAGTCTGGTTACGTGAGAGGATAGTGTGTGGACTCAATTTGTCTACACTGACATTTCTCTGCTTCTCTTAGGAAAAAATCACTTTATCTCTAAACAGCTCCTTCTTTCTGTCTATGGTATTTTGTTTTTCATCGATTTTCCTTTAACAGCTTCCAATTTCTAATACTGCGTCATGTCTTTGACAAATACTGCCAGCTGGCGAGAGCGTGGACAAAATGGGTCATGTAGCGCTTTCCTTTTTCAATTTTTTGTTAAGATTTCAAAATATTGAATATTTTGTTACTTAATACATAAAATCTACTGATTTTATTTGCGCTTTTTAACAAAATGTTCTTCACAATATACCTTTTTTTAGTTTTCTCTTGGTTAAATTTTAATTTTATTCATGGATCCTCCTGGGGCTCAACCAACAAATGGCGCTCAGCAAGCTGCCGGTCGTCCAACAAACAAGCGCTTACAACAGACTCAAGCTCAAGTTGATGAAGTTGTTGGAATTATGAAGGTTTTTAAGAGTAAGAATATTTTATATTCTAATTTTTAGGTCAATGTGGAAAAGGTTCTTGAACGTGACCAAAAGCTTTCGCAGCTTGATGATCGAGCTGATGCTCTCCAGGTTTTTAATGAATTTACTTGTCAATATTTTGCTGTACTAGGAAGGTGCTTCGCAGTTCGAAAAGTCTGCTGCGACCTTGAAGCGCAAGTATTGGTGGAAGAATATCAAGGTATTAAATTTATAATATTTTTAATAACTTTGAATAACACCTTATATTTATTTGTATTAAACTTACATATTTTTAAGATGATTGCTATTATGTGTGCCATTGTGATGTATGTTTTAAAATTTTTATACGGTTTTATATTTTCTTATTAAGCATTTTGATCATTATTATCGTCCTTTGGGCAGGAGGTAAATGATCTAGCAATCACGCTGAATGCTGGTTGAAAAGAGTGAAGAACAAAACCCCTTAAACCATAAATGATTTTTCTTTAATAACCTTTATATAAGAACTAAAATGGACTATATAGCTTGATTCTAACATGAAACTCTTTTAACGAAATTTCAAATTTAGTCTCTTCTATGAAGGTTTAAATATATTCCTAAAAAGTATTCCCATTTTGACAGAACTAAGCAAAAAAGACTTAAAAATTTTTATAATCCATAAATATTCCAATATAGTAATCACTGAGGATTTTAATTATATCATTTTCTATTTTTACCAAAAAAAAACTCCAACTGCTAAAAATTATATATTCATTATATAATTCTATTTTATTATATTAATTGTGTTTGTGTATGATAAAATGATTTGGACTATTTTCTTATTTTTAATAATCTGGATTTGTTTAACCTTTTGTCACATGTTTTTTTTAGATTTCTCATCGAATAAGTTAACTTTTAGTTTTGTATCATTTTTAAGCATGATAGATCATACTTTATCTTTTCGGGCGTTGGCAAAGTTCTCTGACAGGGGAGGGTCTTCAGCTTCATCTATCGCGAAAGGTTTGAGATTCATTTTTATATTAATGAAAAAGTGAGAGTATGGCTTTTCTAGATACACAATCGCAGAAAAACTCATCAAATTTCCATCTCTACAGTTGGCATGCAGATCAAATTTTGGCAGATATTACGCAATTACGAGACTTAATTTTGGATAAAAGAAAAGAGTATATTCTTTGCAGTAATGCTTTTTCAATCTATGGAGCACAAAGATTTATGTCTGATTCCGATAGAAAAAAATTTGATCGAGAGACAGGTTTTCTTTGCTTTTTATACATCTTACCTTTATATTTTCGAAGATATTGCCATCAAAAACTGTACAAAATTAATCAAAGACTTGAATATTCGAATAAATTCAGACAAATCATTGCGTACTTCTGATGGATTTAAGCATTTGTTAGCTGTTATTAATTTATTAAACGTTTATTTAAAAAAAGTATTGGAGATAGTTGCACAGTTAAGGTTGTTAATTTTTCAAAATATTTTCCTACAAATACTTTTTTGTATCATTTTACAGAGAAATCCATCTCCGAAAGGCCAGACAAATTAGAAAAATTTGTCGACTTGCAAATCTAGTAGATATGTATGGACATAAATTGGAAGATGTTCAAAAGGATGAAGAAGAAAAAAATGCTAATCTTGCAAAAATGCGTTTGGAATTGGAGAAAAATGAACAATTTTATAAAAATAAAAAAAAAAAGGGAAAAAAGACTGAAAATAAAGAAAATTTGCCAAAAAATATTATTTCTTCCAAAGATGGATGGGAAGATGTAATTATTACTGAAATGGAATTAATTAACGGAACAAGTGAAGTAAAGGTTATTTTTAAATATCTTTATTTTAATTATTTTAAAGATTATAAAATCCACTAATGGAAATGATGGTTGGTCTGATGTGGATTTAGAAATGGACGATTTACCTGAACAAAAAGAATTAATAGACAATAAAGTCATTAAAGTAAAAACTTTAACTAGAAATATGGACGACAAAGAACAGGAACGAACAGAAATATATGAACCAGTAAATAAAGGTTTAAAATAAATTAATGTGTTTATACTAGAATATTAGAATAAATAATTAAGATGAACAAGTTCAATTGGCTGCAGAGAACAAAAAGATGCTTGAGCGTTTTACTGCAACTGATTCAGAATTGCATTTAATTGAATCACAAGTTTTTGAGATTCAAAGACTTCAAAATATGTTTTCAGAAAAGGTTTTATTTAAAAGTTTTTATTATTATTCTTTGAAGTTTAGATTTGTGAACAAGAACAAAATATTGATTTAATTCATTCAAGGACAATTTATACGTTAGATAATTTGCAACAGGCAAATGAATATATTCGAGATGCCATTAAAAATCAAGCTAATCGACGCGTTATAATGATTTTTTGTTTATTAGTTTTAACATTCACTTTACTTTTCCTTGACTGGTATAATCCATAAATATAATTTATTTATAGAATTTATGTTCTTCGGTGGTGTTTTTAGGAATTTAAAAAAAAAGTAAATGGGAAATGAACGGGCCGGATCCGAAACCGGGAATTCCCGCCCCGATTCTAACTCCGTGCAGCAAAAATATCGGGAAACGGACCGGTCCCGACCAGTTCCTAACTAGTTTTTTTTAATTAAAATCGTTTCGAAACTTTTCTCAAAAAATTTTTTGAATTTTGCCAACATGTTAACACGTCAAAACCATTAAATTATTTTGAGAAAAAAGTAAAACTAGCAGTTTAAATTTAGAAAAGTTCTTTTTTCCACAATTTAATTTTTGCTTGTCATTTTTTCTTTTTTTTGTTTATGTAGCTATTATTATCCTTTTAATGATAAATATATAATGTGGCTATTTTTTTTTGTTTATTCATGTGGATTTCCTGAATACTTCACGTTGTTTAATTTAATTTTTTATATAAACTTTTTAATTTATAAATATTTTAGACGTTAAATTATGGAAATGAATATTATTTTCTTTTTTATTTTAATATTACAAACAATGAGGTTAACAACAGAAAATTTGCTTATTCCTGGAATTATGACTGAAAAGATTGAATTAATGCCTAAATCGGTTTGTTTTCCCAAATTCTAATTTAAAAAAATTCTTACAATTTCAGCAAGAATATTTGGGATTTCTTCAATCATCATTAAATAAAACAGAAGTAGAGGTTCGTTTAAAATGCATAGAAAATGTGGACATTGAATTTGAAGCTGAAATTGTTATTAGAAGTTCTCCATGTGCAAAAGAATTTATTGTTGACAGAATGCGCTTTTCACAAGTTAGCAATCTACTGGTTTGCCTTTATTCCATTTATTTTAGAACAATGGGGGATTTTTTAAAAATAAATAATTTTTTAATAACCTAAAAAAGAGTTTTAAAAATTCCTAGAATGGACTCCTTTATTAAGATTTAAAATAATTTCTTTTCATTTTTACAGCAATTCTATTTTGAAAATGACAACAAAATTCCTCCAGGCTATGATTATAACACTATTCTTTATTATCGGTCAAAACCTCAAAGATTTTCTTGTTTAAATTCTGTTGGAGATCATTTTCTTGAGCAAGTACCTAAATTTGGAATGAAAATACATAATGTTACTACTTTTGACCAGGTTATTATATTCCCTTAAATTTTTGTTATTTATTTATTTTGTAAGGCATCACCTTTAGAACCAAGGAGTAGACGTTTAGTAGATGCCCAATTTCCAGGGATAAATGGAGCATCTATTGATGGTGGTGCAAAGGACACTTTGACGTTAATATTTTAAATTAAATAATTTTCTCTATTTTATAGTTCTTGGCATCCAATCCAAACTTTACCGGTGGATGCAATTTATTTACTTATTTTGAGAATTACAATAACTAAATTCCCTGCTGATGACATTAAAAATCACACAATTGAGGCTGAAGTTCAGTGGCGTGGACCTTTTGGTTATTTATCTGCTATTGATTATCCTCTTCTACACTTCTATGGTTTTATGTGTATTTTTTACACTTTATTGGCTTTAGCTTGGTTAATTGTTTGCTTAAAACATTGGAAAGATCTTTTACGTGTACAATTTTGGATTGGTTATTTTCTTTTATTTTTAGATTTGTTAATTTTTTAGGTGCTGTTATACTAATTGGGATGGTTGAAAAAGCAGTTTTTTATGCTGAATATTCAAATATGAATCAATCTGGAAGATCAGTTGAAGGATTACTTGAGGTTTTTTAGTTTAAATTAAAGAGAATATTTTTTAAGCTTGCTGAATTGACTTCTTGTTTAAAGAGAACTATGGCTCATGTTTTAGTTATAATTGTTTCTGTTGGATTTGGAGTAGTAAAACCTAGACTTGGATCAACTTTAAATCAAGTTATTGCTGTTGGAATGTTATATTTTATTTTTTGTGCAATTGAGGGGTTGACACGTGTTTCTAAGGTTTTTTTTCTTTATTTCCTTTTTAAAGAATAAATCTTTTAATTTTAGCAAACAACAGAAGCTGTTAAGAAAAAACAAATAGCAAAAATGCCATTAGCACTTTTGGAGATTTGTATTGCTTGGTGGGTCTTTTCTTCATTAATTTCTACAATGAGAGCTCTTCGTTTAAGACGGAATGAGGTTTTATTTTTAACATTATTTTTAGTATTATAAAATAATTTAAAGGTTAAATTGTCATTATATTTACATTTTACAAATGTTTTGGGCATGGGACTTTTTACTGCTATTTTATACATGTTTTGGTCATTGTGGATGCATTTGTTTCAATATTGTATGAAGGATTGGAAAGAATTGTTTGTATTTCTTTTTTAAAAGAATTGGCTTTGTTCTCTTCCATTAACCTTTCTTTTGACTTTTATTTGATTTCTATAACTTTCCGAATATTCTAAAATTGTTTAATTTTTAGATGGGTAGACACAGCATTTTGGCACATTTTTTTCTGTACAATTCTTGTTGTAATAATGTTTCTTTGGCGTCCTTCACAAAATAATCAACGTTATGCATTTACTCCTTTATTGGATAATAGTGAAGATGAAAATGAAGAAGATATTGAAGAAGACGAATTATTTACTAAAAGTGGTGGTCAACGCCCAGCAGTTTTTGAAGTTGTTCAGAAAAGAGAAAAAAAGCAAGGGAATGAAAAGAACGGTGGAAATGGCCAAAATAATGGTAGAAAAGATGTTGAAGAAATCAACAAATTGGCGGTTTATATTTAATTATTTAAAAAAAAATTAATCTTACAATTAGGATGACTTACAATGGATTGAAAATAATATTCCAACAACCTTAGCTGAAGCCTTAGTTGACGAAGAAGAAGATAAAGCACAACGAGAATTGGAAATCTCAAAAATGCTTTAAAAAAGGGAAAAGATTGACGTTTAAAGGTTTTTTTTTATTTTAATTATCTAAGAAATCCTTTAATTGCTCAAAGAAATATGTGCATAATTTCTTCTTGATAACTCATTAAAATGTTCCTTTCCCTTTAAATACATTCCCGAGTAAAAATAAAATAAATTTTAAAAAATTTTTCTTTGACCAATTTGTGAAATTCCACTTAATAGTATATACTCTTTTTAAAGAAATATAAGTGATATCATTTCTAAAAATTTTATTTTTTTAATTTAATATTTTAAAAGAAATTGTCTCTGTTTAAATAATTTCTTTTAAACAATTTATTCTCTTCCAGTTTTGGAAATTTTGTCAATCTTTTCTTTTCATCGACGCAAACTTTTATATTTATGTTTAAAAATATTTCTGATAAATTAACTATAAAATAAAATATTTAACCAAAAAATTTTAATTTTTGTTTTGAATGAAAATAATTTTTTAATGTGTGAGATCTTTTTTTAATTTAAAGAGGAAAATAGAAACTCTTCTAGTGACCAAAAAAGATTTTTTTGGTACTAAATGAAATTAATTTTTAATCACTAGAAGAGCTATAGGGAATTTACACATATTTATTCTTCTTCTTTTTTAAATTCTAAATAGCTGATTTTTTCTTTAAAAGCATAAATGAATTATCAAGTCGATCAAATGCTCTTTTTCGAAGACCAAAAAATCCACTATCTTCAAGTCTGTCAAACGCACGTTTTTGAGTATCCAATGATGGTAAATATTCAAAATTAAACTGAAAATAATTAATTTTATTTTATTCAAAGAAATAAAGAGTTAGCTAGCACTCGGGTTCGAACTTACACTATCACCTTTACATAATCAATCACACTACCACTGAGCCACATAGGCATTTCTTTCCATTCCCTATTTTCACCCTTATATGTCCTATCAAAATTTAAATTTAAACTAACCGGTAATGATGAAAGTTCATCATCATTAAATCGTTTTGTCATTGCATCAAAATCAAAAGGAGAGATATCTAACCGGTCAAAAGCTCTTTTTTGAGCAGAATGTTGCATTATATTAAATTGAGATTTTTGGGGAATTGCTTGCATATAAAAAGCTGGATAAGCGGTGGAAATTGAAAAAGAACAAATAAAAATTAAAAAAAAATAAAATAATTGGAAATTTTGATGTATAAATATTCTTTTTTAATGAAAAAGAAGAATTAAAAATATTTGTAGTTTTTATAATGAAGACCATTCTTTTTTAAAAAATAATAAATTTTTAAAATATAAACTAGAAGAAGCTAAAAAAATTAATTATTTGAACTCAGAGACTGTTTTTCTTAAAGTTTATTAAAATAGAGAAATAGAGAATATTTAATATAATTATATTTTTTGAATATCTTATTCAATTTAATTTATGATTTTAAACGAAAAAAAGAGAACAAAAAAGAGAGAAATTATTTTTTAAATAAAATATTTAAATTAATATATTTACAGTATTTAAGTAATAAATAAAAAAAAAGTTTATTATCAAAAATTAAGCAGATGTAAAATAAAAACTTAAAAATATATTTTAATAAATTAAAATAATGGGAGTGGCTAAGAAAATATTTAAAAAAAAAAAAGTAAAGGTAAATTATTACTTAAAAAAAAAGAAGAGAATATTTTTAAATTAAAAAATAAAAAATAATAATTTCCTTTTTTTATTTTATTTAAATTGGGAGGTTCCTTTTTTCTCTTTAAATTGGCCATTTAAATTGCATAAATATATTTAAGGTTTTTTTTATTTTGTAAAAAAAGAGAATAATATTTTTTAAATGAAAAAAGAAAAATTTCTTTAGGTTTGAGGAAATTAAAAAAAAACTTTTTTTTTTCAATTATTTTATTTTTAAATACTAAAAAAGAAAAGAGAGGGAAAAAAGGAAACTTTTTAATTTTTGATTAACTTAATTTTGTGATTTTTATGCTTTTTATTTTAAAAAATTCAATAAAAAAAAATATATTTTAGGTATTTTCTTTTTATTTTTTTTTATTAAAAAAGAATAAATTAAATTAATAATTTTTTCTTCCTTTTCTTAAAAATTCTGATTTTCTGTCTAATAAAATTAAAATCAAAAAAAAATTTGGAGTTAAAAGAAATAAATTTTTTGACGTTTTTAGTAGTTTATACAGAAATTTAAAATTAATTAATTAATATAAATGTAAAATAAAAGAAAAAAAAAGTTTTCACCTGCTTTTAAAAAAAACTTTTTTTCTCTTTATTTTATGTCCTTTAAAAGAGAAAAAGAATGTTCGTCAATGAAAATAATTTAATTGAAAAAAAAAACTTTTTTTTTTATTTAATTATTTATATAACTACTTAAAAACAATAAAAATAAAAATATATTGGAGTTACTAAATATATTCTTTTTTTGTTTTTGTTTATTAAAAAAGGAAGAGTGTAATAATGGTTAACTGATTTTTTAAAGGAAAATTAATTGTAAAAGAACCGGAAGAGTCATTTCAGTACGGACAGTTCGGGACTGAAGGCAGAGACTTTCAAATAAATTAATAATTTCTAAAGAAGCTCCGGTACTTTTATTTTTTTAATTTTATTTAAAAAAAAAAACACTGAATTTTAAATAAAATAGAAAGAAAAACCTTTATTTGGTATTCACACAATGTTTTTTAAATTGAAGATAATTAAATTTAAAATTAAATTAAAGAAGAAAAAAAATAAAATAAAGTTGAAAATAAATAAAAATGTACTAAAAAATTTATTTAAAAAAATAATCAAAATAATACGCTTCAATTAAAATTAATTAAAAAAAAAATAAACATTGCAAAAAAATATTTTTTTTTTCGAAAAATAAGTATTTTTATTATTGAAAATTAATGATAAAAAAAGGATTTAAATTTAAAAAAAAAGAAAAATAAATAAATAAAATTTAGCGAAGCAAATAAAAATAAATTAAAAAAATAATTAATTAAATTTAATGATAACAGGACGTTTGGTAGCGATATATCGTATAAAATAAAAAAGATTTCTTTTAATTTGTTTTCGATCTGCATCAAAGTGGCTGTGAAAAAAAAACTTTTATTTGGAAGTAAAATTAATTTCTCTGAAAATATTTAATAAAATTTAATAAAGAAAATGTTCTTTTTAAATTAATTTAATTTCAAAAATAATTATTAATATTCTTTCCAATTTATTTTTAAATTAAATTTCCTTTAAAAATTATTTTTTAATTTTCAGAGAAATGTCAAAAAAAAATATTTAGAAATTCTTAAAAAATAAATTAATTTTCTCTTTTCTAATTAAGGAAAAAGGAATTTATTTATTTTAAGAATCTTTATGCTTGCAGGACATTTTGGTGCCAACATTTTTCTATTAAATAAAAAAAGACTGCAGACAAAAAACTTTTCATAAATAAAAAATTAATCTCTTTTTTTCTATAAAAATGAAAAGAAAATGAAGCCAAATAAAAATAATGTATTAGGGAAAACTAATATTATATTCATTTTATATTATTCATTCAAAAGGAAAATATAAATTAGATATTTAAAGCGTCATCAAAAATTAATTTATTTTTTTTTAAAGTTTATTTTAAAAAAATTAATTTTTTTAAATATCTTTTTTTATAAATTATTTAAAAAATAAAATAGTTAAAAAAAATGTTTTTTCAATTAAAGCACTTTTCCCTTCTTTTTTTTAAATTTTTTCCAAAAATAGAAGAAAAAATAAATTAAATAAAAACATTTTTTAAATTTATTAAAAAAAGGGTAAAAATAAATGTAGGCGTTTATAAACGTCAGGAAAAAAAATAACTCATCAAACCTAAAAATTAATAAATAAAAGAGAAGAGAAAAAAGTTTAAAAATAGAAAAACATTTTGTGCCGAAAAATAATTTATTTAATTTTTTTTTAAAAAGATCAAAAAAACGAACAAATTAATTTTTACTAATTAGAATTTATTTTTTAAATTCCCTAAAGGTTAAGAGAAAAACATTTTTTTAATAAAAAAGACTGAAAAAAGAAACCCAAAAAAAGGCCAAAAGAAAAAATTAACATTTCTTACTTGACATAAAGATATTTATATTTTAATTCAGAACTCAAGTTTTTTTTCATTCTACAAAAATTTAGACTTAAACCCTTGAAAAAAAATTATTTACTTTATATTTTTATCCAATTTTCGGTCTACAAATGTGCTCACTTTTCAACTAAACTTTGCCTATTTTCCTATCTTATCCCAACAATTTAAATGAAAAAGAAAATGTTCTTCAATAATTTTTTTTAAAAAGATCAAATCGGAATTTCAATGGTTTAGGCGGTAAAGCTTCGGATTTTGGATACTATACCTTTTGTTCGATTCCTCTGTGCTCTTACCTTCTTTAACAAAGAAAATATCCCATTAAAAGATTTTTTTTTAATTTTTTAGGCAAAAAAATTAATTAAAAATTTAACGATTTTGTAAAATCTCCAATCCAATTTTTTTCCCTTCCTCAGCGGAGATTGTTATTCCTTGTATTGTTGTACTTAAAGACTTGATACTTGAAATATCTGTTTTTGTCCATTCTCTAGGTTCAACTTCAATAACAAAATTAAACAATGTTGTACCAATAAAAATACAGAAAGTGACAAAAAGGAAAACATCTGCCCACTAAAAGAAAATTAAAAAAAAATTAAAAACAAAAAACCTCTTCAACGGTATTTGAAGGAGTTAAAAAGTTGATAATCATTGGAAGAATTCTAAATAATAAAAAGTATTTTTAACAAATTTATAGTCTTACAACATAATAGCACTAAGTTGAAATGTTGTCCAAGAAAATATAACATGAGAAAACTGATTTGACATCTAAAAAATTTCAATTGGTCAGTTTAGTCCCATTAACTATTTTTTAATTTAAAAAAGGAAAAATTCTCTCATCAAATGGGAGAACCAAAAAATGACATAAATTTATTTCTTTACATACCAATTGTGCTCCCTTAATTAATCCAACAGTATTAAGACCACTAAAAACTGTTGCAGCAGTATAAATACATTGCATTAAAGTAACATTAACAAAACCAAACTTTGGAAATAAAGCCATTGCCAAAAAACAAGCTCCCATTAAATACTTTAAAAAAATTAATTTAAAAATAAAATTAAAAAAACCTGTGAAATACTGGCAAAGAATATAACTTTTGATTTTTCTGAAATAAAAGTTAAACGGTCACTTATTTGACCAGCAAAGTTTTTTCCAATTGCAGATAATAGAAAAGGCAAAGCAGAAGCTACTCCAGTTTTAGCAACCTCCATACCTAATGCCTAAATAAAATGTCAAATTAATAGGGGGATAATTCAGTAAAAGGACAGTTCAGTACCAGGCCAGTAACTTCTTAAAAATGAAAGAATTACAAATAATAAAATTACTTTAACTGTTAAAAATGCCTGGCAATGAACTGTCAGTATAAACTTACTTTATTCAAATAAATTGGTCCAAATTGCCAAAATACTTGAAATGCTACATTGCTTGTAGCAAAGCATAAATAAACTCCCCAAAAAACTTTATCTTTAAGAATACCAATATAAGGAATTAGTTGTTCGTTTGAATTTCTTTTTTTCCTTCCAATATCTTTTAAACATTTTCCTTTTTCGATTAGTTCAAGTTCCCAAGCATTAAGTAACCTTTTAAATTTAATGTAAATTCTAATTAAAAAACAAAAAAAAACTTGTGTTGTCTAGGATAATCTCTATAAATCCAATAAAAAATAATAAAAAGAATAAAAGAAATTGTTCCCAATAAATAAAAAACTGCTGCCCATCCAAACATTTCTGAAGAACAAAATTCTGCAGACAAAGGCATTGAAATGATTGGACCAAATTGAAAACAGGAAGTCAGAACAGCAAGGAAAATTCCAGAATTAGAGATGGGAGACCATGATGAACTAATTGATCCTTCAAAGAATTTTATTAAATTACTCTAAATAAATTAATTTAAAAAAACCCCATTACCAGTAGCTACCCAAACAGCAGCAATTCCAAATCCTTGAAAAATCCGTAGAATAAAAAGTGTTCGAAATCCTCCAAAATAAATACTTGGTGCAATCAAAAGAGTTGAAAATGAACTAATTAATCCATAAACAATCATCAATTTTCTAAAGAATTAAATTCTCTATATTTTCTAGTTTAAATAAAAACCTTAAACCAAAGCGAACATAAATTCTTGTAATTGGAATAGTTCCAAATAATTGGCCAATAGCTATAGCTGAGAAAAGCCAACTTTGTTCATTTGGTGTAAACAAAGGTTCAGGAATTTCTTCTCTGACATCTTTTTCGTTTAGTTTTGAGGTAGAATTTTGAGAAAACTGAATAAAAAATAATTAAAATTTAAACAGAAAGAATAATGGAATTTTTAAAGAATTTTACTGGACAGTTTAGTACTAGACGGTTCAATGCCAATCATAAAAAAGATTTAAAGTTTATGGTATTAATTAATTCTTTATTTAAATAATTAAATATTTACCGATATTTCTTCATCACTTATTGGCAAATATTTTTGTTCTTTATTCATACAAATAACAGTAAAATTAAGTGCCAAAGGATTGGCAATTAATATTGATAAACAAAGCAAAGATATTGCCAAAATAATAAAACGAATAGGAATTAATTTTAATAATTGCTTCTCTCCTTTTTTTCCAAAACTTTGTTGAAAAGGTTGTTGTTTATTGAGAATATCAACAAAAATACATGGAGAAGATGGCAAATCTTTTGTTGATGAATGAATTGTCATTTTACTTTATTTGGAGTCTTCTCTAAATTTTATTAAATTTTGGGTTAGTATGGACGGTTCATTACCAGGCCTATAACTTAATAATGAATAAGAAATTCGGAGGTAATGTATATAGGGAATTAAAATAGCTATAAAAATCTTAAAAACCAAAATTATAACATAAATAACCATTATTTTGTTATAAGAATTTTACTGAGTCCATACATTGACCTCCTACATAAACATAAAATTAATTTAGTTAAAAAGTACAAGTAATGAACTCAAATTTATGGCGAAAGGAATGAGAAATAATTAATAGAAAATAGATATATATATTAATAAATAAAATGGGCGGATAGATATTAACTATTTAAGTTCATAATGGGTGCAATCTGGGAAAATTTAGGTAGAAAACAAGTGCAAAAGAAAAGAAGGAAAAGTACCAATAAATGTACCCAAGCCCAAAGATTTATTATTTTGTCTAGAAAATACGAGAAAATGAAATTTAAAAATAATGAAGAGAAAATACAAAGTTTTGTAAGGTTTATTTTTTGGCATTGGTGACGCCGATAAGTTGTTGGTGGGAAAAAAGGGAGTCATTTCTTCTTTCTACTACTTATAGGTCAATGAATCTTTTTTTCTCTCTAAATATTATTTTTTTTATTTTCTATTATTTGAATGATGAAATGGACAAAAATTTTGGTTAAAGGCAAAATGTTTTATGCATCAACAAAATTCTTCCCCGTTTCTTCATTAGTAATATATAAATGACCTTTCCATGTGTTGTTGTATATGTACTTAGATAGTAAATAAATAAATAAATAAATAAGAGTGCATTAAATAAAATAAAAATTAAATAAAAATGGTTGAGAAAAAATTCTTAATTTAAAACAAAGAACAGTTTGGCAATGAAACGACCAGTCAAAAATCTTTATTTCCTTATATATTTTATTTTAAAATTAATGAAGAATTTTATATATTTTTCTACTTCAATAACCTCCACTTTTTTGTTGTTGATTAACACCGACATCTCCGGTATCTAATTCAGCTATTGAAGGTGCTATTATGTTTTGAATTCCACAAGATGATGGACAGTGTCCGCCAGATTCGCCTGAATCGCCAGGAGCTCCTACAGGTCCGTGAGGCCCTGGCTCTCCTCTTTTCCCTATTTGTTAAATTAAAAAGTAAAATTTAGTAAAGTTTATACCAGGTGGTCCAGGAGGGCCTGGCTAAACGAAAAAAATTATAAAAATTATTTAGAGAATAACAAACCTCCCCAACAGGTCCGGGAGGTCCAGCATTTCCTAGAAAATAATTTATAATTTTACAAAATTAATTCATTTTTAAAGTCCATTAAGAACATAAAAAAATATTTTAAAAAGAAGACTCAGAAATTTGCTTAATTTTTTTAATTTGGGAAACGTTACCTGATGGAGTACCATTCGGTCCAGGCGGCCCTTTAGGCCCACGTGGGCCTGGAGGTCCAGGAGGGCCTTTAATTCCTGTTCCTCCAATGCTATCATCTCCAGGAGGACCTTTAAGTGTTTTAGGATTAAAAAAAAATATTTGTAATTAAACCTTTCATTCCTGGCTCTCCTATTAAAAAATGTAAATAATTATTGTCAAAATTTTATACATAATATACCAGTTTCTCCTCTTGGACCAGGCAACCCAGAATCTCCAACACGTCCCGGTTTCCCTGGTTTACCCGGAAGTCATAAAAAATGAAAAATTATTTAAAACTTTTTATTTAAAAATAACCTGCATGGCCAGGTTCTCCAGGCGGTCCTAAAAAGTTTTGAAAAACTTTAATTTTTCTTTAACTATCAGGGTTTTTGGAATTATTCCTATGTGTATTTATTCTAGTATTTTAGATATTTTATATATTATAGGTATTTCGTATATAAAGTATAAAGATTAATACAAAAACCTGGTCTTCCTGCTTCACCTTGAGGGCCTCTATTGCCTGGAGGTCCAGCTGGACAGATCATGCTAGCAAAATAAGTGCCATAAAGTATTTATTTCTAACCAGAAAAAAACACCAAAGTTTCGGTGATCTTCTGGGATTATTTCTAATAAAAGGACAAACCAAGGAAAACTGGGTTCTGGTTCGAGCGGTACATCCAACCCATCAAGTCCTGCAAATTAAAATATAAAATAATGTCCATAATCACAAACCTGGTTTTCCTGGTCTACCAACTTGTCCATCTACTCCATCCTCTCCATTCACTCCAGGAGGTCCTGGAGGTCCAGGAGGGCATTGTAATTGAACACAACTTGTACATTGCTCAGAATCTGATCCATAATCACCTGATTGGCGACGAACACGGGTTGCAGAATCCTCAAATAACAATTCCTTCCAAATATTTCTTGAAGAGAACTAAAGTTTCGACAAATGTCATTATTATGGACAAAATGTTATTTTTAAAAGTTGGGCAAATTGTCATAAGTTATTTAAAAACTTCAACCTTAAAAGCATCCATTCGACGTTCAATGTCTGTAGACGCCGTTTCAAGCCGATAATGAATTAAAGGAAGCAATAAAGCCATTATACCAAGACAAAAGAGGCTAATACCCACAGATCCATAAGCAATTTTAACTAATGGTGGTGGTTTAATAGAATTTAATTGCTTATTATTATTATTATTATTTTCGTTGTTAAGAGCTTGACAAATCATTTCCTAAATAATTAATTTAATGATTTTGTGGATTGTTTAAGAGAAAGAATTTATTTTAAAGGGGGGATAGTTGACCTAAAATTAGGGAAAATAAATGACCTAAATATAAATATTCTTTTTAACAGTGAATGATTTCGAAGGAATGTGTATTTTTTGACATTATATATATATATTTATTTATTTAATCATAATAGCAAATCAAATAATCACAACAATACAACACATTGAACAATAAAGGGAAATTAAGAGATCACAAAAAGATTGACAAAAAATATAAAAAACAAATACCTAAGTTACTTATATATATATCTTTACATTTTTTGCTTCTTATTCAGGAATGTCCTTCTCCTTCTTCTTTGCTCTTCAGTATTGCCAAACGTTTGACCCAATGACAGCGCAAGTCTTAAAAATAAAAATTAAATATATTTATTTATAAACTATAGAATACTTACCGTATGGCTTATCCTCAACAATGTGATGTTTTCCACCTTCGAGCGGCTTATCACATCCAGCACATTTGAAGCCTTAAATTAAAAAAAATAATAGCAAAAATATTTATTAAAATTTACATGCAGCATGCCAAAACTTGTCCATTGCGAAGATCACGTAGCCGTTCATCCGCCGACCGCACGACTCCAAGGCACATTTCGGACGAACAATACCGATGTAGCACTTGATGCAATATTGAAGAGTATTGTGTGTCTAAAAAGGAATTTTAATAAAGTTAATTTATATTTCTTAATAACTAGCCAATAGAAAAATTAAAAACCTGATAGTCCGCATCAAGAATGCTATTACAAGCAGTAACACTGCATCGAAAATGTTCCTTGTGCCTAAATTAAAAAACTATTTTTCTAAAAATAAAATATAAATTTTTACCAGAGTCGTCCTTCAGCATGGATAATTTCCCCACCAGCAACAGAGTTTCCACATTGGGGGCAGATTTGATTTTCAGCTGGTTCGTTGTTGCCACCAATGAAGTTTGCCAAGTCCTCCAAATTCATGTTCTCGCCCTCCTCTGCCATTGCTGCCTGCTTTGATGATGTTGATTGGATGTGTTGTTTGTAATTGAAGAAGGGTATTTAAAAATAAAATGAAATAATGGCTTTTATACTAAATATAAACGAAAATATTTAAAAAATTATTTATTCTATTCAAAAATCTTATATTAATTAAAACTAAATTATATAAATAAAAGGCTTTTCAATTATATTATTAAAAATGTCTTTTTCGATTATATGTCCAAGGGTCTATTTTAATTCAGAACTCAAGTTTTTTTTCATTCTACAAAAATTTAGACTTAAACCCTTGAAAAAAAATTATTTACTTTATATTTTTATCCAATTTTCGGTCTACAAATGTGCTCAATTTTCAACTAAACTTTGCCTATTTTCCTATCTTATCCCAACAATTTAAATGAAAAAGAAAATGTTCTTCAATAAAAGTTTGAATAAAATAAAAGCCATGATCGTAATTTTCACGTAATCGATAATTCCAAACAATATTTGGATTAGAAACTGATAACAAATTGTTTGGTAATAAATCTGATAAGAATGGGTCTTTTGATCCCTAAAAAGATAGTTTAAAGAATAAATAGGAAGTGGAATTTGAGAAGGAATCTAGAAGGATAAAATGACCATTAAGGTTGGGCCTCTCTAAAAAAAAATAAAAAAACCTGGTCAATAAGAATTTCTCTTTTCGGTCCTCCATATTTTGAAGCAACAGCCACGGAATCGAATTCTTCCCATTTTAAAATATTATCATCTTTTAATGGTCCTAAGAAAGCTTTTAAATGTTTATGTCCAAAATTTGGTGATTCCTTCATTGGATTACAAATTGGAGCAAAGACAGAAAGTGAAGAAAAAAGGGTTGGATTTTTTAGTCCAATCGTTAAAGTTCCTATTGTTAAAAACAAATAATTAAAAATTAATTCAAAAAAAAAAAAAACCATGCCCTCCCATTGAATGTCCAAAAAGGCTACAACGTTGTTTATCAATAAAATTATTATATTCATCAAAAATTAAAGGAACAAATTCTTTAATTATATAAGAATACATTTTATAATTTTTAGAGAATTTTGGTTCGGTTGCATCCAAATAACTTTTTTTAAAAAAATAAATTCAAAATTAAAAAGCTAAAAAATATATTTACAATCCAGCAGCAATTCCAAAATTTGGATCATTTTCAATCCCTACAGGAATTTCATTTCCTCTTGGACTTGTATCTGGATTTACTACAATAATTTTATATTTTGAGGCAAAACGTTGCATTCCACTTTTTATTATAAAATTTTCTTCTGTGCAAGTTAAACCTTTAAATTGTATTTTTTAAAATATTTTCTCGAATAAAAGTACCAGAAAGCCAAAAAAGAAGGGGTAATTTTGTCAAATTTTCATCAGTAGAAGCATCTGGTAAATAAATCCCAAATTTCATTTGACAATTTAGAACATTACTAATAAGAAAATTAACATATTCTGAGGTTTACAAATAAAAAAATAAACCTAAAATGCTCCAAAACATTTTGATATCCATTAAAACAGCGACTTGAGGAAATTTGCCTTAATTTTCCAGCCATGAAAATAATAATTCAACTAAATTTTTAAAAAATTATGAAAAATAGACGTAAAGGTATTTAATAAATTGCACTAAACAACAGGAAGAGAAAAAAATTAAACAAATTTAAAGTATTTTTCTTTTTCAACTTGAAGAAGAAAATGATTTAAATTTTAATTTTTTTGTTGTTCCTTTTCCTTCAATTAGCAAAGATTTTCTTTTAATTTTATTTCTTAATTCTTCAACATTTTCTTCCATTTTTGCCCATTCCAAAACTAGCCGTCTTCCATACAAGTGTGTTGAATGGACAAGAGTTTCCATTGCCCTTCTAGCATCAGCTGGGGAAATAAAGTCTACAAAGCAAAAACCCCTTCCTTCACCTCCAGGCTTCAAAATAAAAAATTATTCTTAAGAAATAGTTTCTCAACCTTTTTAGGTATCCTAACAAATTTAAGCTCTCCAAAAGCAGAAAAAAGCTGAGAAATTTCCTTTAGATTGGCCTAAAAAAAGATTATTTTAAATATGTATAAAAAAAAGACCTGAAAAGGAACATTTCTAACAAGTAGTTTTGTCCTTTCTAAATTTGTTTTTTCGTCTTGTTCCTTTGTTGTTGGTTCTGATTCTACTTCATTTACATCCTCCTTTTCTTCAACTGTAAGATCATTGATACAACTTAATAAAAGATTTATTAAAAAAATTCTGGGAAAACTCTCTTGACTTAAACAAGTATTTAATAAAATTAAACAATTTTCCAATCTATAAAAATAAAACCTTTTCCGTGATTTATGAGTTTCATCAAAAACTTCAAGTGGAGCCCACTCCAAATATAAAGGTCTTCCATCAGTTATTGAAAAACGTTTTGAATAAGCCAAATTTTCAAAAGCCTTTTTAGCATCTAATTCATTTTCCATTTCAACTAATGCACTAATTCCGTGATCTAAACAATTTAATTTAAAGAAATTTTCCTCAAAGAAAACCTGGTGGCATAATAACATTTTTAACTTCACCAAAACGTAAAAATATTTTCTTCAATTCCTCACCTCCTCCAGGCTTACCATTTAAATTTTTAACCAGAATAACATTTTTGGAACGTTTTGTGGATGAATCATTAGCAGAAAATACATCCAATTTGACTCCATGATTTAATAAAAAATTTTTTGTTTCGCGGACCAAACGAGTTTCAGCCATAGCAAGGCGAACAGCAGCACTTTAAAAAACGGCAAATTAATTTATAAGATTATAAATAAATAAACCTATTTTCTCCTTTCTCTTCCAATAATAGGTCCCTTTTTGTAATTTGATAATCCTCTGCCAATAAATCGGCTACAGCATTTGTTCCCAAAAACAAAGAATTCCAAGTTTGTCTTAATTTATTAGCATTTTCTCCTCTTTTATTATTTTCCCTTTCTGCCTGAAATTTTGATAAAGTTTTATCTCCTAACTGAATAGGCTTTTTAGTGTTCTCTTCTCCAGCAATTATATGAAGCATTCTTCCCTAAAGTTGAATTAACTAACAATAAGCACACAATAAAAAAACCATAAAAATCTGTCCATCCAATTTCTTCCAAGCATCTAATGCATGTTCAGGAAAAATGAAAGAACAGAGAGCATATCCTTTACACTGTCCATCTCTAGTTATAATTAAATTAATTTCTGCTAAAGTTCCAAAAGGTTCGAGAAGTGCCTTAAGTTTTTCTTCAGTACAAGAAAAAGGTAAATTTCGAAGAAATAAGCCTTATTGTTAAAAATAATTATTAAAAATAAATATAAAATAAACTAACGTCCAGTATCCATTATTTTGTCTTCAATTTGTTTATCAACAGATGACTCAAATTTTGAAGTTTCAACATTATCAATTTGTCCATCACAGTTCTTTAATTTCCTTCGAAGAGTAAATTCTCTTGTTAATTGTTTTCTTTCCTCTGGCAGTGGTTTACATAATTCAATCTAATTTTTAAAAATTAAATAATTAGAAAAAAGAACCTCAAGTTTTTTTCCTCTCAAAAAAGTTCCATTAAATTTTTCAAAAGCAGAATTACAGCTAGTAAAGTCCTCAAAACCAACAAATGCAAATTTTATACCGCCACTTTTCTCATTCATTTTTAATTTAATGTCAGTAATTGTTCCATGTTTTTCAAATAATTGACGTAATTTTTGCTCATTCCAACCTTTTTTTCCTCCGGACAAATTTTTGACAAAAAGCCTACTGCATTCAAAATTGTCGTTAGAAGGTTCAGTAGAAGAATCAAGCATTTTTTAAACAGTAAATACAATCTAAACAAAAAAAAACGAAATTGTAATAAAAAAGAAAAAAAGAGAGTAAATTGGCGGAGAAAAAGCCTATTGCGGGTCGAATAATCGCGAAAAGTAGTACGAGAAATGAGATAATTAGAGATAAAAAGAAAGAAGAGACTACTAGTCCGGATTAGCTTCAGACAGTACTTTTAAAAGCTATTTCAACACAAAAGTTCTGTTTATAAGATTTTGATCCTTTTCAAAGTTTTTTGATATATTTCGTCTAAAAAATGTCTTTGGCACAAGAATTACTTGCAGATTTGGAAGAGGAAGGCGATGATGAATTAGAAGATCTTGGTGTTAAAAAAGAGGAGGAAGATGACTTTATTGATGAAATTACTGAGGAAAAAACTTTAATAGATATAACAAAATATGAGAGAGTGACGGATGTAGCTAAATTGACTAATTCTGCACAGTAAAGTTAATTATAAATTTTATCCTTTTTTTAAGTTATATGGAATTAAAAGCAGAGCTTAATAAATATGTAGAAATGGAAGAAGTGCCAAAAATCACCATTCCAATAGAATCTGATCCTCAATATATTTTAGTTGTTCGATTTTCTGAGGTTTTTTTTTAATTAAAAAATGTTTAAATTGAAGAAAATATTTTCTAGCTGGCAACAGAAATTGATCAAGAAATAAATGTTATACATAAATTTGTTAGGGACAAGTATGCAAAACGTTTTCCAGAATTAGAATCTCTTGTTCAAATGCCTTTGGATTATATAAATACTGTTAAACTATTGGGAAATGACATTGACACAAATAGTCGCAAAGAAATAATTCATACCATTTTGCCCGCGGCAACTTGTATTGTAGTTAGTGTTACTGCTTCAACTTCTCAGGGAACAAGACTTGAACAAAATGAGGTTTTAAATTTTTGTACACTTTTTTCCCTTCATTAAATTTTTCTTTCCTAAAGTTGGATATAATAATTGAAGCCTGTTCAATGGCTGAAGAACTTTATGATCAGCGTATGAAAATGCACATGTTTGTAGAGCTAAGAATGTCCTTAATTGCCCCAAATCTTTGTCGAATTGTTGGGGCCGGGACTGCTGCGATGATTGTTTCTCAATGTGGAGGGCTTACTCCTGTAGCCAAAATGCCTGCATGCAATGTTTTAATACTCGGTTATCTTCTTTAAATTATTTTTAAAATTTTCCTTTTTTAAAGGAAAACAGAAGAAAACGCTTTCGGGTTTTAGTTCCTCAGCTATTTTACCACATACTGGATTTATTTATCATCATCCAATTGTTCAATCACTTCCACCAGATTTGAGAAGAAAAGCTGCCAGATTAATAGCAGCAAAATGTACATTAGCTGCAAGGATTGATTCAATTCATTCCTCAATGGATGGAAGACTTGGAGAGCAATTATTGCAAGAAGTTAAATTAAAATTGGAAAAAATGCAAGAACCACCCCCAGTTAAAAATAGAAAGGTTTTTTAGATTAAGATTTATAGGTTTTAAATATTCTAATTTTTAAGCCTTTGCCAAAACCTTTGGATAAAGCAAGTAAAAAGAGAGGAGGAAAACGTGTAAGAAAACAGAAAGAATTATTAAAAGCTACTGAATTAAGAAAGAAAGCTAACCGAATGAATTTTGGAGAATTACAGGAAGATGTTATGCAAGATCATATTGGCTTTACTATGGGACAAGCAAAAAGTTCAAGTTTACCAGTTGGGAGTAGAATACGTGCTGCTGTTGTGGATAATAAAACACGTGTAAAGTAAGATGTTTTTTCTGAAATAAATCTCTAAATTACCAATTTTTATGTTTTAAAGTTTCCTCTATAAAAATTAAAATAATTATTCTAATTTTAACCTCTTTTTAGAATGTCCCAGAAACTTCAAAAAACAATAGAAAAAACTCGACAACATGGAGGAGTCACTTCACTTGCATCTAAAGGACATGGAACAACTCAAGGTTCATCATTTGTTGCCGGAACAGCTTCTGCGATTTCATTTACACCAGTACATGGTCTTGAACTTATAACGCCTATCCAAAAAGAAGCAGGGAAGGCTTCGACCTATTTTACTCCATCAACAAATTTTATTGCACCAACAGGACCTGTTATGAAAAAGAAATAATATTAACATTAAAAAATATTTTTTATTTGTTTTATATATATAAAACAAAGCTTAAATTAAAATTAAATTTTTTTTTCGTCATTTATAATAAAATAAAAGTAAAATGTAAAAAATACATGTAGAATAACACAATTGAAAATAAAGTGGTTTTTGTTTAGTCTTCACACATATATATAAGGTAAAAAAAAAGAAAAGCTAAAATTATATAGCAGCTAAAAAAGGAAAAAACTAGAGAAAGTTATGCGAGATAAATATACATTTTTATATTATATTTGTCCCGTTCCAAATATTCTCGTTCAATTAAAGATTCAACCCGAGTTTTAATTAATATTGGATCTGGCATAAAACGAGTTCGTAGTTGATTGGTAACCTTTAAAAAAACAAATAAAAAAGAAAGTTTTAAATGAAAAAAAACCTCAGTCACGAGATCATTATGAAGCAACTTCTTTCTTGCCTTCATTACGCGTACAATAGCTGCCTCAATTTCATGTTTACGATCATCATCAACCTTTTTTAAATTTTAAAAATAAAAAAAGAATGTAATAAAAACCCTAGATCGAGTTTCCTTCCTTTCCGGTTCAGTCTCACTTCGCACAGAGACCATTTGTACTTTAATACGAGTCAGTTTTGAAGTAAATCCGTCATTTACACTAAACTCATCCTGAGCTTCTAAACAATTTAAAAGAAAAAATTTTAAATAGACAATTCTTTTAAACTAACCAATGTCTTTCCCACCTCCCTTACGACAAAGAATTCGTTGTGATTGTTTTCCCATAGCAAGAGATTGAAGACAACGCTTAAGCTCCTTTTCGGGAATTTTAGTTTCACAAAGTATTTGCTATTATTTTAAAAAATAATTAAATTGTTTTTTAATTAAAAGAGAAACCTCAAAAGTCATTTTTTCGTGAACATTAAAGCACATAAGTAAACACATTTGATAAGTGGTAACTGTCAATATTTTTTGTTCTTCATGCCGTCGAGTAGTAAATGAAGGATTTTTGCGTCTTGAAGTGACTAACATTGAGGAAGAGGACCCAGGCATTTCACTCTCCTAAAGTGATAATGGAGAAGTGTATTATGAACGTTATAAAAAAGTTAATTTAAAAACAAATTATCGTTAGAATTTATGATAAGAAACTTAAAGTATCCTTCAAAAATATTCACCAACATTTATATCTCTTAGTCATACTTAATTAAAAAAACCTGTTGACTTGCAAGATCATCATCACCTCCATTTCGATTCCCTTTATTGGATCCTCCATTAGTAAAAAATATTGCCTTTACATCAGCATGTCCCAATCCTGGATGAAGTGTTATTTTTCTTCCATTATGTTTTCCCAAATAAAATCTTTCAAATTGACTAAAAACTTGTTCAGCAGATTGTGAAAATGTACACATAGAAATTTGGTTATCAATAGGCCAAAAACCGCTTGTAAGTACTCGAACGGTTAAATCAATCTTTGAATAATAAAATAATTAAAATTAATTAAATATATTTAATTACAGAATCTTTCTCTTTATAATCATTCATAATTGTACTAGAAAGTTCCATATCTCTAAACATTCCTTCAATTTTTGAAGTAAATTGACATCCACATTCAGTCTTTAATTTTGAGATCATTGATTTCTCAGCATCGTCAGATAAACTTTTTTGTAATAAAAGACGTTTAGCTAAATGTTGTTTATAATATTTTTCAAAGACATCTTTTTCTTGTAAAAATCTGAATAAAACTAAAGCTTTGTCCAAAACAACTTCAACTTCTCCTTCATTTAACTGAAAAAGGGAAGAGGAAAATATTTATAAAAAAGAATTAAATTGGTTGGTTGCTTCACCAAACCGACCAATTCAGTGCCAAAAATTTTAAATCAAAAAATGAATATTTAAATCCTTTTTTAATTAATGCTATTGTTATGAAATGAGCACCTGTCTTTGGCACTAAATGGGGGGAGTATAAAATTTTTGAAAAAGGAAAAATAATTATAAATTAAAAGGAATACCGATCTAAGTCCTTTTTTGAGTTTATCATCAATATATAAAGACAAATATTCTGGAGCCTTTGGACTAATATTCAAAAAATGTTCAAAGTCTGATTGTATACAATTCTTAAAATCTCTGTCATCATTAAAGGCGTCTTGCAAAAATCGATCAAATTGGTCTTTGAGTTCAATTAGACTCTAAAAATATTTTTAAAAATTCTAATTAACAAAAGGAAACCTGAATAAACATAACAGGATTAGAACCAACATTTCCTCCCCCAACATTTTCTCCACCCTCAGATGGTTGTTGTCGTGGTTGTGTAGTATTTTCACTTACTATTGCTGATCCTTTATCTCTTAAGAATCTACTCATTGTAGAAGTCATTGTTTTTGTTCCATTTGGGACACGTTTAAGTAATTTATAAAGACAAGATAAGTCTAAAAAAGAAAATTAAATTTTCTAAAAAAATTGGAACAAAAATCACTTAAAATGACCAAACCCAAAATTAAAAATCATTAAATTAAACATAAATAACTAAAAAAACCTTGAATCCTTTCATTAAGCAACATATAAATAAGACCAGAATTTTCCATATCAACAATCGTGACCATATTTCTTGAAATTAATTCATCATTTAAAACCTCGATAACTTTAGCCTCAGTTAATTTGTCCAAATAACGCTCAGCTCTAAGAACTTCTTCCATTAAACATTCATTAACCTTGTGAATATAAACACAAGCACTATTTTCTGCTAAAAACTTTTGACTGGAACGACGATAAAATTCTGCAGTTTCACGAAGAAAAAGATTCTCAAATTGATGTTCATAATATCTTCTATTGTCAAGGCCCAAGGCTATTAACATTTGAAAAACATTTTTTAAATCAATCCTGTTAAATAAATTTAAAACAAAAAGAAAGAAAAATAAACCATTCAATAACTTCTTTCTGTCTTTCGAGTGAAATCATTCCCAAAAGTGTTGCTTTTAAATGTTCATTTATTGGAGGATAGTCAACAATTTCTGTTCGAAATATTCTTAATCCCAAAGGGTAAACAGGTTCAACATTATTTTGAGAAACATAAACACGGTCCAAATACATTAATATATCACGTATCATAACATAAAAATTTAATTGAGTTAAAGAACAAAAGGAGGAAGGTGGAAACCCTTTTAAGCTATGGGAAATCTTTCTAAACATAAACATTTCCCCCTATTATCTTAACAACAAAAATACCATTGAAGTTGTATGATCGGTCCAAATTCGATTCAAAGTTTCCAGAAAACGTCCATTTATTGAATCTAGAACAACTTCTCTTACCTTAAAAATTTAAATTAATTTAAACAATTTAAAAAACAAAAAATAACCAATGTTTGTAAATGTTCCCTAACAACTTCTTGAAGTCCATTATAAAGTCTGTCGGCATGTTTATGAAGAACCTTAAAAACAATTTAAATCTAAATATAAAAAATATCAACCATTGTATATGAATTCCTATAAAGTTCTTCAAAACTAAGCCCTGAATTGTTTTTTCTTTGAATTTCCTGTATCGCTTTTTTGAGCAAATCCCAGGTTTGTGTAATATATGAATCATCAACAGTTGACTAAAAAAAAAGATTTTTAAGAATTAATTAAGTTTGAAGAAAGGAATAAAGAATTAGTTTTAAAAAAATTATATTTTATTACCGGAAAAGCTCTAATTCGCATCTTCTGTTGAGGCTGTTGTTGCATTCTTTAAAGAAATTTAACAAAAGTAAACTTGTTAAAAAAAGAATTTAATTAAAAAAACAAAGAAAAACTGAAATATTATTTTAAACCACAAAATTAATTCTTTTAAATTTATGTAAAATAAAGAAACATAAACTAAAAATGATCAGAAACATATAAATATAAACAATTCACAATAAATACTTAATATTTGAGAGAAAAATTGAATAAACTTCCACAATTGATTGAAGCCGACTGATGATTTTAAGCCGATAATTCAAAAAAAGGGTAAAATTTAAAAATGGTAAATAACAAAAGAAACATTAACAAGTGAAAAATAAAACATTTACATATAATAAATATTTTTAAATATAATTTTGTAAAAGTTAAGGTACTAATTTTTTCTCTGATAAAGATGTAAAAAATTTTTTGAACAGTTATAATCTTAAATTTAAAAGAGGAGCGACATTGCAACGGATTGAACCTACATACTACATAAAACCTAACATAGTCGAACACACTACCACTCAACCATATTACGCGTTAAAATAAACTTTTTATTTTTTACTTCTATTTTTAAACTTTTACTTCCATTTTTATAATCTTTTAATTTATTTTCTAAAATAGTATTTTGTTTATGTACTCTTGTTTAGTCCCAATTTTTATATTTAAATACTTTCAGAAATAAAAATATGCAAAATTAATTATTTTAAAAATAATATTATGTATTTATTTTTCTTGCACAAAATAAAGTAAAATTTATTTGCAAAAATATCTATCTCTTTCCCATTTAATTTACCTATTTTTAACTTTTTTTAAAGTCCATTTTTTGATGATTATTAATGCACAAGAGTTAAATTTAGAAAATTTAAAAAAAAAAACATTTTTTTAGGAAAAATAATTTAAATATATTTTATTATTATTTACGTTATTTTCTCTGCAAAATTAAAAATATTTTAA
This sequence comes from Meloidogyne exigua, assembly GCA_018905775.1. NCBI lineage: Eukaryota > Metazoa > Nematoda > Chromadorea > Rhabditida > Meloidogynidae > Meloidogyne > Meloidogyne exigua. Next base: position 815,576 of record JAGUQR010000013.1, read on the forward strand.
TAGAAAAAAGAATAATTTTTATAACTATTTTCGTCTTTAACTATTTATTTATTTTTTGCTTTAATTAATTAGTAAAAAGCTTCAATCAAAGTATTTTTATTTTTATGGTATTTGTTACAATTTTGAATATACATAATATATATAAATATTTATTTATTTATTTAATATAAAAATATATTTTAATAAAAATACAAAAATAATTTCTTTTTATAGAAATTATATAACAAGATTAGTTAAGAATATAAAAAAAATAAAAGAAAATAATGAGAGAAAAAGCACCGGAAGAGAGTAGAAAATACAATATTTGTTTTTTCTGAACAAAATACGTAAAAGGAAAATAACTAATTAGCTTATTTAAAATACTGTAAAATAAATATAGTTATTACTTAATTAATTAATTAATTTTTTAAACTCTATATAACTGATATTAATGTATTGTTTTATATATTAAAAAAATTTTCCCAATATATCTAATAAATTTTAAACATTCCAATGAGCAAATTAAATATTTAGCAACCAGATAGATTAGAACCCTATCACCTTATCCTCCTGCCTGTTGACCTAAACTAACACGTTACCAACTTAACGATCGCCACTTCTACTAGTTTTCTTTTATTTAACATAAGTTTATGCTTAAATATTTTAATTCCTTCCTTTTAATTAAATAAAAAATTAAATTATTGTTACATCTTTTAAAATTACAAAATTTTATTTATTTTAAATAATAATTAATTTTAAATATTTTTAAGGAATTTTTTATCGTCATATCTATTTAATACTCTTATACATACATATATATTTATAAATAAATATCTTCTTTACATATTTATTTATTTATTTAAAAGGACAAAATTAATTAAAAATATGTTTATTTATTTATTTTTAATCTATTTTTGTTTCATTTATTTTTATATAATTTATTTAAAAATAAATAAATAAATAAATATTTTTTTTATTTCCTTTTAATTTTTCTTTAAATTATTTCCTTATTTTTATTTTTAATAAAATAAACAAAAATAAATAAATGTACTTAATAAATAAATAAATAAATACTTTTAAACGTAAATAATTTATTTAAAAAAATGAACCAAAAAAAAAGGAAAAAAAAATTTATTCCTAGAAAATCTAAATTTTATAGACATTTAATATATTTATTAATTATTTCTAAAAAAAGAAATTAAAAGGCCAATAATTCTTTTTACCTTTTTCCGAAACAAATTTAATTATTAAAAATATATTTTGCGCATTTCCCATTTCCGTTAAAAAAGAATCCAATTAAATAAAGATTTAAAAGAAATAAAAATGCAAATTTCTAAAAATTAATTGGAATATGCAAAATTAATTTAAAAAAAAATTATTTATGCTTTAATAATTTTTTAAAAATTTTATAAATTATTTAAAAAATAAATCCGGTAATTTTTAAAAGCAGCAACACACGTTTTAGTTTATATTTTTGTAGACTACAAACTACAAAATATTTTTTACTTTAATTATTTTTTATTTTAATTATTAATTAATTTTTTTAATTTAATTTGGATTAAATTAATTGTTTTTAAAAAGTAGTAAAAATATATTAATAATACAATAAAAATGTTTAAAAATATAAAATGTTTTAAAAAATTAAAAAAATTATTCAAAACTATGGACCAAATCTTTTTACAAGACGAAGCGATTTCCACTTACTTATTACCTTAAAAAACATAAAAAGTTTTGTAAAATAATTGGGAACATCGACAAAACAATGTTACATTCTACAACTCTCAACGCTGCTTAACTTACCAGATCGGACAGGATCGGCATCTTTCAATTCGTCAAGATTACCATCAAACTTGGAAATAAGTTTTACGGATAAAGTAACAATTATTTTAAATATTTTTTTCAATATTTAAAATTCTTTCTTTTCAATAAATTTTTATTTTATTTTTAAAAACGTCAATTTTTATTTTTTTAATTTAAGGATATTTTAAATTTTGCTTCTTAAAAGTTTGAAAAATATTTTAATCTCCTCAATTAAATAAATTTACAAAGTTTTAATAATTTTAATGATTATAAACATTAAATTGGAAAAAAAAGTTTATTTATTCTTAAATATTCCCTCCTCCGCTTTAATAAAAAAAAGTTGTTAAATAAAAATACCTAGTTAAGTCTAGATTTTTTAACTTAAAAAGTTTTTAATTTTTTAAAACAAATTTGGTATCATTAAATAGAGAATTAATTAAACTATTAAATAAAATTTAAATTAAAAAATTAAATTAAAATTAAAAAAAGTTCTGGTCAAAAAATGTCAGAAATGACATTTTACCCCATGTAGGTAAATGTTTGTTTATTTACTTTTAATTTTTCTTTTAGTTTAAAATTTTATTTTTAATTTTATTTTATTAAAAATATTCTTTTTCATTTATTAAAACAAAAATTAAAAATATTTTTTATTTTTTGTTATTTTTTTAATCCAAAAGCTCAATAAATTTAATTTAAAAAATTAACTTCTCTTTAAGTATAAATTATTTCCGGTGCATTTTAATAAAATTTAAACATCATATTAATTTATAAAAAGAAGAAAAAAAACTTTGTTGCAGCTTAACATTTTTTTATTAATTTTTTTAAATTTGTTTTTAAAGCAAAAAATATTTATTTAATTTTTAAAATAAATAAAAATGATATCAAATTAATTGTATTTTTTTTTTATTATTTACGGAAATTGAAAAAAATGAAAAAAAAAATAATTAAAAAAATTATAAAAGGTTAATTCATTAAATAATAGACTTTTATTTTTTTTTTAATTTAAAGGGATGACATTTTGTCCAAACAGTTACAATAAATTAAAAAAAATATTTTTTTTTTGTTTTTCTTTTTTTATTGAAAAAAATGTTTTTTTGTTTTAATTTAATTCTTGTTTAACTCTAATTTTTATTTTTTAAAAAATAATCTCTTTTATTAAATAAATTAATTTTTTTTTAAATTTAAAATAAGGGTCATTTTCTTTTATTTTTTTTTTAAATTAATTTTAATTTTAAATTTAAAAATATTTAAAATGACATCAAAAAAAAATAATTTTATTTTTTTAAAATAAATTCTATTTAATAACTTAAATAATAAATAATTATTTTTTAATTAACTCAAAAAGCAAATGTAAAGAAAAAGAAAATATGTACTTAATAGACATATATCTTCTTAAAAATATTTTAAATCTTTTTTTTATTATTAAAATAAATTTTTTTCTTTATTTATAACAATTTAAAGGTTAATACTATTAAATAAAAAAGAAAAAATTAATAGAAGAATTTTAGAAAAAAATATATTTATTTGGAAGAGACAAAATATCTCTCTTATATTTTACACCCCCAAGTCTTTCCTTTTATTTTTTTTTAATTTAAAAATTAAAATTAAATATATCTAATTTACTACATAAATAAATAAATATATATTTACTACATATTAATCTACTTGAAGATTTTTTTTTTCTTTAATTTAAAAAATAAAAGAAAAGGAAAAGGAATGTATTTAATCTCCACCCCTTATTAAGGGGGGATTTCTTTTTTTTTTTAAATAAAATAAAAAATATTTTCTCTATTTTTTACCTCATATTTTAATAAAACCACGCCTATTTATTACTTTTAAACTATTTTTTTAGTTTTTTTATTATAATAATTAAAAAAATATAAAAATTTATTTACAATTACCACACTATAAAAGGAGTGAATTTTTTAAAAAATTTGCCAGTTGTGGAAAGAAAAGGCTAATATTTTTTGAATTAAATAAAAATATTTATTTATTTTTAAAATTATTTTTTCTTTTATCCTAAAAATTCTTCTCTTTCTCTTTTTTTTTTTTAATTGAAAAAATAGAAGTAGAAACATTCCCAATCTTCCTGTCTCTTTCTCCTTCATTTTTTAAATAAAAATTAAATTTATTTTTTATTAAAAAATTATTTTAAAATAATCCAAAAATTATATATATACTAATCAAAATAAATTAATTAAAATATAATTTTATTTTTTTATTTATTTATTTGCCTTACGCTAATTGTAAGAAAAGAGAAAGAGACAGCAACTTTTTCTTTTACTACTACTAAAATACAATTTTTGCCCCTCTTTTTCTCTTCTTAAAAAAATGTTTTGGTTATTAAAATAATTCCAAAAAAAGTGTCAGTCATTTGTATTCCCCTTTACAAAAATTAAAAAAAAATTTATTTATTTATTTATTTTAATGGACCATTAACCTTATTAAATTTTGAAGGCATTTTCCCAGAAAAGATTTTAAAAATTAATGTAAAGTGGTCTATTAAAAATGGTATAAAACAAAAATTAAAACAGTGGTTTTATTCATTCTTTTATTTTTTTTAATTATTTATTTATTTAAAGGGTAATAAGGTTCTCTTAATAGACATGGGTTTAATTAAAACATGATAACTTAGGAACCAATTTATATTTTTTAATGAATTTAAATTTGTTAAATAGAAAACTAAATAGGCTTTAAAAATATTTTTAGAATAAAATTCTAATTAATTTTTTAAAAAAAGTTGTGGACAAAAAACCCTCAAAAATGGGCTATTTTTAAAAAAAAAATCATTTTTTTGACAAATTAATTTTTGTTTAAATCTTAAAAAGTTTAATTTTATAGAACAATTAATTCTTTATTAAATAAATTTAAAAATTATAAAAAAAAGTTTTTTTAAATGAATTATTAATCAAAAACTGGGCTTAGTTCATATGGTCACATAGACTTTGCTAAATAAACTTAAAATTTTATTTTATTTTTTTTAAAGATTTTATTTCTGAAATTATATTTTATATTTTCTAACAAATTATTTTCTTAAAAATGCCACCAATATCTTTTAATTATAATAACAACAATATTTTTAATTTTGAAGAAGGCCTTGGTCAATTAAAACTTGAAAATAATAAAAGAGAAAAAACAACAAAGAAAATTATTTATCAACCAAAAGGACATCCAAAACAAGCAATAATTGATGGAGAAATATGGCCACCTGTTTTTGAAAGTGAAGCTGTCAAGTAAGGGAAAATTTTAAGTGTTCGCACTGAAACGTCCAAACTAAAATTTTCGCACCGAACTGGGCATTTAATTTTTTAATTAAAAATTTTTAATTAAAATATCTTTTTTTGTATTTTTTTGAAGTAAACATTTTTAAAGGAGATAAACAAAAACAAATTTATTAAAGAAAAATGTTTGTGTTTTTCTCAGCAAAGCACATTCATCCACCACCTCCACATTAATATTATTATTTTTTTAAATATTAATACTTAATAAAAAAAACATTTTTTTTTGCATGACACGAACACTTATTTTTTAATTTTATTTTTTTACCTTTTAATCCTTTTCTAAAATTTTTGTTTTTAATTTATTATTTTTTGCCTTTTATTCTCTCTCTTTTTTTAAATACCTTTATAAGAGGAAAGGGGTATAAAAATAAAAGAAAATATTTTTTTATATTTTGTGCCGTGCCATCCCTCATTTATAAACACAAAAATATTCAAGAATGGACTAATATAGAAATAAAAATAATAAAAATAGAAAGATGAGTAATTTAATAAATAAATAATATTTTTGTATTAAAAAAGTAACCAAAAAGATTTGATGTTTTCTGGACTTTATAACTCTTTAAAAAACAAACCAATTTTTACATTCTTTATATCATTTAATAGAGAAAATATTAAGCTATTAAATTTATTAAAAGATAAATTTTATTCTAAATTAGCAAAAAAGTTATGAGCAAAAAACCTGTAAAAAAACATATATTTTAACAAAATTATTAATTTTTTTAATCATAAAATAATCTTCTAAAGTTTTAAATTTTTTTCTTTTATCTTTATTGGACTAGCTATTTTTCTGTTCTATCCATTGATACCAAAAATAAGTTAAAAGGTTCATCCCTTCTTTATTTATTTATGTATAAGCGCCAGACTCAAGTGAACCCGAGATAATTTATTACATACAAATAATTTTTTTTTATTTTGCTTATTTTAGACACATTAATTAAAATTAATATTCTACTAGTAATTTTTTGCAAAATATTCATAAAAAGAGAGAAAGTCTTGGCAACTTTTTTTTAATAATAAAGGGTGCAAAAGAAGCAACAATGAATTTTTTTAAAATTTTTTTTCGGAGATATAAAAGAAATACATAGAAGGGGATTAGTATTATAATTATTATATAATATTCTCTTGCCATTATTATTTGTTAAAAAAAAAAGAACTGGCTTTTAGGTAAAAAGCACAAAATTGGAAATTAATTAATAATAATACTAAAAATTCTATAAATGGAAAATACTATGACGGTGTTGCAACTGTCTATTCTTAATAAAAAAATAGAAAAAAAGGTTTAATAAATATATACAAAAAAGAAAATTTTTTTTCTGCAAATTTTTAAATTTTTTTAAATGGACGTTTCAAAGCGAAGTGTTTTTAATTTAACCTATTTATTTGTTTTATTTTCAGATCTGCAAAAACAATGAAACCTATTTCTAGTGATGTTTTTGTTTGTACATATCCAAAATGTGGAACTACTTGGATTCAACATATTTGTTCTCAACTACTTTTTAGTTCAGAATATGGGCCTCAACAAGGAAAAGGTACATAAATTAAATAAATAAAATTTATTCATGTTAACATTGTTAGTTGGGTGGTTAGTACTTTTGACTTCATGTTGAGGCCATTGGGGGTTCGATACCTTCTGAAGCCGAGTAATTTTCCTTAGCTTGTAGCTTAAGTTTGAATCATTTCTTTGACTGATAACATTTTAAAGCCATGAAATTGAATAATTTTACTTAACTAAAAACCTTAATTTAATTAAAATTTTAATGAGACAAAATGTTTCAAAATATTTAATTGCTAACTTTTGTCAGTTGCAGAGCTCTGTATAACTTCTCCAATGATTGAAAGAGTTGGAGCTGAATATTGTAATAAATTAAATCATCCACGTCTCTTAAAAACACACTTTTCTTACAACAATTGCCCAAAAAATGTTTTATCAAAATATATCTTTGCCTGTAGAAATCCAAAAGATTGTTTAGTTTCTTACTTTCATCACAATAAAAATTTTAAAATTTATGAATGGGAAAATGGCAATTTTGATCAATTTTTTCAACTCTTTATTGAAGGAAAATTGGCTTTTGGAGATTATTTTGAACATTTAAAAAGTTGGCTACCACAATTAAACAACAAAAATAATTTTCTTTTTTTAAAATATGAAGATATGTTAAAAAATTTAGAAGAAACAATTATTCTAATTGCAAAATTTTTAAATGGAAATGCTGCAAAATTAATTGAAAATGAACAAAGTTTAGAAAAAATTATTAAAGAAAGTCAGTTAGAGTCTATGCAAAAAGATCAAAAACGTTGGTTTCCTGGAAATGTTTTGTAAGTTTTTAAATTATTAAACTTTACTATTAAAAAATAAACTTGAAGCAAATAAAATAAAGCTTATTCTTTATTTTTTAGACATAATGAATCATTTATTCGAAAAGGTTGTGTACGCGATTGGAAGAATTATTTAAGTAGAGAACAGAGTGATTTAATTGATAAAGTAAATATTTTAAATTAAAATTTTAATTTTTAATTTATTTTTATTTTTAGTTGTTTAAACAAAAAATGGCAGGAACAGAAGCAGAAAATTGGTGGAAAGATGAAATGAGATGGGAAGAAGAAGAAGAAGAAAAGGAGGAAAAAGAAGAAGAAGAAAAGGAATTAAAATTAAAAAGGGAAGAATATAAACTTACAAAAGAAGAAATAAATAATGATTCTGGAATGGAAAGTGATGATGATTTTTGTTTTGAAGATAATAACAATTTAAGAAGAGATTCTGATACTACAAGTTGTTGTTCTTCATCTTTTTAATTCTTTTAATATTTATCTCTATTTACTAGTCATTGGCCAAAAAATATTTTTTTATTTTTAAATTGTCCCCTCCTTTTGTAAATTAATTATTATTTTTTTATTTATATAATTTAATAATTTTTTAATTAATAAAATAATTTATTTTGTCTTATTAATTATTAAAAAAATTAAAATAAAAGATATGTATTAAATTAACCTTAAAAAGATACTTTAAAAAATAAAATTGAAACTTTTATTACTTTGAAAAAATAAACTTGAATTTAATGAAAAAAAAATAAACTTGGAAATTAAAAGAATGAAGCAACGCGTAGTATTTATTTATTTCAGGTTTATTTTTAATTTAAGTTTATTTTAACCAATAATAAATATTCCAAAAATTAATATCAAAGAACAAAAAAAAAAGGTTTAAATTAATGGTATTGAATTTGTTCCATAATTAATATTTGTTCTTTTTTTAATAAAAATAATAAATATTAAATTAAAAATAATTAAAGAAGATCCTCCTATATATAAAAATGATTTTAAATTTTTACTCCAAAAATAATTTGTTGTTAAATTAGAATCAAAATAAACATCTGGATTAAATAAATATTCACAATGAGATCCATGAAAATTTGTTGCGCAACTAAACTTAAGAAAATAAACTTGAAACAAAAGAAATTAAATAAACTTGAAACTAAAGAAATAAAAAAGATGTTTTGTTTCAGGTTTATTTAATGTGTCTACCCAAAAGATCAATACATAAAGTAAACCAAAATATTTTAAAAATGCAGTTGATCTTTTGGGTATCTTAATAAAATAAATTAAATTAAACCTGCAATAATAAATAGGTTTATTCATTTTTTCATAAATAATAGCTAGGCATTTTCCTTCATTAAAACAATAAAATTTCTTTAAATAAATTGGACATTCTGCATTTTTAATTAAATTATTCATTTGATTATTATTTAAATTTTTTTCTTTTTTATTTTCTTCTTTTTGGATTTCTGCATTTATTTTAATAAAATAAATAATTAAAATAAAAATAAATTTTATAGTCATTCTTATTAAAATTTAAAAATAATAATGCTTCTTTTATGGATAAATTGTTCCATTTTTATAATTTATTTTTCTAAATTTAATTTTTGTCGTTTTGAATAATAAAACAAACAATTAAAACAATTTTAAAAATTAAAAAATCCTCTTTTTTAATGAGTAATTTAAATGATTCATTAAAAATAATTTTTTTATTAAGGCTTTGTCTTTTATTTTTTTAAACCTTTTTTGGATAAATTTTGTCTGTTTATACAGAAGTTGAAAATTAAAAGAAATAATTTAAAAATTAATTAAATATTTGGAAATAAATGATTTAAAGTTTATTATTTATTATAATACTCAAATGGTTAAAAAAAAGTTTATTGTGTTTCTGTATTTTCTAAAGAATTAAATAAATAAACTTGAAACAACTAAATAATTTTATAACATGTTTCAAGTTTGTTATTTTTTCTTCTAAGAATAAGTTTATTTATTTTTTAAGTAAATACATAAATATTTTAAACACTTAGTTTATATGCTTCACTAAAATATTTATCACCTTCTGCAAAAAAAAGTAATGGATTAAAAAGGTATTGACAGTTTTGTCCAAAAAATTCTTTAGCACATCTTAATTATAAATTTAATTTAAATTAAATAAATGAATAGATTACTCGCAAAGATCAAATATTTGTCCATCAGCTTCTCGACAAATACATTTACTACCTTCATTATAACAAACTTTTCTACATAGTCGATTATTATATTCTTTTCCACAATAAGTAAAAATTGATGATTTTTTTTCTTTTATTTCAGGTTTATTTTCTGATTTATTTTCTGAATTAATTTTCTTTTCTGGTTTAATAATTTGAATTCTTTTTTCTGGTTTCTTTATTAATTTATTTCTTTCTTTAGCCAATTTTACAAATTTGTGTTCTTCTTCTAAAGAACAAAAACTAAAATAGGAAAATAAAAAGAAAATTATTAAAATATATTCTTTAAACATTTTTTTTTAAATTTTTGAATAGAATATAAATTTTTATTTTATTTTTATTATATACAAAAATTTTTTATTTAAATTTTAATTTTATTTTAAATATTCTAAAGAGCCTTTTAAAATTTTCAAAATCAAATTGTGAATTTTTAAATTATAATTTAATTCTCACATAGAAAAAATAAGCTTTAAATAAATAAACTTGGAATCGATGGAAATTGAAGCAAAAAGTAAAGAAATAAACTTGAAAATAAACATTAAAGAGATTCAAGTTTATTTATGTTTAATAATTTAATTGAAACAAATGAATATAGAAAGAACTTTAAATAAACTTGAAACAATAACACAGACTTAAATAATTAAAATAAACTTGAAACATAATTTCTAATTAAGTTAAAATACATTGATCTTTAAAAAAATAAAATAATTTTACATTTATTTAACATTAGTTTATTTTTTTATTGTATATTTTGTGTAATAAACATTATAAAAAAATAGTGAAAATATTTAAAGTAAATCATTTTTTCTTTTTTAATTCAACAGAACAAAATTTTCACTATTTTTATAGGAAAATCTTTTTTTCCTTATTTTAAAATTTATTCTCTACTAAAAATAGTTAATAAATTTAAAAAAAAATATATAAAAATAATTTAAAAAAATATTTTTACAATAAATTTATCAAATCAAAACATTAATTTATTCAAAAAAAAAATTGTTTTTATTTTTTAAATATATTACGTGTTTCATTTACATTATCGATATTATATAACGGCCTTTTATAATACATTTATTACTAATATTTACATAAAATTCAGAAATCTAATATATTAAAGGGAACGACCGGTTTTGTACATTTTTAATGGATAAAAAAAAGAAAGAGAGAGAAAAGAAAATTGGCAGCGGGAAAAAAATTCCATTTTCAGGAGTACAAAATTAAACAAAAATTCATTGAAGCAAAATAAACAAATAATGCCACCATCCCCTAACAAATATCCAGAAGAGATCGGGTTTCTTATTAAATAAACATTTAAAACTAAAAATAAAATAAATTACAATTATTTTTTAATGTATTTTTGTATGTTAGTTAATATGTTATATTTAAAGCTTTTATTTATGTATTTATCTTTTATTCAAAATAAATATTTCTGATTTTTAATTACTTTTATATTTTTGTATTTTTTCTTCTATTCTGATTTGTTTATTTTTATTATTCTGATTTTTATTAAAATGTATTTTTGTTTTCTGATTTAATAATTCTGAAATGTATTTTCTGTTAAACAAAAATAATCTGATTTAATACTCTTTGTTAGTTGCATAAATATTCTGATTTCTTTTGTTTCTAAAAAAATCTTTTATTTTCTCTCTTTAAGTAGAAAAATTAACCTATCATGTTCTTCGTTGCTATAAAAATTCTATCATTTATTTTCTATTAAAAATAACTTTAAAAAAAAGATTTCCTTTTTTGATAAAAAATATATATTTATTTTTTATATCCATTTCTTAATCTAAAAAGTAAAAATATGACCTAGAGAAATTTTTAAGAAATATAACCTTTCTTCATTATTTTAATGTGCACATCTAAGTATATACTTATTACAAAAAGCTTTGTTATTTTAAGTCCCGAAAATAAATTATATTTTTTACATTAGTGATTTTCGTCAATTTTCTCATTCTTTTCTTCTTCTTTTTATTTATGTAGCTTCACAAGATTTTTATTTATTTTTAACAAAAGATTTTGTTAAAAATTAATGTAATTCTTTTAATTTAATTTAACAGAAAATTAAGGTTAAATTTTTAAAAATATTTATTTATAAAAATTATCTTCAAATAATTAAATTAAAATTGCAAAATCATCTGTTAATTCTTTCTCTTCAATTACAAAATACATCTATGTATGTATGTATTTCTCAATTCTTGCGCAATCAATCAAAAATACAAAAGAAAAAAGCCCTTTTGCCTTTGATTTTTTGCTTCCCTAGCTATTTATTTTACTTATTCATTTTTTTGAGTTTCCCACAGACCCGTAATCAATCAATCGGAAGCTTTTAAATATTATAAATATAAAAATAAATTTATTTAAATTAATTTAAAAATAAAAGTAATTTTTAGCTTAATTTTCTATAACAAAACAATTTTTTAATTTCTATTGTAATTTAATACATAATTTAAACTTGTAAAAAATACATATTTTGTTAAAAATACAAAAATTCTGATTAATATTCTTTCTATGCAACTTGATTGTAAAACTTGTTTTTACAATAAAAGTTTATTTAATCTAACTGTAATTTTCCTTATTGCCTCATTCCTCTCTTTCTTTTGTATAATCTTTTTTGTTTTTTTTTTATTTTATTGCGAATTTAACCTTTATTGAAAAGATGATTCACAACAAATTGTGTTTCAAAATCAAAACCCATTTTAGGACTAAAATTTATTTTTTAAATGTTTTTGTCCCCAAACCAAACACATTTTCTCTCTAAAAATATATATAACATTTCCGATTCTTCTCCTTTTCTTTTTTTTCAAATTTCTTTTCCCTAAATATACATAATATTATTCTTTTTTTCCAACAAAAATTTGTTTTCGTTCATTTAGGTAAAAAGGCAGATGCTTCTTCTGCTACTTAATGTACTAAACTGCGTTTTCCTAGCTAAATACTGACTTTTTTGTTTGCTTTTTGAGGGGTAGTCGATCATTTACTTTCTACCTAAATACTATTATTTTTTTTAAATTCTTTTTCTACCACACCTTTATCCTTTTTTTTAATATTTTGCTCTATTTTGTATCCATTTATTAAATGAACTTTTTTAAAAGAACAACACTCTTTTTCTTTTTTTTTTATGTAGAAATTAATCTTCCTAAATTTTAATTAAATAAGTTTATTTTATTTTTAAAACAAAAAAATTGATTTTGTTACTTCAAAGAGCATAAAATAAATAACAAAACACAAGTTAAAAAAGTTTTCTGCGCAGCTTTTTCTTCCTTCATTTTCTTTCTTAACAACCTAAAAATATTTACAATAACACAAAAACACACTTTTGTAAAAAATATTCCGCCTGTTTTTACAAAAAAGTTTAACCGGAAATGAAGAAATACATATTTATGTATTTCTTTATATTTAAGTAGTTTCAGGAAAGAATATTAAAAATGTGTGTGTTTTTTTGTTTTTGTATGTTTTTGCCTCTTCACTTTTCTTTTGTATATTTATTACTATTGTATTTTTATTTTGTGTTTTATTTTTTCTTAAATAATAATTTATACTTACTTTCTTTTTTAAAAGATATTTAATTATTCAAAACATAATGAAAACAAAACAGAAATTAATAAAAACAACAAAAAACATTTATTTTATTTTCTTCTATATTTTAATAAATTTGTTTGTGTTTTCTAGTTCTTCAACATCCATTTTTTCAACATTTAATCAACTATATGAATGTGTTGATTTAATTTGTATAAACATTAATGATTTTATTAATTTTAATGAAGATTTACAAAAGGAAACAAATGAATTAAATAAATGTAATGAATGTAATGATTGTACAAATAATGGATATAGGTAATTCTTTAATTACATTTTGAACATTTTATATAATATTTTAAGTACTTGTATGCAATCTCGTCATTTTGATGGAAATAAACAACAATTTACTACAATTGAAGGAGAATGCCAATGTTCACATTCTGGACCTTCTATAATATCAAATAATGGAAAAATTAAAAATATTTCTAGCATTGAAGGAAATATTGAAAATAATCAAAAATGTAAAGTTTTGGATATTCCTAATGGTCGAAATCGTAAAATGAGTGAACCTAAATTGGAAGAAAATGAGTCTTTCTTTAGGCTTTGTTATTCTTCAGGTAAATATTTTTATTTAATTATGGATACCAAAAGTTTAAATTAAAATTTATACCTCTCTAATAAACGCCTTTTTAAATAAATTAAGGCAATCGGTTAATTTTTCTTTTATTTAGCATTTCGTAAATTACCTCCACTAAAGGCAAATAATGAAGAAGTAAAAGAACAATCAATTCCAACAATTCTGGTTACTGTAGAACAATTTTGGATTGATAAATATTGGCAAACATTAAATCCAAAAGATTTAAATTTATATTATGTTTTCCCAGTTCTTAAAAAAGAACATTGTGAAAGAGGTACAACTTCAATACCTGATGCTAAAGAATTAATTTGGATAAATTCTGGAAAGGTTAAATTATTTAAATAATTTTTGGGGGGTTTTTAATCCTTTTGTAAATCTTAAAAAGAAATTATTTTGTATTCTTTACAGTTTTGAAGAAAAGTTTAATTAAAATTGACCATTTTATTTTATTTAAATATCTGAGACTCAAGTGGCTATTTTACCCTCTACTATATAATTTTATAAACTTAAGGTATCGTCATCTTCTGGAATGCCTTGGCTTTGTATAACTCGATTAAAATTACATATGGATAATGAAGAACTTGAAGAAGAAGAAAAAAAGGAAGGAGACTATGATGTAAAGAGAAAATATATAATTCTCTTTTTTTTTTATTTTTTAAATTAATTTTTAAATATTTTTAAAGTATCAACAAAATATTGACCCAAAACTTCCACAAGAAATTCAATTTGATAGAAATGTATTTGCAGGTGCAGAAAGGGCACGTTTTTATTATGAAGTAACTGTAGTTAGGGAAAATCAACTTAAGGCAGGAGCTGGTATTTTTTAAAATATTTTTGTCATTTTCTTTTTTAAATTAAACTTTTTTTTCTTTTGTAGGAAAACCAAAATTTGAGCATAGAGAAACCTTAATTAAATCAGAAATATTAAATTTTGAACTTCATCCAGAGATTTATGGGACTGGGATGGATGATGAATTACATCAAAATGATTCAAAAATTAATGAAATTAATGAACAAAAAAATAAAAAAATTAATGGAAAAATGACTGAAAAAGGTAAAAATTAATTAAAAGAAAAGAAGAATATTTTTAAATTAATTTTTAGGAAAATATGAACCTATTGTTAGACCAATTTTGAGAACAAAAGGAAAAGAAAAAAGTATTGAAAATCCTAGAATTAATACACAAAAAGTTTGTAATTAATTTAATAAAAATTAATTTATTTTATTTAGAGCGAAATTTCCCAACCAATTTTTACTATAGATGAGAATAATAATGAGGAAATAGAGGCAACAACTTTAATGCCAATACCATTACCAAAGGTTGAATTTGGAAAAATTGAAAATGATCAAAATCAGAAGCAAAATCCTCCACAAGAAGCTTCCTTTACCTTACAGACTCAAATGTCCTCAACAGAAAAGATTTTTAATTCAGACAGTAAATTAACAAATGAGACAGAAAATAAGGCTGAAGAAGAAGAGAGCAAAAAAATAAAAGAAGAGAAAGATGAAGATTGGCTACTTTTCCGGAATGTTTTAATTGTCTTTATTGTTTTATTATTTATTGTTGTTATTCTTGGAGTTTGCTATAATCGTTCATTTTTAATTTTTTCTGGAAGGAAAAAGAACAGAGAAAATACAAATGGACAAATGAATGGAAATGTAAAGAAGAGAGTACAAAACGGAAAAGAGTATAAGGAAGCATGCAATAACTATACATAGATTTTCCGGAATTTCCGGAAAAAGAAAGAGAAAAATACAACGAAACGAAGAGAGAGACTGTGAAGAAAAGAAGGGTGCATGAAAATTAATAGTTACTAGTTAATTTACTTCTTATTCCAAATGGTCAGACATATTAAATCCAATTAAAATAATGAAGAGTAAGCTTAAAGTTTTTTAATTTATTTAAGGATATTAAAAAAATGTCTGACTAAAGACAAATTTACACTTAATCTTTTTGAATTTAGTGCAATGATTTTAATATTATTTTTACCACATTTATGCACTCTCTTCCCCATTCTCAAGGTTTTTTTTGTTACTCTGGAAAATAACAGGGTTCCCAGATTTTTTTAAATTTCAAATACGCATCTTCTCTATTCTTTTTCCATTAATAATTTTTTTTATTTTTACAAAACGAATATTTTTATTACCCAGTAGAATATTTTTATGTTTTTTAGGACCCTAATATATACCCAGAAAATAAAAAATTAAATAAGAATATTCGTTTTATTTTTATCAAAATTTATATTCTTATATTACCAAGAATTGCACATATCGAATAACGATTTTGCTAACTTGGAGCTTTAATTAATTTAATTAAATAATTTTATCCAATTTAAATAGGGATTAAATATTTTTTAAAAATGGAAACTTTTTTGAAAAATATTTTGAGACTTTAATGTCATTATCTATAAATTAATTTCTCCCCCTTTCGTTTTTCGGGTCCCTTAATCCTCTTTTTTATTGTTTAATTTTTCCTTTTAATTTAATTAGCATTTAGATAAATAATATTTTTAATAATAATTTAATTTAAATATATTTCTATTTCACTTTTATCCATTTCCCATAGAAGAAGAAAATACCAAAAAGAATTAAATCCAACTAAAGCATATTCTGCCAATGAAAATAAAGTATAATCTAAAATAATTAAAAATACATTCGAGTCTTGTACTATACATTCTAAAATAACACATTAAAGAGTGTAGGAGGGAATAAGTCTGAAACTCTAATTTATTATTTGTCTGACTCTGTTGTACATCTATAATTACATAAAATAAAAACTTAAATAAAACATTGCAAGTATAAAGATAGCCAAAATAAGTAAATCCAGTAGATATTGATAAAGGATAAATAATTAAATAGGCAAAAATACATTTGAGTCTGAAGATAATATCCAACTAGAAAAATTAATTAAAATTAAAAACTTTCTTTTTTATATACATTTCTCCAAAGTGAATGTATTCCTGAATGATAAAACAAAATCGTATTAAAACACATATTTAAATTAAAAGAGATTAGCCAAAGAGCATAACCAATTGCATGAGAAACTAAAATATTTAATTAAGTTTGTCTGTCGTTGCAACTTGAAACTAAAACTTGAACTTAAATTCACATAAACTTAAATTGTTAAGATTGTAAGTTTAAACTTATATATTTAAAAAATAAGTTGACCTATTTAGATTTAATTAAAAAATTTTGTTTTCTTACCAAAATGTCCTTCAATATCTACAATAGAAACAAGAACAAGTCCAATAATTTCAGAAAAAAAGAAAAAACATGTGTGCCCTCAACATTGGAATATACCAATTTCTTTGTTTAAATTCGGATACTCCAAGTTCAAAATTCGCTTTGTATGCCAAAAATTAATTTTAAAAATGGACATTTGAGTCTTAAATTAATTTTAAATAATTTACTTACAACTCCAAAAAATAAACGAGCAGGTACATGAAATAAAAGGATAAAAAGCCAGAAAGACTTTTGAGGTTGCCAAATACCAATACTTAAAAATTATAGAAGAGTTAAATAAATAGAATATTTTTAAAAGAAAAAACCTATAAGAAACTGGAGGAAATGAACTAAAAATAATTAATTTAAATAATATTATTATTTAAAAACCTGTGAACATTGGGGCAATTTGTGGTTACAAAATTATCTATTCTTTCTCGTTGAAAAATAAAAGTATAAAGAAGACATGTGTAACATCCAATCCCTTAATTTAAAGATACAAGATTAAATTATTCTAGAAATAAAGCATTAAATTCACTAATTTCTTTTAGACATTTATTCCTTTTAATCTTTTAAAATACAAAATACAATGACATTTAAAGTCTCATAATATTTATTCCCTTTATATTTACCAGGTAAGAGAGCCCCAATCATGCAAAGTCTACGGAGCCGTAGACGAACAAAAAATTTATTTTTATGGTCTGTCTTTTTGTTGTCATAATCTAATGCTTTTTCAGTTTCCATTTTGAAGGAGAAAATAATTATTATAAGAAAAAATATTTTTAAATTATTTTCTTGTTTTTCTGACCCATTCATATTACTTTTCCTTTTAGAAGAGAATATTCGATTATAAAAGAATTTTTCTTGTTTTAAATATCCTAAAGGCATTGTATTAAAGCAAAACTAATTTTTGAGTTTTTAATAAATATTATGAAATAAAATAATGTATTTTCAAATAATTAGCATTAAAAGGTCTGAACAAGAGATTTAATAAGAATGACGAAGACCAAAGACGGAGGAAATAAAACCGAAGAAATTCTAAAAACTCACAAATAGGCTATTGAAAACTAACTTATAAATTTACTAGAAAAATCTTCCGTTATTCTTGCGATGTCTTTTAAGAATAAAACTGCAATCAAAGCTTTAGGTAAAATTAAAAATAAAAGGTTATTAGAAAAGGAAAAATGTGTTGTTTTATTAATTTATTGGATTAATCTTTTCACAAACATTTTTTTATCTTCATTATGATTTCTTCCTTCTATTTTCTTCTAAGCACTTGCCCCAGCATTCCTCAATTGATTACGCAATTCAATAACTTGAGCTCGTTCAGTTGGAGGTAACATTCGAATTTGTTCATCAGTCAATTGTAATACACGTACCTTTATTTTTTAATTAATTAAAAATTAAAAAGAAGAAAAAAGATATACAAGCATTTGAGCCTGTTGTTCCTCATCTAAATTATCCTGAGTTGGTGGAATTTGTTGTTGTGGAGATTGTTGAGGATGTTGAATCTGTTGCATCTTTTAAATTAAAGGAAATTATTAAATAACTAAAAAGATGGGAAAGTTTTCACTTCTTAAAGCATTTTGACTTATTTAAAAACAAAAAACAGTTTAAGGGGACTAAAACTCTTAACTTCCCTAGAATTTATAAAAATTAAAAAAAACCTGTTGATTTGCATTAATTTGAACAGTTTGTTGCTGTTTAGCCTGAAACCCACCATGTGTTGGCTGCATAATAGGCGGATGCATTCCCATTGTATTAGAAGGAGGAAATGAATGAAATTGTCCAGAAGCAGTCATAACAGAAGGAGGCGGCATATTAAACTGTGAGGGAATATTTTGAGGTTGAAATTGTTGTTGTTGTCCTTGAAATGCTTGTGATGATGGTTGTTGTTGTTGATGTAATGATGCAGCAACTGAAGAAACAGAAAGTGGTTGAGCTTGTTCTCGATGTAACATTGAATAGGCTACTTTTGGGTCAACAACACGCATAACTACTTGGGCCTTAAAAATACATTTAAAGAAACCTTTTAAAGAAGAAACCTGTAAAAGAGCATAAGCAAGTTGTGGATTTTCAATTAAAAGTTGACGTGCCATTTGCGGATTATTGTTAACAGTTTCCTTCATAGACTTCATTAATTCAAACATCTTTTCTGGTGGCATAGAAGCAACAGTTCTAGCGATAGATTCTGGAGCTTTTCCAGGCTCAGGTTCTGGTCCATAAGGATTTTCATCTTGAGGAGGTAAGACTGGTTGTGGAG
Source organism: Meloidogyne exigua (assembly GCA_018905775.1). Classification (NCBI taxonomy): domain Eukaryota; kingdom Metazoa; phylum Nematoda; class Chromadorea; order Rhabditida; family Meloidogynidae; genus Meloidogyne; species Meloidogyne exigua. Next base: position 834,794 of record JAGUQR010000013.1, read on the forward strand.
GATTTATTGGGATTTGTTGTTGTTGTTGTATTTGTTGTTGCTTAAAATATTTTAAATTAATTGGACAATAAAAATAAAACCTCAGATTCATTCCCAGTCGCAGAGTCAACCCTCAACTGCCTTCCGTGTAATTCATAACCATTAAAATTCCTTATTGCAGCCTCAGCTTGTTGAACATCAGTAAATTCACAAAATCCAAAACCTTTAGGTCTTCCAGTGTCTCTGTCATACATTAAACGAAAGCCAATAATTTGACCACACTAAAAATAAAAATTAATATTTTTTACAAACTTTACATACCGCAGAAAATATTTTCTTCAATTCCTCTTCACTTACATCATAAGAAATATTTCCAACTTTAAAAAATTTATTTAATAAAACTTTTTTATTTTATACCAAAAATTGATCGAGCAGACCGATCGGCAGGTATAATCATTCCTACCTTTTGTTGTTGTTGTTGAGATTGCATTTAAAATAAATTTTAAAAAATACTAAAAAATAAACTAAATTAAAAAAAGCCAAAAATTTTGTGATAAAGCCGAAAATAACTAAAGACTGAAACAACTCAGACTTAAATGTTCCAATTCTCACTATTTTTCCCTAAATATATAGTCTCTATTTTATGGTTATCACTGCTTCTTTATTAAAATCCTGCGAATAGTTCGTTTATACATACCGTGTATGCGCCATTTAACTTTAAAAAATATAATGATTGTGATCTTTTTGTAAATTAATCAAATTTTTTTTAAATTTTTTAGTGATGTTATCAGTATCTAAACAATTTACTTTATTAAATTCAATATCTTTATATCCTTTAATATTTATTAAGTGTAATGTCCATTATCGATCATCAGGAACAAATAGGATGTCAGGATATGAAATTAAGGAATCAAGATTGCGTTTACTTAAAAGAAAAATTGAAAGAACTTTTACAAAAAAGTATTTACAAACATTTGGATTAAACAGTCTGGAATCTACGGTTTTTTTTTAATTTCATCAAAGGATTAATTAAAAAAAGGAGTTAAAATTTTGGGTAAATTTTCTTTATTTTTTAGATGCTTGTTTTGGAAAGAGATATAACTAAAAGCAGATTTTTGGATCCCAAAAAACGTGAGCAATTAATTAGTCTTTATATGAATGTTTTACCTGACCTTGTGAGTGGCGAAGAAGGCCTGAGGAATGTTTTGATAACCAAGGTTCTGTTTGAAAGTTTTCCTTTTAAATTTATTTAGCTTGAACTTCCCGACTTAATGAATGAAATTAGAGTATTTTGGCGATGTACTGGAGATGTTGAAAAGGATGGGGTATTTTATCTAATTTGTTTTTTCTAATTTTCTTTCTAAAGAAAATAAAGGATTACCTCAATGAATATGCTGAAAAATTGCGCAAAAATATGTCAGAAATTGTAAGTGATTTTTCAATTTTTGTTGGAGTTAATAGTTATTAAATAATTTTTTTAATTTTGGCTTTTGGGACTTCCCTTCATAATTATTCATTAGCTTATTCTTGGACAAAATGTTTAAAAATATTTTTTAGTTTTACAGTACATTTATACCATCATTAAAATTCGTTGAAGACCGTAACCACCTTGTTGTACAGGTTTTTAATTATAATTAAATTTATTCCATTTAAATTAAAGGAAATGGATCAATTATTCAAAAATGCAGATTATGGGGACGCTTACAAAGCTATTAGTAAAATTGGATCTTTAGAAGGTAAAGAAATGATTTCTGATGAAGAAAAAGAGAAAAGAAAAACACCACCAAGATGGTTGGATAGTTGGAGAAAAAAATGTAAAGAAGAAGAAAAAATAAAATTTAATTAATAAATGAATCCTGATTGTAAAAGGAGAGAGGTTTATTCATTTAATAAATTAATTTTAACGTATCTGTTGGGACCTCTACCCCGGTTTCCTTTATTTTTGTTATTAAAATATTCGTCAATTGAACGCCATCTACTTCCTGTAATTTCTTCTGGAGCATTCAAATAGGGAGATACTTGTCCATTCAATTGTCCATATAGTTGGGTATTTTGATGCTTATGGTCAATAATTATTTTTGAACCAATTTTATTTGGATTAATATCTGGAATATTTAGAGAGTATTTTTTGGTTTTTTAGTTAAAAATTAATTAAAACAACCTCTCGATGGTTATAGTCAATTTAAGTTTAAAAAATGATTTAATTTGTTTAAAATTAAAATTATTGACATTCAACCGAGTTCGAACCCGAGACCCCCCATGAGACAAGAGTTCCTTGCAAACCTTTTTCTATTTTTTGATTAATTCCATTTTGTTGACTAAGAGGAGTTTGTTGAAATATTCTTTCATTTTTTTGAGTAAATATTCTTCCCCAATCTTCTTTATATTGATTTGTTGATCCAGCAAATTTTCCTTGTTGACCTAATCTTTTTCCTTCTTCAAAAGGACGAAAATCTTCTCCTCGAATAATTTGAGGTATTAAATTATTATTATTAAAAAGAGAAAAGTTTTGTTCAATTATTAATGGTTTTTCAGTTGCAATATTTGGATTAGTTAATATTTTTAAATTTATTATTTGTTTATTTAATTTATTATTTTCATCTTTATTATTTTGTTGTTGTTTTTTAATAATTTCTTCTTTCTTTTTATTATTTAAAATATTTTCCATAAAATTATTTGGTAGAAAAATACGTAAAGGTTTATTTAAAGAAGGTCCAAATGAATGGTCAAAAGAATAAATTAATGGAATAAACAAAATAATTAATTTTACTAATATCATATTTTAAGTAAATAAAATAAAAGTCTAAAATTTATTTGAAATATTTTTACGATAAAATCAATTAAATGACCATTAGCATTTTTTAAAATTATATGTATTTATTTAGCTTTTTCTTTTTCATTTATTAGAATGTTTCTTTGGTGTTTGTTATTTTTCTAGAAAGTTTTCAATTGCCATCTATTCGCCCTTTTAATGACAAAATCCATTGAAAAATAGACTCGAAAAATCCCGTCGAGATCACGTCCCGTACCGCACACTAATGTCTACTCCACAAAAATTTTCAGTTCTCATCTTGTTAATAATAGATTTCCTATTCTCCACATTGTCAACTTTCACGAGTAATTTTAACGTTTTAGCTACGAAGTAAAATTTATGTATCGGTAATAAAATATTTCAAATGCATAATAAACGAACAAATAAATGATATTAAAATTAGGAAAATTAATATGGTTTTTCAAAATTTGATTAAATTGACAATTCTGTTTCTCGGGTAATTCCTAATAAAATATTTTCGTGTTTCGTTGAAAATAAGAAGATATAGGCCGACTATTGGTGCGAATAACCAAACAAACATTGGAGGTGATTGTATATCCATTAAATATTGGAATGCTGGCTAAATAAATGAGATAAGCTTATAAATATTTTGAAAAACTTAACAGTATAAACAAATAAATTGAGCAACAATATTTCTATAATGACTGCAAAAATGCCGACTAAATTAGTAATTCCATGTTGAAAAATAGAGATTCTCCTGGTTGTGCACATATAAAGATGAAATACTTGAGACTTTGAAAATATTTTTTATTTTTATTTTAATAATAAAACTTTTACCATAACTAAAGTAATTTGCCAAGCAGCTATAAAAAATAAAATTTTAATAATAAAATAATTTTTAAAATAACCTGCAGCCTGTCTTCTGATTCTAACTTGTTCTTGATTATCAAATACTATCTCCTTTGAATTATGTTCAATTGTTAGATTGGCTGATTCATAATGCCAATAACGTTCAGAAGTGTAACTAAAGATTAAATAAAAATATTATAATTAAAAAAACATACAGTAAATTGAATGGTGATATATTATTATACCTTTTTAAAAAAAGAGGGAAATTAGGGTAATTTAAAAACAATTTGATTTACCAATAAACACTTAAATAAGAGACAACACATCCAATTGTAATAAAAGTTCCAGAAAAGAGATAAGAATAAAGAAGAAGTCTACTAGAAACTAATTCTGTATTACGATTACGAGGAGGAACTTTCATTATATCTCTAAAAAATAATTATAAAAAAAATTTAGATAAACCTTTCAGGACATTCATAAGCCAAAGAAATGGCAGGGGGTAATTCACTGGCTAAATCAATGCTTAAAATCTTAAATCTACATCAATTATTTATTTTAATTAAAAATACCTGTAATGGTTCTAATCCTAATGGCATTCCGAGAGTAAAATTTAAAATAATTGGACAAACTTCTGGCCAAAGATGGGCCAAAGTATAAGCAATAGAAAGTCCTTTTTAATGTAAAAAATAATTAATAAATAAATATATTTTTATTACTTAAGTTGTCAAATAATAATCGTCCTTCTTCAATACCCTTTACAATTGATGCAAAATTGTCGTCTGTTAAAACACTTTAAAGGAAAATAATTTTTTTCAAATTTTTTAAAAAATATTCAAATAAAATTCCAGAATGTTAAATAAAACATCATTTACCCACATGTCCGCGGCCCTTCGAGCAATGTCGCTTCCATTAACACCCATAGCTATTCCTATATTTGCCTTAAATATTTTACTTAATCTTGTGACAAAAGTTGAAAACCTTTGCAAGCGCTGGAGCATCGTTTACACCACCACCGGTCATGGCCACTGTTTCTCCTCGTTTTTGGCATTGTTCCACAATTAAAAGTTTTTGTTCAGGTGTAGTTCTATAATTATTATAAAAAATGTTTTGAAAAAACTACATACCTTGCAAAAACAATATAACGATGGGTGAGAAGTCGGTCCCTGAATTAACAAACATTAAAGGCCTGAATTTATATCAAAAAGAAATTACAAAAAATATTCCCATAAAAAAATATGCTTTATATATGAGAATAAAATAGGTATCTTAAACATTTATTAATTAAAATTACAAACCATTCTTCTACACTCATTTCAGCCAATGATTCTCCAAGAACAATTGACCAATCAATCTGAGGACTTGGATCAAGACTTAACTTTATTTGATGATTACCACGAGATCTGACCTTTAATATGAGATAAAGATTAAAACCAACACAAAATAAAATATACTTCATCATTTTTAGTTGTTGTCAATCCTATTTGTGAAGCAATTGCGCTAGCCGCACTTGGATGATCTCCTGTTATCATAAAGACTTTTATTCCAGCATCTTTACATTGCTGAATTGCAGCAGCCGTTTCATTCCTGAGAAAGGAATTGATTATTTAACTAATAAATTCTAACCTTGGAGGATCCATCATTGCGGCCATTCCCAGAAATGTTAAGCCAGTTTTTGGATAGTTTTCTGATTCTACAGAAAACTTTGAATTTCCCGGGGCTTTGAATTGGCGATAAGCAAAAGCAAAAACACGACGACCTTCTGAACCAAAATGGTCCCAAGCAGCCTGACAATCATTCCGAAATTGTTCATCGATTGATTTAAGTCCATTCGTCATAAGTACATCAGAACATAAGCTAAAGAAATTAAAATTGAATAATATTCCTAATAAAGTTTAATTCCTTGCCTTAAAATAACCTCAGGCGCTCCTTTTATCATAACTGAAAAATTAGCCTCTGCATTCTGCGAAGGAGAATGTTGATTATCCTTATTTTCTGGTTTATCTATTGTTTCACTTTCTGTAGTGGGCGATGGAGTTAAAAACCGGCTGAATTGTGGTTGCTTTTTTTCTGAAATTTCAGAACTTGTTCCACAACATAAACTACTAGCAAGACATTTAACAACAACCAATTGCCATCTTCTTACAGAATTGAATGGAATTTCCAACAATAACTTGAAAGAAGGATTAAATCTGTTTAAATCCTGTTATTCTACTTTGTAACGAGTACGTATTCCTTCTACACTGGCAACCATTTCTACATAACGAAGCAATGCCACCTTTAAAACTAAACAGTTATACAATCAAGGATTATGATTTATAATTCATTAGAATAATCTATTTTTTTTATTTAATTTTTAAATTAGATTTAATTATCCTAACGTGTCAGTGAGAATAAAAGAAACCTCTGAAGGAGAACCAATTAAATCATTTGTACGTTTTCGAGCTTCTGGCCATCTTTCGAGGTCTTCTTCAACTCCTTCCCCTGTAAGAGTTGCCTCCATTTTACAAAGATCATTTGTAGAAGGTATTCGAACAGATTCATGACCAGTTTGATCACTTAAAATTATTTAGTTTTAAAAATAATTTTTAAAAAATAAACATACACAACACGGAATGTTTTAGTTTGCCTAGCAACTATTTTTTGCTCTCTTAATTCTTTTTCCAATTCCATTTGTGTACAAACGCGTCGCATACTGCTAACAATAAATATTAATTTAAATGAAATTGTGTAGTTAAAATAATACCGAGGACGGCGAGTACGCTCAAAATGTGCCTAAAAATTTTTCTATTTTTTGAGAAACTAGTAAAAGAACTTTATTGCACATGCACATAACAGCCAATAATTCAGGTAACGGTCTGTCCAACTCTTTTCTATGTGCTGCTTGTTTAAGTACCTTCATATGAGCATGTTTTAGTTCTCCATGCACTTGATAAAAGATAAGAAGACTATTAAATGTTAAAAATAAAAGAGAACCCCTTACCTGAAAAATATCTTCTATTATACCTAAAAGAAAAAGGGAATAAAAAATGATCCACAATTTACCACATATCTGTAAGTATCATCAAATTCTGTGTTAATGTTCCAGTTTTATCGGTAGCAATCACAGTAGCGGCACCCAATTCATCAATAATATCCAATTTCTTTATAAATCTTAATTTAGTTAAAGTAAATTATTCAAGTTTAAAAAATATTTACACATTCTTTTTAGCCATTCTTCTTGCTATAATTGCTAATTGTGACATTAACATTGCAGGCAATCCTTGAGGCACATTTGCAACACTATGTTTAGAAGAAATTAACTAAAAAGTTAAAATAGGATTACATTATAATAAGGAATCCAGTAACAAAATGATAAAGAACATTGTCAAATCTTGAAAACAATTTTAAAAAATTGAAGAAAAAAAACTTTGTGACTACACAACCAATGAGGAAGAAAATAATACCCATAGAAAGAGCAATAATTGAAATAAACTTTAAAAAAATTGAAAATTACAAATTAATGAGTTCAATAAAATACTTGAACAAATTTTGCTATTTCTTTTTGAAGTAATGTTTCTGTTAATTTTACAGTTGACTGAAGATGAGTAAAATTACCTAGCATCTTAATTTAATTTTTAAAAAATTTAAAAAATAAAGGAACCGTATATTTTCCTGTTCGAATTACTAAACCAATAGCTTCACCTTCAGTACAATAACAACCTCTAAGCATTACATTCCTTGCATCAAAAAGAGCTGTATGTTTGGCCGCTGGTTCATTTGTATAGTCAACGGCTTGAGGCTCTCCGTTAATTGCTGAGGATTCTATTTTGACTCCATTTGATTGTAAAATACTAAAAAACAAGAATTTAAAAGAAAATTATGTTTAAAATAAAATTTAAGTTTTCTAGAAGCTTACCGGATATCAGCGGGAACTTGCTGTCCAGATCTGAATTTATAATTGTTAGAAAAATAAAAGATAAAGAAATTCCTACATATATTTAGATTTCAACTTAAAAGCAGTTCGATAGAGGAAAATTAAATTAAATGACTTTTTATATTTAATCGCTTTTCCGTTAAGAAGATCATAACTTAAACTTTTCCTTCAACTTTGCCAAAAATAAATTAGTTAAACTATGATACCGAGGTATCACCCTTTTCCTCATATATAGACATAGTAAACAAAAAGTTTAAAATATCCATAAAAAGTTACCTCTAAAAATAAGCTTACCGAATTATAACAATATCTCCAACAACTAATTCATCCGATGGAATTTGTTTTTCCTCGCTATCTCTAATAATAGAACAATTATGAGGCATATGTTGTGCAAAATCATAAACAACACGCATTGCCTTCTTTTCTTGCCAAAAACTTAAAAAACTCATTATTAGAACAATAGCAATTAAAGTAAAGGCACAATAAAGATTTAACAATTCTTCTATTCCATGATACAAATGAATAAACTAAATATATAATGAAATAAATAAAGATATATTTACATAAGTAAATATTGTGCAAAGGGCCGCTCCCATTAAAAGAAGCCAAAATTTGTATAGGAATTGTTTAGCAAAAAGTTTTAAATTGGAGATTCTTTTTGGTGGAGCCAATACATTAGCACCTCCATCTTTTAATCTTTTCCTAATTTTAAATAAAATTAAAAATAACAATAGAATTTTGACTTGGCTTCTTCACTAGCTAATCCATCACTTTTTTCAGGTGAATTCAAATCAATGAAAGAGTCAGGATGAATGTCCCTTAATTCCTCCAATGTTAAATAATGTTCCACATAAGACTAAAAAAGGAAAATAAATATAAAATATTAATCTTAATTAAAGAAATTTCTTTTTAAAATAAACACCAACAATAATAATAATTTTCAAATAAAAATCTAACCAGAGAACTTTTATAAATAACTTCTTGAGATTTAATCAATTCTTTATTTAATTCATTATTAATTATCATTGAAAAAAAAATATTTTTAATGTATTAAAAAAGCTGAGTAAATAAAAATTTTGGAAATAAAAGGAAATCACAGGGACCATATTAGAGGAGATCCTTTTCTATTTCCATTTTATTTTTATTCTACTTATTTTTTTAGCAAGGTCATAAATTCTCTTATCTATTTTGACGGAGAACGTTTTATACACATTCACCTTTAAAATGTTTTTATATAATTTATTTTTTGGTCCTATCATCCAAAAATCTTTAACTATTTTCTTTTTTTTTTCTAAAATTCCTAAAATAATTCTTAATTTTAATTAAAAATATAATACCAAGCTAAGGCTATCTCTAAGCATAGATTCAGCATTATTTGTACTCTCCTTGGCAGGCCAAACCTTTTTACGATTAAATCCAACACATTGTATTGCTTTAACACCACAATGAAGAGATTCATCTAAATAGTTTTTTAAATAATTATTTTTAATAATTTTAACAAACTTGTTGTAGATGTTGCCTTTTTCTTCATTTTTAATAAAATACATAAATATTCTTCGTTGATTTGCCTTCTTTTTTAAATTAAAAATTGCGAGTATAAAATAATCAATTACATAAAGAAGATAATTTAAAAAATTTTTTAAAGAAAATAAGCGCGTTAAAAATTGAGGAGAAATGGATGGGCGGGTTCAAGAGTCACAACAACCGATCGAATAAATAAATTATGTTTATAAAAAATAAAGAAAGTGATCGAAAAAATATTTAATAGTTTTAAATAAACCTATTAAAAAATAATTTTAAAAAAATTGTTGTGATTAATACAATAAAAATTAAACCCTTTTGATCAATATAAAAATAATATTAAGAGAAACAAACAAAAACCTATAAAAATTGAAAAGAATTAAACGCGCGAGAATTATTTTTAGTTTTTCTTTTTTTTTTGTATTAAAATCTACGAGAATTAAAATAGTTTAAATAAAAAACCATTTTTCTTATTTAACCAAAATTTTCTCGTTTCGCTATCAATTTATTAAAAATGTCAAAAAGAGAAAAACGAAAATACATTTAAAAAGAAAACTAAAGAGAACAAAAGAAAATTTAAAAAAAAATTAAATATTATTAAATAAATTATTTACCTTTCATTGGCTAAAAGTTCATCATTTTTGACATAAAAGAAAACAAACAAATCTCCTAAAAGAGATCTCATACATTTTAATTATATTTTCTTTTTGAGAAAAAATCTTATAAAATTTATTAAATCAAAGTTATTGCAACAAAAATTTTTGATTTGAAAAATCTTTTAAAGGAATTTTAAAACATTTAACTGTTTTCAATTTTATACATAAATAACATAATTTCCAAGAGAAAAATATAAGTAAAGAAGGATACATATCTTTTAATTATTTAAAATTGTAAATTTGAAAAAAATAATTGTAAATGTGAAATTTGAAATTATACAACAATGGCAGTATTTTTAAGTGATCTTTTTAGGAATTAAAATTTGAGGTCATTAAAATAAAATAAGGCCAATTTACAAAAAATTTTAAATTTTAATCTAATTTTGAAATAACTAAAAAATTAAATTAATAGATAGAAAATTGGCTTTTTAAGTAAGTGGTGCAATTGTTTTGTTAAAATAAAATTTTCAAAAATAAATGTTGCTTTTTGATTAAAACTTTAAATTGAAGTAGGATTAAATTAATTAAATTTTTAGTTAAACAGGTAATACTTTGTTTAATTGTTTTTCATTATGTAATGTTGGAATTGAAGAAGAACAAGTTGGTAATTCATCGTCTTCTTCCTCATCAGAATATTTTTTAAAAGGAGACAAAACATAATTAAATAATTCACCCAAAACAACTCGAGCATTTTTTGAAGATTTTTCTAATTTTAACGGCTCTTCTTTTGCCAAAGGAAATAAACATCTTGAAGCCTTTGTTGGGGTATTAATAAATTTGGAGGGCAGAACTTAAAAATAAAAAAAAATTTTTTTATTAAAATCTTTTAAATAAACCTTCAACATTTTTAAGGCAATTACGACGTTGAGACCACCAACAGCAAATATTAACCATACTTTCAGTTTCCTCATTTAAAATTCTTAAAAACAAAAAATATAAAACTTAATTAAAAACTTACAAATTTTCTCCCTTTTCTGTTTCTTTTCCATTATTTTCTTCATAATTATTTGTTTCCAATCGGCGTCTTTTAATGTAAAATTCTTCTTCTTCTTTATCCTTCAATTTTTTATGCTGTTTGTTAATACCCATACTAAACTTTTCATCTTCCAATTGATTATGTTCACTTTGTTCATTATCCAATAGATGAATTGAAGGATTAATAAATGTAGAGATAGGTAAAGGCCAAATATTCTCTTTATTCCAATCAGCATTAAAATCCACAGGCATTTTTTTATTAAATTAATGCCAAATTTTTTATCTTAAAATTAAAAAAATAAGTAAACAGAAAAATAAAAATTAAAAAAAAATTCAAATAAATCCCTTGACCTCGTTCTTTTCCTTTATTGTTTCTGAATAAAGAAAAGAATAAAAAATTTGTCCAGATGACTGAATCTGGGGAGAATAATTTGAAAACCCCAAACTTCTTTAAAATAATTAGGATAAATAAAAACAAAAAATCTCAATTAATTTTGAAAATCTTGGAGTTATAAAAGTAAAAGTACGGTAAAAATGAAATTCTCATGACATACATAGATAGTAAAAAAAATTTTTTTGAATATTTTTTAAAAACTGTTTGAAGAAAAATTTATGGACATCTGGGCATTTAAAGAAGGAAGGTCCGCTCTGTCTATTAGGAAAATAAATGAAGGAAACGACGAATTTTTAAATGAAGGAATTAGAAGAAAAATAGAAGTTGGGCGGTCATTTTCCCCCCGTTATGGTTTTTCTCATAAATTGCAAACAACTGAAGATGACCATTTCTTTATCCGGAAGGGGATTGAATGAAAAAGAATAAGGAAAAAAGATGAAGGAAGAATTGGGCGGGCAAAAGGAGGATATAGGGACATAAAAGTCTCGACAATTCTATATTTTAATATCAAACACTTAAAAAGCCCAAAACTTGAGAATTTTAATTGAGAATATTTACTTTTCTAATGAAAGAACTCGTGTCCCAACATTTTGGTACACTTTATCTATAGATATCCTTTATCATGGATTTATCCTCGAGTTAGGAATAAATTAATTGTTAGGGGAAGATTAAGGATCGTTGTCTCCAAAATGAAGAAGTATAAAACGTTGTAGATTAATATTTTGTGCCGAAATTTGTGACTCAACTGTTCTGTACCAAAATATGGTGGAGCCATTTTAAGACTTTAGAGGTCAAATAAAGAACGCCAGTTTAAAATTAGGCGTCATTTTTCCAAAAATCAATCTTTCTTATTAGACAGGTATGGGAGAAGGAAAATATTAATTAAATATAGGAATATTAAGTAAATAAAATTAATGTTGAGTACAAAATATTTTTATAAAAATTATATAATACTTAAATTTGATTTCTGATTAAAAGAAAAATTGTATGAATTTGCATATTCTTCTTCTATACTGATTCTTCTAAACTGATTTATATTTAAAGAAAAAGAAACCATCGAGATGGATTTACGATGGGATAAAAATGACTAAAATAATACATACAATGGAGAAACAATAAAAAAAATGTTCGTGGTCAACCTACTAACCAAGGATATGTATTTGGGGTAAATGAATATAAATACAATGAAATGTCACTAAAGTTTTGGATCAACATAATCAGTTATATAACAATTGGAGCCTAAAATAAAAATAATTAAAAAAACTAATATGTATATCTAAAATGACAAAACATTTTTGTCTTCCTTAACAAACCCTAGTTAATAATCGGTGTTAGATGGAAATTGTTTTTGTTATCGCGTCTTTAACTTTACCGCCAAGTCTACAAGTAGTCCGAAAAGCAATTCATTTTAAACAAAAAAAGGTCGGTAGTAGACGACACTGACTGGTTGGGTTAAGTTCCGTATCAAACAGCAAAAAATAAAACAAGGATGGACATTGCTTTTTATAATTTAAAATGACCACGTTATTAAAAATGGCGCGCTTTTAAGGACATAAAAATGAGTAATGATGAAAAGAAAGTGTAAAAGAGAAAAGGTTGGAAAAAAGATTTTATCGTGCTTTGTAAAAATTTTTAGGATGTAAAGGAGTTTATTTTAAATAAATTAATGGGAAATATTTTTTACATCCAGATTAAACAAATCAGCAATTAATTATGTTGTGAACGATGGCGAAGGATCTGCTAAAAAAGAAAATGGGAGCAATATTCTAAATACTGGTTAAAAAGCCAAATTAATGCTTTTTGCTAGTCAAAATATTAATGGGATAGATAGGGCGAGGACAAAAATTGAGCTTGATCAACTTTGTAAATATTTGAATCCTATATTTTTTCTGGCGTTTTGTTTATGAAGTTTTAAACGGATAATTGATAGACAGATATAAATTTCTTCGAATAAATTTAAAAGTTATATAGATTTTAACTTTCAGATTTGACAAAAAATGGCAAATCCACTGCATTCGCAAAAACTTGTTCGCCAAATTTTGCTAATTTCTTTAATTTCCTTTTCATACACTTGTTTAAGGACATATCATGGTAAGATTAAGAATTAGTTTCAGTCACATTATTTTAGAATATCGAAAACTAATTGCCTCAAATAACGAGAATACAGCAGTTTCAGTAAATTAATATTCTTAAACAAAACCATTTAGTATATTCACCTTTAAGATATTTTCTGGAAAAGAGGCAGAATTTATCAGATTACAGAAAATGATTAAGGATGAAGTTCGAGCAATGCAATCAGCGGAACGTATTAGATCAGAGCGGGTAAATGTTTTATTAGTACAAATAGTTTAAATAACTGACTGATCTTTTTCAGTTAATTTCCTCTCTAATTGGTATACTCAACAAACAAAAATCGTTACCAGAAGTGAAACCAACTCAAACAGTTTCAGAGTCACAAAAAGCAACCTTTCGACTTAATTTTAATTTACCACGCTTGTTCAACTTTTAATTTAATTTCAATTAATATTTTTGTTAATTTTGTTTAACTTTTTTCCTGAAGTTTTGGCCTTTTTCACGATTTTGCTCCTGACAATAACAGCTATAAAATAAATATTTTTGATTAAATCACATGGTGTGTTAAATCTAAACATGAATAGTTAGTGATTTATGAAGGTTCTTATTTATGTTTACTAATTCAAAGTTATTTATAAAGTTTTAAATTAGAGATTTATATACAAAGTAAAGAAACTTGTGTTTTCCATATCCTTTAACAAAAATACCCAAACCAATTTCCCAATCCTTACTTTTTCCCCTAAATTAAAAAATCACTCTTCTTCATCCATCTGTACCAGCATTCAAAAGATAAATGTTAAGCAACAATTCCATGAAGAGCTTAAAAAGAGGTGCAAAAAATTAAATACATAAATTTGTAAGTTTCATTCGATTCCCAAATTTAGATTCGAATAAACTATTTAAAAAAGATCTAACCATCAACGAGCGGCCTATTAACGCTCTTTTCGCCTTTATTTTTCGTGACTTTAGTCTCAACGGCTTTATTGTCAAAATTATCAACTTCCTTTGCATTATTATATTCATTTTCTGCTATAACATCATCCAGAACTTCTTGCTGTTTGTCAAGATTGGCTGCTGCCTGCAAAAGCTCTTTGTGATTTGATAATTTCTCACGTTTTTCCTCTTGTTCAGCCAAATGAACTCGGCCACCAGGTCGTCTTTTTGGCAAATCTCCACTTTGTTTTTCGGCCGCGTCTTCTTTTACATCAGTGTCATCCTTAGAAGGAGCCATAATTTGTTCTCGAGGTGATTCTTGAAAGAATAAATATTTCAATTTTCATAATCAGAATTTTTCATAGCTAACATAACAATATTATTCATACCTTTTTTATCAGCTTTTAAAGTTATGTTCTTCGGTACATCACCAATTTGCACAATTCCATGAGCTTCTTGATTTACATCCGCTGGCTTCCCGGAAGGCGAAATTGAACCAACATTTTCCAATTGATTTCGCAATCTAGACTTTAAGATAAAAAAAAAGAAAATCTTACTGTTCAACTGTCTTTGTCAGAGTTGCTATCACAGCAACTTTGTCTTGTTTTTCAGACTCAGATGTTTTCTCAAAATAAATAATCATTAAGATTTGGTTATTAAATATATAAATAAATAAATCACTCACCAACGCAGCATTAACCGTTTCAAATTTACTTCTCAATTCATGTAGAAGATTATCGCAATCTGCTTTATCAGTTTCAATTCGACCCAAAGAATTGTTTTTATCATACAAATCCTTTCTACACACTGAAATAAGTACAACTTTTAAAAATTAGGTCTAAGGTTTTATCCTTCTCCTAAACTTTAAATAGATCCATAAATTATTTTTGACAAAATGGGAATTCTAACCCAATACCTATCATAATTAAATTACCTTTAAGCTTGGCGTCCAATTCATTTTTACTAGTTTTGCACTCCGATACAGCTTTTGTCAACTCCTCAATTTTAATATTTGCATCTAAAAATATGATTTATATAAGATAGTTCAAAAAGAATAAATACCAACCAAGTAATTCATTTTTGAGGTTTAACTGCTTAGAATTCAAACTTTCAAAATCTGTCCGAAAGGATTGTAATTCACTACTCGTGCTAAAGTACAAATAAACAAGTGAAAAAACAAAAGCAATTGACAGAAGGAGAAAGAATGCAGAGGAAGTCTTTGAACAATATGTAAGATTATGTCCACTTCTTAAGAATATAATTGAATTAAAAATCTTAAAATATACCTTCCAAATCGACGATAACCTTGTGACGATTCAGCCATTACAAAATATTGAAGATAGTTGGAGTTCCAAATTAAAAATTATCTATATATTTAAAGATTTTGTCTAAACAATAAGACACTCGAAAATAGCAGTAAAATGGCTTGTAAAAGAAAAATTAAATATAAACGTGTGAGTTGGACTACACATACATAAAGCTAGGTAGGATTCGGTCGTGATCCGTTCCCGTCTTTTTATTGACACCGGATTTAAACCGGTAACTCCCAGTTTCGGGCCCCACACGTTCAAAGTTCATTTCCCGTTCACGGTTTGTTCAAAATTCCTAATTCTAACCACAACTAGAGTTAGGAACAGGCCAGGGACCCTAGCCCGTTTCCGGGTCCCTTTTTCCAGTTTTTGTTGTCACGACGGGGATTCCTGGTTCCGGATCACTCTCGTACAAAGTTAATTTCCCATTCCCGTAAAATATTTATTCTCTATTGAAACAGTGCAGCCAAATAAGCGCCAGCCCTGTACACGACAACTCGCCATCGCCAATTCACCACAAAGATAATTCAACGCAAAAATTTACCGCGGGGTTAGATACCCTTTTTTTCCCTAAAACAACAAACACATATATACACAGGTTTTAAAATCCTATATATTAAACGAGATTTTCTTCAATAAAATGTAGTCTTCTTAAACACATCCATATTATGTACATAATAATAAAATATTCTAATTATTTAGTGTTATTATTTTCGCCTCTTTCCCATAATTCCATTTCCAAATGCTCCATAATTTCCTATAATTCCATTACCAACTATGTTGCCCGAACACAGCCCACAACTTATCATGCAAGCCTCGGCGATCGACTGACAAAATGTTGAATCTGTCACAAAAGTTTAAAATACCTCAGAAAAGCAGTACATGATAAAATAGCGACAAGATGGGTCAAAATCATTACAACCTGGATAAATTTATTTGTTAACTATTTAAATTTATTGATCAGACCAAATGACATTCCATTTCCTCCAAATCCATTCATCCCTCCAATACCGTTCATACCTCCAAATCCATTCATCCCTCCAATACCACCTCCAATACCGTTCATACCTCCAAATCCATTCATCCCTCCAATACCACCTCCAATACCGTTCATACCTCCAAATCCAGTCATCCCTCCAATACCACCTCCAATACCATTCAAACCTCCAAATCCATTCATTCCTCCAATACCACCTCCAATACCGTTCATACCTCCAAATCCAGTCATCCCTCCAATACCACCTCCAATACCATTCAAACCTCCAAATCCATTCATTCCTCCAATACCATTCATACCTCCAAAGCCACCCATTCCTACAGGGAGACCCATTCCCATATTTCCTCCTTGCTGGCCAAAGATCATATTTATATTGTCAATAGGCCGACCTGTTAGCTTTAAACTTTTCTTGTAATTATAAGAGAACTAACAACAAACACCATAAATACAAGACTCGGAGGGACTCCAACAGAAGTTGAGTCTAGGGCATGCTTGAAATTTAGAAGAGAAATATTTATCAGTACTTTTTTTATTTCAAATCTACCTCCATTCGGAGTAGTATAGATAGGACAAGGCATTGCTTAAAATAGAATGCTTTTAAAAATAATTCTAAGTCACCAGGATTAACAGGAACGGCACTCTTTGAAGGTTGACCTCAATTAAAATTAATCCTTTGTTATTTGTTACAAACTTACAACAGAGTCCATTTAGACATACTTCTTTCTGATCAGTACAAAACCTCTTTATGATACCGTTGCAACCTTTAAGTAAATACAGTTTATAGAATTATAATTGGAATTTAATTCCTTTTATTTATATGTATGTATTTACGTAAAAATATTTATATCTTACTGCCATCTTGCTCCCATCCTGTCGGACATTGGTTCTGATATAGAGGTGGAAGTTGAGCATACATGCAAAGCCATTGTAAGATAAATGAAAGGATAAAAAAGTAGAAATAAGGAATTATGGCCAATAGTGACAAAATATGGGAACAATCGTTTAATAAAATTATTAATGAAGATTTTATAAAATAATTTAATGATATCAACATTAGTAAAAGGAAAATAAAAATTGATTCATAAATTTATTTAGAAAAGATAAAACGAGAGAAGTTGCATAATTGAGGATAAATTTAAAAATTGAATGTTTGAACAACTGGATGTTTGGAATTAAAACTTGATTTAACTATTGCGAAAATATTATCATTTTATGACCTCTGGAAAACTTTTAAATACCCAAAAAATTATAAAAGATCTATATAAAATTATTTCCATTTCAGATTGGACGGTTAAGAAGGAATTGGTTGAATACATGTTCCATCTGTGGAGCTCGCCACTGTGGCGCCTTAAGAAATTAGACTTTAGATTTTTTACGAAAAATTTAATTTTTTTGAAGAAAATTTAGAATAGTTACAAACCATATGTCCAGCACCTCGTACTGAAAATAATTAAATAATTAATTATAAAAACATATTGTAATATTAGAGTATTTTGTATCTTAAAGAGAGGAAATATTTTTATTCTTATACCTGTAATAAAGGTTAACCCTTTAGCATAAATTGTCTTAAATCCTGCAATTTGATGGCCAAACATCCAAGGCTGTTTTCCTACCACAAGCTTTATATTAAAAAATTATAAAAATTATTAAATTATAATTAAATACTTTAAGCCCTAAATGGGTGCAAAATTGTTGACCAAGCAAAAAATTACAAGCCATATCAGTATCTCCATAATAAAGAAGAACACGTACATGAGCCTTAATTATTTTTTTAACAAATTGAGCAGTGTCATCTAATTTTTATAAAATTAATTTATTTTTTTAGTTGCTAAAAACCATATTGTTTCTGATAGTTTTCTGTAATGTCATCACTGCAAATATCCCAATGGCCAAGTTTATCAGGAACATGTAAAGCTTTACGAGCTAAATAAATTTTAAAATATATTTTATTATGTTGAATTAACCTTCTGGCGTATTCATATATGTAGTCAATGCAGTATCTATGTATTAAATATTTAAATTAAATTAGTTACTAAAACCATTAAGGCAGGGAACTGAAGGTGATCCACGTAATGTACTCTAAACATATTTAAGATTTAAATAAAAAAAGAGTATGTATTTTTAAAAATTAAATCAAATGATACAATCATTTAAAAACCTGAAGATTCCAACGCAATGTTTTTGTAGAGTTTGAGTAGAAACGGTGCAAGAAAGATGAAGGAATCAATCCTCTTTTGATAACCTCCATTTTTATTGAATTACGTCCAGGACCTGGATCTTTAAATTAGAAACTATTTGTTGTTTAATTATTTTTATATAAACTGACCACAATCTCTATATAAATCATACGGATTTAACCCGCTATGCCATAGAAATTCAAATATATCCTCTACCTTTAAAATATTACAATTTTAATATTCTATAATAAAATTCATTAAATTTCTAACCATTCTCCCACAAGATTGAGTAAGTTCTGACAAATCACAACCATCTTAATTTAAAATTTATTTCATAACACCTATTTGAAATTACCAATACAGCCACGGCAGCATTCCATTTCAAGTGTATTCCATATTTTTTGATCAATTATTCCATGGCCATATGCAAAGCGCACGGACGTGTCAATGTTCAATTTTGCATTCATATAACCATTGCCAATAGCCATTCCCTTGAATATTATCCTTTCTTTAAGAATATTTTTCTCACTTTGAAATTTAGGGGAAAATCAGTCTGTCCGTCTACAATTCTAGCTCCAAGTGTAGGCACATAGACGCCACCATACGATTCACCAGTTATAAAGATAGAATGATTACGGAAAGTATTGTGACGCTCGAAAAATTGTTTGATAGCCTCGTAATTCTCTAGGGATGTCTAATAAAATATAAAAAATAACTTCAAAAAGTTACTAAACCTGGTCATCATTTGTTGTTGTATTTCCATCCGAAGAATAGGAATAACCAACACCAGCAGGCGCTTCAATAAACACAATAGATGCATATTTATTCCACGAATAGGGATTCTTGTTTAAAGTTTTGCCATCCGGCCCTACAATATAAGGACCTAATTCGCTAAGTAAGCCATCCAATGAAGAACATCCAGGACCTCCATTAAACCAAAATACCTTTTATTTTAAAGAATTTATATGTACTTTAGCAATTTACAAACCAATGGATCATTGGCAGGAGTTCCTTGTGAAGTAACAAACCAGTAATGGAGAAAGTGTGTTTTAGATACTTGCAAAAACCCTGTCAAATTTAATGTTTAAGTTTTCAAAATTAATTTTATTTTTAAATTACCGGAATAGTGCTTAAAATTTGGCTCAAAATTGAGGCCGGGTAATAAAGTAATCTCATCATTATCTTTGTTAATTTTTCCATTTTTCGAGTCATCATTCTCGAAAATCAAATTATCCAGAAAATCGTCAATCTTTTCGAAGTTTCCAAGAGTTGGGCAAACTAATAAAATTAACAGTAAATATTGAAGATCTAGAGAGAACATTTTCCAATTTAGAATTCTAGAAAAAAATAATAAAGTAATGGATATGGGGAGTAAATAGATAATAATATATGTTGTTGTAAAATGCTCAATCAATTATGCTTAAACGTTCAAAATTTAGTTGACCGCCCAACAATGTTGATATGAAATCGAGGGGATATTAGGGAGTCTTTCTCTATTGTGAGTGTTTATATGTGTTTGGTAAAATAACTAACTGAATAATATAGTAAATGGACAACTGTTGATAGTTTGAAATATGGAACTTTTCTACAGTAGTAGAAAAATACTAAAACAGGCTAACTTTTTAATCTAGTATCTTGAGAGATATGTTGGGATAATTTAAAAATTTATCCTTTAATGATTTTATTCTATCATCAATATGTATCTGCAGATACATAAAATACTCGATTAAATAAAACAGGTGACATATTTTTCTACTACCAGCAAAACTGATTATATTTGTCATTCTCTTTTCTTATTCGTTGCAAATGATTAGATTTATGAAATTTAAGTTGTATTTATAATGTAAGTACTACATATATAAGCTTAATTTATGGAACCGAATAAACTATTCTTATCAAAGCCGAGATTTTTGCTGTTTTCTGTATTAATTTTCTCTTTCAACGCAACTAAGAAGAAACTGCTCTAATGGCGCAAGGAAAGTTCGTGTCTCTGATCGTTGTGCTTGTCTTCAGTGCCGCTATTCTTCAACTTGTCTCTGCCGTTGATTGCGTCTTCGAAGAGAAGAACTATGCCGTCGCTGGATTCGTTGGATTTGGAGTTGTCTTAGGAACGTAAGTTATTTTTTATTATTTTGAAATATAATGTGCTTTATTAGTTTTCTCCTGATCGGAAGCATCTGCAATGTGTCTGCGTATTGTGCTGGCCCATCATCGAAAAAGCCATAGACAGAAGAATTAGGAAGTTGGATAGATGATGATCGCTCCCATATAAGATATATTCTATAAAATCTCCTCTATGTTTAATTGTATAAAATATACAGGTTGTGCCTAATTTTCTACTGTTGTAATTGCTAATATCCTAAAATTTTTTCGTTTGTAATGTTATTTTGTAAATCAGATAAGAACTTGCTATTAAATTCTGTTTTAATGTAAAATAATAATAAAAACCAGAAAAATAATTTACTTATTTGTTAAAGCACTGTATATTGTTAGTAATGGCAGATATGTTTTAGATTAATATAAACATGACAAAAATTGAGATGTTTAAATTATTTTTGAGAAAATATCTAATATTTCTGTAAATGAATTATCAGCCTTAATGTTGAGACTTAAAAAATAAGGCGCAGTTTTGTAAAGAAAAGACCAATTAAATTAAGGGATTAAATAAAACAAACAAAATTACGTGGATTCAGAGTCGAGTAACTTTTATAAATTACTCTGTTAAATGAAAATTTAAACTTATAATCGAAAATTTTTACCTTCTCTGTAGTTTTTTTCTACATTGTTTAAACCTTGTTAAGACTCCATAGCCTAATTGGTTTGAAAGTATAGTTTTTATTATAAACTTACTCAATCATAGGACTGTGCATCTTCGTCTAGTTCTTGGTTTTGGCGTAATCACAGCACGAACCGCCTCCTCAAATACACCAGAAAGTCCTTGCTGTGTTAGGGCACTATAAAATTATTAATCTAGAAGATAAACAAGTGATTAACCTGCATTCACAATACGCGTAAGCTTTAATCTTTGCTGCAACCTTTTGGCACTGTGCTCGAGTAATTGGCGTTTTCTTTTCATTTTGGAGAATTCTAAGAGTTGCTGGATCATCTCTTAAATCAACTTTTGTTCCTAAAATAATCTTTATTTAAAATTTAAATACTCAAAAAATCGTGGTTATTAAATTAGTTTGAAGAATATATAGAACAAACCAACAAGAACAATCGGTATGGACTCGGTGCAATATTGTCTAATCTCAGGAATCCATTTTGTAATGATATTATCAAATGAAACTATTTTTTATTTAATTAAAGCCTTTTCTAAATAAAACCTGGAGAAACTACACTAAAACAAAGAATGAAAACATCTGTTTGTGGATAGCTGAGAGGACTGACAATGGGAAATAAGTAAAGTAAAAATCTTAAAGAATTTTATTAATAAAAACCGTAATCTATCGTAGTCCTCCTGACCGGCTGTGTCCCAGAGTCCTAAATTAACAGAATGGCCGTCAACTGTTATTGGTGCTGAATAATTGTCAAAAACGGTCGGAACATATTCTCTTTAATTTTTTTTAATAAAAAAGTAAAAATAAAAACCTAGGAAATGAATCTGTCGTGTATGAGATAAGCATACAAGTTTTCCCAACAGTGCCTGAAATACTAAATATAAATAAACAATTAATTAAATACCATCACCGACAACAACACATTTGATCTGTCTAACAGGGCAAGACATAAATTAAATGGCTAGTGATAATGAAAATTGGACCAGATTATCTAACAATAAGTTAATTATTTAATTTAATAATATAATAATAATTGAACTATAAATATAAGAAACAAATCTTATAAAATATTTTCGAAAATTAGATAAAATTCGTTAAATAGTTAAAAAACAATAATTTTGAAAAATATTTATCAAGACAAAAAAATTAAATTAAAGAATAATTGTTGTCTTTAGTCATTGGTCATTTTCTTAAAAATAAAGTCAAGAGTAGATTTTTGGTCATCAGTCTAACAAAATTTAAAAATAATTAAAAATATTTAAATTTTGTATACACAACCTTCGCTTTCAGCAATTCAAAGTCATCCAGCCTCTTCTTAACTGCACCATCAAATCGTTCCGTTATCAGAATAAATTTCTTATCCATTTCTTCATTCTCAAAAGTATGTTCACGAATACTTTCTTTTACTTTAATAAGACGACTAGAAAGCTCCTTTTCGTCACTTAATTAAAATTTTTACTTAAAAATTATTTAAAGTAAAAACTTTTGCAAATCCTTAATTTTCTTGTTTATTGCTTCAATTTCATTCCTCGAGGCCTGAATTTTCTCCTGAATGTTTGTCCGCTCAACTGATACTCCTTTGTTGACTTGTTCTAATTTATTACGCAGATCAATTTTTTCTCGTTCAAGATTATTTATTTCCTATTTAAATTTATTTAGTTTAAAGCTTTATTTTTATTAGAATGTTACTTGAAGTGTTTTATCCTTATTTCCTCTCATTTCAGGTATTGTACACTGAAATTTTTCCAACTTCTCTAAATCACTATCAAGGACAGACATTACTTGCTTTACTGCAAGAATCTCAGCCAAATCATATTCAAGTTTTCGATTTTCTTGTCTAAACAAAAAAATCCTAATCTAAATATCATTCAATGTCCTTATATAATTAATTACAAGAAAATTACTGAAGCTTATCCAACGCTAACTGTCCTTTCTCCTGATTATTTTCCAAACCTTCCAATTCCTTAATAAGACGTTCTGGAGAAGTAACCACGTTCATATCCATTCTTTTAATTGTTTCTTCAAGCTGAGAACACTTATTTGTTTGCTCCTCCTTAAAATAGAAAATTGTCTTAAAAATAATATTTTTAAAATACAATTTTGTTTTGTAATTCCTTCAAACGACCCTGAAATTCTTCATAATTCTTTTTTTTCAGAGGCAACCAAAGTCTTCTTTTCAGCCAATTCTTTTTGTAATCGCAAGTCTTCATTTTCTACTAAACGTCTCTGTTCTTCAATTTCGCTCAGGCGGTTCTTTTCGATTTTTATATTCTTGAAAATTTTATTTAAAATAGTAAAATTTAATTATAATTAACCTCTTCTGTTTTTGAAGCAAAATCCTTTTCGAGTTTATAAGTGCGACATTGAGCCTCCTATAAACTTGAATATTTGAAAGATAATTCTGTTAAATAAATTTACAATTTCATTTTCTACATTTATAACTTCAGTGGAAATTCCACACTTAAAGTAGTAAAAACGAATCAATTGAACCAAAAAATGTTTAGTTCTGCGTGAATCAGGCTGAAGTAAATCTGTATAGCAAAATTCATCACTTCCATTGAAAATGCTTTCAAAGACCAAATTACTTAAAGTCACAAATTTTATTAATATTTTTCTTATAAGATTTTTACACAGATTCACGTGTTTTGATAATTAGATTAGGCCGTGCTAATAAATGTTCAACAGTGTCAGCTACCTCACAATTTATATTCTCAAGCAAAAGACCACATAAAAAATTATATGCTTGAATCAGCTGATCAGTCTAGAAAAGAAGAGCATTTAATATTGAAAAACTCATATTCTCAAGCTAAAAATAAGATGGAAAAATTGGAAATTCCTGAGTTTTCCATGAAAAACATGCTTCAAAAAATTATTAATCCGAAACTTTAAATATTCTAAAATATATTTAAATGGAAGTTCAAACATTTTAACAAAATCTTATCTATACCTGCGGATTTTCAAGTGACTCACGAGTAAGCGCAAGTTGCGAAGCCTCCCTTTTAAAAAATTCAAGTATCAATTGAACGTCTCCCATATCGTCGATATTAGATTCCTTGCAAAAAATTAAACAGTTAAGCTATGAAAAAAGAAAATTTAAAAACAGGAGGAAAGACATTTCAGTAATTGGGCAAAATATGAAATTTCGGTAAACGACATTTTGGTAATTACAATTTTCGGTAAATAATTCAATATTGGACAGTTCGGTACAAATTTCCTTAAAAACTACAAAATTCGCAATCAATTTAGCTTAAAGACGGCGCTACGACACGGGCACAGTGAGTCAATTGCACAGAGAGACAATTGCACATTGGCCAAGTTCACCTAAGTGTAGTTATTATAATTCTTTCTTAATAATTCTGTTAATATTTTCATTATATTTAGAATATTTTTAGGTTTTATAATTTCGTTTAATATTTTTAATTTAACATGGCTACACGAAATCCGAGCTTGTTAGAAAAGACTGTTAGGAACCTTGCAGTATTATATCGATATCATGTTGTGCAAAAAGGGCCTCATCGAATGGAAATGCTTAAAAAGGTTTGGGAACGCGAACTGGCCCCACCTATGTTGAAGGATTGGCCACAGGTTCTATTCGTATTTTATTAGTTCGAGATAGTTTATTTAACTCATTATTTTCTAGATTAAACAAGATTTTTCATTATTGACAAAAAAAATTGAGACCGAAGCATATCGTGATCTGAAAGTCAAGGTAGTATTTCACAATATTTAACCCAATAATTACTGAGCGAAGCTCTTAAAGCATTGGCCTATTATCAATATTCGTTGTTTTTTATTTCAAAAATATATTATGTTTCAAAGGAAGTTCTGGTTTATTCTGCTGTGGCCTTGGAAATTTTTCTTTGGTTCTTTGTTGGCGAGCAGATAGGTCGGTGGAATATGTCCGGCTATGTGATTCCAGCGACTTACCTCGATCCGGTATTCGTATAAATATGCACTCTTACAAAAAAATCATTTATCTTTAAGAAGGCCGTTAAATTCATGAAGAGCTACCAGCCAGAAGACAAAACCGAATTGGCAAGCTAAGCAGCGGAAAATTGTTTGATAGGATAAATAGTTTATTAGAATTGGATACATCTTCTTTTCTGTCAATTCTATTCAACTCATCTTTAAATAAAATAAATAGTTGAGTTTTTAAAAAAGTTTTTGCCGATGGTTTGGTCAAGTTTTCCGTACCCAAAATTTGAAATGTCTTCTAAAGGCCTAATATTCTTAGAAAATTTTTCACAACTTTATCATAGTATTCTATACTAATATGTAAGTATCTTTATCTCGAAATAGTAGATTAGAATAAAAACTAATGTTGCCCTTCTATTGATTCCAATTCGACCACTTATTCCTTGACAACCGAAGAAGCTCCGCCTCTCGGATAGTATTTATCAAGAATTTTGGCTGGAATTCGCTTAAGCATCTACAAAAAAAAGTCATGTTTTGATCACTAGAAAACCTCTCTTGGAAAAATACGGAGGAGCTGCCAACCAACATCGAGTGAATCAAAAATTGTTCGATTTTCATAATTTCCTGTATAAAAAAAATTAAAATGGACGTGTGTGTCAACCCTGTGAGATGAAGTTCTTTTCAAATTTTGTTAGAAACTCCAAATAAAGAAGGTCGTCTGAGGAAAGTGCCTGTAAAATAAAGATAAAAATACAAAAATTCTATTATGTGAATTTTTAATAAAGGTCTAAACCTCTTCGCCAACAACAGCTTTCATTGCTAACACATCTTTACCAATTGCATAACACATATATAGCTGATTAGATACATCTGCATGATCCTCACGCGTCATTCCTAAATATGTTGGTACCTTTGCAGCTCGTAAAAGAGATTCAGCACTCAACGATCCGTTTTTTCAAATTATGTAATTTTTTGTGATTAAGAAAGTTTAAAGATCCTAATATATTGTTTAACTTTTAGTCCCAAGTTTCTGTACTTTATCATTTTACATAATCTACAATTAAAAAATGACCATATTTTACATAATTAAAGTGCTTATTACATTGACCATTTTTACAGTGTAAAAAAAGGGGAGGGGGTACAAACTGCAAAGGTACCAATATATTAAACTTATTATTTTTGAATATTCTAGTATAATATAACAAAAACCTTCGCCAATAGCTGATTTCATCAGTCGTGAAAGTGAAGGAAGTACATTTATAGGCGGATATATTTGCCGATTATGCAATTGTCGATCAACGTAGATTTGTCCTTCAGTGATATATCCAGTCAAGTCAGGAATAGGATGAGTAATATCTGAAAGAAGTCGAGCAATATTCAAAGCGGAGATATAATGAAAATTTAACATAACATTTGAATTTACTAACCATCGTTGGGCATGCTGAGGATTGGAATTTGCGTAATAGAGCCTTTTCGACCTTCTACACGGCCGGCTCTTTCGTAGATAGTAGCTAGGTTAGTGTACTAAACAATTTAACTTATAGTTATGCTAACAATAAGATTTGTAATTTTCTTCTGTACCATATATCCCGGGAAACCACGACGTCCAGGTACTTCTTCTCGAGCAGCTGAAACCTCACGTAATGCTTCTGCGTAATAAGACATGTCCGTAAGTACTACAAGAACGTGTTTCCCACATTGGTAAGCTAAAAATTCTGCACAAGTCAATGCTAAACGTGGCGTGATTATGCGTTCAATTCTTGAATATCAAAATTTAATAGTTGATAAAATAAAAATTAAACGTTGGATCATTTGCTAAATTGAGGAAGAGACACACATTCTCCATAGAACCATTCTCTTCAAAATCTTGTTTAAAGAAACGTGCTGTTTCCATATTCACACCCATGGCTGCAAAAACAATTGCAAAGTCGTCAGCTTCCTCAGCATCACCACCATGTTTTTTGTTAGGTAACTTGACTAGACCGCCTTGACGTACAATTTGCGCAGCTATCTAATTTTTTTGTTTACAATTAGATTTAACAAACTTAAAAAAGGCTACCTCATTATGCGGAAGACCGGCAGCTGAAAAAATTGGAATTTTTTGTCCGCGAGCAATGCTGTTCATGACATCAATTGCAGAAATTCCTGTCTGGATCATTTCTTCAGGATAAATTCTAGACCAAGGATTTATAGGCTTAAAGACAAGGAAATATAAATTGATATTTAATTCTATACCTGGCCGTTAATATCCAAATAATCCTCAGCTAATACATTTGGTCCCTTGTCAATTGGTTTACCAGAACCATTAAAAACACGACCAAGCATGTCTTCTGAAACCGGTGTTCGAAGAATTGTGCCAGTAAACTCACATATGGTATTCTTTGCATCAATTCCTGATGTTCCTTCAAAAACCTGAGGCCAACTCAAAGAAAACAAAAGTTAATAAAAACCTGTACAACAGCTTTATCCTTTGTAACTTCTAACACTTGGCCAGTTCGTTTTGTTCCATCAGGCAAAGTTAAACGAACAATCTCATCATACTGAGGAAATTTTACATCACCTAGGATAACTAGTGGACCATTAACTCCGGTAACAGTTTTATAAACTAAAATAAGTTTTTAAATAAAAAATTAAAACAAACTAAGATGAGGTTGTGTGTTATAGTTACGAATTGGAGCAGCTTTATCACCAGTTATCGTTTTATTAACATCAACAGCTGCTGCTGCCATTATTAGAAAGCTGTAAAATTGAGTAGAGAATTTATTATATTTAAATAATAAGAATCAAGCAAATAAATAAAATCGTGATAACTTTAATCCAATGTTAGATAGGCAAAAGATTAAAGATCATTTCGGGTTCCAAAGTGACGGGTACAGTCCATCTCGTCGCAGACCATCTCGTCGCGGCAACCTCGTCGCAGCAATCTCGTCGCAGACCATCTCGTCGCAAGACCACCTCGTCGCAAGACCATCTCGTCGCATAATATAGAAACAAATCTCTTCATGTCTCTATGCTTAAATTTTCATAATTTTTATTTTTTTGTAGTCGTTGTTCATTCTACCACTAAATGTTTATTAATATTTTTAAAATTTGATGAATCAGATCATTTAGAGACTTAATCTGCTATAAGTTTAGCTAACCAAATACCCATTGGGTAAAACTGCAATATTTCAAAAACCTGACTCTGGTTATTGAATATTTTTTTTGAAACTTATAATAAGTTTTATTTCTTATAGAAATTTGAAATTTTTGACATCGAAATTAAAACAGGTTTAGGTATATTAGAAGTTTTTGCGACGAGATGGTCTTGCGACAAGTTGGTCTTGCGACGAGATGGTCTGCGACGAGATTGCCGCGACGAGGTTGCCGCGACGAGTTTGCTTGCGACGAGATGGACGTGTCCGCCAAGGTAACATATGTTCTCCTCTCCTTCTATAATTTACTCTCTCGTTTTAAATATTACTCTTTATTTTACCCAATAGAATGGAGAAGGAAATATATTTTTTATTATATTAAACTTCATATCAATCACTTTATCTAGACGATTATCGACAAAATTGAATATTTATACATATATTAAATAATATATCTTACCTCGGAACTTTTTATTTTGATTAAAAGTAATTTTATAAAAAATATTTCTTACAATTAACCTATTAAAAATAAATTTAATTTTAATACTTTTTTTTTGCTCCTTTCATAGATCAACAATAATTAATAGATTTTAAGGGCATTTAATTTCTCATTCTCCTTTAAATCTAATAATTTAATTATTTTATTTGCTTCTTTTCAAATAAGTCTCTAATTCTTAATTGTGAAATTTTATTTATATATTTTTTACAAAAAGTTTTAATTTTCGAACGGTTCTTATTATTTTATTTTCTTTTGTTTATTTAAAACAGACCTCCTTTTTTATTTTTTAAAGTATTGAGGGAGAAAATGTCTACTAGTATTATTTTAATAAAACAAAAAATAAACAAATAATATTTTAATTTATATTTATTTTATGTTTTGGTGGCCATTTATAAGACCAAAGATTTTTGAAGAATAATAATTTTGTCCTTAATTCAACTATTAAAAACTGGCTGTGTTTTGTTTAATATTATTGTGCTGGAAGAGGAGGAGAAAATTTTTTGGTCAGTTTTTTTAAACAAAATTTTAATTTAATTATTTTTGATATTAATTTATTTTTAAGGATTCGACAATTTTAAATATTAAAAAAATTTTAAATTCTAACAAAATGATGTTTTTATTAATTATTCGACGAATATTTACAATATTATTATTGCCACCTAAAAAGTCTTTTCTTGTATTTTTATTTCCTTTACTTATTGGATTCTTATTTGGCACTTTTTTGTTTTCATTAAATCAAAGACGATATTCGCGCAGCTTCTCACATTTTTCTTATTTTTCACGACAAAAACAACAAAATAGTTTTACTGGCAACAAACAATTAATTTTGGTAAGATATCTAAAAAATATAAAATTTATTTTTTGAGAAAATATTTCCATTGATTGAGATTTAATTTAATGACTAGGATTGAGAGAAAACATTCCCAGTCTTTTTTTTTTAATTAGATAATTTATTTAACCGCTAAAAATTATTTTAATAATCAAAATATTGTAGGTTGGTATAATGACTACAAAAATATTTTTGGAAACTAGAGCCCTACAAATTTGGCAAACTTGGGCTAAACAAATTTCTGGTGAAGTTATTTTCTTTGTTTCTGAAAATACTGAAATAAATACGAAAATTAAAAAATCTGGAATGCCTGTAATTGCTTTGCGTGGGGTTGAAGATTCTTATCCACCTCAGAAGAAAAGTTTTGCGATGTTAAGGTAAATTAATTTATATTTTAAAGATCTCCTTTTAGTTATTAAAATATTTAGTCCCCTCAATTTTAATTCTCGTTATAAATTTTATTTCAAATTAAAATGTATTATTTTTTAAATTAAATTTTTTTAAAAATCTTTTAGATGGATGTTTGATAATCGCCTCTCTAATTTTCATTGGTTTGTAAGAGCAGACGATGATTTATATATTAGAAGTGAAAAATTAGCGAAGTTGTTTTAATATTTTTTTATTTTATTTTTTATTTTTTTTATAGTTTTCTTCTTTCATTAGATCCAAGTAAAGCTCTTTTACTTGGTCAAGCAGGACTTGGAAATATTGAAGAATATGGACAACTTTCGCTTGGTTCGACAGATAATTATTGTATGGGAGGTCCAGGAGTAATTTTATCAAAAGAAACACTTCGACAATTAGCCCCACATTTGGAACAATGTTTGCGTTTTTTATTAACAACACATGAGGATGTAGAATTAGGACGATGTATTAGGTATTTATTAAAAATACATTTATTTTCTCCTTGGGATATTTTTTCTTAACTAATGGTTGTATAATCTAAAATTAAAAAATAATTATTAAAAAATATTTATTTATTTACTATTTAACATTTTAAATTTTATTTAAGAAGACATGTTGGTCTTGCTTGTCCTTGGAATTATGAGATGCAAATGTAAATTTAATTCTTTTTTTAATTATAATAAATTTTTTTAAAAAAAGTTTATTTCATAACAATGCATCTATTGCTAATTTATTTTTTAATTATTCATCTGCTTCTATTAATTCAAATACTTTACGGCATTTAATTACTTTACATCCAGTTAAAAATCCATTAGCAATGAGATTTATTCATTTAAGAGCAGAGATGCTTAGACTGTCAGAATTAAGACAAAAAAGGATGGAATTATTGGAACAGTTGGAAGAAATTAAATTAAAACATCAAATAATAACAAAACAAAAACAACCACAAATTATTAATTCAGAATATTCAGGTTTTTGTAAATATTAAGAAACTGTTATTTAATGAGTTTTACCTTTTATTTAATTCCAATTTAATATTCTTTTTTTTATTATTTAAGCATCTAATTATAATGCTCTCCTTTCTGGTTTAATTCCAAATGTTCCAAAATTTCCTGAAAATGTTCCAATATGGGAATTTATTTCTACTGATACTAGATTATTATATTGTATAAAAAGGCCAAATTGTCCAAAACATACATTAGAAGTTGAATGGAGGAGACAAATTTCTCAAGTTTTAACTCAAGTATTTATTTTTAGATTTTTCCTAATTTTTAATTATTTTTTAAGATTTTCGATCAATTTAATTTAAATGCACTCCAAAAAGGAAGAATTTTACATTTTCAACGAATTCAATATGGTTATATTCGAGTCCAGCCTACATTTGGCATTGATTTTGTCCTTGACATTGGTTAATAAATTATATAAAAAAATGTATCAGAAATTAATGTCCTATGGAATAGGTTTTTCAGAGGATTAATTATAATAAAATTAAGGAATAATTTTTTTTATTTAATTTTTTTATTAAAAGCTCAGCTTTACGTTATCGTCGTTTACGTGGTCCTTTGCATTCTCGAGCACCTTTAATTGTTCGGCGGCATGCTTATGTTCAACAACGTTTTGGGCCACTTCAATCTCGTCGGTTATTGGCTCTAACCTACAATAAGAATAAAAAAAGTGAAAAACAATTAATAAATATAATTATTGCCTTGAAAGGAAGAGCTCAAGTTTTCGAAAAATTCGCAAAAAATTTGATAAATTTGGCAAAGGTGGATGGCGATCTCAGGCTTATTTTAATTCTCTATAGGTTTTGATTAATTATTTTTCTTTTTAAGATTATTTTTGTTTAGTTCTGATAATAATGATGAAAATATTTTTATTAACTCAACAATTACTGAACTTTCAAATAAAATTCCTTTTCGTTTATTAAAAATGCCTGTTGATTCAGTCTTTAATAGAGGTCAAGCTCTCTCTGCTGGAATGTCACTTTTACCTTCTAATTCATTATCATTGTTAGCAGATGTTGATATTTTAATTCAGAAAGGAGCTTTAGATCGTATTAGATTAAATACAATTTCGGGAAAACAAGTAAATATTTTTTTAAAATTTTATTTAATTAATTATTTTTTATTATAATTATAATTAAATATTCCTTTTTAAGATCTATTTTCCGATAGTCTTCAGTGAATTTTCTCCAACAACCTGGAAATTAGACGACAAAAATTTTTATTCTCAACGACGAGGTTATTTTCGTCATTTTGGTTTTGGTATTGTTTCACTTTATCGAAGTGATTTTGATGTAATTGGTGGTTTTAATAAAACAATAACAGGTTGGGGACTTGAAGATGTTGATTTTTTTGAGAAATCATTAAATAGTGGAATTTTACCTTTTAGAGCTATTGATTCAGGTTATTAATAATAGGTGATTAAAAAGGGAATTTTTAGATTTTATTCATATTTTTCATTCAATTGATTGTGACAAAAATAATAAAAATCAAAAAAAGGCACAGAAAGATGCATGTGAAGGAACTCGAGCACAAGGGATTGCTTCTTTAGATTTTTTAGCTGAACAATTTGGACCAAATTTGTAAAAATTTTGGAATGTAAAAGAGCCATAAATTAATTATTTATAAATCTCAATGATCTGATATTAATTATTTTCAAATTATTTTATTCATTTGTATGTTATGCATATTATTTTAATTATAATATTTGTATTAACAATTATCGAATCTCCTATTTTAATTTTTATTTCTTTAAATCATTCCCCAGAACATTTACACAAAGCATTTTTATAAACAAATTGTTATTCTGAATTTTACTTTTTAATTTAGGCATGAAAATTTTTTGGGTTTTTCTTATTTGTTTTTGTTATTTTGTTGTTTTTATTATTAAATAAAATTAAAAAATTGTTACATTATAAAATGAATTAATTGTGATACATCTTTACTTTATTATCTTTTTTTTAATTTGGAATTTTGCAAATAAATATGAAAATTCTGTTCTTTAAATTTTCCAAATCAGCTTTATTTAGAACATCTGTAGAACTCTATAAA
This sequence comes from Meloidogyne exigua, assembly GCA_018905775.1. NCBI lineage: Eukaryota > Metazoa > Nematoda > Chromadorea > Rhabditida > Meloidogynidae > Meloidogyne > Meloidogyne exigua. The sequence continues at coordinate 867,959 of JAGUQR010000013.1, forward strand.
AGCAATATTTGTTAGAATTATATATATACCTAAATATTTAAATCCTGTTTATTTAAACTTTTCAGCGGCTCCTATAGTAAGCATTATTTCAAATTTTGAGAGAGTCATGTTTGTCTAATTATTTTTACTCTAGTTATACAAAAAGTTAATCATTCTAAGAAATTTAGTCGTTTCTTTTTATTTCTTTTACTAATTAGGATAATTTCTCAATTTTTCTTAGATCTAAAAATCTCTAATGGCCGAAGAACGATCTCCCGTTGTAAAGCAAAATAGCAACAAAGTCCAAGAAGAAAATAAACTTCAATCTCTTGAAAATAACAATTTGAAATTTGAAAAGGGTGCCGCAGTAATGGGTAGGAATTAGAAAAAATTATACAAAAATTTTTTTCAAAATTCATACATATATTTTAGACACACAAAAAGATGAATCTGGTTCAGATGCTAGTTTGGCTGAGTCAACTTCTACTCAGTCCGATCACAAGGTTTCAATATTAGGTGAAGAGTCAGTTAACAGAGGACAATGGGCTGGTATTTTTTTTAATAAAGTAAAGGTTCTTAACATTTTTATTTTTATGTCAATTTGACTTCTTGATGAGTATGGTTGCTTATGCTGTTGGATTAGGTTGTGTTAAACATTTTATTTTTTCCAATTTTGATTTTTTAGGAAATGTTTGGCGATTCCCTTATTTATGTTACAAAAATGGTGGAGGCTCCTTTCTCGTTGTCTATGCAATATTCTTTGTCATTGGTGCTGTTCCAATTTTTCTTATGGAAGTAGCAGTTGGCCAGTATTTGCAAAGGGGTTTTTTTTTGTAAAAAATACTTTTTTAAATTTGTTGTTAAGGGGCTATTGATATGTGGAAGATGTGTCCCATGTTCAAAGGTTAACTTTAGTTGATATTTTTTACTTTTTTGGTCAATTCTTTAAAAGTGTTTTAGAGTTCTGAAAATTAGTTTCTGTAATGTTTGTGAGTTCTAGCTATGAAAATGAAATGTGCCTTTCTATTCCTTTATTTTCTGTTAGGTAAACTAACTTTTAGTTCTTTACAATTTTCTAAATTTTGACAAATCTGGTTAACCCAATGACAAAAAATTAAAATTTTACTATTCTATGTACAGGGGTTGGCTTCGGCAATGTAGTTCTCTCGTTCATGAGTAGGTGCTACAAAGAATTGCATTTCTTAATGTTAAAAATTTAGTGGCCTCCTACTACTGTACAATTATTGCTTGGGCTGCTTTCTATATGGTCAATTCTTTTTGGTCAACGTTACCTTGTAGGCTATTTCTAACAATAAGCACTATTAATTTCCCTTATGTTTTGTAGAGTTAAATGAATTAATCATTTATAACTAAAGTTTAGGGAATTCGCTATAAATTTCTGTGCAGAATTTTTTGTAATTAGACATTGCTGATGCCCTCCTTCCTCCTTTATTCTGAAAAGATTAAGTTAATGATATTTGGGTTAAACCAGATTTAATTTTTATTTTTAATAGTTGACCAAAATTGTATTTTCTTGATTGTATTTTCAATTTAACTTTAAAATTAGTAATTTGTAGGAGTGGGAATCGGCAATGTTATTCTCTCATTTATGTGTAAGTCTCTTTTTAAATTCTATTTATATTTATAAGGTTTCAGGTATTTCCTATTTCTGTATTATTGTTTCTTGGTCAATTTTCTTTATGATTAGTTCTTTTAGCTCTACATTTCCTTGTAAATTTAATTTTTATTTAAATCTTAATTTCTCTATATTCAATTTAAAAAAAATTATTTTTGTGGAACATTTTTCTGATTTTTAAATTTTATCCCATTCTCTTTGTTCAGTGTCTTATTATTTGTTCTTTATTAATATCTTTAAATATAAATATTCCAGGTTGACTATAGGGATTTGGGTTAATTATTAAACATATTATCTTTTAAGGGGAAACGTGCAACAATTATTGGAACAGGGAAAATTGTGTTGAAACTTCTTCTGCAATCAATAAAACAGGAAATTCTTCACAACATTTTATGTCAGCAGTCGAGCAATACTGGAAGTAAAATTTTTTAAAAATTAATGACGATAAATAAATAAATTTTTTAGTTACCGTGTTCTTAAGCAAACTAATACCATTGATGAATTTGGAGGAATTCAATGGGAATTGCTTGGATTGACTTTTCTTTCCTGGGTTATTGTTTATTTTGCTTTATGGAAAGGAATAACACAAGCTAGAAAGGTTTATTTTAATTATTCTAGATTTTATTTTTGTTGGTATTTTATGTCTAAAAAATCCTATTTTTGCTTAGTTTGTCTATTTTTGTGCGATATTCCCTTATGTTCTAATTGCTGTATTACTTGTGAGAGGCTTAACGCTTCCTGGTGCAATGACAGGAGTTTCATTCTATCTGAAACCAAATATCACAAAGTTAACTGAAATTACAGGTTTAACTGGGTTTTTAATTAAAATTTATTTTTCTTCTTTAGTTTGGAAGGATGCTGGCACCCAAGTTTTTTATAGTTATGGTGTTGGGTTTGGAACACTAATTGCACTCGGATCGCATAATAAATTCTATCATAATTGCTATCGGTACATTTAGTTTTCTAAAAATATTTTAATTTTTTCTCGTTTAGTGACGCGATTCTGGTTTGCTTTATCAATGGAGCAACCTCAATTCTTGCTGGATTTGCTATTTTTTCAATTCTAGGTTTCATGTCAGAAGTGACAGCTAAACCAATATCAGAAATTGTTCAACCTGGTTATTTTAATGTTTATTATTTTTTTAAATTTATTTATATTCCAGGTGTTGGTCTTGCATTTTTAGCTTACCCAGAAGTTGCTAGTAAATTACCTGGAAAACAGCTATGGGCATTTCTTTTCTTTCTAATGATATCAATTCTTGGGCTTGATAGCCAGGTTATTTTTTATAATTTTAAATAATTTTTTTTTATTTAGGTATGTATGCTCGAGGGGTTATTCACAGCATTGGAGGATTCGTTCCCCTTAATTTTACGCAAATACAAAAAGGTTAAGAAATATTTTTTAAAGTTTAAAATAATAACGTATTTTCTGTAGAGATTCCTTCTGATAACCTGCATTGTGTTTTTTATTATTGGGATTCTAATGGTTACACATGCAGGTGCACATTGGCTTACATTAGTAGATGCATATGGTGCTTCTGGGTTTGCTCTGCTTTTTGTGGTTTTCTTTGAGGTTTTTGGCCTTGCCTGGGGATTTGGTAATAAATTCATTCTTATTTTAAACAAACAAATATTTTTGTTAGGTGCTAATCGAATTCGTGATGCTATTTTTGAGATGGTTGGAGTCTATCCATTGATCTGCTTTACTTTTCTTTGGAAATTTGCTGCTCCATTTAGTACAATGGTATTTTATAATTTAAATTGCTAACTCAGCTGGAACTGTTTAGTGTTCCAAAATATTTCTTTTTATTTTCATACCAAAATTTTCTATAATTTTTAGTTTCTTTTTACTATGTATCTTGTTATGTATGAACCATTACGTTATCCAAATAATGAAGAATATCCATTCTGGGCTGAGGTTCTTGGTTTTGCTCTTTCTTTGTGCTCTATGGTTGGTATTCCTGTCTATGCGCTTTATTATGTTTTCAATACAAAAGATAATATTGGGCCAATTTCGGTAAAAATAATTTGTAAATAAATTTAGATTTTAAAATTTTGGTTTCAGAGATTCCGGCGTGGAATGTATCCGCCAAGTGAATTGGAAATCTGAATTGGAGAGATTGTTTGGATTGAATAGAAATCTAATAATAATCTTATAATGTATTCAAATTAGGAAAAATACCTTAATTTCTCTAATATTATAATTATAACTTTGTATGTATTATATATAATTTAGTAGTATTATATTATGTAGTAATATTTTTTCTTTGTGTGTTAAAAAAGTTTATGTACCCTGATTTTTATTTTTGAGTATTTCAACCATTTTTATTTCTTTTATTTAAGGTTTTGATGGAGTATTGAGTAGTTTTTTAATAATTCAATTTTTAGTGAAAATGTTCAAGTTGTTAAGTATATGGAATTTACTACTTATATGTACATATTTCCATTAATTTTGGACAATTAAATCCAAAAACTTAATAATTATTTTTAAATTTACTGGTCTTTTTAATTTTGGATTAAGCTTATTTATTTTTAAAGTTTTAGTTAATAAAATATAATAATTTTAAATTTATAAAAATTGTCTCATTTTTTAAATAAAATTATATTTTAAGTCATTAACGTCTTGAATTAATAAAATCATGAAATGTTGACATTTGTTGCCAATTATTATTAATTGGTTTAATTACTGATCTAAATACAAATAATATTAATTAATTAATATATTTTACCTTTTCTTTCCCCAAAGTCCTGTAGCTGTTTGCCAATTTAAAGATGGTTGTAAGCCAGATGAAGAACGTTTACCCCACAAAGCATTTAAGTTATTCCATGAATTTTCCGGTCGTTTGAAAAGAAAAGCCTTTAATTTAAATAATTTTAATAAAATTCTTTCTCCTTATTACATTATTTGTTGGATTATCTACTAAAATATCATTTGATCCGGAAGCTGACAATGATGAACGTTTTCCCCAAAGACCAACACCGTTACTCCATCTATTAATTAAATAAATAAATTAAAAAGCTTTAATTTTTAAAATTTGCTTCAAGTTTATTTTATTATTATTTTACCTTTTTATTCTATTAAAATAAATAATTAATTAAAACCTTCTAATTTCTTCAGCTCTATTATTATTTTCAGCCAAACAAAATGTAAAACAATTAATAATTTGAAGAAACATTAAGGGTAATAAAAGAATTAATGAAACTTTTCTTAATAAACAATGTTGCCCTTTTGGTTGTTGTTTTGTTTTATTTTTAATTAAATTCTTTGTTGATTTGTTTATTGTTTTATTATTATTTTCAATACTTTTTGTATTTGACATTTTTGTTATAATATTAAAATTTTTAGAAAAATATTTTTAAATAAATGACTAAATGTTAAAAAGATTATAATTAAAAATAATTTTTAATATTTTTTATAATTTGAAGTATTGCGTGTTTTTTTTTGAGTGTTTTTATAAAAAGTAATTATTCAAAGAATTAAAAAATAATTTTGTATTTAATGGAAAAAACTTAAAAAAATTTTTTTTTTAATTTTAACCAGAATTGGAAATATCTTTTTAAGGTATTAGACTTTGAAAATACAAAAAATAAATTAAATAATCCAATTTGTTTAATGGAATTAATTTTTTTTAATTTTTTAAATATATAAAAGGAAAGGAAATAAATTAACAGAAATAAATTTTATTTAATTATAAAAATTATTTTAATTAAAAAAAAATTAAATAAATAAATCCTTTAATGTTAGGTTTTAAAGTAAAAACATTAAAAGAAAATAGAGGGGAAAATAATCTTTTCTTACAGGCATTCTTAATTTTGTTTAACAAAATTTAAAAGTCCCTTAGGACTTTTTTGTGTTTTTGTTAATTAAAATATGTATTTATGTAAAAATAAATAAAATGAAAGATTTAAAAGAATTTATTAGCTTTTTTTTTATTTAAAAAATAAAAGGTTAATTTATTAAATAAACTAAAAAAAAAGAATATTATAAATAAAAATAATATTTAATTTTAAAATATTAAAACTTAAATTAATAAATATAAAAAAAGAAAAATTAATTTTTAATTGTATTTAAAGTGAAATTTAATTAAAATAAAATACAAAAAAATAATTTCTAGTTTAAAATACTACAATATAAATATATTAATATTTAAATAAAATATCCGAAAATTAAAAAAATATTTTTTATAATTTATTTGTTAGAGTACAAACAAGATTAATTTTTAATAATAATAATTAATTATTAAGGAAAGAAAAAAAAATATTCTTTTAATTATAAAATAAATGAAAAAATAAGTAAATTTAAAAAATATATTTAAATTAATTTCTTTAAAATTATTTAATAAAATAAAAATAAATAATTTTATTTATCTCATCAAAACAATTTTATAATAAAAAAAAAAAAAAGAATTAAATGTTATGTTTTTTAAGCAAATAAATAACAAATTTTATTTTTAACCAAATTCTCATGAGAGCAAAGAATTTCCTTTGCAAAGCATTTTTTTTATTTTTATTTATAAAAAAATATGTTTTTTTAGTTGGAGCTTTTGCAAAAATTATTAAAGAAATATATCTCTTTTTATTTTTAAATAAATAAAAGTAAAAGGAAATTTAATTATTTTTTCTTTACTAAAAACAAAAATAAAAATAAAAGGATTCTTTAAGTGATGATATTTAAATTGAAAAAGAAAATATACTTTTTAAATGGCAACTTCTTCAAATTTTGTTTAGCCATAATAAGTGTGTGTGGGGGAGTGGATGAGACAAAAAAAAAGAGTTTTTTTTTCTTTTATTTATTTTCAGCAACATTTCTTTTATTCGCAACAACTTTTATAAATTAACTTTATGAGAAAAAATAAAATAAAAGAAAATAAAATAAATAAATATTAAAAATAAATAAATAATTATATTTTATTAAGTTAAATCTTATTTTTGTAAGAAAATTTAAGCTAAAAAATTAAAATAAAAAAATATTTTTATTTTTTAATTTATTAATAATATATATAAAATATTTAATTTAGAAACGGAAATTAAATAAAATAATTATTATTTAAATATTTAAATTAAAATAAATTTGATATTAAATTTAGAAAATATTTTATTTTTCTATTTAAAAATTAATACGAATATAAAATTAAATAAATAAATACACAACAACACACCTTTTCTATTTTAAGCAAATTAATATTTTTTCTTAAAATTGCAAAATAAATTAATTTAATAATTAAAAAGAAAATTAATAAATTAAATTTATTTTTAATTTTCTAATAATAAAGGGTTGGTAATAAATGAATAAATTAATTAAAAATTTGAAAAAAAAGAATATTTTAAAAATAAAATTAAATTTAATAAATAGAATTAATTAATTTAAAATTAAAAATCAAAAATATTTATTTTGTGTAAAGGAATATATTTTATTTAATAAATAAATATTTTTCAAAAAAAAAATTGTAAAAATATATAAAACCAAAATTTTATATTAAAAAATAAATCAATCTTTTAAAATTAAAGAAATAAATAAATTTGTTTTATTTTTTTAATCAGAGATTTTATTCTTCAAAAAAGGAAGTATTAAATAAATAAATAAATTTATTCTCTCAAGGGACAAATATTTTTAAAAATTTTATTCAATTTAATTTGTTAAAAAGATTAATGAATATTTATTTATTTATTTATATTTATTTATTACGTAAAAAATGAAATTAAAAAGAAATTTAAGCTTTAAAACTGATAATAAGGAATTTCTAAGAATAGAAACAATAAATAAAAATAAATAAATAAAGAAAAGAATGTTAAGTAATTTAAAAATAACCAATAAATTAGTGAAGCGCAAACTTCTCAATTTACTTGATAGTTTTTAAAGCATTTTCTAATTTTATTAGAATTTAAAAAAAACATTGTTTTTATTCGTTAAAATAGAAAAGTAAAAGATTAATAAAATTATTTAGTTATTAATTTATATTTTGAATTAAAATTATTTAAATAAAGAACTTTAATTCTCTTTGTTTTTATAAATAATCTTTTTGAAGTTTTTAAAATATTTACTAAAAACAAATTAATATTTTTTGTTTTTAAATTTATATATATAATATTTTCCACTTTTTATTTAAATTATTTTAAAAATAAATAAATAAATTATTTATTTTAAGTAGTAAAAACTCAAAAAAAAGAAAAGAAAAGCTTTAAAAAAATATTTTTATTATTGAGAATATATTTATTAATTTAAATATGTTTATGTGTTAAATAACATATTCTGGATAATGTGTACTTTTTACATTTATTTTTTAAATAAAATTTCCGGAAATATGTAGCAAAGATAATAAAAAGCACATAAATAATTAGGATAATCTGCCGGAAAATATATTCTCTTGAGAAAAAAGACTGTCCTTTTTTTTTAAAAAGTACTAATGACGTTGAAAATTAATTGTTTTTTAATTATTAAAAAAATAAAAGAAAGAAATTAAAAATAATTTTTAATTATTTATTTATTGAAAAATACATAGGTATTTGTAATAAAAATAAAAAATTAAACTTGGGTAGGACACTTGTGGTACTGACATTAGAGTAAAAAAATAAAAAAAATAAAGATTCTTTAACAAAATGGTAAAATTATTTAACAAAGTTTTTTTAAACATTTTTATTATTAATTTTTTTGTCTAATTTTTTAGAATAATTATTTATTGCCTAAAATTATCTAAATATGTCCTACTCTATATTTAAACAAATTAGAATATTTAAAGTTTTCTTTAAAAGAATGTATTTGTAAGTTTTTTTTTTAAATATAAATTTAAATAATTAATTTTAATATTAAGAACTGATAATTCAAGAACAAATAAATCTGTTGGTAAACGTTATATTGAGGTTTATAATTAATTATTAATTTTATTAAAATTATTTAATTTTTTTTTTAAGTTTGAAAATAAAGATTTTAATAATTGTGTTAATTCAATTCCTTTAGCTGGAAGATTTGATTTAAGTTTGTTTTTTTTCTTTTTTTTTTTGTTTTATTAATTCCTTTAAGATTTACTACAAAATAGAGGTATTTTATCCAATCAATTCAACATATTAAATGGAATTCCTTGTATAAATAATTATTATTTAATTTAAAAGCCTTCTTTTATTTTTAGCTGAAATTAATTCTATAGCCATTTGTTGTCAACAAATAATTAACAAAAATAATCAAGAACAAAATGTTAATAATACTGATGTGTTTAGCTCTTTAGACATTTCTGAATTTTATGTTTTTGCTGAGGGAGTTGTTACTTTTTGGAATACTAAGTTTGTTTTTTTAGAAATTTAATCTTTCTTTTAAATTAATTAAATTATATGTTTTTGTCGTAACAAACAAAAGGAAATTATTAATAATCTTCAAATATTTCAATTAGAGCCTTTAAATAAGGAAATGTCTAATTCAGAGGAAGAAGTTATGAATATTGAATTTACAACGTAATTATTTATTTAAATTAATTATTAGGGTATATTTTGTTTAAAAAAAGAATATTTTCAATTGGAGAAAGCTTCTTTAACATTTTTGGAATTTTTCTAAACAAATTCTATTTATTAAATAAAAATTTTATTTTTTTCTAATAGAAATAATTCCAACGCCAGTGATGACACAATTTATTTAAATGATGATATAGACATTAATTGTAATTTAAATAATGGTAATTTTGTTTCTTACCATCAATTAGAACGTTTTGCATTTTCTCATGCCATGGCAGCTTCGGTTTAAATTATTTTAAATTTTAAAAATAATAAAAGGTTTTTTCAAACATTTATTATATTTTTATATTTAATTTTAACCTAAATCTTTTGTTTTTAAAATTCTTTAAAGGTTAGAATGGGTATTTGGGAACGTGAACTAGACAGACTTAATGATGAATTAGAGAGATGTATTGACTGCCTCAAAGAAGGAAAACTTATTTGGAAAGCATCAAAAGCAAGACAAACTATTGGAAAAATTGCTAGTATTCGGTTTATTTTAAAATTAAAATATTAAAAATTATCTTTGTTTTTTTTAGCCATTCTGTTAATTCAACTGAATTGAGAAATAAGGATATTTATTGGTTTGTTTTATTTAAATTTAATTTTATAAACATATATGATTAAGGATAATTTATTCTAGTATTTTATTTAAGTGTCTTTTACTTTATAAATAAATAAATAAAATACATATTTATGTATTGGATAAATAAAATTAATTAAATTTATGGACTTTTTAATGACTAAAAAATAATTTATTTTTAATTTTTATTTATATAATTAAAAAAAATAATTATAAAAAAAATATTTTTTTAAAGGGATTTAATGGATATTGAACGTGTTTATGAATCTCTTGCAAAACAATTAAAACTTCAAAGTCGACAACGGGAATTAAACAAACGAATTGATTATTGTGAATATTTTGCAAAAACAATTAATGAAATGCTTGATCAAAAACATGTAAAAAAATTAAAAAATAAAAATTAAAAAAAAATTATTTTTAAGTCACATCGATTGGAATGGATTATTATTTTATTAATTTTTGTTGAAATTTTAATAAATTTACCAAAAATTGTTGGAATGTTTTCAATTAAAGAGAAAAAAGAATATTGAAAATTAGCTATTTTTTTAAAAATTATTTATGAAATTTTTTTCTTTTGTTTTTATTATTAATTTTTATCAAATTTATATTAAAAAAAAAAAAATTAATTAATTATAAATATTTGATCAGAGGTAATTTATATATAGCAATGAAATATTGTTCAGAATTATTGAGATTAAATAACTAGTTTTGTTAAACATTTTTCTTCTAAAAATCCATAAAATAAACAAAATATATATTCATTTTTTTAAAAATAATTTAATTAATAAAGAAATATTAAAAATGTGTAGGTTGAAATTTGTTTAAAAATTCATCTACTTCAAATTCTTTTGCAACATTAATTAATGAATAATTCATGCCTATATCCAGAGCTATTTTCTATAAAACAAATAATGGTTATATTTAATTAATTAATTACTTGTGAATGTTCTTATAATAATTAAATTAATTCTAATATATTTTACAGTTAGTAATTTATTTATTTAATTAATATTTTTGATTGTATTTTAGACTTTAAAATCAAAATTAATTTGTTTAATTTAATGATATCCTTTTTTAATTTTCATTCTCTCTTTTAATTAATTAAATAAATATATATTAATTACCCGACTAATATGGAATAAATTAATAATTGAACAAAATCTATTAGCATCCTCTGGTTTATTTCTGTTTTTGCATAAATCATAAAGTTCTCCAAAAAGTTGTTTTCTTATTTTTAAGATTATAAGTATTTCTTCATTAGTTAAATTATCAATACCTTAAAAATTAAATTAAAATTAAATTAAAATTTTACGGTCATTCCAAAAAAGTAAACCAATAAAAGCAACAAATTCTATTTCAGTTATTTTAAGTTTTGTCATTGTATTCCTTATAATAAATGCAAGTCGAAAGGCAGGTTCAAATATAAGAGCTATTTTTTCTGGTTCAGTTTTGCATAATTTTACATTAAAAAAACTTTAAAAAAAAAAATAAATAAAAATTAATTAATTTTTATTAAATAACCGATTAAGTTTAGAAACATCAAAATAAGTTTTCCCTGGTGTAGAAATTAATCTAGTATCTTCAGAATTTGGAAAATATTTTGATGAAAGATATGAGCGAGATGATGTAATGAAAGGAAAAAAAAAGTTTTTTAAAAGTGTCCATTTTGTTTCTGGATCAAAATTAGAATGAAATCGAAGAAAATGTTCTCTAACCTTTAAAAAAATATAATTTAAAAATTAAATATTTATTTTAACCATATCAGAAACTGCAAATGTTTCTGCTTTAATTGATTCTACTTGTTCTATATAATTTCCTTCTTCAAATACCTTAAATATATTAATTTAATTTAAATAAATTTAATAAACAAACTATTTCCTCCTTGTCTCCATTTCTCAAATCTTTTTTAGGTTTAGAATACTTTAATTGTAATTTTTGAAAACCAATAAGCATTTCATTAAGAATAGGTAAAGTTTCTTCTTTATTATTTTCTAAAGAAATAAATAAACTTGGAATATCAGAATAATGTTGATTAATATTATAATTATTAATTAATGGAGAAGAAGAAGAAGAATAAATATTATTTAAATTAGAAATAGATGTAGGGTTGTTATATAACCATAAATCTGATGATGTTTGAGTTAAAAACATTGAATTAATATTTTTAATAGAATTCTAAAAAATAAAGAAAAATAATTATATTAATTGATAAATAATTAATCTTTTTATAAAAAATCAAATAATTATTTTCTTCTTACATTTAAATGTTGCCCATTATTATTAATAGCATTATTAGAATCTAATGGAGAACAAAAAATAGAAGAAGAAGCTGATACATTTCCACTATCTAATGTATTATTATTATTTGTTATTAAATCTAAATTAATTGTTGTATTATATAATTGTTGTTGTTTATTTAATGGGGAAAATGCTGAAGGTAAAAAATTATCAGAAAATAATTGATTTGATTTTAAATTATTATTATTAATTTTTAAATTCTCTAAATTATTTATTCCATCTAAAAGTGTATAAGAACATCCATTTTCTTCTAAATTTAAAATATTTGAAGATTTTTCTTTATTTATTTTATTTTCATTTTTATCTGTCTGTTGTTTTATTTTTTTATTATTTTTTGTATTTCTTGGCCCTAATTGATCTCTATATTTTTGAACACCTAAAATTAAATATATTAAATTTAAAAATAATGTTTAATACCATTTGGATCCATTCCCAATGAAATACATTTATTAAATCGACAAGAACGACATGAACAACGAACTTTTAAAAATAATTAATTAATTAATTAAAATTACCTCTAAAATTAATTTGACAATTTCCATCATAACGACATAAATAAACTCTTTTTGCAATTGTTGAACGACGAAAAAAAGCAGCACATGCTCTACAAACAATAACACCAAAATGTAAACCAAATGCTTGATCAGAACAAACAGCACAAGGAGAAAATAATATTTCTTTATTATTATTATTATTTAATTGTTTTTCTTTTATTTTAATATTTTTATTAAAGGAATTAATTGTAGCCATTGAAAATTAATTAATTAATTAATTTCTTATCTAAATAAAAATATATATTAGAGAAATATAAACAAATAAAGTTTTATATGCCAATAAAAATATTCTTTAATATTACAATAAAAATAAAAATTATTAATAAAATAAAAAACTTTTTTTTATTTTTATTTTACTTAATGTAACTACTTTTTTATAGTATTGAATAAATAATAATTATTAAGTAAAATGTTTATTAAAGAAACATTTTAATTTAAAATTAAATAATAATTTTAAAGAAAATATATAATTATTTATTAAAAAAAATAATTTTAATAAATTTGAAAAATAAATAAAAAAGAATAATTAATTATTGATTTTAAATTTTAATTATTAATTAATAAAACAAAAAAAGAAAGGAAATTAAAATTAAATTATAATTTATTAAATTGCTATACATAAATCTGTTTATTTGTTTGCCCCTTTATGTATTTGTTTTAAAATAATTTAATAAAATTTAATAAAAAGAAAAGAGAATAAAAATTCTATTTTATAATCTGTATTAATTTAAATATATAAATTGACTACAAATAAATGTAATAAATAAATTTATTTAATTAAGATGATTTATTAAAAAATAATAAATTGATTATAATTTGAAAAATAATATTTTATTTATTTAATAAGAAAATTAAACAAAATTATAATGGAGAATATTGTCATATAAAAATTAATTTAAAACAAAAAAGTTATTTTTTAAATATTTTATTATAATTAATAAATAAATAATTTGAATATTTTATAATAAATAATCTAACAGACTTTTATTTTTTTTTTAAATGGAAAAGAAAACATTTAAATAATTAATTGAATTTAAAATATATTTAAAATTAAGAATTGAAAAAAGAAAAAAATTTTTTTATTATCATTTCACCTATGTATACATTTATGTTGTACATACATTAAATATATTATATATATAGAAATCGATTAAAGAAAATCAATTTTTATTAACAAATTTTACTCTATTTTATTTTATTATATTTAAAAAAATTAATTAATTAAAAAATAATAAATTAATTATTTTAACTATTTTTTAATTATTTAAAAAAGAAAAGGATATTTAAATAATTAATTATTTTGATTAAATTGTATGTACTTAATTATTTTATTATATGTACATATGTTGCTATGAGAGTGTTACAGCCTTAAAATATAAATATATTTAGTTTGTCTATTAATAACGTAAGCATATTTAAGAGCCTTTATCTAATAAATGTACACAGTTGATAAAATAATAAAAATTAATTTATCAATATTTATGGGTATAACCCGTAATATTAAATAGAATATAAAAATTAAATGTCATCAAATAAATAAAATAATTAAAATATATAAAGAAAAATAATTATTAAAATTATTGTTGAGTCTTTTCATTAAATTATCTTTGTTTTGTTATTATTATTTTCTTCTTTATTAATAACATTTTCATTTTCTTCTAATTTTTCTAAATTAATTAATTAAATATTTATTTTTAAATTAAAAATTACCTGAATTAATAATTATAAAATTACAAGGAGAGGAATTATTTCTTTGAATTTGTTGTTGCATTATAGACTGAACTTCTCTTGTTTTTTTACTAAAAAAATTAATTAATTAATTAATTAAAAAAATTAAATAACCGTAATTTTGCCCTTCTATTTTTAAACCAAACTTCTACACGTTCTTCACGTAATTCACATTGATTTGCTAAACGTTCACGAACACAAACATCTTTTAATTAAAATAAATAAATTAATTCTTTTAATTTATTTACCTGGATATTGTGTTATTGAAAATGTTCTTTCAAGCATTAAAAGTTGGTCTTCTGTAAAAATAGTTCTATGACGACGTTTACGTCTACTACTACTAGTTGTATTATTATTATTTTCTAATCTTTCTTTTAATTCATTTAAATCATTACAATAACTAATTGAACTTCCACCACTATTTTCAAAATTTCGAATTAATGAAGAATTATTTTGTTGAATTGAAGAAGAAAGGCCAATTGTTGAATTAATAGAAGAAATAGCTAAAAAAGGAAATAAAATTTAAATTAAAATTTATTTGTTTTATATAATTTAATAAATTATTTTATTAATTCTAAATAAATTTATTTAATATTATTTTTTATTTATTTTTTAATTTATTTATTCAAGCAGAAAGGTCGAATAATTGGACTAAATCCTTTTCTTAATTTTTAACTTTAATATAAATTAATTCTATTAATTTTTTTAATTCTAAAGTTTATTCGCCTCTATGGAGCAAAGGAATTCGCGCAATAAATAAATCTATCATTTTCTAAAAAGACAACCAATTATTCTCTTTTTAAAAATAAAACTCTCAACAACAAAATTAAAAATAAAAATTAAATATGCCCTTCCGTTAATACTTTACAAGATATTAAAAATAAAAAGTTTAAGCTCAATGAAGCAGATTAAAAGATAAATTAATTGTTTATTTATTTTAGAGTATTTTGTAATTAATTTAAATATAATTATAAATAAATAAATATAAAGAAAATTAAATAATTTAATTTATATTTAAATTCTCCCTTATAAAGTATATAATAATAAATTAAATATAAAAATTAGTTGAACCATTATTTAGTATTTATTTTTCGTCAAAATACCGCTAATTTTATATATTTAAAAGGTTTATCATTAAAACCAATCGCTTGGTTCAGTTTTTTTCCCTTCATTTTTAATCGTTTTTTATTCGCTTGAATTAACTGTTGATTGGTTGAGAGTTAAAAAATAAATAAATAATAAGGAGATGTGAATTAAGAAATAAAAAAAGATGAAATGCAAAAAAGAGTGAAAATTGGATAAAATATATTATTTAGTAAATAAATCTGATCAAAAATAAAAATAAAAATTTTTAAAAATAAAAGGTTATTTATTTATATAAATTAAATATTTAAAACAAACTAAAAGGATTAGTAGAAACTTGAGTTATTGTTGATGTTGATGTTGGTGTATTTATATTATCAACATTTTTATTTATATTCTTAACATTATTTAATGTTTGTTTGTCTAATTTAGCCTTCTTTCTTAATGGTGTATTTTCTTCATTTTTATTTAATTTTAATTCAATAATATTTTGTTCTTTTGTTGACTAAAAATTAAAATTTAAATAATTAATTAAATTAATTAAATTTAATTAAACAAGTCTAAAAGAATAATTTAATTAAATACTTCTTTTATTTTATTATTATTGCCAATTATTGTAGTATGTCTTCTTCCTAATATTGAATTATCTGATAGACTATTTTTAGGAGATAAGGGCAAGGAATGTCCACCACCATTGAAAGGCTTAAAAATTAATTAAATAATTAATTAATTATTTTATAAATTACAAAAGACTGTGGAGGTGGCCAAAAAGGAATTAAAGCCAATGGTACAGCAGGAGGAGGCCATGGAGAAACTGGAAAACAATTAGGAAATTGAATAGAAGGTTGGTGTGGAATTGGTGGCCAAAAAATAGGTTGTGGAGTTGCAACAATCTTTGAAAGAAGATTTTCAATTGAAAAATTATTTTGATTATTTTTATTTGCCATTTAAAAAGTGAAATTAATAATTCTAATTAAAAAGAAAAAATAATTAAAATTTATAAAAATTATTTAAATAAATATTTAAACATTTAAATGTCTCTTCAGGTTTTAAGTAAAAAACCCCCAATAATTTTGTGTTGACTAAAAAAATAAAAAAAAATAAAGAAGAGAAAGGAAAGAGAAAATATTACTGTAGCAACAAAGAATTTTTAATGTAAGAAATAAAATATTTTTTGGCCCTCCAACCAAACTCCGACAATACTAAAGGATTAAAAATATTAAAAAAAAAGACAAAGCTTTTTGAATTAAAGGAGGATTAAATATTCTGAATAGAAAAAAAAATACTTTTATATTTATTTTAAGGCCAATCCTCTCAGAAATTAAAAAAAAAACAAAATAAATATAAATTAAATTTAGAATTAATTTAAATTAAATTCAATGATTTCCAGATATAAATAAAATTTAATTAAAGTTAAAAATCCCTTTATTATATTTTATTTTTTAATTATTAATTTATATAGCCTTTTAATTGATTTAAAATAATATATATAATTAAATATTATTTTAATTATGAGCCGGTCAAATATTAAAAGTAGAAGATACAATAATTAAAAAAGGGAATGGAAGAAGAGAAGAGGTGTTTCTTTTTTTATATATAAAAGAAATAAAAAATATTGTCCTCAAAATCATCAAATAATTTTTTTATTTTTTTAATGCACAGATGAGAAAAAGAATTAAATATCCAATATAATAAATAAATAAATATTAATTTATTTAAGGGTAAAATAATTGTCTCGAAGCGGTATATATCTTTATATAAATAATATCCCGCCAAAAATCTCTGTTATTTTAAAAATTGTAATTAACCACCACCATCCGGTAAATAATTGAAAATTGTTGCTTTAAAAAATAAAAGAAAATTATTTATTTACAAAAAATATTTAAAAAAATAAAAGAAATAATTTTTAATTTAAAAACAATTTCTTAAAAGAAAAAAGGCTGTTAAAAAATATTTATTGAAATTGAGGAGCCAAATGCTGAATTCTTCCAAGCGTGAGAGAAATAAATATATCGGTTAAGGATAAAGCTAAATAATATATTTGAGTAGTTATTTATTTATTTATTTAAAATTATAGTTTAAAATAGCAGGTGTTGTTATATTAGGACCTATAGTGTAGTAAATATAATGTAAACAATAAAAATTAAATATAGGAATTGAAAATAATAATAAATTTAAAAAAGAAGTAATCGTGGGAAAAAGGAGGAGTTTAATATTTATTATTTATTTTACAGTATTTAAAAATAGATAAAAAGAAATTAAGGATAACTAAAAAGATTAAATTTTAGAGAATATAAAAATTAAATAAATTAAATTAAAAAAAGAAAATGAAATATAAATAAATGTAAATAAATATGTGAAGGTTAATAAAAGGTAATATTTAAACTTTATTAATTAAAAATTAAAAAATTAAAAATTAAAAATAATTAATTATTAATTAAATATAAATATTTAATTATATTTTAATTCTAATCTTAGAGAAAGAAAAAAAACTTGTATTAAAGGAGAAAGAAAGAAAGAAATGGGAATAAATAAAGAAAAAGGAAAAGTGAATATAAATAAATAGGGCGGAGTGTTGATTGACAGATTGTCAATTGGATTATTTAAAAAATGATTAGGCAAAATTAAACTCTTTTGAACTATTTCCCTAAGCATATTAAATAGGTACATACTAGACAATATTTATTATTTATTATATGGATATTTTTGCCTATTTTTATTTTAAGTATTTATATGTACTTGTATTTATTTATTTATTTATTGCCTATGTCTACTACTATATACATATGTAATATAAAATAATTAATTAATATTAAAAGGTAGGTAAAATACATAACTACAACATAAGTAGATTAATTTTAAATATTTTTGAAGTTCTTTTAATTTTATTATTTTATAATGTTTAAATAATTTATTAAATTTTAAATTATTTTAAGTATTATTTACCTAATACTTTAGTCCTCTTTTTCTTTAAAAATAATTAATTATTAAATTAATTATTATAAATTAAAAATACATAAATATGTAAACGAATAAATAACTTATTTGTTAGTTCTAATAAATGTTAATTTATAAAATAATTATTAATTTAAATTAAAAATATTTTTTCTTTTAGATTAACGATTTGACCTTTTAAATAAAAAAAAATAATTTGGTCATTTATTTAATTCTTTTTTAAAAATACCTTCTTTCTTCTACATTACATTTATGTACTTATTAATATCTCTTTACATATTTATTTAGTAATAATATAAATAATATATATGTACAAAAGTCACGCAATTAAAATCTACTTTATATATTAAATGTTTATATATTTAAATAAAAAAGCACTTAAATTTTAGTTAAATAATTTATTTAATTAATTAATTAATTAATAATCTTTTTTTTAAAAATTATTTTTGGACTTAATTATAAAATAAGTATTGCCAATACTCCTTTAAGGCATTTACTTATTTAAATAATATACTTTTCTTTGGGAAAATTAATAACAACAAAGGGAATAAAATGAATTAAATAAGAAATATATTTATTAATTTATTTAGTATTTACATAATATTAACTAAAATGGCAAAACTGGCACTAACAACAACACAACAAACATATTTACTTTAAATAAATGGCAAAAATTATTATTATTTTTATCTAATTAAGAGATTGAATTTATTAAAAATAAAAAAAAAAGAAAAAAAAATTAATTAAATATTTAATATATGTAAGAATTTATTATTTTATTAGAAATGGAAGAATTAATTAATTTATTTAATAAATAATAAAAAACAGATATATATTTCCTTTAATTTAAAATCTCAAATTGTGAGTATTTGATTAATTTAATTATTTTATTAAAATTTTTAATTTTTATTTTTTATTAAATAATTATTAAAAATAAATAAATGTTTATTATTTAAATATAAATACACTATTTAATATGTCAAATATTAAAAACAATAAAAATACTTTAAATATACATACATATTTATATAAATAAAAGGTAAATTAAATTAGTAAATAGGTAGCGATTGATGTAGGGAATTAATGATGTATATTAATTCTTTCAAAAAAAATGGTAAATATAAATTAATTTATATTTTAATAATTTTATCAAATAATAAAAAAAAAAGAAATATTTTAAAAAATGTCCATTTATTCCTAAAATTATATAATAATATATATTTTTTTAAAAATATTTCTTTTGTAAGGATTTTTTAATTCAAAGAAGTTTTGCGCAGCGGAAACATTTTTGGCATTTTTGGACAAAAATAAATAAATAAAAATATTCTTTTATAAAGAATAAATATTTTAATAAATTTATTTAAATTAAAATAATAATTTTATTTAAATATTAAAATTAAAAATAAAAATATATATATTGGATTTAAAGGTTAAATCTAATCTAAATTTTAATAATTTATTTAAAAAAATTCCCTTTCTATTTGTTTTTCAATTTTTATTTCAATTTAACACCCAACTAATCTTTAAAGTAAACAACACAAACACATTGAATACCTAAATAATAAACTAATAATAAATTAATACATTTATATATATTCTCTAACACACTATTATTATTATTCATTGTTTAGTTGTTTTATTAAAATTTATTTATTTATAAAGCTTTGTCTTATCTGAAAAGAAAAGCGGATTGTTTGCGCATTGGCTTTTCTTTTTTCTCTCCCCTCATTTTTCCCCTTATTTTTACAACTTTATTTATTCCCTTATTATATTTATTTAATTCCTTCACCTTTTCTTTTCTTTCTTTTTTTGTTTGTGAA
This sequence comes from Meloidogyne exigua, assembly GCA_018905775.1. NCBI lineage: Eukaryota > Metazoa > Nematoda > Chromadorea > Rhabditida > Meloidogynidae > Meloidogyne > Meloidogyne exigua. Next base: position 888,074 of record JAGUQR010000013.1, read on the forward strand.
CACACGATTAGCCTCTCAACACATTTTCTAGCAAAATAAGAGAGAAAAAAAAGACTTTTCTCTTTAATTTTTAAAAGCCAAGAATTTGTAGAGGCAAGAAAATTAAGCATTTATTTTTAAATTTAAGTAATTTCTATTGTCTCTACTATGCACATTGAAAAGTGGATGAATTGATAAGTGGTTGTTATAAGCAGGTGAGAAGAAAATGGAGATGGTGAGGAAAATTGATAGAGAAAGTTTTAACTAAAAATAAAATAAATAGAAAATTAAATTAAAATAAAAATTAATTTAATTTAATTAATTTAATTAAATTTTTTTTATTAGATTAAATAATAATAAATACATATGTTTTTCCTTTTTTTTTAATGTTGTGAATCATGTTGAAAATTGAATAGATTCTAAATAATAAATCTAAAATATTTAAAATATATTATTATTATTTTAATTAATTAAATATATTAAAATAATTAATTTAAATTAATTTTCATGGAATAAAGTGTGTTTGTATTTGTGTAGTAATTCTTTTGTTTAATTTTTATTTACTTAAACAAACAATAAAAGAATAATATAATTTAAAAAATATATGTATGTACTATATTATAATATAATGTAAAAGTAAGTATGCCAACAAAAGAAAGAAGAAGATTGTTTAAAAATTACTGAAGATGTTTTGTGTTTTGTATAGTCCATATCTGAATTGATGGATTTAAGAGGTCGAAGAAGATTTTAGTAGTAAAAATAAAAGGATTGGCTAATGGAAAATAATAATAAAAAGTTTTAATTTTGGGAAAATAAGGAAAAGTTAAAAATGTAAAAATATATGCCCTGAGGGAATTTTAAAATAAATAACTAAACTATTTAATTTAAAAATATAAATATAAAAGCATTTAATAGAAAAATATTTTTTAGTTTTACTTAACTAAAAGATTTAATAAAATGTTTAAAAACTGTGACCTGTTATAGAAAGTCTATCAAATGTAGTAAGTTCCCTTTGCTTTTACCTGTTTTTTTTATTGCTAATAATAAAATAATATTTGGAAAAGATATAAACAAATTAATTTTCTTTTCTTTTTAATATAAAAATATATTTTTAATTAATCTGTTCAATTGATCTTTACCGATTTTTATTTTTAGAAAAAGATAAAAAATAAAACTTTTTTTTTTAAAGTTTTATTTAGTTAATTAATTATTTAAAAGTAAAAAATTAACATGGTTTCACTTTTTATTTCCCTTTTATTCCAAAACGATGTATAACCATTAAACTGTTTAAGGTAAAAGTTGGATATAAATAGATGGAAATAAACAGCCAATTACAAGCAAAAAATAACAGTTAAGTCTTCAGATAATTAAATATCTTTTAAATAAAAACTACATATTCAGAAAAATGACAAAGTTTAGTCTTTGTTGTGCCTTACTAGGCCTTATTTTAATTGCAAATGAAGCAGGAGCTAGCATTTTTGGTGGTCGTGATATGTAAATATTTTTTAATTTGTTCTTTAAATATTTAGATAAAATAAATAAATATAATTTCAGTCTTCCTGCTGGATTTTTGCGAGGCTTAAGAGTGAAAAAACAGTGTTGTGGAGGAGGTGGTGGATGCGGAGGAGGTGGTGGTGGAGGTGGATGCGGTTGTGGAGGAGGAGGTGGATGTGGTTGCGGAGGGGGAGGTGGAGGAGGAGGCTGCGGATGTGGAGGAGGCGGCGGTGGCGGCGGAGGCCAAGCAGTCACCTTAAAAATAAGTTGTGGTGGAAGCAGTGGAACCAGTGGATGCGGTTGTGGAGGAGGCGGTGGAGGAGGTGGCGGAGGAGGATGTGGTTGCGGAGGAGGAGGCGGCGGTGGAGGAGGATGCGGATGTGGAGGCGGTGGTGGAGGAAGCTGCGGTTGTGGAGGAGGCGGTGGTGGAGGAGGATGCGGATGTGGAGGCGGTGGTGGAGGAAGCTGCGGTTGTGGAGGAGGCGGTGGTGGTGGAGGAGGATGCGGATGTGGAGGCGGTGGTGGAGGAAGCTGCGGTTGTGGAGGAGGCGGTGGTGGAGGAGGATGCGGATGTGGAGGCGGTGGTGGAGGAAGCTGCGGTTGTGGAGGAGGCGGTGGTGGAGGAGGATGCGGATGTGGAGGCGGTGGTGGAGGAAGCTGCGGATGTGGAGGAGGTGGTGGTGGCGGCGGTGGCCAAGCAATCACCTTGAAAATAAGTTGTGGTGGGACCAGTGGAACAAGTGGAACCAGTGGATGCGGTTGTGGAGGAGGCGGTGGTGGAGGAGGATGCGGATGTGGAGGCGGTGGTGGAGGAAGCTGCGGTTGTGGAGGAGGCGGTGGTGGAGGAGGATGCGGATGTGGAGGAGGCGGTGGTGGAGGTGGTGGAGGTTGTGGCGGAGGTTGCGGTTGTGGTCGTAGGAAGCGTTTGGCACTTCTTCAACGAACAGCTGTTATTAAAGCTGATTAATTTTATCTCTTAAGATATATTTTTGTATTCTACCTTTGCATGTTTAGTTTTAGTTGCATTAATGCATTTAGTTGTAGAAGCCTTATATATTTAGTTAGTAGTTATAATATCTGTATATTTTTGTAAAATTGTTAATAATAAATTAATAAAAAAAATTTATTTTTTAATTTTATTTATTTACAGGTTGGGTAAAAAATATTCTTTTTATTCATAAAATATGATAAATAATAAATTCTACAATTAATATAAAATATTTATTAAATTCACTGGTTTTTAAAATATACTTGAGATTCAAAAAAATAAAATATAAAAAGGAGGAAAAAAGAAAATAAAGTGAAATAGCCTTTTTTTTAGTAAAAGAATTTGCATCATTTAAAATAATATTTAAAAAATATTATTTATGTTAAAGGTTCACAAAGTGTTGAAGGTTTTTGCCTTTGCCTAGTTTCAATAACATTTTGTTGATTAATATGTTGTGTATTATTATTAGTAGATAATGTTTGTGGATGTTGTTCTTGTTGATATTCAATTTGTGGCCTTATAAGAGCAAATCTAATTAATTCAGATAAATTGCTTAATTCATGTTGAATATCTTTAAATAATTATTTTTTTTTTAATTAAAATTTCTTAAATTACCTGAAAGTTGATGTTCAACAGCTGTAATTCTAAGAGCCATTCCCTCCTATATATATTAAAGATATATTTAAATTAATTAAAACCTGTGTAGTATGTACATCTCTCATAAGATCATGTGAATGTGCTGTTGTTTTAGCAACATCCCCTAAAGAAACTCTATTTTCTTCTAATTTCCTTTGACTGGTTTTTAGTTTTCTAAGAGAACAAATAGCAACAAGAAATTTCCTTTGATGGTAACGAATACGACTTGGTTCAATTTTATCAACAAGACGGCGATTTTTATAAATTAACCAAGTTTCCCTCAAAACATTTGCCTAAACAAATAAATAAATTAATAAATAAAAACAAACAGCAATATGTTTCATTTCTTTTGTATGTTGTGTTTCTATCATAAAATTATGTACATGCTTTTCTGCTCTTGTCAATTCTAATTTACGTGCGATAACAGCAACAACCTTTTTTTTAAATTTAATTAATTAATTATTTTAATTATATTTCATTTAAAAAAGGTTAATAATTAATTACCATAGAAGATGTGCAAGTGCCTAATATTCCAGTTACTACAGCCATTATCCTTCCACATTGTGTATTTGGTACAATATCACCTTTAAAAATTAAACAATAATTTCTTAAAATTAATTTAATTTTACCATATCCAATACTAAGAAAAGTAACAGCAATTAACCAAAGAGAATTTAAATAACTTTGATGTTTTTCAGAATGAACACTCATTGTTGGATCTCCAATGCTATTATGCCTATAAAAAAGAGGATTTATTTAAATAAAATTAATTAATTAAAAAAAACCTTTCACAAAGCCTTAAAATATATCCCCCAATCATCCATAAAGAAGCAGTAAATAACATTAAAACAGTTCCAGGGCAAATAGTCATTAATGTTTTTAAAATAAATTTAGCATCTGTTTTGACTCTTAAAAATTAATTTAATTAATTTTCTCTCTTCTTCCCTTCTTTTACCTATTTAAACCAGCAATAGAACGTGATGCTGCATCAGTAAAAAGCCTTGAATGTAAAAGCATAACACGACAAAGCCAATAAAGACGGAAAAACATTACTTTAAAATTAATTAAATTTAATTTTTTAAAAATTATTTACAAATAGAGAAAAGTACATCTAAGGGCATAGAATGTTTTGGAACCTAAAAAAAGAATAAATATTTTTAAAATTATTTATTATTAATTAAAAAACCGTTGGCCAGAAATTTCCATCCAATTGAATGGGCAAAGGACATATTGCACAAGCAACAACTTCAATAATTATTTGCATACTTTTACGACATGTTAAAGCAATTTGCCAATCTTCAGCACTATTAGCATTCATAAATAGCTTTAAAACAAATAAATACTTAAATTAAATAAATTATTTACCTGTATTTCATGAACATGGTATTTAACAACTAATCCAACAAGAATAATTGTACTTTAGAAAATAATTAATTTAAATTAATAATTAATAAAGTAATAGACCTACCTTATTAAAATAATTGTTTTAAGTATTGTACATGTCATAAAGTGATGAAGATAAGCAAATTCATTTTCAATAATCATTAAAACTTTAATTATAAAAGAATAATTAATTAATATATATTTTACTTATTCCAAATATTGCAAAGAAAAGAGCATAATCAGAAGTAATACGACGTCTATTAAATAATTGTTGTCGTTTAATAAATCTTCCACCTCTAAATTATTTTTAAAAAATAATTTATTTAATTTAAACAATTAATTTTACCTTTCTTTTTCCTTAACTAAAGGTTGTTTAACTGAACAATTAATTGATTCATCTAAAACACTTCCTTGACATCCTCCACGCTCACTATTGCTTGGGGGCCCAGGAGGGACATTACCAAAACCTCCAATTGCAGAAACAGCCCCAGGTCTTTGAGATTCAATATCTCCATCATTAAAAACTAATGAAAGAGATTTCTTTAACAAAGGATCTCCTAAAAATAAACAAAATGGAGTCTTTTTAAGGAATTCTTTGAATAAAATACAAAATTATTTTAAAAATATTTTTAGAATATTAAAAATTCTTAGAATAAGAGATTCATTTATATTTTAAATTCTAAATATCGATGAGGGAACCAAAACTTGTTAAGAATAAACTTACTACTTTTTAGCCAGCCTAACCCTGTTGGACCTAAAATTCTTTGTAGAATAGCTTGTTCCCTTTCTTGATGTACTAAAGCCATAGAAGAACATCGTCTATGTTCAGAATGTGAATTTCCTAATGCTGACATTGATTCAGGTCTTCTCATTGTTGAACAATAATTTGAGGAAATTTGAGCCAAATTTTTATTTTTTAAAAAAATTCCTGTAGCTAAACAAGAAGGAGATTCTTGACCAAAACTAGCTCTTTGTTGTTGTAAATTATTTAAATGTTTACAACATTGACATCCTTGTTGTTGTTGTATTAATTGTTGACTTTCATTACTTCCTGGTAATAACATTAATTTTGGAATATTACTAAAAGCCATTTCACTACTTGAACGTTGTTTTGTTGAAGCAAAATTAAAACGTATGGGATCTTCCTTTCTTTTAGTATTATTAAAAATATTAGGAGGAAAAAGAGTAGTAGATTGTGGAGAAGAAATTGGAGGAGATGTTGGTGCTACTTTATTACTTCCAATACTTCCAAAACTGTCAGAAATAGGCCTTTGTTGAAAAAGAGGAGGATTAATTAAAACTCTTTCATCTTCTGTTCTCCTTCTTTTACTTTCTCCTCCACTTTGAGTTCGATTACGTTGTTCAGAAGTTCGTTGTTGTTGTAAAAGTTGAGTAATTTGATTATGTTGTAATTGTTGAGGAGAAATATCGTTACTTAGCATTACAGAAGCCGGTGGAAATGCTGAGGGAATAAGTGTTACTAATCGAGGAAGTGAACCACCACCACTCCCTCCCCCATTTCCGGGTATAACGCTAATGTTTTCAGCACCACTGCACCTGTCTGCCGTGTTAAGCCTTCCACGAGGCACACACCTTTGCCTTATACTTCCCGTTCTATGAAGGGAATTAGCAGAAGAGCATTGAGAACAACATTGGTCACCTTGAGTATTCATTCCCCCACCGCCATTAAGAGAAGAAGCAGAGGAATCCCCTCCACCTAATTCAAATCGTAGGGGACAACGACGAGAATGATGTGAAGGAATAGAAGAAGAACAGCAACTGCTATGATGACTATCTGTGTTAATAATGTTGTTTTCACCTAATTTATCAGTTGCAATTGTAGAAGCAACCAAACGAGGTGATGGGGCAGAAACACTTGCACAAACACATTGATCACGTATTCCATGTCTTTAGAAATTAATTATTTGAATTTAATTTTTAATTAAATGGACATAATTATTATTTATATATATTTAATTTTTTCAATTTTTACACTACCCAAGAACGTCGCTCATTAGTTGATCCCTTTGTGCTGGTGTTGCTTCACTTGTAGTTCGTTGTTGTTGAAAGTTATTACGCCTTGTTGCTGCAGCCATTAAAGTTGAATAACGTAATGAATTATTAGGGGATAAAGACCCTTTTCTGTGTTTTGATGTTGCCCCCCTGGCTGACCAAGGTTGGCTTTGTTGACGATACCAACCTTTCGACTCAACTTTAGTGGATTCTTTTATTATTTGCTGTTGATAATGATGATGAACAGCAGCACTAGGTGAAGCTGCCCCAGCTGCAACTGTCGTTGCCAAAGTAACCAAATGTTTGCTTAATTCATTTGATGTATTATTATATTGTTGATTACTATTTTGTTGTTGTTTTTCAATGTATTTTTGTTGTTCATTGTTTGAAACTTTTTCATTTAATTCTTTTCTCATTTCTAAATCTTGTACAGGATGTATTCTAGATGGTGGAGGGGAAATATTTCCTCCAAGAAGTGTATGATCTGGGGGAACTAACCAACATTTTTGTTGATTTTTTTGTTGATTATTTTCTTCATTATTTATTTGTTTTTGAACAGTTTTATTATCTTCAATAATTATTTGTTGAATTAAATTTTGTTGTTCTTTTTCTTCTTTTTCTTCAAAACTTAAATTTTCTGGTTCTTCTTCTGCTATACTATTTTGTTGTTTTAATAATGAAGACATCATTCTTGCAACAGATACTGAACCAGAACCACCACTTTGAAGAACTCTGGTTGAATTAGATGTACTATATTTCCCAGTTGGTTGAATTACAACAGAAGATGATGGAGATATTTGGGAACATGTTGGGGGTGGTGAAGGGTTTGGTGAGCAATGATGTGAACCAGTAGTATTTATTAAAAGACCAACACCACCTCCTGTACTAGTTAATGAAGAAGCAGAGGGTGATCTTGAAGAAAAAGAATTATTGGTAGTTGAAATAATTCGTTGAATTGACATTAAAGGTTCTCTTTCAGGTGAATGAATATCAAAAGAAGGATTACGTGTTAATAAAGCATTTGAATGACCTCTATTATTTATTTGTTGTTGTTGTTTTGTTTTTCTTTCAGTTATTTTATTTTGAATACTTTCATCATTATTTCCACATTCATCCAAAAAAAGTACAACAGCTGGGGGAGGTGTTCCTCCTTCTCCTCCTCCTTCCCCATTATTTATATTTTTTTGTTTTAAATAATTAGAAGAAGAATGGCATTGTTTAGATGATTGATTCTTTTGTTGTTGTTGTCCACTAATGTTGTTGTTAGGTAAAAAAGTTGGCCGCATTTAAGCGAAAAAATTCACTAGAAAAATTTGTTTCCAGTTTGCTTATTTTTTAATTGGATAATTTACAACTTATTTATCTATCTAGTAAAATAAATATGTTTCAAAAGATATATAAAATTAAATTAAATTGTTGTATATAATCTGTACATATTTTATTAGAAGCCTTTAAATGAAAAGTTAAACAATAAAACTAGTTAGTTAAAATAAATATATAGGTATATATATTTTTAATCCAAGCAGCCTTTAGTAGCTGCGCAAGTATGTACATATATTAGCTACTACAAAATAAATAAAATATTTAATCAAAGAGAATAATGAGAGAGAAAAAACAATAAAAATAAATAAAATGAAGCGTTGGCCTAGCGACAATAAAATAATTTTTTTTTTAAATAGTAAAATATTTTTATTTATAATTTTTGTAATAATATAAAAATTAATATTATTAATGATAAAAAATAAACGAAAAATAATTAATATGATGAATGAGGAGATGTAAATATTTTAAACAAAATTAATATTAATTATATTTATATTATTTATTTATTTATTTATTACCAAGAAAATAATAAATATATACATATGTAATTATTTATATCTCTATCGAATGGTTTAAGGAAAAAGACAGAAAAGGAGATAAAAATATTTGCCTAGAAAATAAGCCTTAAAATGTCAACTACACACATAAACATAAACATAAATAAATAAATAAAGTTCAAAGGACCAATAATTAAAAAAGACTACTTTTGTTAAATAAAATAAAGCTTAATTAATAAAAAATATATATACAAATAATTATTTAAGTGTGTAAAAAATAAATAGAAAAATATTTTTTAATAAAAAAAAACTAATTAGTTAAGGTATTTTAATATTTTAAATAAATTATTTAAAAATTAATATTTATTACTACTATTTTAGGTAAATAAAATTTAAAAAAATAATTAAAAGAAAAGAAAAGGAATATTTTTTAATATTATTCCTAAATAAAATATTGATTATTAATAATTATTAAAAAAAAGATTTAAAAATTTCTAAAAAAATTTTTGTTCTCAAAATTAAAATAAAAATTTCTAAATGACGTTTTTATTTATTTATTTATTTTTCTTTAAAAAATTTAAAAGAAAGAAAATAATAATAATACACATAAAAAAGGATAAATAAAAAGGGAATAAATAAATAAATAAATATGTACATAAATTGAGTATTTCTTTTTCAATAAATAAATAACCAAAAATTTACTAATACATTTATTTTTTAATCTAAAGTTGTTCTCAATTTCCATAAATATTTATTTAATTAAAATAAATAAATAAAAATAATTTATTTATTTATTAATTAGGTACATAACAAAATTAAAATTAATAAATATATTCTACTGATTTTTAAGTTATTTTTAGTAAATATATAATTTACATACATTTATTTAAAAATATTTTTATTATAAACTAAAGGAATTTACATTTTTATTTAATCAAAAAAAGAAATGAAAAGAAAACTTTAAATAAACTTAATTTAGTTTTAAAATGATAAAAAATAAATAATATTATTTTTAAAGAAATTAAAAATATTTTAAAAATTAAAGTCTTTTTAATTAAAAAATAACAATTAATTATTTATTTTTTAATTTAAATATGTGTATTTGTGCTTATCATTTAAAAAGTACTTTTTTTTATTTTCTTTTTTCTAAATTTTAGCTAAAGCATTCAAGAGAAGAAATTAATTAAAAAGTCACGCAAAAAAGAAAAACAAGAAAAAGAAATAAGGAAAATAATTAATTATTAGAAAGAATAAAAAACTAAGAAAAATATAAAAGTGTGAAGATTAAAAAAAAAAAAATAAATTTAAAAATGGATTAAATATATTTAATATTAAAAAGAAAAGAATAATCTGAATATATAATAAACGTTGGCAGGGTAACTAAATAGTTAAGGAAAATTAAAAATAAAAAATAATTAAAAAAATAAATGTCTATAAATTATTATTAATTTAAAAAATAATTTAATAAATTAATTTTTATAAATATTTATAGAATAATTATATATTAAATATTATTTCTTTTTTTTTAATAAATAAATATTCACATTTAATATGAATAACTTTTTCTATTTCTATTTCATTATTTGTTGGGAATATATGTATGTGTATATAATAGAATAGCTAAAAATAAAACATTTTTATTCTTTGCTTTTTATTTTTTTTATTTTTCTTTTTTGTGATTTTCTAAAAATTATAAATATTTAAATAAGTAAAATAAACTGTCTTTTTTTCTAAAATGAAATAAAGTAATTAAATAAATATATAATTATTTATTTAATTAATTAAAGTAAGAGAGATATAAAAATTAAAAATTAATATTTACAAAAATAATAATTTAAACATAAAAATTTCAAATATTTTAATTTAGTTAAAGCACAATCTATGTAGTGTGTACATACATTTTAAATTTAAACGAATATATGTAAAAGAATAACACAAAAAATGAAAAGGTAAAAGTATATGTATGTATGTATTTATGTATTGTCAATATATGTAATAAAAAATAAAACCCTTTTTTAACATTTATATTTAATGGAATTGAATATTTAAAAAGGTTGGTTTTTAGTAAAAAGAAAATAATTGTTCTTTTTTTATTTATTGTTTATTACTTTAAAGTTTAAAGAATAATATATTTAAATAAAATATTTATAAATGAATCTCTTATTTATTTATTTTAATTAAAATAATATTTAAATATAAATAATTAATTATTTTACCTTCTAATTGTCTGTTAGGTTCAATAATTATTATTTGTTTTTGTTGATCAAAATTATCAGATTTGTTGTCTGTTAATGGTGTATCTACTATATTGGTTTGTTCTGTTAGTAATTATAAAATTAAAATAATTTAATTAATTATTTTTTAAGATTTTACCTTTTTTTAAATTCTCCTCTTCATTATTATCGTCAATTATTTTTGTATTAACCCCAGCTATACGAGAACTAGCTGCCATTATAGCTGAGGCAGTATTGACTGCTGAAGCTGCTGCCGTTGGTGTAGCTATTGATTGAAATGGACGATGATTTGGTAATCTAATAAATTTAAATTAAATTTAATTAATTTAAATTTAAAACAAACGGAGTGCTTGCAATAGAACTTGCTTGTTGTAAAATATGTTTAAATGGAGCAATTGCTCCATTCATTAACTAAATTAATTAATTAAATTAAATTATTTAATACAAATAATAATAAACCATCCATTCACGTGATATCTAAAAAAATAAATAATTAATTAATTAATTTAAAGAATACTTCAGTTAAATAAGTATCACGTAAAGGAACTCCACTACTATTAATATGTCCACTTCCTTGATCACCTTCATCAAAAGAAGAATGTGTAGAACGTCCATAACGTGTATTTGTATGTAAATGTTGATTTTGATTAATAACTCCTGGACAAGAAGGATGACCAGAACAACCTTTTTTTAAATAAATAAATAGAATAAAATTTAATTTTATATTTAAAAATAAAGTTAAGAATATTAAATATATTTTAATAAATATATATTAAATGAGAAGATTAAAAAATTATATAAATATATTTAATTATTTTAATTAATAATTACTTAAATTATCAATATTATTATTATTATTTTCATTATAAATTTGTAAAGAAGAAGATGAGGATTTAATTTGTTTTTTATTTTTATTTAAATATTCAGTCTGATAATTATTAATTGGTAATTTAGTTGTTGGAATTAATTTAGGGGAATTTGTTGTCATTTTATAATATTTAATTTTAAATATATAAATTTTAATTAATTAATTTAAAAAATAAATATTAAATTCTTTTTTATTAGAATTATTTAAATTTTATTTTAAAAATATATTTAAATAATAATAAAACAATTAAATTAGTTAAAATTCTAAGAAAATAAAAGAATTTATTTAAAAAAAAAAGGAAGCCTTTTAAAAAATAAGGATTTTTTATTTGTCTCAAAAGAAGATTAATATTAAAAACACAGTAAGGTTTCCAAGGCTTAAAAATTAATTAATACAAAATTTGAAGAATTTACTATTAAAAAATAAAATAAAGACCTTAAAAAGAATTAAATTTTGTTAAAAAAAAAGAAAGAAATTGTTTTAAATTTTTAAGAAAATTAAATATTTTAGACAAAAATAAATAAAATTAAATAGAAAAGAAATAAAAATATAAAATTTAACCAATTATATAAATTAAAAAAAGAAGAAAATGCAAGGAAAAAATAAATATTTTGAAAAAAAAAGAAATAAATAATTAATTTATAATTAAGTAAAAGTCAATAAATAAATTTAAATAATTATTATTAAGTATTTAAAAAAAAAATAATTATTATATATATGTCAAATATAATTATTTTTAAAAATAATAATTCATCATTTATTTTACTTTCTCTTTATCCTAAAAAGTTTCAATTATTTTCCTGTTGCCATTAAAAATAGATAAAAATGTTTTTTTAAAGAAAATAAATAAATAAATAATATTTATTAATTATTTCTTCCTTAAATATATATAAATATGTAAAATAAAATAAAGAAAGACCTCAGATGTTGGATCTATTTGGAATATAAATTAGTAGTTTTATTGTTAAAGAAAATGGATGTGCAATTATTTATTTGTATTTAATATTATTTTTATTAATTTTTAAATTTAAAGATGGAGGAATTAAAAATGTTTATAATTAATTTTAATTAATTTAAATTAACTAACCAGAAACTCCACAATATAAAGTTAATGGTGTTGTTGTTGTTGACTGTCCACCTATTTGAATATTACGAGAATCTCTACTACTATCACCAGAACAAAAACCACTTCTACGTTCAGTTCTATATCCTTTACAAACACAACAAACCCCTCCTCCATTAGAATCATTAATATGACCACAAGAATTAGAAATATTAGTAATTGGGTCAGAACGAATATCAAAGGACTTTTAAAGAAAATTAATTTAATTAAATTAATTAAATTACTTGATGAAAAGAGGAAGGCCCAACACGTGCCCAAATCTCTTTTCTTTTCATACTACTTATTCCAGCTGTAGTTGGAGCAGAATCAGTAGATCCTTGTTGCCTTTGAATTATTTGAGTAATTGTACGAATACGTGCTTAAATTAAATTAAATTAAATATTATTTTTAATTAAACCTGTATTATTATTTGTTGTTGTTGTTAAATTATTATTTAATTGTTTCTGTGTAGTCGTTAATGGAGGAGTTATTATTGAATTATTAGAGCAATCCTCTGGACGTAAATTAAGTGAATATTTAGGCTTTTGTTGAGGATTAGTAGTTGTAGTAGTTGTACAATAATTATTTTGTTGTTGTTGTTGATGTGAAGATGTTGGGGAAGAAGACATTATTAATAAATCCTCTTCACCTTTAAATGTATTTAAAATAATTAATTTAAAAATCAATAATAAATATTTTTTAATTAAAAAATACTTCTAAAATAAATTAAAATAATTTTTTAAATTATAACATTTAATTTAAATATTTTATAAAAAATAATAAATATTAATTTTAATGTTTTTTATTTTTTCTGATTTATTTTTTATTATAAAAATATTTTTATTATTATGTAGTTAATCAATCATTTTAAAGTAGTTATTTTTATTATTTATTTTTAACTCAACAAATATATTTTTAAAAAGAAAAAATAATTATTTTATTTAATTATTAAAATATTTAGAAAAAATGCTTAATATTTAATTAAATAAATATTTTAGTTTCTGTTAACAATTTTGTAAAAACTTTAAAAAGAAAGATGCTTTAGAATAATAATTATAATTTTTAAAAATATATATCTAAGTAACAATTTTATGGGTTAAATAAAAATAAATAATTATATAATATAGATAAAATTAAAAAATGAGAAAAATAGATATATTTATTTATTAATAAAATAAAGGTTTATTTAATCAAGTTGTTTATTAATTTAAATAAACTTAAAAGATTAAAAAAAATATTTATTATTTAAATAAATTATTTTAATTTATGAAAAAAAAAGTTTACAAATAATAATCCTTTTTTTAAATACTTAATATAATGTACATATTTTAGAAAAATAATTAAAAAAATATTTCTAAAGTAGTGCTTATTTGTATAATATTTTTTTCTTAAATGTTTTCTAAAAAAGAGTTAAAAAAAGGTGATTTTTAAATATTTAAATAACTTTTTTAATTGCTTTAAAAAAAAAACAAACTTTGCAAAGAAAATTTCGTTGGTCAAAAATAATAAATAAATAATGTAAAAAAATTATGTTTTAGAAAATAAAAAAAAAATACTTAAAATAATAATTTATTTATTTAATAAATAAAGGGAAAATAAAATAATAATTAAAAACAAGTCTATTATTTAATTAAATAAAATATTTAAAAAACAATAAATAATTTAATAAAAGTTTATTTATTTAAATATATATACACTTTAATGAAAAACTTTAAAACATTTTTATTAAATCGACAAAATTCCTAAAATTAAATAAAAATAAAATAAATAAAAAAAACTAAAAAATGCCATTTTTATTTAAATTTTAAAGGAAAATATTTGAGAAATAAAGTAAGCTCATCTTTTTATTTTAGTTCCTAAATTTGTTCTACAACATTGCTTTTTTACTAAACAAATAGAATTCTGTATATTCAATAAAAATAAATAAATATTTAATTAATTAATTAATTGTATATAATTATTTTAAATAAAAATAAAATTAAATATTTATAATGTTTAATTAAATAAATAATTATTTGCTAAATTATAAATAAAGAAAACTTTAAAAAAGGAAAAAAATAAAAAAGAAAGAATTATTAAATTGTATTTATATAAAGAAATATTCTTTCTTTTTTAAATATTTAAATATAATATTAAAGTTTCTTTTGTTATTTAAAAATAAATAAATATTTTCATTAAAGAATATTTTTCAATTTACGTCAACTAAAATAAATAAATAAACTTATTTATTTACTCAAAATTTGTAAATATTTAAAGACTAAATAAACAATTAATTAATTAAATTTAATTAATTTAATAAAAGATAAATTTTAAAAAGAAAATATATAATTTGGAGTTTTTTTTTTTATTTATTTATAATTTCCTTTAAATTTTAAGAAAAAAATTTCTCACCGAAAAAAGAACAATTTTAAATAAAAAATTTTTAAAATAAATAATTTATGAAGAAGAAATACGAGAGAACACAAAATTTAAAATAAAAAGAAAAAGAAGTTACTTTATTTTTAAAAAGCAACTTTATGTGAGAAAAAAATAAAAAAAGAGAATATTTTTTTTTAATAAAATAAACAATACATATTTTATTTATTTATTTATTTAGGTAATAGAATAGTAATTATTTAGAAGAATAAAATGAAAATTAGTCCTCTTGGGAATTTATTTTTTTGTAAATTTTTTGAAGTGTAAATGTAAACAGGCAATTTAAAATAAATCGAAAAAAAAAAATAAATACAATATTTATATAAAAATTATTTAGAAATAAATTAAAATAACAAAAAATAATTATTTTATTTTTATTATTAAAACTTTAAAAACAAACTTTAATTAAATTTGTTTTTTTCTCAACTTTTATATTTAATTAAATAAATTATTTTTTAAATAAAATATTAATTACTTGGTGTTGGACTACAACTTGCACTGCTACTAATTCTATTATTTTTTAAATAATAACTTCCACAATAATTTAAATAATGTTTATTATTATTATTAATTTTTGGTGGTTCTAATAAAAGGCCAGTACTTCCACTTGAACGAATTTGTTGTTTATTATTTTTAATTAAATTATTATTATTTAATTCATCATTTAAAATCATTGTACATTGAAGACAACGAACAGTTACAGAATTATTTATTTGATTATAATATTCCAAAGGAGTTCCTTTATATTTATTTAAATAGAAAGAATTAAATAAATTATTTATTAAAATATTTTTTATAATTTATTTTTATTTTTTTAAATTATTAAATTAAATAAATTTAATTAAAAATTACCAGGCAAACAAAAACCATGAAATGAATTTCTTTTCCATTGTTGTTGTTGTGAAGGAAGTTCTAAATGTTTTTGTTGTTTTAGTTTTTGATTATTTTCACTTAAATGAGTAACAACTTTATAATCAAAGGAAGAAGAAGATGTTGTTGTTGTAGTTATTGATGTTGTTATTTGTTGTTTTTGATTTTGATTTGTTAATGTTTTATTTGTTGTTGATTGTGTTGATATTGGTGGAAACAAAAATACTGACATTTTAATTCTTTTGTTTTTATTTAGAATAAATTTAAAATAATAAAAATAAAATTTTATTAATTATTAAAAAATTGTTTTTTTTTGTTAAAAAATTAATTTTAAAAAATAATAAGCATATTTTATAAATTAAAAACATCTTGAGCAATTAGCCATTCACATCTGCATCTTTTTCTTCCTTTTTCCTTCCTAAGAGATAGTAAATACTAGAGGAATTAATACTTTTGGTTTAAGTTTTTTTTGTTAATGACATAAATAATACACTTTTTTTTCTTAAATATTACTAATACTTTTTTTTTTTAATTTAAGTATATGTAGTAACCAGGCGGAGCAATTAATTTATTAAAAAAAAAGAATAAATTAGAATACTAAATATTTATTTATATTTTATTAAAAATTAAAAATATATTTTAAAATAAATAAGAACAAACTATATTTTAGAATTTAAAATTTAATGAATAAAATTGTTAACATTATTTTTTAACAAAAAATATTTAAATTTATTTTTATATAAATTCAAATAAATTAAATCAAAATAAAAAGAAAAGACAAATCTCTGCTTTTGGCATTCAACCAAATAAATTGCCTTTTTTTCAATTCCTTCCTTTCAGGCTTTAAATATAAATAAATACATAAATATACCCCCTCCCCTCTCCCTACTACTTGACTTTTTTTTCTTCTTTTCTTTTTTTCTTATTTTAACTATCCGGTAAAATTGGATTTTTTATTTAATAAAAATGGGAAAATTTTTAAATCGAAAAATATTTAAATCTTAAAAATGAATACAAAAAATAAAATAAATGTTCAAAAATATAAAATATTTCTAAACTATTTTTATGTTAATTTAAATTATAATCTAAATATTTTCATTAGAAAATTTGCTTTTTGCCTATATAATAATCTGAAAATTATTATGCAAAATACGCCCTCCAGAAATAATAAACTAAAAAATTAATTTTTATAAAATTATATTTAAAATAATTGTTTTTAAAAAGAACATTTTATAAAATAATATTTTTAAAAATTCAATTAATGTTATTTAGAAGTGAAAAGGTAATTTTGAGATTTTATTCCAATAAAATTGATATTAAATTTTAAATAAAATTATTTTATTTTAATGTACATATTTAGCTGCTAAAATTGAATATAAAAATTTTATTTCAATATTGAGCATTTTTTAAATTAAAATAAAAGGATTGATAAATGTGAAATGAATTAATTATATTTCATTAAACAGAATATTTACCCATTTTTCATTTTTAATTAAAAATAATATTTATTAGTTATTTTAATATTTTAATTTATTTTCGGTGGGTAACAAAAAATCAAAAAAATAAAATTTTATTTAATCTAAAGAATAAAATATAAAATTAACAAAAACAAATAACAATAAAGTAACAAAAATTTTCATTCATTTTTTGTATACTCAAACCATTGCCGAACAGCCTCAGCAAATGTATTTGGTAGTTCATTTGTATTTTTCACAAATGCATAAAAAGGAAATGGAAAACATTCCATATAAGGCCGGAAGGTGCACCCTCCATCGGCAAAGTCAGCCACACGTATTTCAGTTATAGATTGTTCAGCAGTATCCATTATTAGGAATAAAACTGCAACTCTGTCATGCTGAAGATGCTCCAAATGCTAAAGAATTATATTTAACAAAAAATATTATTTAAATGTTTTCTTCAACCTTTTTAATGTTGGCAACTCCATTAACAAGCACATCCCTTCCATCGCCCAAAATAATAAGCATTTGTTCAGGAGTTTTTAAACTAGATTCCCTTCCGCTTTTAAAAAGTGACAAAGAAAATTCCAACAATTGGGAAATATCTGTTTTTTGTTGATCAAATTTAAAATTTTGAAGAATTCGAAGTCCTAAAGATAAGTCCTCAGCGGTTGTGAAATCAGAAAGTATTTGTACATTTGAACCAAAAGAGCAAATTGATAATTGACCAATTTCAAGTTGCCTGAGAGCTCGTTCAATAAGGCAAAGGGCATTGCATGTGATCTGAGTGAATATATTTTTAGTTTTAACGGATATATGTACATTTTAATAAATTACCTCAGCAAAATGATTATACTTCATACTCTGTGAATTATCAACAGCAATGCAAACTTGGTAATTTCTTTTAGCACATTTTGTACGTCTCATCCAAATCTGATCTTTGCGATAATCGCTAGCAATATAAGCAATTAAACGGCGCATATTCAATCTCTTGCCTGTCCGATAATCACCTCTAAAATTTTTAATATTAACACTTTAATGTTTCAAAAAAATTCTACTCAAGTTTGTTAGCAACAGTAGGTGCAATTATGGTACGCAAAGATTCAGCCAACTCAGAAGCTAATGAATTAACACTCTCTGAAATAAGAGCCCATTTTACTTGAAGTTGATGAATATCATCTTCATTAGACGTCTGTGGAGTTTCTTGTTCCATCCTATCAAATTCTTTGCATAATCTATCTATCATTAAGTCATTTGAAGTTGACTCGAAATCGAACTGAATTTTAAAATAACTACATATTAAAGCCAGAATTTTTTAAATTATTTTTTACCTAGAAAATTCTAAAAATAAGTCTGATAATAAATTCTTTTTTAAAATATTTTAATTAAACAAATCCTTACATTGGATCTCTCGGCGTAATTAAGATACACATTGCAGCCTTCTATTTCGGTAAAATTATTTAAAGTTTTATTTGCAGCAATGTTATCATTCTCCATATTTACATCTCGACTATCTACCTCTTGTTGAATTTCTTCATTTAAATTGTCTTTATCAGAGAGGTTTTCTGCCAATTCATTCTTTAAAGATGACATACGTAGGTGACGTAAAGAAGAATTAAACAATGCACGAGTTCTAGTTGCTTGTTCAACTGTTGATGTACCAATTGCAGATATCTATTAAGAAATAAGAAACCAGTTAAAAACAACTCTTATAACCTTTTCTTGTGTAAAGTCATCCAAAGTTTCCTCCTCTTTTTCGTTACCAGGAATACCACCTCCTCCATTTCCATTATCACCATCAATTTTGTCTAGTTCATTTTCAACCAATTCTTTTTCCAGTGAACCCTTATCCTGCTGTGATGAATTTATCAAATTTCTTGTAGAAAAATCATTTAAATTTTGGTCATTCCCTGAATCTAAATTTAATATTTATTAAGAATTTCACAATTTAATTAACCATTATTATCCGCAACTTTATCAAAAGCTTCTTCATTTGTATTAGCATGATTTGCTTCTTTCTGTTTATCTTCCATCATTTCAAAATTAGGCGGACGGACAGCATTTGGTAAACCATCACCATCACCAATTGCGTCCTCTTCAAATTCATTATTTCTGCACTCATCCAATAAATTTTCACCATTTTCTAAGATAAAGTTTTTTCAATTAATTTATTAAAATACCTTTTTCAAGTTCGCCTTCATTCTCCATAGTATTTTTATCATCATGTAATCCCTCATTTTGTTGTTCTATATCACCATCACTTAAACACTCATCATCATAACATTTACCAACTTCATTTCCTTCTTCATTTTCATCCATGTCTTTTTCGTTTCCGTCAGAATCATCAGGATTATTATTCTGAAATAGATTTTATGCAAACATTGATAATTTTATAGAAAATAAATAAATGGAGAAATTTAATGAAACAATAAATTAAATTTATAAACGATACATACTCACCTTCTCATTATCCGTTTTCTCAGCAATCTCTTCAATCTCCTCCATTTCATTAGAAAAATTATCAATTTCACTTTTTCCTTTATTCTGTTCCTGATTTCCTTCTGTCTGTTTCTGACTTTCATTATTATCCTGTTGTTTTTGTTGTTGATTTTGAGCAACAACAAGATTGTCAGTTTCAATCCCATCTTAATTTTTTAAGGAAATAATAAGATATAAAATAAAATTACTAGATGCATCATTTCCATCATCATCTTCTTCATTTATTTTATTTTCATTTTGTTCCCAAAGCTTTGGATCTAACTGCTTTTCTTCAGGTTCTTCAACTTCACCAAAGTTCCAATCAGCATTATTATCTTCTTCCTCACCTTAATTTACAAAATTTAATAAAGAATATATGTAGATAAACTAACCATTTTCATCACCTGCTTGTTCTTCTTCACAATCTTGGTCATCCAAACCTTCAATGCAACCAGCAAAGTCATCCTCGACATCAATAGGATTATCAACTTCAGGTAATTTTTGTTGTTCTGTAGGATTCTCATTCGATTGATCATTGTTACTATGAAAGTCATTCTCATCTTCTGCTCCATTCTATATTTAAAAAATTATTTTCTTATTTAACTTTTAAAACATTAAGGCCTTCGATTTGTTCTATTGCTTCTAATTCACCTCCAACATCTTTAGCATCGCTAGTCAGATCCCCATCGCCAAACCCGCACATATTCTCAACTTTTTTATCGTCCCCTTGCAATACTGGCCCAGTCTTTGGAATTTGATTAACGAAACCATTTGTCAATAAACAACTTTTAAAATAATTATATCTTAAAATAAATAAAATTCAAACCATCCAATTGCAACCCAGTGTTCATGAAGAGAAATCAAATTGAAAATAAATTCACACAAGTAATGCAATAAACGTTCATATAATTTAGAAATGCCCTTCGATAAAGTGAAAAGCTTGATGTGAACGTCTTCAGATAAAGTACATACTGATTGTGAGTAAGAAAGAAAAATTGAATGATAAGTCTGGATTAAACAATCACTTGGCTGAAATTAAAATATTGAAAAAAAATATTTAAGAAATAAGTAATTCCGTTCTATGAGTAACAACAAGTACATTAATTAAATAGAATAAAATAAAAAAAAACCTTAAAAGAATTCTGGCCAAAATATTCAATTAACTTCTTGACAGCATCTAACCGATTAATATCAAGGTCTAATAGAGGCTCCATGTAATTGAAAAAGTTTTGAAGACGAAGCAAAAGTTTTTGTTGCAGTTCATCAAAAGAAACTTCATTTATTTTGGATTGAGGAGTTATTTCTTCATGATAATCAAACAATAAGTAGATTTTATCGACAAATTCGAAAATACGATTGTAATCATCAAGGAAATAATATTTAATGTGTTCAGAATTAATTAAAAACAATTTAATATCCTCAATTAATGAATAAACATTTTGAGAATAATTAGACCAACAAGACCTTAAATAAATTATTTAGTAAATAAAAATGTATGGAAAACAATAAATGTACTAAAAATTTTATTTTAAAGGAACATACTTGTTCCAAATAGTTTCTTCAACTAAAGTAATTTCTTTTGTTTCAGAAATTGTAGGCAAATGTAAAACTATTTCTTGTTGCTTGTCATTGAGGTTGCAAATTTTTAAAATAAGATTAAGTAAGTTATCAACATTACTAGTTAATTGAGAAAATTGCAAATCAGATTGACGAAGACTGCCAAGAGGTTCTTGTATATTTTTTAAACATTGGGAAGTTTTGTTGTAATGTTCTTTTGGGCAACACAAAAGAATCTTACTCATTTGATCAGTAATTTGATAAATATTTTGAATATAATGACAATTTTTAACAAATTTTTCAGTTATTTGTTTATGAGTTAGTAAGGAACAAGAAGAATCCTAAAATAGAAAATTATATTAAACATTATGTTCATAAAGGATAACCTTAGAATACTTAGAATTTTCCAATTCAGTCTCAAAACATTTAGACACAAGTTTCAAACGTTTAGCTTCTAAAGCAATAGTCGTAGTAAGTCTATTAATTGCTTGGAAGACCCAATATAATCCGAATTCGGTAGTCCCTCGTAGGTTTTCCAAGATGAAAGGAGTAAGTTGCTCAGACAGATGAGGATTATTTTGAAGACAAAGACGCCATGAAGCAAATTTTCGCATAAAAACATTTCGCGAAGCAACATTGTGTCGAAACAATAAATGTAACTAAAAAGCAAAATTAAAGTATTTGTTTAAAGAAAAATTAAAAACTGTATCGCCAGCCACAAGTAATTCACTAATGTTTGGTTCTATTTGTGTGAGTGTATCAACAGTTAGCTTTTCCGAATCTAATTTATGAGAACGTCTTGAGAGACCAAAGCGTTTCAAAGTACGAATTAGAAGAGAGAAGCGTTGCTGCCGTTCAAATAGAGCCCTACCATGTAATTTTTGATTTGCAGAATCAATCGAATCCGGGTTATTTGAAGTTTCATCTAAAATTAAAACAAAAACTTAAATTTCTAAAATTAAAATATTATAAAATTGTGTTGATTACTACTTGATTTATCAATGCTTTGGTAAGAAATGTTTTTCATAACCAATTGTAAGAAGTCAACAGATAATATTTTAATAGAATTTAATTCATCAATTGCAACTAAAGTTTGTAGTCGTTTATCGAACTTAGAGTCAAAATTGTTGATCATATTGGAAAGAGTTAGGTCGTAACATTGATTTTTAAATAGCGATGGCAAAAAATGTGGAAATGGATCTAATGCTTGATTAGGAATTTTTGGCATTTTATCAAGAAGAATGCTCGAAAGTGGTTCATTGTATAATTCCTTTAAAAATTAATTTATATGTGTGTAGGAGAACATAAAAAGAGTAAAATATGAATTAAATTAATCATAAAAATAAATTGCCATAAATTTAATTTTATTAAAAAATAAAACCTTAAATTTTTTTAAAATCCGAATTAATTGAACACGAGCACGTTTCGTTGACTCACGAACACTACATAAATTTAGGTCATTATAACGAACAATAGTGGTAAAGTTATGTAATTCTTTCTCAATTGGAGTATAAAGCTGTGTATAAAAATCTTTAACTGAAATTGTAAAAATTTTATCCGAAATTCTCATATCAAAAAACCTTGATCTTTGAACTGATCAAAATGAGAAACAACACAGGAAATTTGATTTGAAAGTTTAGTTCTCTCATTAAGATTGTGGTTGTTAGATTCATTTTCCAATAAATAAAGCGAATGTGAAAGAAGTCGACCTGTCCAAAGACGAATTTCGAAATCACCGAGGGTTGAATGCTGCAACCATTCGATGAACATTAATAATAATTTATTTCCACCATTGTTAAGTTCCAACGCACTTTTGAAAAGAGGCCAACTGACCAAAATAGCAAGCTGTGCTGAGTCCCGTTTAAAGTGATTAATAAGTTCATTCCAACATTGAACCTCTCGACGGCGCCATGCAACAAGCAATTCCTGCAAAGGGCACATTTGTTCACGAAGACAGTGTTCTCGGTCAGAAATAGATTCCCAGGCTTCGGCGTGTTCTTAAAATATTTATAAAAATAAGCCTTTTGATCATTTGTAAAAAAGAGATATAATCTTTCGAAATAAAATAATAAAAAAATTTTAGATAAGGCATAATTTGGTTTTACACTAACTTAAGAATATTTAAAGTACAAGTTAACCTAAAACACGTTCGAGTTGTGATGCATGTCTCATCATTGGAAGCCCAGCTTGATTATTATTAAAAGTCTCAATTGAAGATAATAATTGAAGTAATTGAGCATTTTCAGGATATTCATTTTTCAATCGACATGCGGCCTTTCTAAGAGATTCCAGAGCCTCACAACACTGAAAAAGAGCATTTGGCTCACATTCTTTATAAACATTTAAAGGAGAACAATTAGGAATTATTTGATGTTGTTCTACAGGGAATTGGGGTTTTAGTTGCTTTTGAAGATTAGTAAGTTGCATAAGATGATGAACTATAAAAATTATTAAATTTAAAAAATGATAAGGTCTAGTTCATTGTCAAGGGAATAAAACCTACATGCAAAATTCTCATTTACTGAAGAATTATAATGAACCAATTTTTGAGGAAATTTACTCAATAAGAACATAAAATTAAGAAATGGAAGGTTAAGATCTTCTGAAGATGAGAGAAGCTTCTGAAGAGCTGAATAAATTTCATCACCATTAAGAAAATATTCTTTGGATGGTTGATCGTCATTTGTGGAATCATCTAGTCCCTTCTCACAATCAGGATAATTACTAAAGTCGGGTAAATAATTGTCGAACTAAAATAAAGGAAAATTAAAAGCTAAATTAAAAAATAACCTCATTATCTTCCTCTAATTCATCATTTGGATGAAAATCATCACCTTCATTTTCTGATTGATTTATTTTCCTCTTTTTTAAAGAATAAAGTTGCTCTATTTTAGATTTTGCATTTTCCTCATTCCAGTGTTCCCAATGTTTAAAAATCCAATGTAAAAACTTAACATGGCATTTATTTCTTAAATTCTTGTCATTTATTTTATTGCAATGCCATAGGAGAATCGGAAGTTTTTGTCGTGGTGAAATATTAATGTCATCAGCTATTAATATTGTCAATTGATTCAGAAGAATGCTTGAATTAATTTCTTCATAGGGTCGCTTTTCGAATGAATGTAGAAAAACCTTTAAATTTTCAAAAAATAATTATAATAAACTTGTAGATGGATGCAAAAAATTAAACTCACATTAACAATTTTATGTTGTCGGTTCGAAAGAAATCGTTCTTTTGCTTTTTTATGTTGTTCAGATAAATAAATAACAAGGCAATTAAGAGAAAACAAATAAGGAATAAACACATCGGGAAAAAGAAGAAAGGTAGGAATAGTTGAACAGACTAAAGAACATAATCGTTTTTTTATCACTTGTACGGTTTGAAGAGCATTTGATAACAAACAACAAATTCGTTCAACATCAAAACTTCTAAATTTAATAAAATAGTAGTTATAGTTTAGATTTAAAAACTAACAAATCAGATTGATTTATTCTTTGGTAATTATGAAGCTCTTTTAAAAAATTTGAAGTAAAAAGTTCGTTCAAAGTAGTAGTACAAAATACTAATTCGTTGACAACATTATTTTGAAAATTCTAAAAGAAAACTATTTAATTAGAAAAAAATAATAGTTGTAAGCTTTTATTAACTACTAGAGTAAATACATAATTTTTTATAAGCCAATGCATCATCTCCAAGCAGTTCAATCCGATAAATAGAACAATCATTTGTCCAAAAGTTAAATTCCTTTTCAAGATTAGATAGTGAAGAGTTTGTTTCCTGTTTTGATTCATAAAAAGTTGCAAAAATTTTTGAATGGTGTGAAGCAATTGCACAAACTTGATCTATCTCATACGTCTTCGCAATCTCAAAAAAAAATAATAAATTGTTTAATTATTTAAAAAACCGTTAATTGAAGAAAATTTAGTAAAGAAGAAAAATAGTATCCCAAATGCTGACTTCTAATTTGCAAATAATTTTTATTTTTATGGATATAAAATATATAATCAAGAAAGTCTTTGGGCGGGGTCAATGATTTAATTTTTGCCAAAATTGATTCAACTGAGGCGTGTTGTGTGTTATTAGAATCATCAATAAAATTTTTCTCACATTTAGACCAAAGAATACTAAAGAATTAAATACAATAAAAAAAACAATTTACTTGTTGGTCATCTTCAAAAATTTTGATGTAAAAAGAATATCCCAGAATACTTCAGACGTTCGCTCAAGTTGATCCAACGCATCAAACATTTCACAGACCCGAAAATGCTTAAGAATATCAGTGCAATAATTGAGACGAGACCAAAGTAAAGAGTTTGTAAAATATGTAATGAATGCACTATCACCCAACAAGGAAAAAAGCTTAAAATAAAGAACAATTAAGCTAATTTTAAACTGAATTTTGGCATACAGTTTGAGGTTGATCATTAAAAGTAACATCCATCACAAAACAAGGACTACTCATAAATCTGGAAAATAAGAAAAGATCTTCACAACAATCAGAATTAATCCAATCAAATAGAGAAGAAGAGGTTGAAATGTTACAAAACAAATGCCGAATTTTATTTAATAATATAATTAAATGTTGTTTCAAAGGAGAAAAGAATGATTTCTAAAAAAGTTAATTTTAGAGTTAGAGTTAAAGATACTGATTCTCCCAAATTTTGGCACTGATCAACCAACATATCTTCTTCAACACTCCATCTCTCAATGCAAGTGTTCATATGATAGTAGTTTCCAAATGGCTTGCATAGTAAACTTGAAGAGCGTAATGATAACAAATACTGCTCACCAACAAGTGTTGAATTAGTAATATCTGATTGTATTTGACGCCATAAGGAATAATTTGATTGAAATTTCTCAAAGGTTGAAAATAAAAATTCGTCTATCATAACAAGTTTATCTCCTTCAGTTAGTAGTATTCTTGAAATAAATCCCTTCATATGCTCATAAATTTTTTTGACAGATTGTACTTCTATAAATTGTCAACAAAAATAATTTAAATTAAAGAAAATACCAAGATTATTAAAAATTAAAGTAAGACAATCAAGTAAAGGTTCTACTTCAAAATAATTGCGATGCAATAGAAGATCATCTGAAGGAACAATAAGAGCCATTTGTACAAACGCTTCACGTGGAATATTTAAATCATATTTGGACAATGATAACCAACAATGAAAATAATAATCAAAAATTTCAACTGAAAAATTTCTGTTTAGAATGATATAAAATAAAAGTAAATGTACCAGATAGTTTATTTTTTAAAGAAGGCCGTACTAATGGGAGGTAGCATGGAATTGAAGACATTGATGAGAATACATCTAAATAAAAAATAATAAAAGTATAGGATAAAAACAAAACTGTTTTGTTCTGACAAAAAACCATGAAACAATTTCAAAATGACTTTGAAGTTAATAGTAAAGTCAGACTTAAATTTAGCATACAAAAAAGCACCACATTTCAACAAATATTCGAATGATAGATTATTGGTTAAAATTGATTTAAAGCATTGAATCAGGAGTTCTTCTTCTGAAAGCAGCAACTTTTTTGGATTTTTTTGCAATTCAAAACACGGATTAAACATAATTGAAAAAACATCATAGGGATTTCTACTCCAGAACGTCTCATTAGATGATTGATCAACACAAAATTGTATTTCTAATGTACGATTTCGCATTGCTCGAGAAATTTGTCCATTACGAGGATTCATTGAAAAGAATATTCTAAAAAATTTTAAAGTAATTCAAAATAAATTAAACCTAAAATCAGGATGTCGGTGAATAACTTTAGAATCATCCATGGGTAAAAGTAACTCTCCATTTTTACTTTCAAGACAAGAGTTTAAACAGTCTAACACTGCCGAATTACAGCAATTAACATCTTCGACCAATAACCAATGTCCGTCACGAAAGGCACGTAAAAATATACTTTCAACCCATTTAAAACAAAGGCCACCACGATCATTGTTAGGCAATTCTAAGTCATCCAAAGATAAATTCTCATTTTGTTCAAGTTGAAAATTAGAAGGTAGAGAGCCAAACTGAAAAAAATAAAGGGTTTGCGAAATAATATAAAATTTATAATTATAAGATTAACCTGAATTTGTTCAAATGATCCAAGTAAATCAAGTGCATCAGTATTAGAAGTGAGTCGCATTGTGTAAAGTTTTTTGCCAGACAAATGAGAAAGAGCTTTAATTACTGAACGCTTTCCAGAATGTGAGGGACCAATGAGAAGTGCAAGCCAATTTGCTTGTATGCATGCAGCCACCTAAAATTGAAGATAAAATTGTAAACAAATAAATATTAAATACTTTCTCAAATAATTCCATTTGAGTTGCCAAAAGACAAAGCTGCCCATTTCTATCATTTTCTTCTGAGGTCTCCTTAGCACAGTAATTTAATTTAACATTCCCGATTGACAAAATTGGCAGGTTAAGATCAATTTTAGGCAGAGGCACACTGGGTATCCATTTTCTGGGATAGAATACTCTGTTGTAAATTGTATTAATTACCTGAAAATTTAGAAATTTTTTTAACAAATCTAAGCATAGTTTTAAAATTACAACATTATTTATTCTTCGCTCTACATATTTCTCTCATTCTTCAGTTTCCCTATTTGTATAACTAAAATGATGTGCTTAGCATTTATTGGTCAAAGAACTTGATCTACGATTAATTTCCGTCAGCAAAATGCTGCGCGAACCCCAATTTCTCTACTCTAATTTCTTAAACAGAGAAAGGAAAAAAGCGACACGTCAATGTTCCTATAATGCCGTAGTTTAGCTGCCTACGAGCATTAGCGCTTATCATAATATTAAATCAAATCCGAACAATTAATTTTTACACTAAAAAATCAATCTAAAATAATTTCTTTATAGGATGAAAACTTCAGTGAAACTATGTATTAAGATTGCTCTGATTTGTGTTTCAGGTTTGTTTGTAGATTCCCAAGACAGTGAGAAAAAAATGGATCTGACCGAAATGTACAAAAATCCATTATCAAACGGTATTTATCTCAATAGTATTAGAAAAAATTTTGATATCTAGGATTTGGGGACGATATCGATTGGATAACATGGGAAAATGCAGTAGAAACAGCTCTTGAACGGAATAAACCAATTTTCCTCTTAATCCATAAAACTTGGTGCCACGCGTGCAAATGTAAAATATTTTTTAAATATTAAATTAGATCTTAAATCTCATAGCACTAAAGAAGGTAATGCAGCAGTCAAACGCAAGAAAAGCATTTAAAAAACTCAGTGAATATTTTGTTATGGTGAATACAGCAGATGATGATGAACCATTTGAAGAGGAATACAGACCAGACGGGAAATATGTTCCAAGAATTTTATTCTTAGGCATTATTAGAATAGAAATATGTAAATAAAATTGAATTTAATAGATAAAAATGGTGATCTACTACAGGAGTTCAAAAACAAAAAGGCAGAATATAAAAACTATGCATATTACTATCCAAGCCCTGCAGACATCCTAAACTCAATGAAAGAAGTGATTTCTCACTATGGCATTGAATTATCAATTGAAAAGAAAAGTGATAAACTTAAGCCCGTAAAACCGCCACTAAAGAAGGGACAGGAGGGGCAAGATACAAAGGATGATAAAATTAAATCAGAATTAAAGAAGGAAAAACCCGAAGATAAGGATGGGAAGAAAAAAATAAAGGATGCAGAGAGAACACAGGAAAAAGAGAGCTCAAAAAAATCAGAACTTTAAAGTTCTACATTTTTATCTTACTCCCAATTGTTAAAATTTTCATAATAAATAAGCAAATACTCTATTATGACCATTCTTAATTTACGCGCAAATAAAATTTTTTAGTAATTTTTAAATCTAACCTTCTGCTTGACATCATTAGACAATAATCGACTCAAATAAACCAGATCAAAACTAAAGTCAATATTACCATGAAACTAAAATTGGAAGTTAAAAACATGGAATCTATAACTTGAAGCTTACCATAACAGTTGCTTCTAAAAGTCGGAATAAATCACGCAAGTTTAATTCACATCTGTCCTTTAAGACATTATTAGTTTCTTTAAGAAGTTTGTTGATTAAAACAATTTTTGCGATTAGTTCTTCGGAAATATATAAATTTCCATCAGGAATTGTTTTAGAATATTCAGTCAAAATAAACACAAAATCATCATCATTCATTTCCTCTATGAAGATCTGAAATAAAAAAAATCGAATTATTAAAACGTCTTTTATCCATATTATCTTAAGCCAATAAAAAAGGCTACCGAAATAAAGCGGTTAACGAATGATCTAGGCAATGCTCTTCGATCACCTCCCTGACTATGAGGATTTTGGCAAGCAAAAAAGCGACATTTACTAGTATCCACATCAAAAGTTCGATTCAGTTCACTAATATAAATATTTTTACGGAAGTCAAAGCAAGAATTAAGACCCTCAAGAACAGATTGTGATGCCAGATTCATCTATACGAAATAAATAATAACTAGAAATTAGAAATATAACCTCATCTAACAGGATCCAATTTCCTTCCTTAATAGCTTTGAGCACGGGACCATCTTTCCATGCAAATGCAGCGTAGTTAACATCAGTTTGAAGAACAGGGACATCGGTGCCAAATAAATCGTAGATATCCTAGAATAATAATGAAAAGAAAATTTAAATATTGTTTAAAAAATACAGTTTGTTCAGACAAATTTAAACGAATTAGTTTATGGCCAGTTGCAGCCGCCAAAGCCATTACCAAACTTGATTTTCCTGAACCAGGACTTCCTTCTAACATTATAGGCTTTTTAGATGAAAAAGCACGGGCAATTCTAAGAAGATTTCTGCGTGTGCTTGGAGAATTTAAAGAATATCCTTTAGGAAATTCGCAGACACCACTTTTTTCAATAGGAAATTTGATAGAAAAAGGTCCAATAAAAAGACCACGATCATTTATGATAAAATCGCCATCCTGAAGCTGAGGTGGAATATCTGTACAAGTTAGTTCAAATTTACGAACAATTGTTGAAAACTTAAAAAATTATTATTAATCATATTTGTTAATATATTAGAAACCATTATTTGACAATTTTCCATAACTAAACTTCTATTGAATGATATACGCTGTGGTAAAACACCTAGCGAATCCAAGAAAGTTGCCTCGATGGAATGGTAAAGGAGTTGAACAACCGTAGATGTGGAGAAAGGATCGTACGAGCAAGACGTATTTAGCATTTCCATAAAAAGTTCTGCTAATCCAGACAGATCTCGTAAGGAAGGAATAAATCTAATGAAAATTATAAAGTATAATAAATTATAAAATGAGGTACTTGATTATATCAGAAAGTTGAGTGGAAAAAAATTCTGTGAATTCTATGAAGATAATTGCTATCTTATCTATTAATTCGTTTGATAATTTTGCAGATGAATTATAGCAGAGTAATCGCCGACGAACGATTTCCAATGAATCTTCTCTGTCATATTTACTGGGACACCAAATTTCAGTAAATCGATTACGTAATGCACTGGATAACTTAAATAAAGGAAAAGTAATAAAATAAACCTTTTAGATTTAAGCTCAAACCTCTCTTTTCCCATGATCATTTCCCGGATTCATTGTTGCTACGAGTTGGAATCCATTATTTGCCTTAACCAGTTGATCAATTTTATTTAATTCTCCGTTTGTTGAAGAAAAAGATGGATTTGTAAGTAAAATTGTACGTTCAGGTTCAAGTAAAGAATTTAGCCTTTCAAGCACAGAATCAGCAGCCAAAGAGATTTCATCAATAAGAACGCGCAGACCATGACGCATTGCTTGTACAACAATACCATCCTGCCAGTGAAAAGTAGGACCAAATTCTGAATTAAAAACTGGACGAATACTTCCCAGGAGATCAGAAGCATCTGTTCGCTCATGACAGTTAATTGAGAGAATAGTTCCCTGAAATTGAGTAATATAAGTATTAATTCGAAAATAAAAATTCTAGAAAATACACGAAAATTAAGGTCAATAGAAAAAATTAGTTTTCTAACCAAATATTTTAAAATAAGAGAAATAAACCAAAATAACATACGAAAAGATGAACAGCCGAGGTCTTCCCACAGCCTGTATCACCAATAAGCAATACTGGTTCATTACACTTCCACGCCTCTGAACAAAGAATAATCGTTCGACGGAATTGTTTAGTTAAGACAATATGTTGAGGGATAATTACATTAGAAGGCATGAACGGAGAATTTTCACCAAGAAGAAAAGTAAGATTAATTTTTCGCTCCAGTATTCGCTCCAGAACACGAATTACTTCATTCTCATCATGTGTCGTACGGCAACGAGTAGCAAGTACAAAATATCCATGATCAGCCATTGATTGACGCCAATCAACATGATATTCCTGCGATGTAAGGCGATTCGCCCAGCGAAAAAGATCTCTAAAATGTAATAAATACAAATTATTCTCAAATTACAAACCTCAATGTCATTAAACCATCTGAAGAAGAAAATATTTTAGAGATTGAGCGTCGACTACGTAACTCTTTTAATACGCTCACGGCCAATTCTGCCTGCTTAGGAGCAATTCCACAACGTTGTTGTACAATTTGAGGAAGTTCCGAAAGAGGGATTGTATCAAATTGTATAACCATAAATCTGTTAAGAAATGCACGAGAAAGACGCTTGCGCCCGGAGTAAACACCAAAAGGATTCTGCGTAGCAAATAATTGGAAACGAGGATGAGCCTTTATGGTACAATTAAGTTCAGAAACAAAAAGTTCACGGTTATCATCAAGAAGCTTTAAAATAAAATAAATTTAAATTAAAAGAAATATAGAGAAAAATTTTGAGTTATTAAGGAAACAAGAGTAAAAATATAAGAAACAAATGTACTCTATTCAATGCTTCAAGTATAGCACTGGGAGCCAAGTTTAACTCGTCAAGAATAATCCAATGACCGAATCTAAGAGCCTTTAAAAGGAGACCTTCAGCGAACATTAGTCTTCCATCTGTATCAGGAGTATAAGTACCAATATATTCCTAAAAGGTTTAAATTAAATTTTTTATATCATATATAGATAAAAACCTGAACATCAGAATGTTCATGATTGTTAATTCTATAAACACAATTTCCACTCATTTTAGCAAGCTGCACAACCATAGAAGTTTTTCCGACCGATGTTTCACCCTCAAGAAGAATAGGAAACTTTCGAGTAGATACAACACTAGCCAGCAATTTCATATTTTGTTTAACTGAAGGAGTAAATATATAATCACCTGAATTAATAATAGGTTCGGAGCCTCGAGGAACTGGGAAGCCCTCGATTAATCTATTAAAATTTAAAAATTATTTAGAAATAAAAATAATAGAAATTTACACAAAACTAGAATCATCAATTTTAGCTGCCTTAAGTGAAGAAAATAGAAATGTAGATAAGCCAAACGATTTTGACAGAAGTTGACACATTATCTCTCGTTGCTTCATGCCAAGTTGACTAGAGAATGATAGATGACAAGCATGCAGAAGTGAAGCAAGCAGACTACCTTTGCAATTGAGTTCACCGGCCAATGTAATCGCACGAATTAAATTACGTAAGCTAAAACAAGAAAAAGATTAAATTATAAAAAATTAGTAGAATATGAAAGATAAAAATTAACTAACCTAAATTTATGTGGAAAACAGGAACATACATCAAGATAAAAGCTCAATATTCCATCAACTAAATTCTTTGGAATAGAAGGCAAATGACCTCGAATAAGAACATGTAATTGATCAACATCAGAAGTTTCAGAAACTAAAATTTCTGTGAATTTGGCACGAATTCCAGTAAGTAATTGACGTTTTCCTAAATCTGTTGCATGGTTCATACAAGCAAATAATCGAAAATTAGGATGGAAATCGGTCGGCTGCTCTAACAACTTAAATAAATTTTTTTAATTAAATCTTTTTGTTAGTAAATGATCATCAAGAAAATTTTAATAAAAATCTCACAATCAACTCTGAAAACAAATTACAGAAAAATAAAGTTGAATAAATCTACAAACCTCAACTATAACATCTAAACATTCAGCCGATGCTAAATTGATCTCATCAACCAAAAGCCAATGACCTTGCTCTAAAGCCTGAGTGACTACTCCTTTCATATAGGTAAAAAACATCTTTCGATGCCAGCTTTCCCCATTTTCATTAGAAAAGCATTTAATCATTCGTGAAGCCTTATTTGCCAATTCGATCCATTCTTTTCTTATTTTGGGTAATCTTCGGCAAATTCTTGTACTTGATCTCAAAATTAGTTGGAGAAATTCACCAAAGCGTTGTGAGTTAAAACATTTCTAAAAAGGATGTAAATTATTTATAAAATAATAAGCTTTTACATTCACATTAGCCAAAAATTTTGAATTTTTCTCCAAATCAAAAGAAGTCTTGAACAAACAAAAATATTCATCAGCTAAAGGTCGCAATATATTCAACGGAGATGTGGGTTTATATCTAATAAATTTTAAACTAAAAATTAGAAATTTTTTAACCCTCCGAGAAGATCAGAAGATTCTGATTCTTGGCTCAAATTAATAACATGCAATGGAACACGTAATAAATGAGCAAGAAATTGGACAGAACTAGTTTTACCAACACCTGTCTCACCAGTTAATAGAACAGGTTCTGGAGGTTTTTGAGTTATCGAGGCAGCCAAACGCTCTAATAAGGATTTAGCATCACGTGTGAGAACGAAAGTTGAAGGTGTAAAACTTAAAAAGATAAAAAAATTTTATATTTTGCAAAAAAACTTTATTTCAGCTATCTGTCTCCGTTCTAATTTTATTCGGCCAATTTCAACATTTTCATTGTCAACAAGAAAGGATGGATGTCGAATATTTAATAGAAAATATTGTTCTTCTTTAGCAAGTGAAAGTGCTTCAGAAATATGATTTGCTACTTCTAATTTAAGAGAATTGGTTGTTAAATGAATTACCCAAACATCAATTAATTCAAGGAAGATTGAATGAGGATTATTTAATGAAGTTGGTAATAAAGAGTTTAAGCGAGATATTGCACGAAAAAAATCCTTCGTATTTAGTAAGCGATCAATTGAGGCCTTTATTAAAAAAGTTAGATTTTAAAATAAAATTATAAAAAAGTATTTTGGAATAAAATTATTTCTGTGTCAAGAAAAGTCTGTAAGAATTACCTTTTTGGTCTTGATAACATCAGAAATTGCAAAGAAAAGCGAAAGAAGTTTTTCCAGAATATTGGATAATTTTTGGTATTTATCCCTCAGAATGTTGTTTAGCCGATCAAAAGTTGGAGCATCCAATTTAACCTTATAAGGATATTCTTGAAGTATTAAAGGAATTAAAGACATTTGTTGAGCATTTTCTTCAATAGAACCCAAAATACGACATTTTCTATTTATATTAATTTTAATTCCATTGGGTAATTCGATAAAACCATTCTCAATTAGATGTAAAATGGCAGAAGCCAGATCCGGACCCCCATGGTCAATGTTTTCCAAGAGAATAATACACTCTTGTTCTAGATACTAAAATAAATAAATATATAAAATCATTTAATTTTATAAAGATATTAATTAAGATTAAAAATTAGAAAGCAAAATCTAGAAAAGTTCTGAAAAAAAATTCCAAGTAAATCCATTTTGATATTACCTGAGCAAATTTAGATGGCTTCCAAACAAACTCGCCAGGGACTTCTGTACACGTATAGCTTCCATACAACGACTTAAATAAAAATTTTCAATATCTAATAAGCTATAAAACCTTAGAATCAATCTGGCTGCTAATTTGTAAAATATTTAAGCAAACTCCAAATTTTTCACAAACAATTTTTGCTGAATAAGTTTTACCAGAACCAGAAGGTCCCTAAAAATTAAAATTATAAAATAGGATGTGAAAAACCTGAACAATAACAAAATTTTTAACAAGAAGTAATTGAGCAATATCGTCAACTGTTATAAAATTATTAATTGATAAAATAACAAAAAATTAGAAACCAAAGGAATTAGAACAATCTCCCATTGCTGTCGATGGAAGACTTGAATAAATTGATGCATTATGAAGACTTTCGTTAGTAATGTCATTTAATGATTGTTGCTTAATTAATTCAAATTTAGCCTTTTTTCTTAATGGTATATCCTCCATTTTATTAAGTTTAAGTCTGAAAAATAAATTGAAACTTAAAATTTTTTATAAGTACGAAATGCAACTATTCCGTGCCGCATAGCAATATCAGCGATCTATGGAAATTGATTTAAACGTGAAAATTGCACAGTGAACAAATGTACATAACAATAAGAGTGGTTAAGTGGTTTGATTTTAGTTAAAGAAAACTCAATTTTAGTTATTAATTCAAAAAACATAACGATTTTTATTTTCGTTCTCAACATGAATTAAATAAATATCATCAAACTTTATTCAGGCAGAAGCTTAACTTTCAATTTTATATCAGTTTGTACAGGGATCCTGCAGACAAAAAAGTAATTTAGGGGAAGTGAGTCAACACGATCTCTAGTTTGTGCCTAAATTTTTAAAAAAAATCCTTTAGGGAATAATAAATTTATATAGACATGTTTGGTGTTTATAGGTTAAAAATATGTGGGAACATTTTCTGAATTAGGTAATTACAAAAAAAATTGACTGAAAATAATCCTTTGAAAAATGGTGATTCTGAAGGTTTTTTTTCTTCATCTTCAAAATCAACAGAAATTATTCCTTCATTTGAACCTTTTTTACGTAAAAGTTGAGAATAAATATTTAAGATAAGTTGTTTTTGATTTAATTTAATAAAATTATTCCCATTAAAAATTTTTCTTTTTTTAATTTATTTTTCAACCGTAACTCTTTCCTTTTCCTATAACAACTTTGTATTTAGTTTATTTTAAATATTTTTGGAAAAAAGTTTCCCACAATTTTCGTCATATGTACTAGTCGCAAAAAAAGTAATAAAAAAGCATTAAATAAATAAAAGAGATAATTGTTTATGTGGATTATTATGTCTAAAAGTCATTGTCCATCTATTGCCCAATTACATGAAGTTGTGCTCAGCGGCTAGCTCTTTATAATATTTATGCATTTTTTGATTTTTTTAATAATGGATATTTATATACATATATACATTTATGTATTATCTAAATGTTATTAGTATTTAATGTAAAAAATTTTTATCATTTAAAATTAAAATTTGAAGAATTCAAGTTGACGGTGGCAATTAAAATTGACTATATTATGTATTTAGAGTTTGTTTGATTTTTCTTTATTTATGTGCTTATTTTTATATCTCCTCTTTTGAATGTTTATCACGTTATAGTAAAAGCAAATAAAACTTGATTTTTATTTTTTGAAAAATTTTTCTTATAAACAGTTACATATGTAGCAACATAAAGAAAAATTGAGAAAAAAAAATATTCAATTTTTAATTTGTCCTAAATAGACTTCGCTTTTCCGCATGGTTATTTTTGACCTTTCTTTGTTTTTGTGCATTGTATATAAAAGAGGTTGATTTGGAAAATTAGCACCTTTTATGTTTCGAAAAATGACTGAATGAATATATAACATAAATATTAGTAGAGTAGTTAATTTATAAATAAATTAAATTATTTCACGTTTTTTCTGTTTTAGTAACTTTTTTTTTATCAAAGTAAAAAAGTAAAGTTGTATATATTTTCGCGTGAGTTTTTTTGTTATTATTTATTTTTATTCTATTTAAATGTTTTAATTTTATTTTTTAATGTTTATATTCATAATGTTAATTTTTAATCTTCAATTTAAACTAAAAAATAGTAATTATTGTGTTTGTATTAAACAACAAAATGTTTCAAGGAAATAATGAAAAAAATGCTTTAAAAATTGAAAATAAAAATATTTTTTATTATTTAAAATTAAATAAAGAAATAAAAAATAATATTTTAATTTTTCCTTTATTTTTACAAATTTTTCTATTTATTTCTTCTTGTTTGAGGTATTTATAATATTACAAAATAATTTTAAAAAATCATTCAAATATTAGCTTGAACCCTGAAGAAAGGGCAGACTTGGCTAGAAAATTTAAATATTACCATAAATCAGTAAGACCATCAGAAGAGTTTAATATGGTTAAAACAATTAATGGTAATAAATAATTTAAAGAATAAATAAATATTTTTTTAGGTACATTTTTTCGTCTTTTAAGTCAAATAGAATTAATTGATACAAGAGAATTTATTGTAAATTTATTATTATTTATTTTTTTTAATTATAATTTTAAAGAATTCTAATCCAAATTATCTTTCTTTGGAATTTTCTTTATTTGTCCATTTTCAAGATGACAGACTTCAATTAAGAGATTTATATGAATTACCTATTTCTTTATCTGATGAATTTATTCCTTGGCAGGTAATTTTTAAAATTTAAAGATTAAAAAATAAATAGCCTAAAATTCAATTACTTCCATTATTAACAACTAAAACAATTAATTATCAAAAGAGTACACATTTAAGTCCAAATAATGGTTTAATTACTTTTATTTATCGGTAAATTTAAATTAAGAATAAAATAAAAATTAATTATTTTTTAAAGATTTTCTGGTCAAATTTTTTGTGATTCACAAACATGGAAAGAACCTTTTGAAAAATATTTCTGTCATTTCTGGTTTGAAACAGAGCCAGGTATTGTAAAAAAATAATTAAAAAATATTATTTATTTATTTATTTAGATGAACGTCTTCAGTTAACAATTATTAGGGATTTAAGGCCAATTGATCAATTAAAGAATATTAAGAATGAATATGGTAATTTATTAGATTATTTAATTAATTTCTATTTTTAAGAGCAATGGCCATGGTTATTATTACGTTTTAATTTTTATTCTAAAAAATGGCAAAAAGCTTTAATTTATTTTTATTTGCCCTCTTTAATGCTTTTTGTTTCTGCACTTCTTGCCCAATGGAAAAGAAGAAAAATTCAAGTTTTTGTCTTAATTGGTGTTATTATTTGTTTAATTTTATTGGTATAATAAAATAAAATAATTATTATTAATTTAAATTAATTAATTTAAAGCAAAACCTTTATTTTAAATTAATTTCTTCTTCATTTTCAACAAAACTTAATTTAATGGATTTATGGTTAGCTTCTATTTTTGTTCATTTAATTTGTTTACTTTCAATTGATTTGGTATTTCCTGCAAGAAGAATTATTATTTTTAAACAAAAAATTATGAAAAAAAGAAATAATAATAATAATGAAAGTAATAAAGAATTAAATAATGAATTAATTATGGTAATTTAAAGAGAATATATTAATTTCCAAGTTTTTAAAATAAATATTTTTTAAGTCTTATAATGAAAAAAAACAAAGACAAAAACAAGTAACTTCATATTTAAAAAAAGAAAAAAATAATGAAAATAATTATTTTTCTTCCCCCTTGCTTTCTTCTAATTTGACTAGAAAAATTGGAATACAACAAAGTAATAAATTATTAAAAAATAATTAATTTATTAAAAAATAATATTTTAAAGTTCCTTCAACAATTAGCCGTCATTTACGTGCAACATTTTCTCCTTCATCTCAAAATTCTTTACATCATCATTATGTTTCAAGTCCTAAACTTTCTTCATCAAATAATCAACAAACAAAAAGAAGTATTATTTCTTTTATTTATTTTTATTAAATACTTTTAAAATTTTCTTAGTATTACCTACTACTTGTAGTATTTATTCATCACCTTCATCTCCTTATTGTTCTTCAAAAGAAGTTATTACCTCACAATATAATCAAATATCACGTACTTCTTCTGTTCCTCCTCCTTTTAAAGATATTTCCTATTCTTCTTTTTCTACTACTAATATATTAGTTAATTATATAAAATATATTTTTAAATTTTAATAATTAATTCTTAAGGGTAATAATAATAAACCTACTCTATTATGGCCTGAAAAGGAAGATCCAAATAATGAAAAAAGACAAAAAGCAATAAATGAATTACTTAATGAAATGGAACATATTAAAAATGATGGCAATGATAGTATTACATATAAAG
This sequence comes from Meloidogyne exigua, assembly GCA_018905775.1. Lineage (NCBI taxonomy): Eukaryota > Metazoa > Nematoda > Chromadorea > Rhabditida > Meloidogynidae > Meloidogyne > Meloidogyne exigua. The sequence continues at coordinate 927,360 of JAGUQR010000013.1, forward strand.
GGTAATATTAATAATATTAAATTAAATAAATTTGATGAGAATAATAAATTTAGATGTATCACACACTCTTCTGATAAACAACTAAATACTTCTTTAATAAATAATCAGAATTATTTAGAACCTCCGCTACCCTTTAATATACCTTCAAATGTTCCCCCTCAACCATTTCCTTTACAACAACAATTATTTTATTCTTTTAATAATCCCCAAAGTTTAATTAAACATTATAAAATTGGAAAATCTGAACAATTTTCTGGTGATGAAGAAGAAGAAGAATTTGGAAGAATTGAAGGTAATGGTCTAGGAATGCCAAAACAAAAAAGGTAAAAACAAAAAGAATTTAAAAAATAAATTAAAATAAAATATATTTTATTTGTAGAGTTCCTTTTTTGATTATCTTTACAAGTTTTTGCTTATTTCTTTGTGTATATTTAATATTAATTTTAATGGTTATTTTAGATTGGTTATAATTAATTAATATTTTTTGCTTTAATAAATATTTTTAATTCTAAATTATTTATATAAAATATAATAAGTTATAAAATATAAGAAAAGTTATAGAATATACTCCACCACACGTGACTTCTTCATATTTTTGTAATTTGAGTTTTGTTGTTAGAAGGACCCCCAAGGGTATGGAGAGTAGTTTTTTCCCTTCTTCTTAAATAAATATTAAGAAATGTATATGTAAAATAATTAGTAAATATATATAAAAGCCATATGTAGTCATATTTTTATTACCCAACAATTCATACTCAATTAATTAATATTTGCTGTTCCTACTCCTCTATTTAAGATGGTATGTAGTATTTATTTTTTTTTTTAATTATTTTATTTTTTATTCCAGGGAAATTCTCGTTGGTTGGATGATCTTTCCTCTAATGAAAAAACACCAATCAGTCTATTTTCAGCCTTTTTCTTTAAAGAGTTGATTTATTTTTAAGGTAATTGTTTAATTAAAAGAGGGATTGTTTTGGTATTCGATTGATCCATAAGCAATAAAAATAGGCGAATTCTGATATTAAATAAATAAAATAAAAGAAAATAATAAATATTTAATACATAAATAAATAAATAAAACAACATAATAAGTAGCTATGTAGGTTTATTTTTATAATTATCTATATCAGAATTTTAATTTAGAATATTTCTAACAATTTTAATTATTTGCTAAAAGATGTTGTTTTTCAATAATTCTGAGTTAAGGAAATATTAATAAAATTTTAATATAATTATTTTAAAGAGATTCCTTCTCTTATGAAAAATTTTAAATATTACAAGAATATGTTCATCTTATTAATTATTTTTAAATAAATGTATTTAATAAACAGTCAATAATATATATTCTAAACATGATTATAAACTAGCATTTATTTATTATATTTAGAAATCTAATAATACTTTTAAAGTAATAATATTAATTAATTTTAATATTATGTAATTATAATTAAAAATATTTCATATTAAGCATTTACTAATATTTAGATTAATAAAAAAAATAATTAAACTAAAATTAAAATTAATTAAATAATTTCTAAATATTTTACAAATTAAAATATTAAAAAAAAAGTTATTCCTAAAATTTATTTTTTATTAAGAAAAAGTACAAACAAGAAGGAAATTTAAAAAAGTTGCGAATAAAGGCAAAAAAAATAAAAATAAGAATATGTATGTGTTGGATATAAAAAATATATTAAGAATTTTATTACTTTAAATATTTAAATAATAATTTAGGGAATCAAAAGTCAAAAGAGAAAAAGTATTTAAGAAAATATATTTATATTGACAACAATATATTTAAATATAATAAACACAAGAAAATAATCATTTAAGAAAAATTTAGTTTTTTTTTTCTATTTGTTTAAATATTTACATATATTTGAATATAAAGAATATTTAAATATTTTATTTTCAAAGGAAAAATATTAGTTAAAGCTAACAAATTAAAATTTAATTTAAAAATGTATTTAAAAATATTATTATTTTTAATATTAATATTTATTATTAAATTAATTAAAACACAAGAATTATTTACATCTTTTGCAGAATTACAACAATTAATTAATATAGAAAAGGAAATACCAAAAATAATACAAAATTATATTTTATTAGAAAATGAACGTTTAGAAAATTTAAAAAGGTTTTTTCTTCTAAATATTTAATAATTAATAATTAAATAAAAAAAAGAATATCAATTAAATATCAACAAAATAATAATGAATTATTTAATTTAAATTCAAAAAGTATTTTAAATCCATTAAATGCTTTTAATATAATAAAAAAATTAACAAAAATTTGGAAAGAAATTAAAAATGAAATTAAATCAGATTTAGCTGAAAATTATTTAAAAAATATTTCAAATCAAAGAGAAACACGGTTTCCAACAGAGGTTAAAATTTTAAATTATTTATAAAAATTATTAATTAAATTAAGGATGATTTAAATGGAGCAATTCAAGGATTATTACGTTTACAAGATGCTTATAAATTAAAAACAAAAGATTTAGCTAATGGAATTTTATTAGATAATAATATTAATATTAAAAAACAAATGAATGGTTAATATTTATTTTTAAATTAAATTAAATTAAAATTAAATTAAGTAAAAGATTGTTATGAAATAGGAATGTCTGCATATAATGAAGAGGTTTAATTTTAATTGAAATAAATAAATAAAATAAATAAAAAGGATTATTATCATTCTTTATTATGGATACAAGAAGCATATGAAAGAAATTTATATGAAGAATCACCAGAAATAGATGGACCTAATGAATCTGATATTTTAAATATTTTATCAATTTCATTATATAAACAAGGAAATTTAAAAAGAGCATTGGAAATTAATGATAAATTAATTAAAATAGGTAAATATTTTTAAATTTTAATTTAATTTTTAATTAAGTTCCATTTAATCAAAATATAATAAATAATTCAAAATTAATTGAAAATGAATTAAAAAATAATGGAATTTCTGAAAATGATTTTCGTAAAAATATTCCTTTATTAAATAATCCTAGATGGTTAAATGAAACTTTAGTAAATAAAGATTATTTAAATTATGAAGAACTTTGTCGTGGTGAAACTGAAATTGTAAATATTTAATTTAATTTAATTTAATTTAATTTTTATTTAAAAAAGGATATAAATGAAATTTCAAAACTTTATTGTTATTATAAAATGGATAATTTATTCCTTCGTTTTGCTCCAATTAAAGTTGAAATAATTAATTTTGAACCTAGCTGTTATTTTCCGTAATGTTATTTCTGATAATGAAATTGAAATATTGAAGAATTTATCAATTTCTATTTTGATGAATTCTATGGTTCAGGATCCTAAGACTGGAAAGGGTATTGAGGCCAAATATCGAATTAGCAAAAAGTTTTCTTAAATAATATTTAAACTTTTATTATAATTTTAAGTGCCTGGCTTAATGGAAAAGCCCATCCATTTATTAAACAATTAGCAAAACGATTGGTTGTAATGACTAATTTAAATATGAGGTCTGCAGAGGCTTTACAGGTTGAGAATATTTTTTTATAAAAATTAGAAAAAAAAATTATTAGATGGGAAACTATGGAATTGGTGGACATTATGAAGCTCATTATGATTTTGCTTCCGTATGTTATTAATAAATTAATGCTAAAATACTTATTTAAATCTGACATTAATTACTATTTAATTTTTCAAATATTTTTCTAGGAGAAAGATGAAAATGCAACTAGTGGACATCATAAAATGGGAATGGGGAATAGAATAGCAACAGTTTTATTTTATTTAAGTACACCCGAAAAAGGAGGATATACAGTTTTTAATGAAATAAATACCTTTGCCAAACCATCTAAAAATGATGCTCTTTTTTGGTATAATCTATTAAGAAGTGGGAAAGGAGATAAAAGGACTAGGTTATTTATTTATTTATTTATTAAATAAATATTTTAATTAAGACATGCAGCCTGTCCTGTTTTAATTGGAGATAAATGGGTTTCAAATTCATGGATACATGAAAGAGGACAAGAATTTATTCGTCCATGTGCATTAACTCCTTTAATAAATGAACGTTATGTTGGTGATTTGGGAGGTCCAGAACCTAGAAAATATCCAAATATATCTCCCTATTGTAAAGAAGGATTATATTGTCAATAAGGAATACTATTAATTAATATAAATATATAATCTATCAATTATATACTTTAATATAGAAACTTTCAATATCAGTACTTTTATCTTTTTTAGTAAAATTTTTTTTCCTTCTTAACTTATTGTTAGTACTTTTAGCTTATATATAATGGTTCTTCTTTAATTAAAATTAATTTAAAGCGTTAATTAAATTTAAAAATATTAAGGATTTTATTTTTACTTTATTTATATATTTTTTAACTACATAGTATGTAATTGTTTATTTTCAATTTTAGTTAAAACATATTTTTATATTCAAACAATTATTTCCGATATTCTTAAAAAAAGATTAGAATCCAACATGTTATATAATATTACTTCATATCTCCAATGAAAATAAATAATAGTATTTTAATAATATTTATAGGTTAACAAATATTGATTTAGTCAAACTTTTAAATGTTTTAAAATCTAGATAAAGTTTAGTGGAATGTTATAACGTTGGCTAATGAAGTAAGTTGGATTGCAGTAAAATGCTTGCTTTTTAAATGGACATTCTAGATATTTTAAATTAAAGATTTTCTAATTCATCAGATGTTGCATATTAACTAAAAATTTTTTTATTACCAATAATACATCTAAACAAAAGTAATAGTAATTAAATAAAACAAATACATATTTCCTAAACATTTTATTTATTTATTTATTTTATTGACAATATAATCCTTCTTTACAATAGGGGGATATATTTGGATATTTTCTAGGTTCTGGACCTCCCAAATCACCAACATAACGTTCATTTATTAAAGGAGTTAATGCACATGGACGAATAAATTCTTGTCCTCTTTCATGTATCCATGAATTTGAAACCCATTTATCTCCAATTAAAACAGGACAGGCTGCATGTCTTAATTAAAATATTTATCTAATTCCATTTAATAAATAAACTTAGTTCTAAAATCTCCTTTTCCACTTCTTAATAGATTATACCAAAAAAGAGCATCATTTTTAGTAGGCTTTGATACAGTTTTAATTTCAGTAAAAATTGTATATCCTCCTTTTTCGGGTGTTGTTAAATAAAATAAAACTGTTGCAATCCTTGTACCTAAACGTCCAATACTATAACCTTTTTGAGATTCTGTTGTATTAGTTGAATTGTCCTTTAATTATTCCTTTAAATATATTACATAAATAAGGAAGAATAAACCCTAGCAAAATCCCAATGAGGAGTAAAATGTCCACCTATTCCATAATTACATGCCTAAATATTAAACATTATTAAACGGCAAATTCTTTATATATTTTTAAAAATTATTCTTTCATTTTTAATGAAAAAAATAATAAATACATATTATTAGAGACAAATAAATGGATAAATTTAATTAAAACCTGTAATAGCTCAGCTGATTTTACACTTAAATTTGTCATTTGCTTTAGACGTTTAAATAATTTGAAAATAAATGTATTTTCTAAAGGAGAATGCCAAGCACTTAATTAATTATTTTAAATAAATATCTACAACAATATTTTTACATTTTTGCTACTCTAGTTGAAGCAATTATTGGTTCACCATTTTTTGGATTTTGTACCATAGCTCTTATTAATCTAGACATTGATAAATTTTTTAATATTTCAATTTCATTATCAGAAATAACATTACGGAAAATAACAGCTAAAGGTTCAAAATTAATTATTTCAACTTTAATTGGAGCAAAACGAAGGAATAAATTATCCATTTTATAATAACAATAAAGTTTTGAAATTTCATTTATATCCTTTTTTAAATAAAAATTAAATTAAATTAAATTAAATTAAATATTTACAATTTCAGTTTCACCACGACAAAGTTCTTCATAATTTAAATAATCTTTATTTACTAAAGTTTCATTTAACCATCTAGGATTATTTAATAAAGGAATATTTTTACGAAAATCATTTTCAGAAATTCCATTATTTTTTAATTCATTTTCAATTAATTTTGAATTATTTATTATATTTTGATTAAATGGAACTTAATTAAAAATTAAATTAAAATTTAAAAATATTTACCTATTTTAATTAATTTATCATTAATTTCCAATGCTCTTTTTAAATTTCCTTGTTTATATAATGAAATTGATAAAATATTTAAAATATCAGATTCATTAGGTCCATCTATTTCTGGTGATTCTTCATATAAATTTCTTTCATATGCTTCTTGTATCCATAATAAAGAATGATAATAATCCTTTTTATTTATTTTATTTATTTATTTCAATTAAAATTAAACCTCTTCATTATATGCAGACATTCCTATTTCATAACAATCTTTTACTTAATTTAATTTTAATTTAATTTAATTTAAAAATAAATATTAACCATTCATTTGTTTTTTAATATTAATATTATTATCTAATAAAATTCCATTAGCTAAATCTTTTGTTTTTAATTTATAAGCATCTTGTAAACGTAATAATCCTTGAATTGCTCCATTTAAATCATCCTTAATTTAATTAATAATTTTTATAAATAATTTAAAATTTTAACCTCTGTTGGAAACCGTGTTTCTCTTTGATTTGAAATATTTTTTAAATAATTTTCAGCTAAATCTGATTTAATTTCATTTTTAATTTCTTTCCAAATTTTTGTTAATTTTTTTATTATATTAAAAGCATTTAATGGATTTAAAATACTTTTTGAATTTAAATTAAATAATTCATTATTATTTTGTTGATATTTAATTGATATTCTTTTTTTTATTTAATTATTAATTATTAAATATTTAGAAGAAAAAACCTTTTTAAATTTTCTAAACGTTCATTTTCTAATAAAATATAATTTTGTATTATTTTTGGTATTTCCTTTTCTATATTAATTAATTGTTGTAATTCTGCAAAAGATGTAAATAATTCTTGTGTTTTAATTAATTTAATAATAAATATTAATATTAAAAATAATAATATTTTTAAATACATTTTTTAAATTAAATTTTAATTTAACTAATTTGATGAAATAAAAATTGCTTTACTAAAGAGGCTATAAATATTTATTTATTAATTTAAGTGTTGTAATATAGTGGGCGTTAAATAATATTTTTCCTTTAATGTACAAATTCATCAAAAAAACATTTATATTTTAGAAAAATAAAACTTTTATTTGTTTGCTTTTATTATTTTGGACGTGTCTTTTCTTTAAATAAAATTTTAATATTTTTATTTATTTTTTGTAATTAATGTCAAGAATTCAAATTTCCTATTTTATCTACAACATTTTAATCTTTTATTTGAATAACATAAAGAGAATAAACCTTGACATATACAAAAAAAACTCTCTCCTTTATTCATGTTAAATTAATGATGTAAACAGTTAAGAATATTCTTCAATTTTAAATTAAATATTTTTATAGAATTCTGTCTTTAATACCATTCCTCCTTCTAATTAGTGTTCGACAGAGGCGTTTTTCAATACCAATACCAGTAGTACCGGAAAGTTCGGTACTCTTGGTGTCACGAACTGTGCCGAACACTACTTCTAATACAACAACTTAAATAATAGCTCAAACACAATAACTACCAAAGAGAATGTATAAAGAAATATATTCAACCAATTTTTTGTCTTTATTTGGATATGAATAAATAAATAACGTTATTTATTTATTTTATTGACAATATAATCCTTCTTTACGATAGGGGGATATATTTGGATATTTTCTAGGTTCTGGACCTCCCAAATCACCAACATAACGTTCATTTATTAAAGGAGTTAATGCACATGGACGAATAAATTCTTGTCCTCTTTCATGTATCCATGAATTTGAAACCCATTTATCTCCAATTAAAACAGGACAGGCTGCATGTCTTAATTAAAATATTTATTTAATAAATAAATAAATAAATAACCTAGTCCTTTTATCTCCTTTCCCACTTCTTAATAGATTATACCAAAAAAGAGCATCATTTTTAGATGGTTTGGCAAAGGTATTTATTTCATTAAAAACAGTATATCCTCCTTTTTCGGGTGTACTTAAATAAAATAAAACTGTTGCTATTCTATTTCCAAAGTCAACAGAGTTAATTGATTTGTTTGAAATTATTTCATCTTCCTATATATTTATTTTTTATAATTAAATTAATTAAAAAAAAATAAACTAATGCAAAATCATAATGAGGTTCATAATGTCCACCAATTCCATAATTACCAACCTATTAAATAAATTAATAGTCTTTTTAGAATAAAAAAATTTTTATTAAACTAGGTAGTATTTAAATATGTTTATTTTAATTATACCTGTAAATATTCTGCTGATTTCATATTCAAATTTGTCATAAATTCTATACGTTTATCTAATTGTTTAGTTGTTGGATTTAAATTACTACTTAGCCAAGCACTTTTAATTAATTTATTTATAATTAAAAATAATTAAAACCTTTTACTAATTCTGTAGGGAACTACTTTAGCTTCCCCTGTTCTTGGATCCTGTACTGTTGCTTGTCTAAATCTAGGCATTGATAAATTTTTTAATATTTCAATTTCATTATCAGAAATAACATTACGGAAAATAACAGCTAAAGGTTCAAAATTAATTATTTCAACTTTAATTGGAGCAAAACGAAGGAATAAATTATCCATTTTATAATAACAATAAAGTTTTGATATTTCTTTTATATCCTTTTTTAAATAAAAATAAATTAAATTAAATTAAATTAAATTAAATTAAATTAAATTAAATTAAATTAAATTAAATTAAATTAAATTAAATTAAATTAAATTAAATTAAATTAAATTAAATTAAATTAAATTAAATTAAATTAAATTAAATTAAATTAAATTAAATTAAATTAAATTAAATTAAATTAAATTAAATTAAATTAAATTAAATTAAATTAAATTAAATTAAATTAAATTAAATTAAATTAAATTAAATTAAATTAAATTAAATTAAATTAAATTAAATTAAATTAAATTAAATTAAATTAAATTAAATTAAATTAAATTAAATTAAATTAAATTAAATTAAATTAAATTAAATTAAATTAAATTAAATTAAATTAAATTAAATTAAATTAAATTAAATTAAATTAAATTAAATTAAATTAAATTAAATTAAATTAAATTAAATTAAATTAAATTAAATTAAATTAAATTAAATTAAATTAAATTAAATTAAATTAAATTAAATTAAATTAAATTAAATTAAATTAAATTAAATTAAATTAAATTAAATTAAATTAAATTAAATTAAATTAAATTAAATTAAATTAAATTAAATTAAATTAAATTAAATTAAATTAAATTAAATTAAATTAAATTAAATTAAATTAAATTAAATTAAATTAAATTAAATTAAATTAAATTAAATTAAATTAAATTAAATTAAATTAAATTAAATTAAATTAAATTAAATTAAATTAAATTAAATTAAATTAAATTAAATTAAATTAAATTAAATTAAATTAAATTAAATTAAATTAAATTAAATTAAATTAAATTAAATTAAATTAAATTAAATTAAATTAAATTAAATTAAATTAAATTAAATTAAATTAAATTAAATTAAATTAAATTAAATTAAATTAAATTAAATTAAATTAAATTAAATTAAATATTTACAATTTCAGTTTCACCACGACAAAGTTCTTCATAATTTAAATAATCTTTATTTACTAAAGTTTCATTTAACCATCTAGGATTATTTAATAAAGGAATATTTTTACGAAAATCATTTTCAGAAATTCCATTATTTTTTAATTCATTTTCAATTAATTTTGAATTATTTATTATATTTTGATTAAATGGAACTTAATTAAAAATTAAATTAAAATTTAAAAATATTTACCTATTTTAATTAATTTATCATTAATTTCCAATGCTCTTTTTAAATTTCCTTGTTTATATAATGAAATTGATAAAATATTTAAAATATCAGATTCATTAGGTCCATCTATTTCTGGTGATTCTTCATATAAATTTCTTTCATATGCTTCTTGTATCCATAATAAAGAATGATAATAATCCTTTTTATTTATTTTATTTATTTATTTCAATTAAAATTAAACCTCTTCATTATATGCAGACATTCCTATTTCATAACAATCTTTTACTTAATTTAATTTTAATTTAATTTAATTTAAAAATAAATATTAACCATTCATTTGTTTTTTTTTTATTAATATTATTATCTAATAAAATTCCATTAGCTAAATCTTTTGTTTTTAATTTATAAGCATCTTGTAAACGTAATAATCCTTGAATTGCTCCATTTAAATCATCCTTAATTTAATTAATAATTTTTATAAATAATTTAAAATTTTAACCTCTGTTGGAAACCGTGTTTCTCTTTGATTTGAAATATTTTTTAAATAATTTTCAGCTAAATCTGATTTAATTTCATTTTTAATTTCTTTCCAAATTTTTGTTAATTTTTTTATTATATTAAAAGCATTTAATGGATTTAAAATACTTTTTGAATTTAAATTAAATAATTCATTATTATTTTGTTGATATTTAATTGATATTCTTTTTTTTATTTAATTATTAATTATTAAATATTTAGAAGAAAAAACCTTTTTAAATTTTCTAAACGTTCATTTTCTAATAAAATATAATTTTGTATTATTTTTGGTATTTCCTTTTCTATATTAATTAATTGTTGTAATTCTGCAAAAGATGTAAATAATTCTTGTGTTTTAATTAATTTAATAATAAATATTAATATTAAAAATAATAATATTTTTAAATACATTTTTAAATTTAATTTTAATTTATTTATTAAATTTTTTGCAATTTTTTATTCTATAAAATTTATCTAACTTATTTTATGTGTTGGCATTTAAATCAACTTTTCTTTTATTAACAACTCTTGATTTTTTTATTGTTAAATATGCAAACATTTAAAATAATTTCTCTATATTTAGATAGCTTTGCATTTTATTCTTCCAATTGTGAAATATATATTTTAAATATTTATTGTTATTAAAAATCGAATGAAAAGACTAATAATTTTAGATTAAAAAAGTTAAATAAACTTTCTTTGTTTGTATTATTTTTGAGTAATAATTATCACTCTCAACTAACTTTTTCAATAAATTTAAGTTGGTATCACCAAAGTATAGTGTTTATTTTTAGGAAAATCCTTGCTATTAGATATAGTGTAGACTCTAACTCTGTTTAAATGGCCTTTGTTTAACTTCGAGCATGACAGATAAATGGAGAGAAGATCACAAAATAAAGAAATGATACTCTAATGGTTGTTTTGGTCATTATTGAATTGGCCAATTTTTATAAGGCTTATAGTGTCTTCTTTAAAGATATACTATTGGAAAAATTGTTTTCTTAAGTGGGAACAAAAAAATATGTCTAGCAAATGCCAAGCCAGTATATTCTTTCATTCATTCATTCCTTGTATTATGTATTTTTATTTTTCATCCCTTGTTTAATAGAAAATATCAAAAAAATAAGGCAATTTAACTAAAAATTATTTATTTACTTTTAAAAATTATAATTATTTATTTATTTATGAATTAATTTAAAATAATTAAATTTTTTATAAAATTATAATTGCCAACAGAAATTAATTTAAAAATATAGTATATATTTACCTTTTTATTAATTTCAGATTCTTCTTTCTCTCAATTCTTATTTTCTTTTACATTAAAGTAAGTTTATTTTTAATTAACATAAAAAATTAAATTTGGGGATTTAATGATATACTTCTTTACCAATAAAAAATATTATTTCTATATAATACCATCATGCAAAGATTTTTAAACCATATTTCAGAAACTTTTAGTAGTTTCATAAATATGTTTATAAAAATTAATATTAAAAATAAAAATTTATTCCTTTGAAACTCAAACAAAAATCTAAGGCTTCTTTCATGGTGGTATTAAATTAATGAAAGACTTTGCGGGACCGAAGTCCCTTCCCAAAAATTTCGTCGCCTTAGGGCGACTCAATCGGCGATCTTTCTGCCGTCGAGCGAGCCGGGTTCTCATTCGATAATTTCGCTCGTTGACAAATATCGTTCGAAGAATATTAAAAATATCAGGGAACGGTATTGAAGTGAGCTTTTTACGTTGTTGTGACATGTTGGAGGAGTTGTGGACAAAATTTTACATATATTAAATATATGTTTTGCGACTTAATCAATAAAATCAAGGTTATTTATTTATTCTTTATAAACATAAATTATTAAATAGTTTGTATATTTACAAAAATTATTAATAATACAATATTTATGTACTATTTCTTTTTTGTTTCCCAAATAGTTAATTTACATAAATATGTATTCTTTTTCTTATCTTTTTATCTTTTTCCTGCATATTTCTTCTCTGTCTAATAGTCAAAAACTGACCACTTGTCAATTTTTTAACCTCTTTTATAGAGGAGAGAATAGTTTTTAAGATATGCTTTGCAGAGCTTTATAATCCAATTAAAGGAAAACTCTTAACTGTATTAAATCATTGGGAAACAAAAAAAGAATATTTTAATTGTTTATATTATTTATTTTTAAAAATTTTTGTATTATTAGTTTAAATTTCTTTTAAATATTTTAAAAATTTATTTTTTAATTTTAGCCTTTTTCCTCTAAATGTGGCATATTTTTTGTTACATTTTACAATAAAGTAAGAAGGATATTGGCAACTTGTAAATAAATCAAGGTTATAATATTTATAATTTTAGTTATTTAAATTATTTAAAAATATTTTAAACTTTTTAGTTAAACCGTAATACTTCTTCAACATTAATCATTTTCATCTCATCACACTCTCAAGTTTGTAATTTTTTAAGTTCTGTTGGCAATTATATGTGCATATTTTTTATTATAAATATATTAAAAATATTCTAAATAAATTATTAATTTAATTTAATTTTTTCCTAAAAAAGTAAATAATATTATTTTATTAATTCATTAAATATAAAATACAATAAGGGAAAGAAATTAATTTTTAATAAAATATCACCATTTTCTTTTTATTTAATAATTGTCATTTTAATATAATTATTTTAATATTTAATTTAATTTTATAAATAACCAAATTATTTTTAAACAAAAAATACATTGAATAATTTATTTTAAAAAATAAATGCAATAATATATTTATAATAATAATAAAAAATCAAAAATATATTTTTGTTAATATTCTTTTAATTAGCTCATTTTATATTATTAAAGAAATAATTTAATCTCAAAGTTCAATTGGTTTCCCAGTATTGCATACATTGATTGTCTGATGATCTATTTGATTAATTGAATTATTTTTAGGAACATCTTCAACCAAATCCAAATGCTTAATATATAAATAATATTTTTAAAATTAAATTAAAAATATATATTTACTCTTGTTAAATTATTTAATGTTTTTTCTTCTTCTTTATTTTCTTTAATTTCTTCATTCCCTTCTATTAAATTATTTAATTCTTCCTCATTTTCTTTAATATTTTTATTTTCCTCATCAATTTTTTCTTTATTTAATTCTTCACTTTTTGGATTTTCTATTTCTTCAATTTTAATTTCTTCTTGTAATTCTTTTTGTTCATTCTCATCTTTTATTATTTGTTTATTATTATTCTCTTCTTTTTCTTCAATTAAATTTTCAGCTTTGTTTTCTTCATCTTTTTCTTTACCTTAATTATATTATTTTTAATTAATTAATTATTCTACCTGAAATTTGTTCTAATAAATTTTTATTTTCAGATTTTGATTCTGTTGTTAAAATTAATTTTTCTTTTTCTTCTCCTTCTTCTTCTTTATTATTAATTAAAATATTATCATTCCCATCTTTTATTGCTTCTGTTGTTTTATTTTCATTCATTTCAGGAGTAGACATACTAACAGTTAAAGGAGGTTCATCAGAAGAACGTCCAGTAATTGATGGAGTTGCAGAAAAGGCTACCTTTAAAAATATTTAATTAAATTATTAAATATTTAATACTTCATCATTTATTTCTGCAGAATGGCGACTTTTTCCTCCAGTTTTGAATGAATATTTTTTAGAAACTTTTAGGCCCATATTTTTTAAATAATTATTAATTATAAAATAGAATAAATATACTAAAAAATATAATTATAAAATTAATTAAGATTATTTTTTAATTTTAAAGACAATTTATATAAATAGAACGAAAAAGTAAAGAAATGTTTTATAAATTATTTGATATCCTTTAGAATTTTTTATTTAATAAAAATATTCTTTTTAATTAAGAGATATTATTTAAAATGATTAAACAGATAATGAATTAAGTACAATTTTATATTAATAATACTTTAAATATTTTAATAAAAAAAAATAAAAATAAAATTATGAAAGTTTTTTTATTAAATATTCAGAAAAGGTCTCCTTTCTCTTTTATTTATTTATTTATATTCATCATCAAATAATTATTTGACGCATCGATTTATAGAGGAGGATTGTTTATATATTATGTATAGTATAATTATTATTCAACTAAACCAAAATCTGTCCATAAAATGTCCGTTCCCAAAATGTGTAAAAAAGCAATAGAAGTATATTTATTTATTTACGGAAATTAATTACCAGTCAATCAATTTCCCCACTTTTTATTTTTTCTGCATCATCACCCCATTTTGTGGAGGCAATAAAGGGTATATATGTATATAATAGAAATGTTTGTTTATAAAAATATAATGGTCATTTTTCTAAACAAAAAATTTTTTTAAATACATCAAAACAAATGAAAATAAAAAAAATTGAAAAATAAAGAAGAAAAAGCTTTTTAAAAATTTCTTTTCTTTTTTTGGATTAATTTGTTATTCATGTAGAATAAAGCTAATAAAAAATATTTTTTTAAATAAAAGAAAAGATTTAAAATAAATAAATTAATTAATATGTTTTATTTTTAATTTAATTATTTTGAAAATTAATTAAATATGTACATATTTATTTAATTTATTAAGATAAGAAACAATCTAAAAAAGGAAAAGAATTTTTTTTAAAAAGTTATGTTTAATTAGTCATACATTAATAATGATAATATTTTTTTAGAAAAATATTAATAGAATACAAATATTTTAAAAAATAATAAAATTGTCTTTATACTTAAATAAATTAAAATTAAAAATATTTTAAAGAAAAAAAACTTCACAGAAAAGAATTTCCTTAAAAAAATTAAATTAAAGAGGAGTATAATAAAATTAATTAAAAAATGGCCTTACAATTATTTATTTACTTTATTTTGTAATACATTCTATTGGTATTTTTCTGGCCCCGTTTGCTGATAAGAAAGGAGAAAAAAAAGGAAAAGGGAATGGAATTTGGATAATTTAAGAAAAAAATTTTTTTAAGGAAAAAAACATTCTCCTTAAAAATTTTCTCTTATTTAAACAAAGAATGATTAAAAAAAATAACAAGAAAATAAAATAAAAAAAGGAAAATGAATCACAGACATTTTTTTAAAATAAAAAAGAAATTGTACTATTAATAAACATTTAATTCAATTTTAATTTAAAACAGAGATTTACTTAAATATTTTTATTTAAAAAATTTAAAGAAAAAAAAAGAGTGTCAGTTGTTGTTTATAATAATAATAATATATTTATTTATTTATTTAAAATAAATAAATTTTAATTATTATTAATTAATTTATAAATGAACAATATAATATTTGGAGAATTTATTTTTAATAATTTCAAAATATTAATTTAATCTTTAAATTTAAAAAATAATTCTATTTAATTTTTTTAAAAGAAAATGAGATCTTATATTTTTTTCTAATAATTTTAATTTATAAATGTGCAATAGTTAAATCATTATTTTCATCTAGTAGTGAGGCTTTTCTTGAATATATTGAAGGATTATTATCAGAAAAACGTAATAATGTAATATTTTGTTGTTGATCTTTAATTAAATTATTTGAAGTATTTGTTCCCCCAATATTCATTGTTGAAGGAATACTTGAGACAATAGATCCCCTTTGCTGTGCTGTAAGCATTATTCTAAGTTTCTGAAAGGAAAAAGGGATTTAATAAAATAATTAAAAAATACTTTAATTATAGGGCCAGGTGTAGTAATAAACATATAAATAATATAAGCAGGAATAGAAAAACAGGAAAGCATTCTAAATAACCAACCTAATAATACTGACCACCTTTAATTAATTAATTAATTTAATTAGAAAATAAAAACCAAGGATATGTATAATTATTTATTTGTTTTGGCATAAATGAAGCTGAATATAAAGAAAAAAGAAAAATAAATCCAATAAATACAGGACAACAAGTCCAACAAATACGCCAATAAATGCCTGGATAAAACCCAAGCATTACATGAATATCCTTTTTTAAAAAAATTTATTTAAAAAAATAATTTCTTTTAAAGAAAACTTCACTAAATCTTCTAATTCCATAAAACCAACAAACAGCAATCATTTCACACATTACAATAAAAAGTACAGAAAGAGATACTCCATAATCATCAATAAAAGGAATTACAAAACGACCACCCTATTTATATTTTAATTAAATTAAATCTAAACTATTTAAAAGTTAAAACCTTTTATAAAAAATTAAAATAAATAAAACTTTGTTTAAACTTTAAGAAACAAACATAAGTAACTGCAGGTAATGACCCAATATAATATAATCCTAAGACAAATGCTACAAAAATTTCTCGTTTTCTTGCCAAAATTCTTGGATATTCATCACAAAACCCTGTAATAAATGCCTCAACCCCACTAAACTTAAAAATTTGGATTTTTTTAATTTAATAAATAAAAATATACTGTGCTATCAATTCCTAAAGTAATTAGCATTAGAAAAAAGATAAGTGACCAGATAGGTGAATAATTCATTGTTGCAATTGCTTGTGGATATACAACAAAAATAAGGGAAGATTCATCCTTTTTTTAAAGAAAATAAAAAATAATTAATTATTTCTATATAAAAATAAATAAATG
The DNA here is from genome assembly GCA_018905775.1 of Meloidogyne exigua. Classification (NCBI taxonomy): domain Eukaryota; kingdom Metazoa; phylum Nematoda; class Chromadorea; order Rhabditida; family Meloidogynidae; genus Meloidogyne; species Meloidogyne exigua. Next base: position 944,372 of record JAGUQR010000013.1, read on the forward strand.
ATAAATAATATTTTAAATTAAATTCCTTTTTTAAATGTTATTCAAGTATTCAATTATTTACAAATAAAATGTCATACTTCACCAACAACTTCACTAACAGGTCTATTAGTTAATTCACTCATATAGCCTAATGTTGAAAATATAACAAATCCAGAAAAGAATGAAGTAAAACAATTAATTAAAGAAGTAACTAAAGCATCCCTTTTATATTTAAATAATTAATTATTTAATTTTTAAAAATTAATTTTACCTATAACAATTATTGTTAAAATCATTATAGCTACTTAATGCAAGGAGTACCCCAAACCCTGGGCCTAAAGAAAAAAATATTTGTGTTGCTGCAGCAGTCCAAACTTCAGGTTCAAGTAATTTATCAAAATTAGGTGTTAAATAATAATAAATTCCTTTTGATGCTCCAGGCAATGTCTTTATAATTTAAATTATTTAAAATTATATTTTATTTTAATTTACAAGTCCTTGAATAAGTAAAATTGATAGAACAATATAAGGAGCAGTTGCAGTAACCCAAACAATTTTCCCTGTACTTTGTGGACCTTTCCATAAAGCAAAATAAACAATTAAAAAAACAAGAAAAAGACAAAAAGCCATTGAAGGTTTAATTCCACCCAAATCATCTAAACCTGTTGATCTATCACTTTCAAGAACAGAAAATCTTTTTAAAATAAATAATTAATTAAAAATAAATAAATACAAATAAAATTCTTGAGAAGGAGTTCGAAATTCCTGTCCATTAATAGAAGGCTCAAATGAAGTATTTAATGATTCACGACATAATTTAGTATTCCCTTTTAATTAAAAGTTTTTAAAGATTTAAAAAGTGTTTACAAGAATTATTGCAATGTAACCAAGGTACTTCCCACTAAAAATAAATTTAAAATAATTTATTGTTTAATTACCCCAACAGAGCTAATAAAAAAATAAACAGCATGTGCAATTATTGCATTATAAAAACAAGCAATAAAAGTGCAAATAAAACAAATACCATAACCAATTCCTTAAAAATAAATAAATAATAATTTAAAAGAGAATAAATTGCCTTTAAACATTGGACAAATTTTTCTCCAAATGGATAAACAACCAGAACGATGAAACTAAATATAAAAAAATAAATAAAATTAAAGATCATACTTGGCCTAAAACTAATTCCATATAAAACATTGGAAGACCACCAATTAATAACTAAATTAATTAAAATAAATAATTTAAATTTATTTAAATTAAATAATGAATTAAAATTAAATAATTAAATTAAATTAAATAATTAAATTAAAAATAAACCATAATTATATAAGGAATCAAAAAAGCACCTTAAAATAAAATAGATAATTAATGAATTAATTAATTAATTAACCTCCTCCATGTTTATAGCAAACAGAAGGAAATCTCCAAATATTTCCTAAATCAACAGCATAACCTAAATTTATTTAAATTAATTATTAATTGTATATTACCAATTTAATTTTTAATATTTTTCTTTTTAAAAAATTAATTTTATTACCAATTACAGCTAATAAAAATTCCAATTTATTAGCCCATCTTTCCCTTACAAAAGAAGACCTTCTTCTTCTCATTATAGCTGCTGCTGTTTGTAATATACTTTGTCGACGTCCTCCTTCTCCAGAATTTATTGGAGGTGTAGAAATTTCAACAGTTAAAAGATTATTATCATTTATTCCATTATTTTCATTAAATTTTATTATTTTATCATTTTCTTCATTAATTAATACTTGATTCTCAGAGAAAGAAGCCTTTCGAATTATACAATGTTTTGAACGAGATTTTGGTAGTCTAGGTAATACTTAAAAATAAAATAATAATTATTTGAAATTTATTTATTTATTTACATTCTGCTTGTATAGAAGTATTTAAACATCTTTGTTGTTCTTCTTCTGCTTCAGTTTCTGCATCAGCATCAATTGAAAGTAAAGGAGAACCAACATTACAATAAGCCCCATCAAATTCTGTTAATTTTCTCATTTCATCAACTTTTTCTTCATCAGATTTATGAATTAATTGTAAACCTTTTAATAATAAATTTTGTTTTAAAAAAATTTTTTTTTAAATAGTAGTAAATATTATTATGTACTTTTAAATAAAAATAATTATTTTTAACACTTTTAAAAGTATATGGGAAATTTTTGAGTATTTTTTAGGTAATGTTTTTGCTATATGTTTTTTTTAATTGAATATAACAATTATATAAAATTACCCTATTTTTGAATATTTTTCTATTAAAAATAATAAATAAAATAATATTTATTTATTTATTAAAAATAATAATTAAATTAATTAAAACCTAATCTTTTCCTTTTTTGTTGCATTCTTTTACGTAAATTATCTTCCTTTTTAATTTCATCATTATCTTCTTCTATATTTTCTTCTCTTGCTAAAATAATCATTTTTGCTTTAATTTTCTTTTGTTTTTGAAAATCTAAAGAATATCTTTCAGTCCATAGACTATATCTTCGTTGTTTTTCTTTTTTATTAAATAATAATGATTGAACTTGTTGATTAGATAAAGGATGATGAGGGTCATCTGGAGGAATTTCATTTATTTTATTATCTTTTTCATTTTCTTCATTCATAGTCATTGCACGTCTAAATGGACGTTGAATTAAGTTTGGCGAATAATTATTATTTTCTTCCTCTAAATAAGCACAAGCAGATGATGGACGAAAATCTAAATATTATTATAAAAAGGTTAAAAAATCATTAAAAATTAAAATGGATATTTTATAAATTATTTAATTAATTTTCGCTATAAAATCTCTCCGAAGGTCAAAACATTTTTTTAAATAATTATTGCCTTAAAGATTAATATTTTAATATTTTTCGCGTTATAAATAAAACAAAAAAGAAAAAGCCCATCACCACCATTTTTTGTCGGTCTTTCTTTTGTAATAAATACATGTAAATATAAATATTTAGTGTTTGTCTAAGGCAAACCTTTTTGGGGTTTTTTTTTGTTTTGGAATTGAATATATATATAACTGATATTTTTTTAGTTTATTTCTCAGTTGCATTATTCATTGGCCCAATTATAAGAAAGGTGCTTGTGGGTAAAAAGAAAGTGCCGAAAAAATAAGTAAAATATATACCAATATTTTACAAATAAAAAGGAAAAATACTTGAAGATTTTTAAGAATTATATGAGAATTAATATATATACATAGGTAGTATTTAATGCAAAAACAAACAATTTCCTGTAAATATACATAAGAAATAATTGATGATTATGGCATTTTATTTTTTAATGCTTAGAGTAAGATTTATAACGCAAAATCTTCCCTTTCTTTTAAGAATTATTTAAAAAATAAATTTTAATTTAATTTAAAAAAGGAATATTGCCCTATTTTTAATTTAAACTAACCATATGATAAAGAAGAATTATGATTAAATTCATAACGTTTTTTCAACTCATTTGGTTCCCAATAGCTAGAACGTCGACGAACTGATGACCATCGCAACATTTTTATTTAAATTAAACTTTAAATAAATTTAAATTTTCCAACAATTGAATTATAATTTATTTAATAAATTTAATATATAGTTAATTTATGCAAATCTAATTTAATATTTTTTAAATATTTTAAAATATATTAAATAATCAGTTGATAGAAGATTTAGCTAAAAATAGAAAATTAAATAATAAAAAAAATTATTTTAAAATTGTCATTTTTGTTTTTTAATTTAAATTTTTACTCAAAAAACTAACAATATGATTGTGTTATATAGGAATTATTAATGGATTTAGATAAAAGAATAATTCAAATTGTTTAGTTCTTCTATTATTTGGAAGAAAAGAAATAAAGTAAGGAGGTAAAAGATTAATTTGAAATAGATATATACATACCTTAATTTTTAAATAATTATAAAAAAGAGTTAATAATATTTTTTATTTTAATTGTATTTTTTGTTTTAAATTAGTAGCCTTTTTAGGATGGAAAACCAAAAAATATCCTAATTTATTTTTTCAATTCTCTTCAAAAAAAATATAAAATTACTCCAAATTAAAAATTAGCGTTTGAACACAGTAATTTAATTCCTTAATATTTCCAACATAGATTAAAACAATAATTTATTTTTTTCCTGTCGAGTGATTTTTAGACATTTTTAATGTTTGTTAATTTTTGTTTTAATTATTTAAAGCTTTTAAATTCCTCTTTTGTTAAATTTGTGTGCCCAACTAGACGTGGGAATATAATGCGCATTGAGGGAATGTTAAAATTTGGTATTCTTTTCATTCTCATGATTCTCTTTTTTTCACTTTTATTGTTCCTTTTACATATTTTACAAGAATTTTCTAAAAAAACAAAATGTTCAAAAAGCTGGAAATTATTGAAAAAATTTTCAATAATATTGAACAGACACACGTAGTTAAATAAAAATATTTATTGAATTTTAATTCTTTTAATTAGAAAATAAAAATTACCAATAAATGAATATAAATATATGAGAGTTCCTAGGTTCACAAAATTTATAATGTCCCAACCTAAATATAAATTAATATAGGAATTTTTTTTGTTTATAATTCCGTTCAAAATAATAGAATATTAAAACATATAAAATTCAATTTCTCGACGAGTTGATTTAATGGTTCATAATACTCTCATAATGAAGAAACATCTATTACCGGAGATTGCATTTGGAATAAAGACCCCATTTTGACCTTAGTTTACAAAAACAGAAAATATCAAAACCTAGAAACTTTCCTAAATAATTTAATCGGGTGTATAACAGAAGAGGACTTTAATATTTTACAATTATAAATATTTATAATTAGTGCCCGGTAAAATCAAATTTCCGGGCCCGATTCCGGGCTAACGTTTTTTACATGATGCCGGGCCGGGCCCGTCCGGATTTTTCCGGATTTACCCGGCCCGGTTTTAGCCCGGAATTTTCCAAAAAACCCGGATTCCGGGCTCCGGGCCCTGAAAAAACCGTCCCGGCGCCGGGCACTATTTATAATTATTTAATTATACTCATAATTTTTTGGTTCAAAGGATTATCTGCTGATTTTTGCCATTCCTTTTTGAGCAATTGCTTAAGTTGAGATAAACGCATAGTTGGATGTTCTTCTTTAAGTATTTGGAGTCGATTCTCTTCATAAGCAGCATATGCAGCCTTTAGTCGTTTTTCGGGGTGTTTATCCTAAATAATTAAAGGTAAATAAGGCAAAAGACGTGTAAAATAGAATATTAAACCTGAATCAATAAGGATGCATCATCGTTTGATTCCTTCAATACTCGAATTGCCTCATCAACTGTTGTTGCTGAATTACCCTCAATCTGAAGACGATTGACATTCTCTACTAATCCTGGCTGGTCGGAAATGATTTTCTGCTTTTCCAAAAAGCGTTTTTGTTCTAATTCCTTCCTAGCCGCTTCCTGAAAAATAATATTTTAATTTAAAAATAATAAAACATAAATCATAATAATAAAGTAATAACAATTACCTCTATTTGCTTATCTCTTTCAATCTGCGCTTGTGTTACTTTAGCAGGTACGGAGACTTTTGAAACGCCCGACTTTGGAGCCTCTGCCATCTTTGTCATTTCCTGTTCATATGCCCTCTGGTTTTCTGATTTTCTGTCCAATTGTTGTTGTCGTTTTAGTTCCTGTTCATTCTTAAAAATAAAATGTTAATGTGTTTATTCGAAAGGAATAAAACGAAAAAACGAAATTTTAGACACTTTGTCAGTAAAATTTAAAATTGGTTTATAAAAATTAAACCTTTCTCTGCATTTTCTTCATAACGTTCTTATCATCATCAGCCCAAAAAGCATCTTCCCTCTCCCGGTCTAGCCGTTCCTTCTCTACTGCTTTCGCATCAGCCTTCCGAGCTCTAGAAGTAGCAGCTTTTGTATTCTCGCCCTGGAATTTCTTTGGCATATTTAAGTGAACCTAGAAGTATTTTTAAAAAAAGGTTATATTATTCCAGAGTGATAAAGTAATTTTATTAACTTTAAAAGGTTTAAAGAAAACATAAAAATGGGGTGCAAATTTTATCTGAGGAGATCGAAAGACATAAATGTCAAAATAATAAGAAAACTAAAATTAAATCAAAAAACGAGAAAATAGGAGAAAAAACTTTTTTAATAAGTAAAGATCAATAACATATAATCTGGCGTATCCTTAAATTTAAATTAAAACATTAAAAAATTAGAATACTCCAAGTAATAAAAAAGGATCAGTCTAGATGGCAATGTTCTGGATAAATTTGAAATTGAATTGTTGAGGTTTTCTTTAAAAATTTTGTGTAAGTTCCTAATCTATTTGTTCTTCTTGTACAATATTGTTGGCAATTCGTTTAATAAAGGCCTCCTAAAATTTTATTAAAACTATCTTAAATAAATACAATATAAACCTTTATTTGTAACTTTTTGACTAGGGAACGCCATGTGGAGTAGTCAAAACTACTTAAAACCTGAACTGCTTCCAAATGGCCATTCTGCTTTATTTTTGCTGCTTTCACTTAAAAAAATAAAAAATAGAAATTGAAATCTCTATTTAACAAATAAAATACCTATTTTGGGGCACCCAATTGTTTTATCCATTTTTAAACCAATGCGCCCATCCTTGACTAAAAAAGATATGTAAAACATATTTTCTACCGTCTCTCCAAAGCTTTTTGGATTTAAAACAAATTTGTAGTAATCCAATTCATCTGTTTGTGAGCGTTGTGACTTCAAAAAGGCACGAAGTTGACGACTAACATTATCCAATTCCTTTGAAACAGAAAATTCGGAATCTGCGGTCTCTTTTTGAAGCTGATGCAACTAAACAGTTCATCAAAAATAATCATAAAATTAATTAAAACCGTTTTTGATTTAATTTCCTGCTTTAAAGGTCGATCATAAGGAGTTTTTTTGCACTCTCGTTTACCTGGAAGTTGAGGTTGATTTTTTATTTCAATGCATGGACGTCTTAAAAATTAAAAAAATAATTGAAGACTTAATTAAGGCTTAAATTGCTTATAATTAACAACATTATTATTCAATCTAATAATCAAGTAGAACATACAAAAAATAAAAGTCCGGCAGCTCTCGCAATAAATTGTACGAACGTTTTCCTAGGATGATGAATGGATGTTCAGTTCGATAACGTTGAGGAAATTTATTAAGAGTAAATTTTTCCTAAAAATCGAATATAATAATTAAACTTTAAAATATAAATTTTACCATACGCGTGATTAAAAGCTCCATATCGATTGACTTTGCTGTCTCACCACGTAATTTATCAAGTTCAGTTGTTGATAATTGAACAAGTTGTTGAACGACTTGAGCATCTGCCTTTATTGTTCTAAGACTTTCAACCTAAAATTGAACCATAAACTAGAGTGCAACAAAAAAACTAACATCGTTTAAATTTTCACCCTGTTCATTGACTTGCAAAAAGATTTCATCAATTCGATCTTCAGAAAGAATTCCTTGATTCGCTCTCCGTTGTTCATCTAATTAAATTATGTAAAATTAAAAAGAATTTCTACCTCTCATTTTCGATTGAAATTCATAAGTTGTTTTTCGTCGTTTTATTTCGCTTTCTGATAAAGTAATTTGGCTTCTGTTCGTCGTTCTAGAAGTTGATTGAATATTTTGGCTTGTACTCGGTTGACCATCATCATTAAGAAAGCCATTATCCATCTATTATGAACTGATTGAAAGACCTAAAAATTAAAAAAAACTTCTTAAAGATAACAAAATTAAAAATCTAATGAATAGTGCTCAAAATACATAGTTTTACCTAATGTAAAAACTAGGACAAAAAATACTAGAGACCGGCACCGAGACGAGTCTCGACGAGATATACCGAGCTATAGCCTCCGAAATCTCGACTTTTGTTGGATTTTTGAGATTTTTCGTGATTCGAGATATTCCTAGGTTTGTCCCGCGGAATCTCGTCTTGGTTTTAGTTCTTATAAATAATCTCGGTTCAGGATCTCGGAAATGCAATTTTACTGAAAAGTACAATGAGTCTGTAAATTTTTATCAGTTTGACCTTTTTAATTTTGATACCGTTTTTAATAAATTTTTAAAATAATTTAAGGTTAAATGAATCTTATTAAACGGATTAGATTAAATGGAATTCCTCGATTGACAGATGTTAGTTTTTTTTATGTAATCTAAATTAAGCTTTAAAATTTTTTAGAAAGGAAAATGGGTGGTGTGTGTTACTGGTGGAGTATTTACATGTGGCGTCGTGTATGCATTGGAAAATTATGCGGATGCTTCTGAATTTGTTGTTCATCCCTACCATTTACCATGGTCCCATATTGGTTATCTTGATGCATTGGATATGGCTTCGTTTGTTTTCCTTTATTTTCATGTTTCTTTAAAATTTATAGCGTTCGTCGTGGTTACGAGGTTTACAAACAAGTTGGTTTTTTGCATTATTTTTCTATCTTTATTATTCCAAAGGCTTAATTTACATTTAATTGACATTATAGGTATGTGCCGCATGTCATAGCATGCAATATATTCGTTATCGACATTTTGTCAATGCATTTATGTCAGAGGATGAAGCAAAAGCAGAGGCTGCAGAAATTGAAGTCGACATTATTAATGATAAAGGAGTCCCAGCTAAACGTCCAGGACTTTTAAATGATTTCCTTCCTTCACCATATCCAAATAGGAAGGCCGCGGAAGCTGCCAATAATGGGGCAGAACCTCCTGATCTGTCATTGATGGGTTGGGCTCGTGACGATGGCGATAATTATATCTTCCATTTGCTCACTGGGTTTGTAACTTTTTATCTAACATTAGGTTTTTGAAATTCAGTTATGGTTTTGATGTGCCTGAAGGAGTGCTTTGCGAGGAGGGAAAAGCCTATAATCCATACTTTCCTAATGGAAGTGTTTTGGCGATGCCACAACAGCTGTTTGATGACGGGATTGAATACAAAGATGGAACCACGGCTACGATGAGTCAGCAAGCAAAGGATGTTGTAACGGTCTGTTTTAGATATAGATTTATATCAGTGTATTTTATAGTTCCTGCGTTGGGCTTGTGAACAATGGCACGATACGCGAAAGCAGTATTCTATTAAGGTTAAAGCATATTTTATTTAAACTCAGAAACTTTTTTCAGTTAATTCTTCTGTTACCAATTGTGACGTTTGTGTTATTGTACTGGAAACGGAAAGTCTGGACCATGATTAAATCAGAAAAGTGGTTTCATAGAACAGTAAAAGGTCGCGAATGGACACCTGATTCAAAGTTCCCACCACCGCCGAAGGACGCGCCTCCAATGAAGAAATTGAATTGATTTTAATAATGAAAGGTCTTTTAGGATTAAAATAGAAAAATGTTTTTAAATTTGTTATTAATGTTCTTGAGTTCGATTTGTATGTTAAGTACGAATGGTAAATAATGTACAATATGGTATTCGACAAATTCTTAACTAAACATTAACTTTGCAATGAAAACAATTAAGATAAAATTAGCAAAAAAATAATCTCAATTTATTTATTACATTAATTAATATAAATTTCTACAATTATTGTATAGGTAGATATACTCTGATTTTTTAATATATGTTTTATAATAGTCTTTAGTATTTATAATTAATCAGTTTAAGGGAAAATTATATAATGTAAGTCATAACAATAATTAGGGCCTTTCAAAGCAAATCCGTTCTCGACTTGTCATTACTTCTCTCTATTATATTTTTAGTCCTCAACCTTGATAAAACGAAGGAAAGTTGATGGCTCAGCGGGATGTCAGTTAGTGCACGTTCTGATATCGGAGCAATGTATCCAATTGCCTCCAGAATTTTTTCTTGGAAGAATTTGTGCGAGCTTAAAATTTTAATTATCAAATTTTACAGGGAAAATTAATTCTATCCAAGCAATTTAATCCTTTATTGAAATATTCTAAAATAAATTTAAAAATTCAACTAATTGTAGGCCAATAAACATAGAAATTTCCCCAGATTTTATCGTAAATTAACCTTAGATAAGCGCCAACGTGTCCAGTTCCTGGAATATAACTGACAGAAACTCCTGGCCATATATCACTAATATCAGGGATAGAACTGCTCCTTGGTACATAAGCATCGTCCTCCGCAACCACAACACGTATAGCACTTGTATCTACTGGCACAGGATAATGAGCCAGATTTGTGAAGGCATCCATTAAAATCCACATTAGTCGATGAGCGCGTGAGTTAGGAAAGAGAATATAGGCAGGATGAGTTTTGTCTTCCTAAATTTACATATAAGAATTTACATACTTTTTGATATTTGCATCTTTTACACTAATTGTGAGGTACCAGATTTATTTTATTAATAATAAATACCATCATTTCAAGCCAACCACAATCTCCTAATACTTTTTCCAATTCTTTGTTTGTTTCCAATTCAAGACTTAATTCTTTCCAACCAATAGCTTCGGAAAGGGCTCCTTGCGTAAAAACTGGTGAAGCTGATGTCCAAGAGAGAAGGGGAATGAGTGAAATTGGCTTATCACGAATATTTGTAACTGCTAGTGATGCCATATAACCACCCATAGATACACCTGATTAATTTTAAAAAATAAAAATAACAAAATTGTTTAAAAATATAAATTAATGTAGCTTAAAGAATTTAAAATTATAAAATAATTAAAGAAAACCAGAAATTGCAATAGGCGAAAAGCCTTGTTCTCGTGCCCAACGCGTGAGGAAACAACATTCAAGTATTAGGCTACCACCCATTACGAATAGATCTGAGACGTGTAGCAGGGATGATCGAAATTGATCTTAAATTAAGTAAAACAAATTAATAATTAAAGAATTAATTTACAGTCATTTTAATAAAAAGTGGAATAACAGACTAACTTTAAAATGGTTAAATGAATAAGTAGTAAACATAGATCGAATACTATGTTGAGAGGTACCGCACAATTGGAAGGCACCCAAATACCACAAAAGACTTTTAAAAATTAAAAAAAACAAAACTGGTTGGTTTCCTATCTCCATAGAAGGGATTCTGGAGAAGTATCGAGGAAATCCCAAGCGCCAAAAGTGGTTTGACAAATCCATTATATCTTCGCCAATAAGTATCATCACCAGTTGGAGCTAGATGAATTCTAAAAATATTTAAAAATAAACTATTAAAAATAAACAATAATCCAGAACGTTTCCGAGTTGGTGCAGGGAAGAATCCTCTCCAAAATGCTCTAGAAACATTCTGACCTGATTCAAAAAAGCGAGAAGAAATATCGGCCATTGGACTGATGAACCAGCCTTCTTGAATTTGTATTCCATTTCGAATTTGATCCTGAAAAATCAATTTAAAAAATTATGTTGAATATCAAATATAAATTATGGATAACTATACTCAAATGACACTGACATTTTCAATGAACATTTTGGGCATATTTTTCTCAACCAACTCTATTGCTTTTCCACTAAATGCATATTCATGTGAATATTGATGTAATCTTAAATTTGTAAATAAACATTTTTTTTAGTAAGATTTAAAAATTTTTACATTTTCAACACATCAGGCGAACTGACCCAAGACTTTTTGAACATTTTACTAAATATAAGTGCTTGTCTGAATAACATGTCCAATTGGCTTCTGTTGGCTGTTAATGACAATGGAGAAGTCATTTCTGAACATAAAAATTTGAGTGATGAAAGTTGTACAGCAGAAAAGCTTAAAATTATTTTAGCGAGTTCTTCTGAAAATAGATTATCTTTGCTAAAACAAATTGTAAGTATAAAAATGTAAAAAAGGAAAAGCCAGATATTTTCGGTTAAGCCCGATTAGGCGTAGGGTAGGCAGCACAAGGCCAAGTAAACGCCCTTTATTCAATTTTAAATTTAACTTCTCAATAAAAAAAAAGCACATGAATACATAAACACGTGACTAAAATAATAAAAGAAAATAAAAAATGTGATATTTAATAATGTTTTTAAATTTTTATTTAGGGAATTTTCCCTTTTTTGGTCCGACCTTCAACATGTGCTGAGGATTTGTCTCGTTTTTTAAGTCTCAAAGAATTTGTAGAAGGAACAGCAAAACAAAAGGGTGAAAATGTTGAAAATCAAATGAAAAATGAAAATGTAAGTTGACTAAATTCAAATTTAATCTTTATTTTAATTTGACTGAATTTTTCTACTTTTTTAATAGATTGAATTTGATTTAATCATTGCTTGTGATACAATGATTTCATTGAATGGAAAATTGATTGGAAAACCTTTAGATAAGAATGAAGCCTATAATATTTTAAAATCACTTGATGGACGTAAACACCTTGTTGGAACAGGAATTTGCTTAATAAATGGAAAAGGAAAGAAAATAGTTTTTTATGTCGAAACCGAAGTAGAATTTGGTAACAATGGAGATGAATTAATTTGGAGTTATATTAACACTGGAGAACCAATGTTTTTTAATTTTATTTAATTAATTAATTTAAAAAAAGGAACCGTGCTGGTGCTTATGCAATTCAAGGCAAAGGGGCTGTTTTAATTAAAGCTGTTTATGGAAGTTATACAAATGTTATTGGAATTCCTTTAAATGAACTTGTTGAGAAAATTAAAGAAATACTCTAATTTACATTAGCTTTGTCTATCAACTTTTTTATTCATAAAATTTAAATATTTAATTTTAAACGTTCAAATAAAGGTTTTATTTCATCATATTTTTATTATTTATTTATTATTAAATTATTTATTAATGTAAATATACTTAGGTATTGCTTAAACGCTATTAGTCTTTGTTTTCTCGATTTTCTGTAAATATATTGGCATTTTACTTTGTTAACTTTTCATTGACCCATTTTCTCTCCTTCATTCTCTCCTTTTTCAAGTCAGTTTTCATGAATGCTTGACTTGTCTAATTGGCGCCAGAAATACTTAAATTTGCGGATTAAATTAATTATTATTTTGCAGAAAATTTTAAAAATAAAATTACTTTTAATTAATTTTTAAAAATAATTTTGTAAATTCTCTCAAAATTTCGTATTTATTTTACATATTTAAATCAATTTATTAATTAAAAAATATACTAATAAATAAAATTTATTAATTATAAAATAAATCATTTTTAATTTTTTCCCTTTTTAATTAATTATTTTATAATAATTAAGAAAAAGAATTTCCGCAATATTTTGCGTAATAAAATATATGAAAGTTTTTTTTTATTATTTACTCGCACATCAAGGATTTAATTAAAAAAAGAAAATTCCTTTATTTTATCACATTTGTGTTATCCATTGCATGATTTTGATTGTTATAGTCATTTCATAAATAATTCTTTATATAATCTTTTTCTTTTTTTTATATTAAGGTCAGTGAAAGGCAACAACAAAAAGATTATTAGCTTCTTAATTTGTTTAACGGAAGTTAAAAAAATAAATAAAAATTTTCAACTGTTTCTTTTTATTTAATTTCCCTTTTATTTTAGTCTTTTAATTTATTTTTATTTAAATAAATACAACTAAATTTCTTTAGATAATTGACTGAATTTAAAGTCTTTTAATAATTCTGTTTTTGTTTTTTTAAATTTATTTTTTAAAAATAATTAAATTAAGAATGTTTTTAAAGGCCATCTTAGATTTTATTTTTTAATTGTAATTTCTTGCCTAATTTATAAAATATATTCTATTTTGTCTCCAATTTTATTTTATCAATTATTTTTGTTTTTCTTTATTGGTTATTAATGCGCATCTTTTCCTCATTTTATTCAATGCCTGTGTGAAATAAATATTTTTATTTAATTATTTGGACTGTGTAAATAAATAAATAAATATAAACCAATAATGACCACACGTTTGTTTGGCAAGGACCCTCTAAAAAATAAATAAATTATTGACCTTCGCACAGCTTTTCTTTTTTTTTTTTATCCTCTGAACTCAAAGAAAAAAAAAGAACCGCCAACAAATAATTGCTTTATTTCTTATCCCAAACAAATTATACTACAAAAATAAATTAATAACACTTTAACGTAAGAAAATAAAAATACTTATGTAAATAAATATTATTTAATTTCTAACTTATTGTTAGCTAAATAAGATTAATTTTTGCTATAGGTAAGTTAAAAAATTTTATATTTTACCTCATATATTTTCTCTATATACTTAAAAGTTAAAAAAATTTTTTTTTTTATAATTATTAATATTTTTTAAATTTATAAAAAAATATATACTTATCTATTGTACTCTTATCTAATATTTTCTGTTGTCGTTCAATTACATATTTTATCGGCATTTTCCTTTTTAAGTAATATATATTTTATGAACGGATTTAATTTTCCATTCTTTTACCTGTTTGGTCATTTTTTGAAAAGCTTTTCTCTTTTATTTTTCTTTAAAAACGAAAACTTTCACCAAAGTTTTCTTTATTTTTTATTTCTAATTTTGTGTAGGATTGAAATATATATTTTTGTTAAAATATTTATATAGAGAAGTAGACAATTATTCTTTGCTTATTACCCTCATAAACTTTTATTTTTTTCTATATGTTTTTACTAAAATAAGAAAGGTAAAAGTAAATACACATATGCGCGAATATTTTTTTAATTAAATGTTGATCTTTAAAATTATTTTTATTAAATTCTTATTAACCAATTTTTTTTATATTAATAAATTAACAAATTATTTAAATAAATTTCCTTCTTTTTCCTTAAACCAAAACTTTATTTTATTTTTAAAACAACTTTTTAGATAACAAAAATAAACATATCACACAAACACAAATAAAGATAAATTATTTAATATATAAATATCCTTTCTTTATATCTGGTAATTTTATTAGTTTATTAATACAGAAATACGCTAATGATCAATTTATATACCTTGGATTATTTAAATATATTATTATCTATGTATATTTGTTTATCTTTTATTATTTAATCGATTTAATTCGCAATTTTGTTAAATAATATTCTTTTAATGCTGGATTTTTATCAAACATAATTTTATATTTTAATTAAAAGAAAATAAGATAATTATTAAAAATCTTATTTTGTAATTTTTCTCAATATTTTTTAATGACAAAATGTTCATTCTTATTAATTAATTTTAAACCATTTTTAAGATGATAAAAATTAATTTTTTCTTTATTATTTACTACTAAATGTCTTTCTTAATATATTCCTTTCTTCTCTACCTATTATATCCTTTATTGGCTTTTGCCAATGAAGATGAAATAATAAATCAGAAATATCAAACGGAAAGGGTCTGCCACTTCCCTGAGAATGAGGAACGTCCATTCTTTATTGATATACCTTCTGGGCCTCCTTCACGTTCTATTTTGATTGATACAGTTGTTGAACCATCAGATGCTAAATTAACAATTGCAAATGTTCGGTCCAATAATTTGGCTCAGGCTAGTGATAATTTGTTTTTAAAAATATTTTTGAAGGTTTAGGAATTAATAAATGATTGGCTTTCCTTGGAAAAAAGGCCAAACGGCCAATTTATTTTGTTCAGTAATGACGTTATATCCCAACAAACTTCTTCAAATATTTCCGCTCATTCTTCATTCTCTTTACTTTCATATCCTTCATCAATTAATGAATCTCTCTTATACGTAACTGTCAGATGTAATGGACGTCTTTATCCATTACTTACAGTCCGCTTACTTGCACACAATTTGCATTCCCCTGAATGGTGGATACATGGAATGCGAGTTACTGAGGATAGCATAGCTGGGGAAATTAGCATTCCAAAGGTTTGAAATAGGAAAATAAAAATTAAAAGGAAATAATTAAAAAATATTTTAAAATATTTATTCCTAAAATTTAATTAATTAAATTAAAATGTTTTTAAGAATTCAAAGAATTTTGGTTCATTATTTGATACTCAATTATTATCACTTGATCAAGAACCTTCAGAATATTATTCTATTACTTTTAGTGTGGTACTTAATTAATTTATTTATTATTTTTTAATAATTAATTTAAAAGGAATCTCCTTATAATAATTATTTCTCTATTGAATTGGTTAATCGTTCTTCTTTGCCAATTTCTGAACAGGTTCGCTTTCTGGACACATTGTCATCTCCCTATTCTAAACGAATAGAAGATTGGCATGAACAACAATTACCACCACAAATACTATTAAAATTATTAGATGATAATATTTTAAAAGAAAAGGAACAATTAATTATTAATATTATTGCTTCTGTATGTTTTTATTTATTTTTATTTTTAAATATTAATAAAACTGGAAATATATAATTATTAAATTAAAGGATAATGGAATACCTAAAGAACGTAAAAGTCGAATTAAATTACGTTTTGTTCTATTATCTGAAGAACAAGACAACAAAATAAATAATTTAGATAATGGTAGATTTAGTAAATCAATTTATTTTGGAAATTTTACAAAGGTTGGAAAATAAAAGAAAAAATATTTAAATTAAATTAAACTTTATAGGAAATGAGATCTGGTACTGAACTAATTCCTTCAGAGCCTATAAATGCTATTTTCCCTCTTCAACGTGTTGGAGATCGAATTATTTATGATTTGGACATTTCATCCAATCCTTATGCTGCACTTTTTCAAATTGAACCAGATTCTGGACGTATTAGATTAGTAGAGCATTTACCAGAACAACCCCCATCTAATATAGAATTGGACATTTTGGTTAAAACTTTTTAATTAAATAAAGACAAATAAAGAAATTATTTTTTAGGCTACACTTTTACCTAAAAATTCAACATCAAATCGCCAAGTTGTTCGCTCAAAATTAAGTTTAACAGATAGAACAGAAATTAAATTAACATATTTTACACAATGTCATTATTCAACACATTTAGCTGAAAACCCTAGTGCATTTACTAGAGTTTTACAATTTAATTTTAAAGGAGATGTTTGTTTTTAATTTATTAATTAAATAATTAATTAATTTTTAAAGGTTGAAGGAATAGAATTAATTAATGGAACTGAATTATTTAAAGTTGATTCTTATGGTTTAGTTAGTGTATTACCTGGAGTTGATATTGATAGAGAAAAGACTGAGAGAATTGTAATTAAAGCAAAACTTAAAGTAAATAAAATTGAATTTATTTAATTATTTCTAATTATTAACAGATTAACAAATTAAATATACATCCAAAATCTCTAGAATTATGCCAAATTGCTACAGCAGAAATTTTAATAGATGATGTAATTATTTATCTAATCTTTAAATAATTCATAATAAATAAATTAAAAATATAATTTTTTGTAAAGGTAAATGATCACAGCCCTAAATTCACTCAAAGAGCCTATCGTTTTCGTATTGACCCATTTCCATATAATAACACTGAAGTTGGGTCAATACATGCTGTTGATGGTGATGCTAATGAATTTGGACATCTTCGATATCGAATACTTGATGAATTTGTTTCAGATGGCCATGGGGGTGAAGAACCTCTTCCTTTTGTTTTATTTCAGGTAAGGACTTTTCTTTATTAATTTAATTTGGTTTTATTAGGCTGATGGTTCTGCCACACTTTTTTTTGTTATAAAACCTATGCATTTACAACTTTTTCAACAACCTTATAGACCACAATCTGAATATACTTTTACTGTAGAAGCTTATGATTCTGATGAAGATCCAAGGTGTTATTTTAATAAAATTAATTATTTAATTATTTCAAAAAAAGGACAGCAAGAGTATCTGTTAATGTTCGAATTGAAGAGGAAAAAATACAAGAAAATAATTCAGAACAACAAAAACATCATTCAACAGATGAAGAACAATTAATAGATGAATTAAAAGGAGAAAGGAAACATCAAAGATCTGCTACTACAAATGAAGAAGAAACATTAGCAAAAGCTTGGGCAACAAGGATTAGAACTGTTGATAAAGTATATTTAAATAATAGAAATAATTAATTAATTAATTAATTTAGGATGTTCCAGAAATACTTATTAGACGTTCTTCAGATAATACAAATTTATTTAAAAATAATAATCAAAAATTACGTAATAAAATTAATTTCTCTCAAGGACATTATATTTTTCGAATGTCTGGGAATTTATTTGAGGGACAAACTATTGGATGGGTTTCTACAATTAAAAGAAGAATGAATGAATTTGTTGATTCAGAAGATCGAGAAGAAAACAAAGATGAAGAAAAGGAGAAGGAAGAGGTTAAATAATATTATTAAATTAAATAATAATTTATTTATAATTATTTATTTTTTAAAGTTATTAATTGAATATGCTGTAGAGGAAGGCATAGATGGTTTTGTTGGTGTAGATATGTCTAATGGTCGTTTATTTGTTGGTTCTAAATTAGTTGGAGATTCTGAACGTTTTGAAGAAATTCGTTTTTCTGTAGCAGCAATACATCCTTATAATGGAAGGATATGGGTTTGTTTTAATTTAAATTGAATTTAACAAATAAAATTAAATAATACCTTTTTTTAATTAAATTTATTCACCTTTAAATAAAAGAAGGTCTCATTTTTTATTAAAAAATTCATCAATTTATGTTCTAATTTTTATTATTTTTTTTTCATTTGTGATATATTCTCTCATTATTATTTACTTAGATTTACCTAAACTCTTAAAAATCATTTTTTTTCCAAATTTATATTCTCTGCTCTATTTTTTTTTATTTTTTGTAAACTATTAAATATATGTATTTAAGTTGGGGGGTCATTGGGCGCTTGGCAACCTTTTTTTCTTCTCTTCAAGGAAAAGCTTCTTTTTGCCCACCCTATACCGCTTTGCTTTCTCTACAAAAAAATAAAAAATAATTACCAAACTATGCCACCTTTATTCTATTATTATTGTTATTATATGTAGTAAATATTATTAAAATATATTCTTTTATTTTAATTTTTTAACTTATGTATTTATTTATTTTAAGATATTAATTTTTTCTATTTATTTCAAAGCTTTTAGTAGTAGTAGGACTTTAATATTTAAAATAAAGATTATCTATTCCTACTTTTTATTTTTTATTTAGTCCATTAAAAATCTTTTTTGATTGACTTTTTTACGTTTTTTCTAATTTAATATTTGTCTTTATTTTCTACTTCTACCGGTATTTATTTATTTATTTGAATGCAAAATATTAAAAATATATTTAAATATTTAAATGTTGTCTGATTCTATGGTTTATCTGTTAGCTAAGGTTATTCTTTTAAATTCTCATTAATTATTTAATTAAAAAAATGGAATATTTAATTTTATTAATTTTTAAAGGCAACAGCTCTAGTTTCTATAATTTTTGATGAAACAAATAATAATAATCAACCTTTATTTAATCAACAACAATTTAATTTTGAAGTAGATGTATTCAATAATTTAAAACATTTTCCAACTTCTTTGGGTCAAATTAAAGCAGAAATAAAAACAAATAATAATTCAGAATTAATTGAATATTTTATTGAAGATAAAAAAGGAAATTCTTCAAATGATTTATTTAGTATTGGACGTGAAAGTGGAAAAATACATTTAATGAGAAAACCAACAGAAATTGAATTAAATAAAGAAAACATTAAATTTAAAGTAAATTAGAATTAAATAAAATTATATTTTATTAATTAAATAATAAAAAGATTTTTTTTAATTTTATGTATACATAGATTAAAATTAAATAATAAATATAAATTATATTTATTTTTAAGGTTTTTGCTTGTTCTCAATCAACAATTAAAAGAGAACAACAAAATTATAATAATTGTGGAGAAGCTTTTGTTAATGTTATATTTATAAAAGAAAAAAAAGAAATTAAAAAACGGATATTTAATTTAAATCAAATTGATGAACAAATTATAACAACAACATTTTTAACTACAAAAAATGTTGGAGAACAAACAACTTTACAAACAATTTCCCCATTAACAATGACTACTACTACTATTATTTCTTTAAATCAAATTGATGGAATTCTGGAATTTATTCCTTTACCAAAAACAATATTTTTGGCCCCAACAAAATCTCCTGGTTCTACAATACTTAGGTAATTAAATAAATAAAGGAGCTAACTTAAAATTTTATCTTAAGACTATCAGTACTTACACATGATCCGACAGATGGAAATTGGCATTCAATTCCGAATGGACTAGAAGGAGAAGATAATATCCCAATAAATGTTATTATTATTTATTAATAAATTTTAAAGAATTAATTAATTTATATTATTATTTAAGTTACATTATTGGGTAGAAGGAGAAGAAGGAGAAAGCCTTTTTACAATGCATGGAAATTCTCTTATTTTAAAACTTCCATTATCACCAGGCCAATGGGATTTGAATTTACATGCTCGTTTACAACGTAAAGGAAGAATTTCAGTTGCTGAACATAAACTTAGGGTTATTGTAATTGGAGATGAAAGACCTCAACTTTACCCTGTTTTTGAAAAAATTAGTCATGAATTTCATGTAAAATAAATTTATAATTTTTTTAAAGAATTATTATCTTTATTTTAATTAATTTTTATAATTTAGATTAACCCAGAAGGCCATTTTCCTATTGTCTTCCCTCCATTAAATGCTTCCTTGGCAGGTGGTGGAAATGAAAATATACGTTTTAATATTTTTCCTGCTAGAAATAATGACCAAACAGATGGAATAGAAATACATCCAAAAACTGTAAAATAATAATTTAGATCTAATTTTAAAAAATTATTTGAAGGGACAACTTAGAGTTCGTCGAATATTTCTTAGCCATTTTTCACCAGAAAAGGGAGGAGAAGTTTTTCTTGTTGTTAGAGCTATTAATCAGGGAATAGCTGATAAACAACAAAAATATTTTTCTGATGCAAGTGTTTCACTTATCGTTATGCCAAAAAGTTTATTTTGTTTGTTTTATTTAAAATTAATTTTTAAAGTTGTTCCAACAATTAAATTTGAATCCACACTTTATCGTTATATTTTATCTGAACGTCAATTGGCTGGGAATATTCTCGAGAATGGTCCTCCGATTAGAATTATTGAACCTAATTTACATTCAAATATTCGTATCAGATTAGCTTCTTCTCCCCAATCTGTTTGGGTACTTAAACATTTTGGATTAATGCCAAATGGGTCTTTATTATTAAAAGAAGAATTAGATATTGAAAGAATGCCTGATAGTAGTCAAGGACTGATAAAATTTGAGGCAATTTATTTTTAATAAAAAAAAACTTTTAATTTATTTAATTTTTTAGGTTGTAGCCGAAGATATTACTTCTGAAGGGAAACGAACAGAAGCTAGAGCTAAAATTGAAATTCAAGTTAATTCTATTTATTTATTTAATTAATCGATTATTTTCAAGTTAATTGACAATAATGAATATATTCCTGTATTTTCTCCTCCTTTTCCTAAATTTCATTTACGTCCAGAAACTCTATTTGCTGGTCATTTAATTGGAAAACTTTCTGTTAAAGACGAAGATTTTACTGATCGACAAGGGGATACACTTTCTTTTAGGACAATTTCTGGTAAGGGTCTTTAAAATAAAAATATTTATTTGTTTTATATTTATTCTAAAGAATAAATTTTATTTTATTTTAAAGGAAATGCTTCTAACCTTGTTCATCTCCAAAGAGATGGTCAATTACTTGTTAAAGATCAAAATGCAGTATTACCCGGTATTTACACTCTTCTTGTTGAAGTTCAAGATTTTGGGGGTTTAAGTGCTCGTACAACTGTGACTTTTGTTTTATCAAATTTTGAGGGGAATTTTACATCAATAAAACCAGATAACGAAGAAAAAGAATTAATAATAGAGGAAAAAGGTTTTTAAAACTTTTTAAAACTTTATTATATTAATTAAAATTAAAGGGACTACAATAGAATTTCCACTTCCTACATCTTCAATATTAGAAGGGGATATTAATAAAGAAAATAATTTAACACCAATTTTTTCTGTGCATGATTCAATTGACATGGAAAATATGAGAAAATCTGTCAAAAATATGTCAGAAGATTTTAACTATTTTTTGGAAGAAAATAATTATAAAGGCCTTTTTCGAATGGATAAAAATAGTGGACAAATATTCTTAGAAGAAAATGCTAATTTTAATAAAGAAAATAATACTGGAAAAGAGTATGAATTAAAAGTTAGGGTAGAGAGACCAATGGTTGAAGGCAGAGAAGGAAATAATGGAAATAAAGGTAAAAAAGCCTTATCCTACCCTATGTACTATTAAATTTAATTAATTTATTCTTTTCAGAAAATGTTCTTCTCCGCCGTGTTTATACAGTTAGACTATTACCTAGTAATATTATTCCTACAATTAATAATATTACTACTGAAATATTTACACCTAAAGCATTGGAGAATATTACAATTTCAACAAAAGAAGAAAATACTGCAAAAGAAATACCAACTACTAGTAATAATGTTTTTGAAGAAAGAGAAGAAGAAACAACTACAATATTTTCTTCCACAGATGGTTTTTCAGAAAATACAAATTTTAATACAATTGAAGAAACAAAAACAACTACTGAATTATTTATTGAAGAAGAATTAACAACAATAAATAATTTAAATATTGAAAATGACTCATTATCTTCTTCTTCATCTACTCTAAAATTACCACCTCCTTCTGCTCGTCCTCTAGAATTTTCTTCAACAACTTTAACAAAGAAAGTAAATGATGAAATTATATCTACAAAAACAGCAACAATTAATTCTACTTTACAACCAACATTTACAGAGAAACTTCGTTTTGCTCTTCCACGTTATCATTGGCTTCTTAATAATCCTTCAAATAATGTTTTTATTGGAAAATTAGATATTATTAATAATGAAAATAATGAAGAAATTTTGAATAATTTAGAAATGGTTATTGACCCTCCACAGTTTAGACAATGGTTTAAAATTGATTTTGAGGTATTTTATCTGTTAAAAAAGGGTATTTTAAATAAATTTAAAGAATGGTGCTCTTTATTTAAATGAAGTACCAAAAGGATTATTTGGTCGTCAAAGAGCAGAATTCCGTGTTATTTTGGTTAATCAAAGTTCAATATTTGCAGAGACAAGTGTAACTGTTGATTTAAGTTTACCTTCTAATAAAGATTTAATTGGTGAGAAAAATGAAGAAATTAATGAAGGAAATAAACACCCAATTACAACAATAACAACAACTAAAAAACCCTTGGAAACAACATTAGAAATTTCTGAAAGTTCTGATCAAGAGGTTAAATAATTTAAAAATTAATTTTAAAAAATAAATAAATGTATTAATTCCTTACTATTTTCTATTTAAAAATTTTGTACTTTAAATAAAAAAAAAAGAAATTTTCAAAATAATTTTTGGAAATTATGGCAATAAATCTTTTCAGATTTATAAGGAATTATTTTTTACTGGCAACATAAAAATGGAAATTTTAAAAATTAAATATTTTAAGGGAACATCATTAAATTCAATAGACAATATTCAACAATTTACAGTCAGTATATCTCCAATATATTTAACTACAAATATTATGGAAGAAAAGGAATTTACTCAAAAAACAAAAGGTAAAAATCTTTTAAAATAATTTAATATAATCTTTTAGAATTAAATTTTGGTTCTTCTGAATTTCGAGCAATGTTACCAGAAGGACGTTATGGCAATAGTGGGGCACAATTAACACTTAGACCATATCCTCTTTCCACTGTATATTTATTTAATAATACTAAAATTATTTAAATTAAATATTCTTTTTGTAGAATATGCCTAAAGGAATTAAATATTCAATTATTGAAATTGATGACAATAATTTAGCACCTTTACCTTTCTTTGTGGTAATTTCTAAAGAATAATTGAAATAATTATTTTAATTTATTAGCATAACGATAGTGGAGATTTGATAGCCTTTGCTGAAATTGATAGAGAAGAAAAGGCTCTATATCGTTTTAGGGTTAAGGTTAGATCTAATTGTTAATTAATTTTTAAAATTAATTTAAAAATAGGCTTTTGATCCAATAACTAATAAAAATGCTTCAACTCTTGTTACTGTACAAATTCTGGACGTTAATGATAATTTTCCTCATTTCTTGGAACCTTTAATTTGGACAATACCTATAACAAGAAATACTCCTATAAATTCTAAATTGGCAATTTTTCAAGCTGAAGATAATGATGAAGGTGCACATGGTCGTATACATTTTAAAATAGAAAAGGATACAAGTGGTGGATTGTTTAATATTAATTCTAAAACAGGAGAATTATTTTTGGAAAAAGCTGTACCAACTGAGATTGTTGATCCTAAAGTAAGTAATTATTAATAATTTTTAAATTAATATAATTATTTGTATTAATTAATTAATATTTTCTAGGATCAATTTGAAATAATAATTTCTGCATTGGATGGTGGCCGTCCATCATTACGTACTGAACATCATGTTAGAATAGAAGTATTCCTTGAAGGAAATGAATTTGCTTCTCCAGATTTTCTTAGTTCAGAATATAATGCTGGAACTATTTCTGGAGCTGCTGCACAAAATGGAACCTTTATTTTCCAAGTAACTGCTGGAATTTCTAAACAAATTTGTTATGAACTTATTGGTTAATTCTATTTTATTTTAATTATTTTTTCTTTTTTCAGAACTTCCAATAGCTAAACTTTTTGTTATTAATACACATAATGGTCAAATACATATGGGTCGTCGTCCTCTTGATTCTGAACGGGGTCATCAATGGATACTTAATGTTAGTGCACATGAATGTCAAGAAGAAGGTCATCATCATCAACATAGATTAAATAATGTATTTACAACGGTAATTTATAAATAAATTTGTTTGTTTATTAATTAAAAATATATCCTTTGATTTTGCTTTAAAATATTTCTTTTCTTTGGTTACAGACTTCAGAAATTAAAATGTTAAATATTTAATTAAATTTTTAGGTAAAAGTTCAGTTAGACCATTTACCAACAATAATGTTTGGTAATCCTTTAACAACAACAACATTAATTGGAATTAAAGGAAAAGTAGATTCTGAAACAAATTTAAATAAAGAAACAAATTGTCAATTCTCTCAACAAGTATTTAATACAGAAATAGCAGAAAATACAGAAGGAAAACAAAGACTTTTAATTTTAAATATTACTGGAAATTGTCAACAAAAAATTAATTGTTTATTTAATCAAAGCAATGGTAAAACATTAATTAAAAAATATTTATTAATTATTTTATTTATATTTTTATAGAAGCATTTGAATTAATTAATGATGGAATAACTGATAATAATAATAACAAATATTGTGAACTTTTTGTTATTCAACCACTTGATAGAGAAAAGAAAAGTCTTCAATTTTTGGTTATTAATATTAGTTATGAAAATCAACAAAATGATGAAAATAAAGCTATTATTAATGAAATACAATTAGATTCTTCTGAATTAATACAAATAAATGATAATGAAGGAAGAAATGGGCCTTCTCAATTAGAAAAAAATAAAAGACAAATTAAAAGGCTTAAAAGAAAGAATAACAGATTAAGACAAAATAATTTAAAAGATAATGGACATGAAGTGGCTTTTAATGGATTAGTAGAACGTTAGTTTATACATAATCTTGGTCAAATAAATATAAGAATTCTAACCAAGCTTAAGATTAACTGATTTGTTGATCTTTAGAGTCAATTACAAAATGTTGATGTATTGGGTAGTTCCCCTAGTATTTATATAAGTCTATTCAATATCCTTTTTTATTTATTTATCCCCTTTTTAGGTTTAGTCCCCAACCTAAAATGTCTACATTTTCTCTTAATTATTTAGATTTATCTAACATATTCCAGAGATTAAAGCAAGACTAGCTAATAACCAGGCATTGGTTGTTGTTCGTGTTATTGATAGGAATGATAATGAACCACAAATTAAACATCTAACAACTGATGATCAAATTGGTTATATTTTTTATATTAAATATTTTAATTTTTAAAATTCTTTAGTTTTTGCCGTAGATTGGCAAACACCAGTTCTTCAACCAATTGGACGAATTATTGCTTTTGACCCAGATGAACAACCTAAACAACTTCAATTTTATTTAGAAGGAGATAGTTCTTCATTATTTTCTATTAATTCAACATCAGGAGTCATTCAATTAATGAAATCTCTACAAGCAGAAAATTCTAATGAATATTCTTTACGTGTTAGTGTTAGTGATGGAGAACACACTGTTCAGGCACCAATAACTGTATAAATTATTTAATTAATTTTAATTTCTAATTTATTTATTTTTAGGTGTACAAACTTCAACCAGGAACAAATATTGCTCTTTTAATAATAAATAAACCAGTAGATCAAGTTGATATTCTCAGTTTTGTTCGGTTAATTATTTTTAATTATTTTTTTTTAATTAATTATTTTTTAGTAATTTAAATGCTCTTCTTCCTTCATTAGATGTTGATATTCTTGTTAAGCAAGTTTATATAGGAGAGAATGGAATAGCTGATCCAACACGTACTCATTTACTTGTTTACGCACAAGATAAACAAACAAGGATACCTTTGACTGCTGTTAAATTAAAAGAGTAAAAAATAAAATATTTGTTTAATTTTGTATTTTAATAATTTTATTTAAATATTTTTTAGGTTACTTGATTCTTCATTAACCCAATCTGAACATTATGATAAAAATTCTTCTGTTGATTCAAATCTCAAACTTTCAGACTCTCCTCTACAATTTTTAGCAAGTATTCAAGTTCCTGATTATGGCATTTGGAGTAGTTCTACATCTCCGTTTAGACTAATGTCTACTGAGCTTGTAAAGAATATTATTTATTTTATTTAAATTAATTTTTAAATTTAAGATTCTTTTGTCTGTCAGTGCATTTTTAGTGTTTGGAATTTGTACAATGCTTTATTTACTTTTAAGATGTTGCAAAAGGTATTAAATAAAATTTAATTTTAAATTTAATTTTATTTTTAAAGAAAACAAGAATTAATGACAAAATCTGATTTGGAATATATGGTAGATAGTCAAATAGCTGGTCCTAGGCCTTACAATGTTGAATTAATAACACGTAAAGCAATGCAAAATGCACAAACTTTACTTAAATTACCTGAACCTATTGAAGACTGCACAATGACGTTATTGTTTAAATAAAATTATTTTAATCATTTTTAAAGGCCAGAATCTCGTGCAGCAATGTTAG
This sequence comes from Meloidogyne exigua, assembly GCA_018905775.1. Taxonomy (NCBI): domain Eukaryota; kingdom Metazoa; phylum Nematoda; class Chromadorea; order Rhabditida; family Meloidogynidae; genus Meloidogyne; species Meloidogyne exigua. The sequence continues at coordinate 971,391 of JAGUQR010000013.1, forward strand.
CCTCTTCAGGTATTTATAGTAGTGAAAGTCTTGGAGGTCCATTGAGAAGAACAAATCGTGGAACAACAGAATCATTATCAGAAGAAGGAACACCATCACAACAATTATTTTCTAATATATCAAATGAACAATTAATTAAAAGGAATGGATTATATAATAGAAATAATGGAGAAATAGATAATAATGTTAATTAATTAATTAATTCAAATTTAATTAAAAATTTCAAGGATGAACCAGAATATTCTCCAACAATTCCAAGAGATCAAAGAATAAAAAACAATTTAAGTTCAGGAGAAATTAGTCAAGAAACATTAAGAAGTGAAGCAGAGGAAACAAATAATACTTTAAATAAAAAAGAATGCCCTCAAATATCTCATTCAAATAATTCTCCACAATTAAGGAATGGAAAATAAATATTTATTAATTAATATTTTTTGATTTTTTAAAGTTTAATAATTAAAAAATATATTTGTTGAAAAAGTCAATAATAAACTTTAAAAAGATGATCATAAAAATTATTTATATTTAGGTTTGTTATTATAATTTTGTAAAATAATTTACTGCCAATAATTGCAATTATTAAGGATTAAACTTTGATTTTTTAATAAAAACACACCCCTAGTAAATAATACATATATATTAAAAGAATATATAGTTTTTAAATAAATATAGTTAAATATTCATCTACAATAACGTTTACATATGAATAGAAGAAGGAACTTTTTGTTTGCTCAAAGCCAATCCATTCTAATTTCCCAGATAAATAAATAGGCGTTTGGTTTATAAGTCTACATATATGTAGTTATATTCATATTTATTTATACTTTTTTTATATGAGGAAATTATTTTCCTTAGCATAGTTTTAGTTCCTTTTTCTATTAAATATTCAAAAATATATAAATTTAATTTGTATTAAAATTAAATTATTAATCATATCTAGATATGATAAAACAACATAACAACAAAAATAAATCTTTACCTGTTGAATTGCTTTTTGAAATACTTGGAGCAGCTAGCAGCATCAGGCATTAAAATAGATTCAAAAATTAAAAAGGAAAACTTGAAAATATTAAAACATGTTTTGTTTTTATGTACATATGGATAATAAAAGGCCGAGTTTTTGGGGAAAATCAGATACCCGAGACTCATAGATTGAGACAGATTTTTTTGAGCATTAAATTTAGGGTAGGGGACGATTCAGAGTCGGCCAATTCAGATTTTGTGTCTTATTCTGGGCATAACTTTCTTAATTCTTATGCGATTTGAACAAATTTTTTTTATTCGAAAGCTTTCGATAAGCGGATTCTTTTTTCAAACGGGACTGATCAAATAAAATCAGTTCACAAATAGTTACAGCATGATTAAAGTGGAAAATTGTGATTTTCGTGTTTTTCAGTTGTAACTTTTTTTAGAATCAACTGATCTGATCAACTTTGGTGAAAAGATGAACCTTTTTGAGCTCTTTCGAATGAGATAAAAATCATTTGAAACAGTTGAAAACAAAAAATGTTATGGAGGCTACTCTGAATCGGCCGGCGATGAATCGTCCTTTACCGTTAAATTTACCCTAAGAAATAAGACGCCAATTATGTTCCTTTTTGCATCTAGTTCAAAAAACTTACTTTTTCAGCTCAAACAGAGCACCTCTCGATCTCGGTTATGAAACTTGTTTTTTAATTAAAAAATTAAATAATAATTAGTAACCGGTGATTTCTTGTCTTCCGGGATTTTATAGGTCTATTCAGAGCGCTAGTGATAAGGACCGCTCTCTCATATGAAAAAGACGCAGAAAAACAGCAGTGGGCAGTTGCGTTCAAGGGGCTTCTCGTCGACCTGTTCTATTCAAAAATTTTACTTATTTTCTACGTCTTTTTCATATGAGAGAGCGGTCCTTATCACTAGCGCTCTGAAGTGACTCATAAAATCCCGGAAGACAAGAAATCAACGGTCACTAATAATAATTTCTCTATTTTTCCTTAAAAATTGTCCTAAATGCCATACAATCCAATAATTACATTAAAATATTTATTTTTAAAAAACTTTCTACATATAATTAAATTATTATTCTGATTAATTAGTCTTCGTATAAAAATTCTAAAATTAATTTTACTATTTTAATGCCTGAAAATAATATTAGCAATGGAAAGATAATATGTAATGAAGTATCCGTAATAGAAAAAAAGGTTAAAAAATATTCTTTAAAATTATTGTCTACAGCTACAATAATATTTGTCAACTTTAAAAAAATGGGAAGGAAATTTTTAGTACTTTATATTTATGTTGGAATAATCTTCAAGAAATTATTTAGACGAATTAAGGTAATAATTAGTTAATTATTGAAGACATTTTTTAAATTTATTTTTAACCAAAAAATTTACAAATATATTGTTAATTTTTGTATTTTTTTATTTATAATATGTATGCATACTCCGTAGGTTTCTTCTGAAAAAGAGAAAATTTTAAATGAGTGGTAATATTATTATTAACTATGAACAGAAAAAATAAAAATTATGGTATTGAGAATAGAGAGTGAAGAGCTAAAAAGAAAGTAATTCAAGAAATGAAAAAAAAATTAAGAGAAAATTTTAGGAAAATTAAAATCTTTAAGGCTAAATATAGGAATAAATTTTACAATTGTCTTTTTCACCACTAATCAATTTTTCAAAGTTTTAATTAATTCTGCTGGATGAACTACACTGATTAAAACTAAATTTTTTCCTTCTTTTAGTCATTGACAAAGGGTCCAGTGACGAAGTTTAGGGGACCTATTTATTATTTAGTCAGCAAACAATCGACCTTTATAATTTCTGCGACAAACCGTACCGATCATTTTATTTTTCTTTAGAAAAAAAAATTTTAAATATTTTCTATGTAAATTTTTTACTGATAGTTTATTTTTAGAATTGTAAAATGTCTGCGAAAAAGTGCCAAATATGTGGAAAAAACGTACACCGAGGTGGAACTAGAGACTTTTGCAAATGTGAATACACTGAATTGTCTCAAAAGTTAAAGTTTATGGTAATAATTTTAATTTAAAAATAGGAAATATCCTAAAAAAATTTTGCTTAACCAAAGGTTATTTATTTCAAATATTATTTTAATAGATTTGCGTTTTAGGGCTCACGTAGCCAGACTCAACTAGAAATTGGAGATATTTTTTATATAAAATTTGTCCTTTTAACTTTTAATAGAAACTTTATTTTTGTTCTCATATTTAGTCTTCTTCTGCGCCAAGTATGCACTTTCATCCTAATGTTGATAACTTTTTGACTTCAGCTGGAAATACGGGATTACATAATGTAGTCTGATTATTAAAATACATATCTAATTTTTCAGTTGTCCTTTATAGTTTTTTATGCTCACGAGCACTTATTTTAAATTTAGTTTTCACAATCATGTTCTCATTCTGCCGTTCCACAATCTTGGACTTATTTTCCATATGATCCTACTCAGATGGTATAATTTTCAAAAATTTTATAAACTTATCACTTTTTATGTTTATCTTTTTGCATTATTCAGTTATTTGCTTCCCATGTCGTTTCAAGTTCGGATGTGAAACAATCTGACATACAAACTGTTGGTGATTCTCTTGTAATCTTTTTTAATTTAAAACATAGTTTACAATATATTTCCTTCAGAACGTGCCGAATTTTCTATATTATTATGATGGTCAGGTTGCCGCCAATGTAGCTTCATTTGTTCAAGAATACCCCACGGTTTCATTTTTCAAATAATATTTTTAATGTATAAATGGGAAGATGAAAAATCGCGTCCACAAATCTCTTGTTTTCTTTATATTCTTGTCAACATTCCAGGAAAAATAGAATGGGATCCTTTTAACAGTGAGTGTAGATTTTACCGCAATTTCTTTTGCTGTGGAATAATGCTCGCTTGTACTTTTCCTGGACTTGGTTAGACATAATATAGAAACAGGAGACTACCGCAGTGTTATTAATTTCTAAAAAAAATGTTTTTAAATTGACTTTTTTACAAAGAAGGATTTTGACTTAAGTTTTTAAGAATATACATGCTTCAATGGAGAATAAGAATTTGACTGAACAACGTTGTACACTTGAACAGGCAAAAATTATTTTTAGCAGCTCTTGTGTGAATTGCTTGGATTTGCTTAAACAAATTGTACGCACAAAAATTAAAAAAAAGTTGAATAAGATTTTTCTAAGGATTAAGATGATATAATTTTAAATTTAATTTTTCAAAAAATTTCTGGAAAAGATAAAACGTTTTAGGATATAAAATAATAGTCAAAATTTTAATCTTGTTTAGGGTATTACTCCCTTTTTGATTCGTCCTCCAACATGTGCTGAGGATTTGTCTCGTTTTTTTAAGTCTCAAGGAATTTGTAGAAAGAACGGCAAAACAAAAGGGTGAAAATGTTGAGTATCAAATGAAATATGAGAATGTGAGTGGATATAAAATTCAAATTTAATCTTTATTTTACTTAATTTGACTGAATTTTTAACACTATTTTTAATAGATTGAATTTGATTTGATCATTGCTTGTGATACAATGATTTCATTGGATGGCAGATTGATTGGAAAACCTTTAGATAAGAATGAAGCCTATAATATTTTAAAATCACTTGATGGACGTAAACACCTTGTTGGAACAGGAATTTGCTTAATAAATGGAAAAGGAAAGAAAATAGTTTTTTATGTCGAAACCGAGGTAGAATTTCGTAACAATGGAGATAAAGTGATTTGGAATTATGTCAACAGTGGAGAACCAATGTTTTCTTAATTTATTTAATTAATTAATTTAAAAAAAAAAGGAACCGTGCTGGTGCGTATGCAATTCAAGGCAAAGGGGCTGTTTTAATTAAAGCTGTACATGGAGGTTATACAAACGTTATTGGCTTACCATTAGATGAACTTACAGAAAAGATAAAAGAAATTATTTGAATAAATTTTCTTTTAGTGTTATTAAATTTGTTGATAAAAATTAAATAAGACTGCGGTTGTTTACATTAATTTCAAGTACTTCTAAGTTTTTTCCTTTTGCTATTGAATATATGTATATATTTAAAAAAGAAATCAAAGGAAGACTGATAAAATCTATGCTTTTTAGGATCAATTTGAAATAATAATTTCTGCATTGGATGGTGGCCGTCCATCATTACGTACTGAACATCATGTTAGAATAGAAGTATTCCTTGAAGGAAATGAATTTGCTTCTCCAGATTTTCTTAGTTCAGAATATAATGCTGGAACTATTTCTGGAGCTGCTGCACAAAATGGAACCTTTATTTTCCAAGTAACTGCTGGAATTTCTAAACAAATTTGTTATGAACTTATTGGTTAATTCTATTTTATTTTAATTATTTTTTCTTTTTTCAGAACTTCCAATAGCTAAACTTTTTGTTATTAATACACATAATGGTCAAATACATATGGGTCGTCGTCCTCTTGATTCTGAACGGGGTCATCAATGGATACTTAATGTTAGTGCACATGAATGTCAAGAAGAAGGTCATCATCATCAACATAGATTAAATAATGTATTTACAACGGTAATTTATAAATAAATTTGTTTGTTTATTAATTAAAAATATATCCTTTGATTTTGCTTTAAAATATTTCTTTTCTTTGGTTACAGACTTCAGAAATTAAAATGTTAAATATTTAATTAAATTTTTAGGTAAAAGTTCAGTTAGACCATTTACCAACAATAATGTTTGGTAATCCTTTAACAACAACAACATTAATTGGAATTAAAGGAAAAGTAGATTCTGAAACAAATTTAAATAAAGAAACAAATTGTCAATTCTCTCAACAAGTATTTAATACAGAAATAGCAGAAAATACAGAAGGAAAACAAAGACTTTTAATTTTAAATATTACTGGAAATTGTCAACAAAAAATTAATTGTTTATTTAATCAAAGCAATGGTAAAACATTAATTAAAAAATATTTATTAATTATTTTATTTATATTTTTATAGAAGCATTTGAATTAATTAATGATGGAATAACTGATAATAATAATAACAAATATTGTGAACTTTTTGTTATTCAACCACTTGATAGAGAAAAGAAAAGTCTTCAATTTTTGGTTATTAATATTAGTTATGAAAATCAACAAAATGATGAAAATAAAGCTATTATTAATGAAATACAATTAGATTCTTCTGAATTAATACAAATAAATGATAATGAAGGAAGAAATGGGCCTTCTCAATTAGAAAAAAATAAAAGACAAATTAAAAGGCTTAAAAGAAAGAATAACAGATTAAGACAAAATAATTTAAAAGATAATGGACATGAAGTGGCTTTTAATGGATTAGTAGAACGTTAGTTTATACATAATCTTGGTCAAATAAATATAAGAATTCTAACCAAGCTTAAGATTAACTGATTTGTTGATCTTTAGAGTCAATTACAAAATGTTGATGTATTGGGTAGTTCCCCTAGTATTTATATAAGTCTATTCAATATCCTTTTTTATTTATTTATCCCCTTTTTAGGTTTAGTCCCCAACCTAAAATGTCTACATTTTTCTCTTAATTATTTAGATTTATCTAACATATTCCAGAGATTAAAGCAAGACTAGCTAATAACCAGGCATTGGTTGTTGTTCGTGTTATTGATAGGAATGATAATGAACCACAAATTAAACATCTAACAACTGATGATCAAATTGGTTATATTTTTTATATTAAATATTTTAATTTTTAAAATTCTTTAGTTTTTGCCGTAGATTGGCAAACACCAGTTCTTCAACCAATTGGACGAATTATTGCTTTTGACCCAGATGAACAACCTAAACAACTTCAATTTTATTTAGAAGGAGATAGTTCTTCATTATTTTCTATTAATTCAACATCAGGAGTCATTCAATTAATGAAATCTCTACAAGCAGAAAATTCTAATGAATATTCTTTACGTGTTAGTGTTAGTGATGGAGAACACACTGTTCAGGCACCAATAACTGTATAAATTATTTAATTAATTTTAATTTCTAATTTATTTATTTTTAGGTGTACAAACTTCAACCAGGAACAAATATTGCTCTTTTAATAATAAATAAACCAGTAGATCAAGTTGATATTCTCAGTTTTGTTCGGTTAATTATTTTTAATTATTTTTTTTTAATTAATTATTTTTTAGTAATTTAAATGCTCTTCTTCCTTCATTAGATGTTGATATTCTTGTTAAGCAAGTTTATATAGGAGAGAATGGAATAGCTGATCCAACACGTACTCATTTACTTGTTTACGCACAAGATAAACAAACAAGGATACCTTTGACTGCTGTTAAATTAAAAGAGTAAAAAATAAAATATTTGTTTAATTTTGTATTTTAATAATTTTATTTAAATATTTTTTAGGTTACTTGATTCTTCATTAACCCAATCTGAACATTATGATAAAAATTCTTCTGTTGATTCAAATCTCAAACTTTCAGACTCTCCTCTACAATTTTTAGCAAGTATTCAAGTTCCTGATTATGGCATTTGGAGTAGTTCTACATCTCCGTTTAGACTAATGTCTACTGAGCTTGTAAAGAATATTATTTATTTTATTTAAATTAATTTTTAAATTTAAGATTCTTTTGTCTGTCAGTGCATTTTTAGTGTTTGGAATTTGTACAATGCTTTATTTACTTTTAAGATGTTGCAAAAGGTATTAAATAAAATTTAATTTTAAATTTAATTTTATTTTTAAAGAAAACAAGAATTAATGACAAAATCTGATTTGGAATATATGGTAGATAGTCAAATAGCTGGTCCTAGGCCTTACAATGTTGAATTAATAACACGTAAAGCAATGCAAAATGCACAAACTTTACTTAAATTACCTGAACCTATTGAAGACTGCACAATGACGTTATTGTTTAAATAAAATTATTTTAATCATTTTTAAAGGCCAGAATCTCGTGCAGCAATGTTAGCCTCTTCAGGTATTTATAGTAGTGAAAGTCTTGGAGGTCCATTGAGAAGAACAAATCGTGGAACAACAGAATCATTATCAGAAGAAGGAACACCATCACAACAATTATTTTCTAATATATCAAATGAACAATTAATTAAAAGGAATGGATTATATAATAGAAATAATGGAGAAATAGATAATAATGTTAATTAATTAATTAATTAAACTAGTGGAAGCGGACGTTACGTTATGGTGTAAAAATTTGGGAAATGTACCATGTGGGACAGGAAACTGTTAACTTTTGGATCAAAACTTGAAAATTTGATTTTTACCTATCTAAAGCCCTTCGGGCTTTGGGGCGCGCTTCGCGCGCTGCTAGATATTTTTATTGCTGTCTTAAGCTTATATAGGACCGCGGTACCATTATTTTAATGAAAGTAACCTGTACCTCTTGAAATCCAAACATATTCGCCCAAATTGTACAATGTTCCCTACGCACTACTTTTCAAGTTCCTTTCACACTACAATAAAAACTACAAATATAAATTCTACTATGGCTCTCGCTCCTTCCATTTCAGATGGATGCCCTTCTCGGGCCTTCGGCCCTCGTTTCTCCATTTCAGATGGATGCTTTTCTCGGGCCTTCGGCCCTCGTTTTCTCCATTTCAGATGGATGCCCTTCTCGGGCCTTCGGCCCTCGTTTTCTCCATTACAAATGGATGCCCTTCTCGGGCCTTCGGCCCTCGTTTCTCCATTTCAGATGGATGCAATTCTCGGGCCTTCGGCCCTTGCTCCATCCATTTCAGATGGATGCTTTTCTCGGGCCTTCGGCCCTCGTTTCTCCATTTCAGATGCATGCTTTTCTCGGGCCTTCGGCCCTCGTTTCTCCATTTCAGATGCATGCTTTTCTCGGGCCTTTGGCCCTCGATCCCTAATTTCAGATGGATGCCCTTCTCGGGCCTTCGGCCCTCGTTTTCTCCATTACAAATGGATGCCCTTCTCGGGCCTTCGGCCCTCGTTTCTCCATTTCAGATGGATGCAATTCTCGGGCCTTCGGCCCTCGCTCCATCCATTTCAGATGGATGCTTTTCTCGGGCCTTCGGCCCTCGTTTCTCCATTTCAGATGGATGCTTTTCTCGGGCCTTCGGCCCTCGTTTTCTCCATTTCAGATGGATGCCCTTCTCGGGCCTTCGGCCCTCGTTTTCTCCATTACAAATGGATGCCCTTCTCGGGCCTTCGGCCCTCGTTTCTCCATTTCAGATGGATGCAATTCTCGGGCCTTCGGCCCTTGCTCCATCCATTTCAGATGGATGCTTTTCTCGGGCCTTCGGCCCTCGTTTCTCCATTTCAGATGCATGCTTTTCTCGGGCCTTCGGCCCTCGTTTCTCCATTTCAGATGCATGCTTTTCTCGGGCCTTTGGCCCTCGATCCCTAATTTCAGATGGATGCCCTTCTCGGGCCTTCGGCCCTCGTTTTCTCCATTACAAATGGATGCCCTTCTCGGGCCTTCGGCCCTCGTTTCTCCATTTCAGATGGATGCAATTCTCGGGCCTTCGGCCCTCGCTCCATCCATTTCAGATGGATGCTTTTCTCGGGCCTTCGGCCCTCGTTTCTCCATTTCAGATGCATGCTTTTCTCGGGCCTTCGGCCCTCGTTTCTCCATTTCAGATGGATGCCCTTCTCGGGCCTTCGGTCCTCGTTTCTCCATTTCAGATGGATGCAATTCTCGGGCCTTCGGCCCTCGCTCCATCCATTTCAGATGGATGCTTTTCTCGGGCCTTCGGCCCTCGTTTCTCCATTTCAGATGCATGCTTTTCTCGGGCCTTTGGCCCTCGATCCCTAATTTCAGATGGATGCCATTCTCGGGCCTTCGGCCCTCGCTCCTTCCATTTCAGATGGATGCCCTTCTCGGGCCTTCGGCCCTCGTTTCTCCATTTCAGATGGATGCTTTTCTCGGGCCTTCGGCCCTCGTTTTCTCCATTTCAGATGCATGCTTTTCTCGGGCCTTTGGCCCTCGATCCCTAATTTCAGATGGATGCCATTCTCGGGCCTTCGGCCCTCGCTCCTTCCATTTCAGATGGATGCCCTTCTCGGGCCTTCGGCCCTCGTTTCTCCATTTCAGATGGATGCCATTCTCGGGTCTTCGGCCCTCGCTCCTTCCATTTCAGATGGATGCCCTTCTCGGGCCTTCGGCCCTCGCTCCTTCCATTTCAGATGGATGCCATTCTCGGGCCTTCGGCCCTCGCTTCTCCATTTCAAATGGATGCCATTCTCGGGCCTTCGGCCCTCGTTTTCTCACATTCCTATCTCATGTTCCTTTCACACTACTCCTTTTGTTCATTTCACACTACCACAAATCTAATAAAGTACAACTCCAGGCAACTTGGTCCAAATGGACCCAATTTTTTTTCCAATAATATTTTTAGATTAAGGACATAAATATCTTTAATTTGATACATCATTTGCCCATAGCAATTGATTTTTGTGCTTAAGTATTTTGGCAGTCCAAATTTGGATATCAATTGATGTAAAATTTTTTAAAAAATCATAACTCCCCTAAAAGTAACCCTTTTTGGAACTTTTAAAATGATAATAGGTGTTAAAAATAATTCTTAATTTAATAAAAATATTTTTATCTCGGCACAATTATGAAAAATCAGAAATTTTTTCAAAAAACCGAAAATTTCCAAATTTTCAAAAATCGGACTCTAACAACCCCTAACCTTAAAATTTATCAGCTTTTTCTTCACTCATAAAATCACTAATTTTAAGCTTTATTTAATAAACTTTATTTCATCCAAATTCCTTCAATACTGATAAAGTTATGGCCATTTGAAATTTTTCGAAATTTTTCCTTCAGGGGTACCACTGTGAAAAATTTTGAAAAAAAATTTTTTCGAGTAAAACGTGTTTTATGGGGTAATAACAACTCCTAAACAGGAATCTGAAGTCAAAAAAATTTTTAAAAATTTTATAAAAAAGTTACGGTCAAAAAACCGCTTTAGTCGCAAAACTTTGAAACGGCTTAACTTTCTGGCACCCAAACATACCCCCAACATCATATATATATTTTACCTCTCCATAAGAAACTCTATCGAATGGCATGCCTGGCACTCAAAATTTCGGCACTGAACTGTCCCGACATGCCTCTTCGGTGCCAAGTTTGAGTGCCATCCAAAATTTTCCTCAACCATAATATTCTACACTTATTCAACTATATATCCACCAAATTTTATCTTATTATATCATTTCCACCTAAAGTTATACTTCTGCGAATATATGGTGCTTTCGCGAATTTCGACCTACAGCCTCCCCGGGTGGTTATTTTTCAAAAATTTTTTTTTCATCATTATCTACAAATAGTGCCACATCCCCCTTTAAGCGGAAATTTTCTGCTATCCCCCTCCGTTCGCGAGATACCCGAAGTCCATCGGCCGGTTCGGTGCCAAGCGATGCCCGCACCGAAAAGGTCGGAGTTTTTCCAAATGCGCACTCAAATGTTGTAACACTAATGTCACACTTTCAGAGCTGTACCGGTCCTCGGAATGCTCAAATAATTTTTGATAGCTCAAAAGCTTATCTTTTTTATTAATATATGAAATATAATTAAAAATTTCAAGGAAGAACCAGAATATTCTCCAACAATTCCAAGAGATCAAAGAGTAAAAGACAACTTTAATTCTGGAGAAATTAGTCCAGAAACATTAAGAAGTGAAGCAGAAGAAACAAATAATACTTTAAATCAAAAAGAATCCCCCCAAACATCTTCAAGTAATTCTCCACAATTAAGGAATTAATTAAATATTTTATTGATTTTTAAGGTTTAATAAATATAATAGAATAGTTTGTTTGTAAAAAAGATTAATATTAACCCTAAAAAATCGTAGAATTTATTTATATTTTGTTGTAATTAATTTATAAAATAATTAATGCAATAATTTTATTTTTGTTAAAAAATTAAATAAAGTGGAATAAATAAATTTTTAAATATTATTTTCTATTAAAATTGAGTAAAATATTTATTATTTTTGTGTATAATTAAAAGTTAATAAATGCACAAAATAAGGCATAATTTTGTAAAAAAATATTTTTTAATTTTATAAAAATATTTTTTAATATTAATTATTATATATTTAATATTTCTTTTCTTCATTTAATTTATTAGAATTATTTCCATCATTACTATTGCTGCTGCTATTTTCTTCAATAAAAAATTTTGGTTTTATATTTTTATTATTAAAATCATTATTTATTAGATTATTTCCTCCTCCAATATCATCTCTACTATATTTTAAATAAGATGGTTTTGTATCTCGATATTCAGTAAAAGCTGAAGCATTTGCTTTAATTTGTGGAAGTGAATGTTGTTGATTGTGTATAATAAAATTATCATCTAAATAAATATTTAAATAAATTTTTTAATTTATTTTATATTAAAAAATAATTTCTATTTTATGTTATTTCTAATAAATGAATCTTTTTCATATAATAAAACATTATCCTTTTCTTTCCCCCTCTTACCTTCTTGAATTAAAACATTTAAAGTTGTTGGACGTCTAATTGTAGGAGGTGAAACATCTGAACCTTCAGATCCTTCTGGTACAGAATAAAGTAATGACTGCTTTGAAAATCCCTTAAAAAGGTGAAAGAAATGTATTTTTAAATTTATTTTATTACATTTTGTCTTTCATCATTTTGTTCCTCTCTCATATTTTCATCTTTTCCATCTTCCTTTTCATTATTATTATTATCTCCCCCAATTCTTTGTCTTTTAATTCCTCTTCTTCTAATTAATAAAGGTGCTGTATTAACATCCATAAGTTGAAAACCTTCACGAGAAGCACAAATAAAAGCAGAAATTGTTGCATTAAAAGTTTCATCTGCACTTTTAGGTAAAATTGTTGGAGTAGGCAATTCTGTTGCTATACAAATTGAAGATTCTGGAGTTTTTGCTGAATTTAACCATGAATGTTTTACTACTTGTGCAAGTGATAATCTACGTGTTGGGTCAACTGTTAAAAGACCAGTAACTGAAAAATAAAAAATTAAAATTTAATTTAAATTTTTAAAGCCAGGGAATAATAATTAAAATTAATTAATTACTTAAATCTTTTGCTAATTCAGATATCATTGACCAAACTGGTTCTTGAAAAGAAAATTCAGCTTTTTTAATTCTTGCAATAATATCAGCAGCTGATTCAGTTTGACTTTTTGCATGAAAAGGAACCTTTCCTGAGAGAAGAGTAAATAAAATAACACCTAAACTCCATAAATCACATTGCTAAAAATAAAAATTATTTATTAAAATAATTAATTACTTCATTATATTGAGGCAATTCATCTTCAATTTCTAAAACTTCAGGTGCTGCATAATGCAAAGTTCCACATAAAGGAGTAATTAAATTCTTAGAAAAACTTCCACTTGTTCCACGGTTTGAAGAAGGAAGAATTCGAGCAAATCCAAAATCAACAAGACGAAGAGAATAATTTACTTAAAAATTATTTTATGGTGTTTTCTTTAATTATTAGTTACAAAATATTTAGTAGATCTATTTAAATATATTAAATTAATTACCTGGTTCATTACTAGAAAACAGAATATTTTCTGGTTTTAAATCCCTATGGACAATATCTTTTGAGTGCATATGTCTTAATGAAGAAACTAATTGATCCATTATTTCAGCTGCCTAATTTTAAATTAATTATTTTAAAATTAATCTTTTATTTAATTAACTTGTATTTCTGTAAACTTTTCCATCTTTCTTAACCGATCTAATAATTCACCTCCTTCTAGTTGCTCTAAAACAATATAATAATGAAATTGATCAGATATTGCTTCAATTAATGGAACAATATGTGGATGTGGATTTAAAGCTTCCAAAATACGAACCTAGAATTAAAATAATTATTTTTTTTAATATTATTACTTTATTATTTAAATAAAAATTATTTTTTTAAAATAATTTTTTACCTCTCTAAGTGCTTGATGTGCAAATCTTTGTGAAACAATTTTAACAGCAAATTCTTTTCCATCATTTAATCTATGACATTTTCTACAAATAGAAAAAGAACCACGACCAAGTAGGCCTTTAGGTGTTGTATCTAATTTATATTTAGAGAAGAAGGGTGAATTATTTGAAGTTAATAGTTGAACAGATTGTTCAAGACATTCTTGACCAATTACTAGAAAATAAATTAAATTATTTATTTAAAATAATAGTAATTTAATTGAAATATTTAGAAGTCTTAATTAATTTTTTAATTAAATTTCTTTATATTTTTCTTACAATTGATTAATTACCATTATCATTTGAAAAAATAACTGAAGGAGAAACAAAGGAATATCCTCTAAAAAATTTATGAAATTCTTGTGAAGGTTTTTCTGCAGGTGAAAAGAGTGGAGTTTGTGCAGTAAATTCTAAATAATAATTTAATAAAATTAAAAATAAAGAAAAAACCTGAAGCAAAATTTTCAACATCAGTTTGTCCACCAGTAATATTTGGTTTTAAAGGCCCAGGTATTTCACGTTTTTCTATTGCCGACCAATTAATTGGAGAAAAGAATTGTGATTTTTTTATTTCTGCTAAACCTTCACATGCTCCTAATCTGAAAATAAATAAAAGAATTTTTTTTTTTAATTTAAATTTTAAAATAACCTTAAGTTTGGATCTTTATTTAATAAAGCAAAAATTAAATCACGGGCGGATAAATCAATAGATTTTGGAAAAGGCACACGTTTAGTGAGAATACGTTTTGCAATATCAGAAGTGCTATTTTGATCACCATCTATTCTAAAAAATAAATATAAAATAAAAGGACTGTTATAAATTAAATTATATTTTATTTACGTAAATGGAGAACATCCTGTTAATAATTCAAAGGCAATTACTCCAAAACTCCACCAATCAACAGCTTTTGTATATCCTTCAGTTGTTCTGCGAATAATTTCTGGAGACATATATCTATTAAATACCGTTAGTTTAAAAATTAAATAAAAACTTTTATTACTCAATAGTTCCACAATAAGAATTTGTAGAATTTTCATCAACTTCAAAAGCTTTAGAAAGACCAAAATCTGTTAATTTAATATGTCCATCTTCATCCAATAAAATATTTTCTAGTTTTAGGTCTCTATAAATAACACCAGCTTTATGAACATTTTCTAATGCTAAAGCAATTTCAGCAAGTATTAAACGAGCAGTTTGTAAATCAAATTTTTTACGTTTACATAAATGAGTAAAAAGTTCACCACCACGAACAAATTCTTAAAAAAAATAATTTTTAATTTTATTTTACATTTTTTAATGAAAATAAAATTAACAATTTAAAATAATTATTAATTTTTTTAATTAAAAATTATTACCCATAACAATATGTAATTTTGTGTCTGTTTGGAATGCATAAACCATATTTACCTAAAAATAATTTTAAAAACAATTATTTTATTTAAATATTACCAAAAAAGGTAATCCTCTAAGTCTTTCAAGAACTTTTCTTTCATCTAATGTATGTTCAAGAGTTTTTTGTTTTTGAGTTACTCGAGTTTTCTTTAAAACTTTCATTGCATAATAACACCCACTATCTGATCCACCAATTTTTCTAACTAAGAAAACTTTACCATAAGCTAAAAATAATTAAATTATTTATTTATTTATTTATTCTAATTAACCTCCTTTTCCAAGAACTTTAATTAAAGCAAAATTTTCCATTGAAACTTTCTCATTTCCACTTTCATCCATTGGCCAACAAGAAAGAAAACCACTATCTTCATGTTCAACATTTTCTTTTGTTTTGGGTGAATAAGGTAAAGAAAAACAAGAAGAAGTACTTGCAGAACAAAACGAAGAACTTTTATTATTAGGCATTTTTTAAAATTAAATTATTTTTATAATTTTAAGTCTAAAAATAATAAAGGTATTTAATTTTAAATGTTACAGATAATATTTCAATATTAGAATATAATATTAAATATTTTTTTATTTTTTCAAGCTATTTTGTTTGATTCTAAAATATTACATTAAGGATTAATTAAATTAAAATAATTAAAATATTATTTTTGATAATTTTTTAAAGAAAAGACAAATAAATATTTTCAGTTGAATAAAAATTTTAGAAAAATGTACATATAATTATTAAAACGTGGGAAAAGAAGAAAATGTTTAATAATTAAATAGAACGGAAATAATTAATTAATTTAATATAATTTAATTAATAAATAAATAAATACTTCATTTTTAAATTATTTGACAAATTTAAAATAAAATATTTTAGGTAAAGGAAAATAAAGGAAATAAAATTAAAAAGAGGGGAGAAATGTCATAAAAATTAAAAAATCGGAAAATTTAAAGAATAATATATAAAAATATAAATAAATAAATGTCACCAATTTATTATTTTTTTTTAATTTAATTTAAAAAAGAGAAAAAAAAGCTTTTAAATATATGGCCTTAAAACCCCCCAAAAATTATTGTCAATTATATACAAATCCTTTAGATATGAAAAAAATAATTTCAAAATAAAAATATTTTTATTTTGATTTTAGTTCATATAAATATTAAATATTTATGTAAATTTGAACTCTTAAAAATTTAATTTAATATAAAAATAAAAACAAAAAAAAATGAACAAAAAATTAAAATTAAAACTTTTAAAAATAAAAATATTATTTAAAAATAATTTAAATAAATAAAAATTAATTTTTAAATATTATGAATATATTTATATTTTAAAAGAAAAACAAAATAATTAATTTATACTTAAATTTCTTTCTCTTCTAATTTCTTGTTTAGTCTTGTGTTTAAAATCAATTTACTATTTGAAAATAATTTTATCATTTTTCTTTTATAATTTCTGGCCATTCTCTATTAAAAATTGTCTTTAAAAAGGGAGAATTTTTAAGAGGACTAGTGGACTTTGTTTTCTCTGTTTTTTTTGTTATTTTTTGTTAAAAATAAAAAATATAAAAATTATATTTTTTTAAATTTTATTTAATCTTTTCCGGTATTTAACAAAAGATTTTTTACATAAAAATTAAATTTTTATTTAATTTATTAAATATTAATTTTCCGGTAAAGATAGTTTTTTGGAATAAATGTTCGAGTATCTGTCCTAGCATTTAAAAGAGTTTAAAATTGTTATTATAAATATAAAATTTCTTTTTGTTAGTATTATTTAGTTATTTATTCTATAAAAAATAATTAATTGTAAACTAAAACTAGAAAATTAATTAATTAATTAAAAATATGTAAGTATAAATTAAAAATTATTTAAAACTTTAAAATTAAATAAAAACAAGGAAGAAAAATAAAGAAATTAATAAATATGTTATTACTTATAGAAACAAATAAAATATAAATACATATTACATGATAATTGGCTGAATAAATGAAAAAAATTATTTAATAAAAAATAAAATGTTCCTTTTTGTGTTCCACTATTTTTGTTCACTTACATACATACACACATTACTATTTTCTTTCTCGCCTTTTACTAAAATATATTTTATTTGAATTACTCATATATTTATAAACAAGAGATTTTTTCTTATGAAATTTGTTCAATATTTCTTAAATAAATTTTTTTCTGAAATTAAAAGAATATTTAAAAAATAATGAAAAAAAAACTTTTTTTTTTATTTCTTCAAATTAATATAATTCTTTTTTAATACTTTTTCTTCATTAAAAGACAAAAAAGGATATAATAAGTAAATTAGATTATTTGAAAAGCCAATTTTGGTTTGTAATTAAATTTATATTTTATTTAAATTTATTTTCCCATGAATTATTTTTGTAAATAATTTATTAAAAATAATTAAATTTTTAAAAATAAATTAATTTAAATAATTTTATAAATTAAAAAGAAAATTAATTAAATGAATAAAGATTTATAAAGTTATCTTATTAACTTTATAATTATAAGTATATATAATATAATTGGAATATTTCTTTGTAAAGCTTTTAATTAAATATGCAAGAAAATGAACAATATAAAATTTAAAAAAAAGGATTAATTTTTAAGATAATAAATGAATAAAAAGAAGGTAATGGAGAATTAAATATTTACGTCATTATTTTAATACCGTCATTTCCTTAAAGACTAAAATAGAAAATGCTCGGCCAACAACAGAAGAGGGTAAAACTATAAAGAATAAAAAAGTTTAGGAAAATTTTATAGAGAAAAAAAACAAATATATTAAAACACAAAAATGTTAATTAAATGAAATAAAATAATAATACATATAATCTGCTTGGATTTAAAGAAATAATTTATCCAAATTTATATTAAAGGTTTGTTTAGAAAATAGAAAGTAATATCAAAAAATTAGGACAATTAAATTATGTTAATAAAATAATTATAAATATTAATTATTTATTTGAATTAATAATCAAAATTTAGCCTTATATTTATTATCGTAAAAATATAAAATTAATTTAATTGTGATAAATTATATATTTTGTTACATGTGTTTGGAAAAATGGTTAATATGTTTTTATATTACAAAATCAAATATGTTTATAAATAAATGTTTAAAAAATCTGTGAAAAATAAAATGAATAAAAACCAAAAAAGAAAATTTAAAAAATAAAAAGAAATATGGCCAATATATAAATATATAACAATGAATTAAAAAATAAAAAGGAAAAGCTGGTGAAATAAAGGAAAGAAAAATAATAGCGCGGTAGATAGAAACTTTATTGAATAAAAATATTTAATAAAAGAAAATATATATATATGTATGTATGTTTGCACACATTTGTGCTAGTCTATATTTTCATTTATTTTATAGAAAATTTAAAAAAGAGAAAAAATATTGCTTAAAGGTTAGAGACAGAGCGGTGGTTTTTTAAAGTTTTTTCTCTCATTTAAGTATAATGGCCAAAATTTGTTTAATGCTTCTATTTATTTACCTTTATTATTTTATTTGAAATTAAATTTAAATTATTAAAAATAATTTCTTTAATTATTAATGAAATTTGTAAATATTAAGAAAAAGGTAAAAATTTTGCAATTTTGGTTTACCTATTTACATATATTTAAAAAAAATATTTATCTAATAATTACCTGGTGTTATCTTTCGTCTTTATTTTTAACTTATTTTTACTTCTTAAATCTCTCTCAAGAATACCTCTAATTCTTCTCTATGTACTTTTTTGTAAAAAAATTTTTTTTATTAAATATTCCCTTTGTTCAAACTATTTTGTCAAAAATATTTATTTATTTATTGATCTTGTCATTGGATAACCAGCTTGCGCACTCTCTTTTTTTAATGCTTAGCAACCGTTCTTTTTTACGAGGAAAATTATCTTATGTTAGTTATGTACACAATTTTTTTTGTGTTTATATTGAGGCCTAAAACTAATTTCATTTAAAACAAGAGTTTTTTCATTTATTTATTCAACACATCTTTTTTATATTAATACCTTACATACAAAGGTATACATATATTTATATATTTTAATGAATTATTTTGTCTTCACAAGTAGTATATGCATCCAAGATTTTTAATTTTATTGATAATTTCATTTGTTCCATTTAAAAAGAAATTATTTTATTTTCAAAATAACTTTATTCTCCCCAATAATGCACCAAACTCTTTGTAACTCACTAAACAAAAAATTCTTATAAAATACACCTCAACGCGGAAAATACGAAAAGTAACACGGAAAAAAGAACGATGACCTGCATATTACTCTACGCTTATGGGTCACAAAAGGTATATACATATAGGTAAATCATTCATAGAAAAATTTTCTGTATTTTGAATATATACACATTCTACATGCAAGGATTTTGATTGAATGAGATATGTATGAAATATACATATATTTGAGTAGCATGACCTTTTTTTCTCATATAAGCTTTCTACTACGTCCTTCATATCTTATAATATATTTTTTGGTTAATAAAACTTATCGAGTACATATGTAGTAGGTTATAAACAGTTTTTGGAAACTTTGTTCAGACTCCTGATATTTTTAAAAATATTTAAACAGATTGCCAAATCTTCTTTTGACCAAGCGACAATTTTTTGGAAAATTCGAATGGTAAAAATATTATTTTTTCACTTATTCTTACCTTTTCCCATTTACATTAAATCATATTCATACATGTTTACTTATGTATGTTCACTTCTATTTTCACTATGTATTTATTTTTAATAAATTTTTATTTTCACAAATCATCTATTCTATTTTTTAAAATTAGCACAACCATTTCAAGTAGCATTACAAAGCCTGGTTTTTTTATAAGTTTGATTCGCACCATACCTTGTCTTTCGCCACATTCCACATAATCATTCCACCACCACAACTACACTATTTTGCACATTGCAATTTTAATTAATGAAAATGGTAAATAATACAGCTTATTCATCAAATGAAAATGCAGTTTTATCTGCAAATAAGCGAAATAATCAACAACAAATTGTCAATGCAATTTCAATGGAATCTTTGGATTCAGTTATTTCAACAAATAATGGAGTCGTTTATGGGAATGGAAGTTCAGATTCCCAATCACAGGTTTATACTAAATATTTTTAAAGACAATATGTTTAATAAGTCATTTATTAAATTCCACTTCTAATTATAAATGTTACAGGTCAGAACTCTTTTTATTTCTGGTTTGCCACCAGACGTAAAGTCTCGTGAACTTTACCTTCTTTTTCGTGCCTATCCTGGCTATGAATCCTCGCAGCTTAAAATGACACTGTCAAATAGAAATGGAACTTCAAAATTATTAACACCAGTTGGTTTTGTCACATTTTCTCGCAGACAAGATGCAGACGATGTTCGGCAAAAGCTGCAAGGGATAAAATTTGATCCAGAGCTTCCACAAACTCTCCGTCTGGAACTAGCAAGATCAAATACTAAGGTTTTATATTTTTATGTT
Source organism: Meloidogyne exigua (assembly GCA_018905775.1). Taxonomy (NCBI): domain Eukaryota; kingdom Metazoa; phylum Nematoda; class Chromadorea; order Rhabditida; family Meloidogynidae; genus Meloidogyne; species Meloidogyne exigua. The sequence goes on from JAGUQR010000013.1 coordinate 992,168, forward strand.
TACTGTAAAAATGGCTTTTTGTTTTAAATTAGTGGCCGGGTAAAATTCGGGCTCCCAACCCCAAATACTTTCCAGTTAATACTAGAGCCTTGTATTGTTTTTCATTTTATTTTTTCTAATTTTATTATAAGGATTATTAAAGAAATATTTAACAATTTATAATTTTAATCTAAGGTAACAAAGCCAGTTAAACATTCACCTCCTGCCAGTCATTTTTCCCCCGTTACACCTGCTTTGACAACGACAATACTTCCTCCACCTTCCTCAGTTTTAGCACATAATATAACTTTTGCACAATTGGCAGCTATTCAGCAACAGGTTTTTGGCTTTTCCAATTTTTAATTTTTATTTCATTTAAGCAATTAACAGCAGTTCTTCTTAATCAACATCATGAAAATTCTTTTTCTGGGGGTTCAAATGGAGCTGTTTTAGCTGCTGCGCAACAACAACAACTTTTGGCGACTGCGCTCGATCAACAGCGACATCTAGCCTGTAGTTCTGATATTCAACAGCATTTGGCTGCACTTGTTTCGGTATTATTTTTAAAAATTTTATAATGACTTACATATGTATAACTTTAGTATTACATAAGTCTTTCCATATTTTTGGCCCCCGAAAAATGCGTCAGTGTAACGATGCAGAAAGTAGAGTGGAGTAAAAATATGAAAAACACGAAATATTTATGCTTTATTTTTCAAATGTTTTGCATCTCTAGTACTGACTCATTTTTCATTGACCCAACCAACATATTTTTTTTGTTAATTTTTCTTCACAAAACAGGGTAGCTCAACTCTTCTTGGCAATAACACAAATGCATCTTCTATTGCTGTAACAAACCCTCAATTGGCTGCTGCACTTGCAACCCATCAACAGCAGCAACGATCTCTATCAAATCATTGGTCTTCTAATGGCCAACAACAAATAATATTAACTGGGCAAAACTCTCCTTGTTCTACATTATTCGTTGGTAACTTAGGACCTGCTGCGACGACATCACCTTCTAGTGTTGAGGACGAATTGAAGACTATTTTTAGCATGTTTCCTGGTTTTTCGCGGATAAGAATGCACACAAAGAGAGGTTCTCCAGTTGCTTTTGTTGAGTTTTTTGAAATTGGTCAGGCTATTCATGTTATGCAATCACTTCAAGGATTTGAATTGTCAGCAAATAATGGTGTAGGCACAGGAATTCGTATTGAATTTGCTAAAACACGGATGGGAGAGAACTCGAAAGAACAAAAAACGTAAAATTATTTCTACAGAGGAAAGGTAATCTCGCTGTCTTTTATAAACATAATTATGTATGAAACTTTAACTTTTATAATATCTCAACATGTTTGCATTTTTTTAATATTTATATATTTATGAAGAATCATACCCAATATTTTTTAGCTTTAAAATTTTTTTATTTGCATCAGGGTTGTGTACATAATTTTGGTAATTACTACATTAATTATAACACCCTATGTTTGTATTTTCGAATTTTGACAATCATTTGACAACTCTGAACATTTAATTTATCATTTTTTATATTTTTTGTACTTTTCAAATCCTAATTTTTAATGGTATAATAATAGCATTTAAAAATCAAAATGGATTACATATTAAACGAAAAGTACTTAATTCTTTTACAAAATTGTATTATTTTAATTTAATTAAAAGGTTCTTTTTAAATTTTGTTTTTAATTCTTTAATAAATAGAATAATTAATTTCTTTATCTTAATTGTTTATTTGTAAATAAAGCTTTCCTTGATGTTGGCAAATCGATCCCGTCGACAAAATGCTGGTCGTAATATGCATCAACTTATTCAGCAACAGTTGAATAAAGAAGGGGATAATGATGAATTTTATGCAGGAATTTATGGAGGATTTCAAGAGGTTTTCATCTAAATTTTAGTTCTTATGTTTTAATATGTAGGTCGATCAAGATGAAGATTTTGAGTCGCCACCGCATTCGTCAGATGATGAAGTTGATTCAGATTTTGATCAACCTGAAGAAGAGGATAATGAAGAGGAAGGACGGGGAGATCGCGTTATTGATGAAGCAGAGCGGGCTGAAAAGAGGCAAAAGGTTAATTAAATAACTTGGGATATTTTTTAATTTTTGACTATAAAATTTAGAAATAAAAACTCATTGTCAGTCATTTTTGGCTTGTTTTGACTTTAAAAAAATGTTTTAATATTTTTTGCATTATTTTCATATTTCAGAGGCTTAGACAAAAACAAATGTTAGAACGTGATAAAAACTGGGCAATTGCTCGCATTAATAAGATTTCCGTTCCCGAAAACAGCTGTGATCCTAAGACACAGCGACAGAGGCTTGAAGAGGCGAAGAAAACGGTTTTAAATATTTAAAAGTTTTAAAATAAGTTTATTTCTAGGCCAAGCAAAACATTGCCTCGCTTAAACGCTTTGAACAATTCGAATTGGAGCGGAAGAAACGTCAGCAAAAAACACTTAACCGTCAACAATTAGAAGGGCCCCGTATAAAGGAGTTGTTTACAGCGGATGGAAAACATTTATTATTGGTCCCTGAACTTCTTTCAAAGGAAAAGTTATTTCCCAAGTTTGTTTTCAATAATTATTAGATTATCTGCCAAATATTTCAAGGGGAATTTTTTTCATTTTTAGACCGAAAAGACGCGAATATCGAGTGTGTTCAGTAACTGGCCGACGTGCTCGCTATATAGACCCAGTTACAAAATTGCCGTATTCAGACATACATGCCTTTCGAATAATTCGTGATGCTTATCAAAAATTTGCCGATAATGAAATTGATTCAACTATTGAATGCAAGAGAATGAAAATTTAATGGGTATATTGTTTTTTAACTTTTTTGTGGGGATGAATTTCTTTTAATTTTTTAGTTGATTTTTAGAACAGTGATATGTAATTTAAATATTTTAAATTTATAGAACTAGTTGAAACCAAAATTTTAACTTTACATAACATTATTAAGTTAATTTTTAAATTACCTATTTAATATTTAATAACAATTAACATTAGTTTTGATAGTTATTCTATTAGAATTTGGTAAATGTGAAAATTGATTTTTAATGATACTTACCCTACCACAGTTTCTCCGTCATTTCTTCAAGGAAGCTCATTCATTGAGTGCTTTTTTTCATTTTTATTTTCTTTAATCCTCCTTTTTCTTCAATCCAAATCAAGCAGCGGGACGTGAAGTCAACGAAAAGGTACACTAACTAATTTACAGGCAAAGTTCCTCAATGAGGGTGGATGAGAAGAAGAATATTTTCCATGAACAGAGAAAAAAGAGGAATTAGCAGAGTGGAATTAAAAGAATTACTGCACAGTTTAAAAAGGACGAAAAGCTATAAGCACTTTGAATCGACAAAAGAAAAAACATTTATTATTTATTGTAAAGTCAGTTGGAAATCAAGACAAGACTTATTTGAAGAAATTTCTTTATTAGCACTTAAAACATACATTAAAGGATGCACTCCAAATTATTCTTTCAATTTTCCTTGGTAATAATTTTTATATTAGGTATAGGTACATGTGTTTATGTTTAACAAGCGAAGTAGTGGTACCGTAGTGAGCCAGATTAATTATTCAGGTTCAACCTTAAGTCAGGTTTTAATTCAAAGTTTATTTTCATTTTTCAACCTTCATTATAATCTTTCAGCAGACTTTTAATAAACTCTTTAAAAATATGTATTGGACCATCCAACCAACTTAAATATTAAAATTCTTTTCTCCCTTTAAATAATTTTTTTTAATTTAAACCAAATCTTTGCATATTTGTCCTACTTCATTTTGTGTATATTGTTAGAAAAGATGCGCATAATTATGCTTATTTTTATACGATTTTTTTTCATAATTCATTCTCTGTACATTGCTAATCACATAATTTGTAATAAAAGAAATAGAAAATAAAAGAGCCTCCGGCTTCCAGTAGATTTTGTTCTCGTCCATCTATCTGCTTTCTGGTCATTTTTGCTGTCAAACCTCTTTCCCCATTTTCTTCAATAGAATATTTATATTTTGGTCAGTCATTGATTTAATAATGTGACGCGCATTTAGTCAGCAATATGGAAAAAATTAGTATTTAAGAAGAACAGAAAATTAGAGCTTTTTGGCCCTTTATTTGTCCTGCAATATATTACGTATAAATTGGCTATTATAATTGGAGTTCCCCTTTTATTAAAGATTTTTCAAGTTCTAAGGCCTAATTAATGTTTGTCATAAGTTTACTTTTTCCTTCTGAATTACAAATCTTCTCATGATTAAATTATTTGCTTATTTAAAATTATCCTCACTTAGTAAATGTAACCTTTATTCTTATACTATTAATTGAAACATTTATGTAATTGTTAGAAATATAGAATTAACTGTACTTTAAATTTTATATGCATTGTTTAACGAAATAGTGTTTAAACTAAATTTTCTTTTTTCTGCTTAATTTTCCTTTAGGCTAGAGAATCAAAAGAGAAATCAAACAAAAACAAAGAAAATAAAAGGATTTTAAATTTATAAAATAAAGATAAATATAAAGATGCCATCTTCTTTTTAATTCAATTTCCTTTTTTTATTATTACGCACCTAACCATCAATTTACAATTTTGCGATATTTAGAGCAGCCATTAACTTATTTTTTCTTTTAACTATGTATTTTAATAGAAGGAAATTATATAAGGATTTTGATAGAAAATAAATAAATATATGTACATATATTCATTTATTATTATTAATCATTAAATATTATTTATTTATGTAACTTCTTCTAGTAATCAGGAGAACCCTTGATTTCTAAAATGGCACTAACAAATAAGTAATAGAAAATTACTCATAATTTAGGGTTCAATTTAATTACTTAAAACTGTTCTTTCTGCTAAAAAACCTTTAAAATAAGTCACATAAAGCTGGATATTTTAAATAAAACTTGCTTTTCTTCTCAACCTCAATTAAATAATTTTTCTACATTTCTCTCACTTTCTCCTATTTATTCTTCTACGGCAAACCTTGACCTCTTTAATTTGTTTAAAATGAATTAAATATTAGGGACTTCTTATTATATTAAAAAATTATAATTTTTAATTAAAAGAAATTATATTTTATAAAATTCTACGTCTACTTTGTTAGAATAATTAAGTATTTAGCTATAAAAATATTTATTTGAATTTAAGAACGTTAACTGAATATAATTCTTTTATTTATTAATGGATTAAAATTCTATTTAATTTTTAAATTGTTTTATTTAATATATTTCATAATTATTGTTCTAATATCCTTTACTTTTATTAAAAAAATAATAAATATTTAAAAAAGAGAATAAATTCTCAAAGAGCCGGTTTTAAGAGAAAGTCCAATTGAGGGGAAAATTTTAAAGAAAAGCCATTGGGAAAAGCGAAAAAAAGTAAACCACATAAAAAAAATCACATCTGGGGCAGCCAAGTAATCCACGACCGGATTTTACTATTTTAGTTATTTTTAAACGACCGTGGTGCGCATCCGTCTGTAACTAACTGCGCATTTGAAGCATCAACAGATTATTTTGTGCTTCATTTATAAATTCTTAAAATTATAGAATTAATTTAATTATTTAGTTTATTTGAAATTAGTTCAAGAAAAGGTCCTTGATTTTAACCAATTTGGTTTAAAAGCCTTAAATTCTAAATAATAGTCCTAGAGGCTTTTTTGTATCCTTTCCGGAGGGTTCTTATTTGTTGTACTTTTTACCGTTTTGTCTCTAATTTTATTAACACGTTTAATTCTTTGTTTAGGTAATAAAATCTTAAAAATATTTACAAATATTTTTATTGATAAAAATCAATAAATAATTAAATATTCTTTTAAAATCTTCTTTATTTTGTGATTAAGGCGATGAATATTCGAGAAATAAAATTAATCCAAAATCTTGCGCCACATGAACAAAAACCAGTTTTCTAGGAATTATTACTACATTAAGCAACAACACATTATATATTAGTTTTAGTAGTAGTTAACTAAAATAATTAAAAGATTCCAAACACATTCAGGAATTATTTTTTAAAAAATATATATGTACATACATAATAGTATGTATTTATTTTCTCTAAAATATTCAATTTGATTAGGAGAAAGAATAAAGAGTCTTTAATTCTTTGAACAAAAAATAAAAAATAATTTTAAAATTAATATTTTTAAATTTTTAGATGAAAATTAATTATTATATTAATATCTTAATTAATTAATTGAAAAATAAATAATTTTCTATTTTTGAAGAGTATTTATGCCCCAATCCAATAAATTTATAAAATCATCACAGTCTAATCTTCTTCAATGCAGAAATGTTTAATTGCATTATTTTTTCAATTTTTAAGAAGAAGAAAAGCAATGAAGAAATTAATTCAAATTTTATTAATTATTTTATTGCTAAATGTATCAATTATTTCAGCAGTAAATATTTTTCTTTTTATTAATTATACAATAAAATTATTTTATTTAAATATATTTTCATTAAAATATATAACAGTGAAAATATTAATTTAAATCTTTTATAATTTATAATTAATAGAAATATTTATATTTATTCTTTGTTTAAGCAATATCAACAACAACCATTTGAAGCTGCTATTTTACATTCCAATTGGCCTCAATCCAGACCCCAACAACAGATAAATCGACTAACCCAACATCCACAAAATTCAAAAATTCAATCAGCCATTTCCCTAGGTAAAAATCATTTACAAGGAATTCATCGTCTTCAATCATTATCTCACAAAAAAGAAGAAACACCTGAATTTTTGAATAGTTTAGAACACAGACATTTAAGGCACATTGCCTCACAACCAATACAACAAAGCAAAGGTATTCAAAAACAAAATATTAGAAACGGAATGAAAGTGACTAATATGCCTCAAAGAGCTCAAGTAAATTTTTAAATAAATTAACACTTTTGGTTACTCCTTTTATTTAACTAATTAATTAATTAAATTAAAAAGTATTAAAAAATAATTTTATAAGATTCCACCAAAGATTGCTTCCGAATTAGAAGGTAAAGAAATTATTGCAATGAGTTCGTCTGAAGCAGAGGAATTGGCACTTAAACTTTTACACGTTTGAAACTAAAATATTTTAAAATATTCTTTTATTAGGAAGCAGGTGTAGAACATTCTTCATCCTCTTCTTCATCTTCCTCTTCATCTGAAGAAGAAGAAGAAGAAAGTGAAGAAAAAACAATAACAATACCTAAAATAACAACACTAAAACCAAAACAAACAACAATACCTATTAAACGGAAAAATGAATTTCCTCGTAATAATAATTCTTCTTTTTTACCAATACGAAGATTTAGATTGGTTTGAGGATTAAAATTAATTATTTTTAAATTTTTTAAAATTAAGATCCAACAACAACGTAAATTAATAAGAGAAGGTTTAAACAGAACAAAATCAATTAATATAGAACAAACTAAAACAACATCGATAATAACAACGACATTACCTACAACAATAATTTATTCAACCTCTAAAACTACACTTCAACAAAAAAGAAATGGATTAAATATTCCAAAGGCTCGTAAATTGACAGGTGGACATAATAATAGAATTGGTTTGAATTTAAAAATAAATTAAAAAATTTTAGACAAATTTTATTGAAAAATAAACATTTTTTAGAACCTTCCCGGAGTGGTAACAGTGCAACAATTGATGATCAAGATAATAAAAATGAGAATGACCAATTAGATTTTGCTTCAGAAAGGCGTGCATTGTTTGAATCTCAATTATTACAACAACAAAGACATCGTTTACAACAAAATGAAATTAATCAACAACAACCTAAGCCTTGGCAACCAACACTTAAAATGCTTAGACACAGACATAGACAACGATTATTGGAACAACAACAATTTAATAATAATAATAATAGTATTATTCTTAAACCTTTTCTTAATAATAAGCAAAGATTAATAAATGGATTGGAAAGAGGAGAAAATAATAATGGTTTTATAATTAAAATAAATTAATTAATTATTTTTAAATAAAAATAACTGATTTTTATAAAGATTGGGAGAATCGTCAATTTGGAATAAAAAATGAGCCAAGACGTCAACAACAGAATGAATTACTAAAAGAACACCAATATAATAAAGAATTATTACAACTTGAAGGAAGTGATGAAATAAAAGAAGGGAAGGGAAGACAGGCTATCCAAGTGAAATAAAAAAAAAAATATTAAGAAATTCTTTTTTTTTAGTCTGAACGCCGTTTTCGTTTAGTTCCAAATAAAGTTGTATTTCGTCCACGTCTAAGAATACGTCGACCACAAAATGTTGAAACAATTAATGTACAACATCCAAATATTCAATTAAAAGAAAATTCAGCAACTGCCTTTGGAACTGAACAACAAAAGGGAAGATATATACCAATTGCTTTACCTTCCCTTAGTGCATTTGGGGATGAATTATCATCTGAACAATCAATTCCTCTGCCTCCAGCACCAATGGAGCCTCCACCTAAAGAAGTTAGTACATTAATACCAATCGGAACAACAACTCAACTAGCTACAGAAACAACAACAATAACTACAACATCTCCATATCCACCTGCCCCAGCAATGGAAATTGGTTCAGTAGGAGAACAACCACCAATGAAATTAGATGGGGGGCCTCCAACAGTTGTTACAGGTCTATACATTTATGTAATAAATAAAAAAACTATTAAAATTAAGTGCAAGAAACAACAACGACAACAACAACACAGCCATCTCAGAAAATTGAGGAAAATGTGGGTAGTGAAATAGGAGATGTTGCAGGAAGCAATAATGGACTTGTTGGATTATCTGATGGACCTGGTCCTTTACCACCAGGATTTTCAGAAGCTGGTTCTGGATTTATTGGATTATCCAATGGAGCAGATGATAATGCATTGAGTTTTGGCTCTGGCCCTGAGGTAAAAAATAATTTATATGAAAGCATTAAATTGTTAAAATAATTTTAGATTTTCTCCTTTAAAACATTAGAGGAATTTTTTAACTGATTTAAATATTAATGTAAATAATTAAGGTTGGAACATTTCCACCTGGCATTAAAGAGTCTTTTGGACTAAATGGTTTTGTAACTGAATTGGAAACAACTAAAGAAGCATCAATTTCTAGTACCGAATCAACAACTACAACAACTAGTACAGAAGTAAAAATTTAATTAATTTATAGAGAAATTAAACTTTTTAATTTGTTTAAAAATATTTTAGACAACAACTACAACAAGCGAAATACAAACAACAACAACTGAAACAACAACTAGTACATTACCAACTACAACAACAACAACAACAGAATTAATAACAACTACTACTGAACCTTCAACAACAATAACAACGTCTGTTTTTTCTATTAAGTATTTTTTAAATTTCTATTTTAAGGACTTCTGCTCCTCCTGCCCCACCCTCACCTGCCCCTTCTCCTACACCTGATGAAGCTTTTGTTATTCCTGAAAATTCTGGTCTTCGTCCAGTAGCACCACCAAAAGAATTTTTCGGTGCAGGAGGTTTTGGTAGTAGTTCTGTAAATCGTGGAGGAAATTTTGGAGGTAGTGGAGTTATTGGGGGTAGTAATGGTAAATTATTCTTTTTAATAAAATAATTTTAAATAATTTAATAGGAAACAGTCGTAGCTGGGAGCCTCCTCCTCCTGGTGCCCAAGTTGAACCACCACTTAAACCTGAAGATTTCTATACTGGTGAATCTGCTTTAATTCCAAATAAAAAAGGTCCAGATGGAGATGGTTATGAAGCTTCTGTTCTTCCAGGTTCTCCTCCTTCTTTGCCTCCATCTCCACCTATTGGAATTAGTGGAGGGGGTCCTGTTGGAATTCCTATGCTTCCCCCATTTAGACCAATACCTAATGCAATTGGTGGAATGGGGGGAGGGGTTGTTGCACCTCCACAAGAAGCTGTACCAGAAAATGAAGCAACAACGGTAAAAGATTTAAAAAATAAATAAAAATATTAAATAATTTAAAGGTTAAACCTTCAGCACTTTTAAATATAATTAACAAAGCAGATGAGGGTTTTAATCAAGTTATAACACATTTTGAACAAGGAACACCATTAGAAGCAGCTGCTATTGATATTATGGAGGTATTATATTATATATTTAAATAAAACACAGACCTTTGGAAAATAATATTTTAAAATAAAATTAAAACTTATTTAGGTAGCATTGGGTAGTCAAAAGCTTGATAGTCAGGCTAAATTGCTCAGTCATGTAGATCGTGCTTTTGGCCTTGATAATTTACAAAGATTACAACGTTGGGCAAATACTGGGGGTGCTTTGGATTTAATTAAGGAACAGGTTAGTTTTATATTATTTTAAATTTAGATTATTTTTTAGTTTGCAAAAATTGCCAAAAATTATAAACCTCCACAAGAAACAGCAAATTTATTCACTGTACCACCTCAATTGGAATATCTCTTTCAATCACCAAGTTCTGGTCGGCGTAAATAAATTTTAAAGCAAATTAAATATTTTATGATGTTAAATGGGCAGAAAAGCTCAAAATTAAACTGCGCAATGATCCTCGGATATAATTAAAAATATTAATAATTGATTAAATATTAACTTCTTTTCATTCTCCTTTTTTGTTTTGTATATTTAAAACAGCAATCAAATAACTCTAAAAATCATAAATTAAATTATGTTAATAAAAATGTCTATTTATTTAATTATTAAAATAATTTATACTATTAAGTTTTTTACATTTAATTTTATAATTAATTTTAGATAAACACTTAAATACAATTTTAAAGTTTAAATTACGATAATTAATAAAAAAAAACATTTGGGTTTTATTTATAATTTTATTCTTAATAAGAAATCAAATTCTATGTTAATTGAATAAATTAATTATTGGGAAAAGATACATTAAGTTTAATCTGTTTTCGATTCTTAAATATCTATAAATATTCTAATAAATAAAACATAGATAAAAAGAATTTACAAGAAATTTATTTTAAACATTAGTTTTTGTTCTAAAAATTCTTCCTATAGTTTCTCTACTAAATTTAATTTATAATAAATAATTTACTTAATTGTTACCCATGTAATAATTTTTTAAAAGTATTTAAACATTTTTATTTTTAATATTTTATTTAAAAATAAAAGAAAGTAAATTAAAAAAAAAAAGTCAAAGGAAGGTCTCGATGCTAACAAAAGAAAGAAAAGCGAAAGGAGAAAAAAGATAAAATTTAATAATTTGCTTCAATCACTAGTTAATTTAAATAAATTCTTATTAGCATCCATTTATTAGTCCACTATTCTTTTTAATAATAACTCCATTCTCTATTGTATTATTAGGTTTACCATTAGTATCTTTCTGTTGGTTATAATACCATCGATAAAGCAGCCAACCTTCATCATCAGTTAAATTATCAGCATTTAACTAAAATTAAAAGAATTTATTTTAAATTTTAAGAAACAAATAAAATACCGATTTAAAGAAGGGTACATGTTGGCAGGCTATTGCATTTGGTTCATGAGCATCCCATTGGATTTTTGTTGCTCCCATTGAATGGGCAATCTGTGAATAATAATTAAATTATAAAAATATTTTTTTCACAATTTAATACCTTAACCAATTCTGCAAATATTGCTGTTCCAATTCCCTTTCTCCTATCAGAATCTACAACAAAAATATTGTCCAAAACAGGGAACTAAAATTAATTTAAATAAAAATAAATAATTTAATTAAAACATACCCTTCCTTGCCATGTTGAGTAACCTTTTCTATGAAAGAATGCCATTCCAACAATTTTATTCTTTTCTTCTATCGCCTTCTGTTCTTTTCTTACAACAATAGCCCCTAATAATCCAGAATGAATAAGTTTAGCTAGCAATCTTTTGTTAAGGAATTTATATGCTTTCCTTCCATTATTATTTTCTTCATTTTCATTTTCGTCTCTAATAATTATTTCATCGTTCCTTGTTTTATCCTTTTTACCTTCTTTTGTGACCAACGAGTGCCACTGCTCAGCAAGATTAAAAGAATTACGCTCAGAGACTTGATTACCACTACCACTGCATTCATCCAAATGAACTTCCATTATCTGTTAATTTATTAAAAAAGAATTAATTTTTGTGATTAAATCAAAATTTTTACCAATTTCTCACTAGTTTCCTTCTGCTCTTGCTTTGCAGCCTTTCTTAAAGCATGACCAAAGGAATGTGCAGATAAACGCCAAAAGATTGATTTGTTTATTTCCTTCTCATCAGTCTCATCAATTAATCCAGGCAAAGTTTTATAAAAATTAATGGCTCCATAGTTAGAACGTAATACTTGCCATTCAATGAAAGGAATGTGTTGGGCATTAGCAATCTTTAAATTTAAAGTTTATTTATTGAATATTCTTTTCTTTACCTTCTCTAGTTCTTTCAACAATCGAAGACCAATTCCACGTCGTCGAAATTGTGGTCGAATGTAAATATCCTCTAAATGCATTATTTGACCTTGGGTACTTGATCCAGGCAAATAATAGAGAACATAAGCTGCCATTTCTCCTTTAGAACCAAAAGCTACCAAAGAATGCATAAAACCAGAACTAGAAGGAAATAAATATTTAAATTAATAATTAATTTAAAGAATTTACCTAAAATCCTTAGCAATTTGTTCTGAAGTAATTCTAGGTCCATCAGGCATTTCTTGATGATCTGCCAATTCTTGAATTAATGAACGCAAAGCTTTTGCATCATCAGATCTTGCCAAACGAATATTTATTTGTTGGTCATTACTAGATAAATGTCCATTAATTCCATTAACAAGTTTGCCATTTAAAAGGCCACCATTCTTTGTTGCAAAACCATTTAATTTTCCATTAATAAGTTGATGAGTTTCTGGTTGCTTAACCATTTTTGTTAGTAAATTTCTTGAAATTTGTTAAATAAACAAGTTGAAAAAAATATTTAATTTTTATACTTTTTTTTATATCTAAAGAATAAAAAATAAAAAAATATTTTTTTCAAATAAAAATATTAAAAAGAAATTATATAATTTATTTATTTGGAAATTAAATCATTTTTATTTAAATTAAATAAATTAATAGGTATAACTATTAAAAATAAAAAGAATGAAGATTCAGGGAGTAAATTCATACTATTTTATATAATAGTCGCGCATTCTAACGATGTGTGCTTTTTGTATAAAATGTGGGCGGAGAAATATGAGAATGTCAAAGACAAAAAAATATATTTATAATGATGACGAAAATATCGGCAACGTGCGTTTGGGAAAGGGGAAAAGAAGGAAAGGTAATAAAGTAGGAGATTTTGATTGATAGTTTAATAAATTGTTTTTGAATTAAAAAATGTTAGTTTTATTATAAGAGAAGAGCATGTGTGATCAACAAAACAGCCTTCTACTCTTTCTTTAATTTTATTTATTTATTTTTTAATTTAATAATGCCATGTGCTTTAAAATTAAATATATTTAATAAAATAAATATTTAAATAAAAATATTATTTTTAAAGTTTTATTAAAAGAATAAATGGAAGGAAAAAATAAAAGAAATTAATAATTAGTATGTACATATTAAATAAATAAATTAAAAAAATAGAAAAATAATTATATGTACTTTAAAATTAATAAAAATAAAAATAAAAATTTTAAATTAATTAAAAATTTGTTTATTTGATTAAAATACTCTTATTTCTATTTTTATTTATTTTAATAAATAAAAAATATTTTTTTATTGTAATTTGAACGAAACGCATGGCCCAACAAATTAAAGGAAAAATAAACAAATATTTATTTATTGAATGGAAATAAATAAATATTTAGGAGAATAATATGTGTTAGAGAATTAGTTAGTAGTTATTCTAAATTTATTTAATTAATTAAAAGAGAGATGAATATAAAAAGTTCTTTAATTTTTATTTTAATTTGATTAATTAATTAATTAATTCTTTTCTCAAAAAATTATTTCAAAACATTTTTGTATATTTTTTAAAAATAGAAATTATTTATTTACCTTTTTTTTAAATTAATTTTTGTTTACTTTTTTTTCAATTTTTAGAAAAACAAAAAATATCCAAAAATATATTTATTTTGTATTTTTTTAAATAAACTAAAAATAGATATCCTTAGAAAAAAAATAATTATTTAATTTTTAATTAATTTAAAAATTATTTTATTTAATTCTCTAAAATTCCCTTCTACTAAAAATAAAATTAAATAAATATTTAATCCTTTTTTTATTAAGAGAAATATTTATTTATTTATTTAAAAAATGGTAAAATTATTATTTTTATTTAATTTAAATATTTTATTAATTTATTTTCTTTTAATAATAACTACATTTTATTTCCAATCTTTAGTCCAAGGAAAGGAATTAATTTTTGAATGGATTCCCTCTAACCAATTATTATTATCCAAAACAGAATATTGGCTTAATAAAAATAATTGTGAAAATAAAAATAATTCTTCTTTAGTGGGAATACTTAATGGAGAAATTAAGGTAAATAAATATTTAATTATTAAAAGAGAAAGAGAAAAAGATATTATTTATTAATTGATAGAATAATATAAATAAATAATTATATTTTGAAATTTGTGTTTTAATTTTATATAAATAAATAAAAGTCTAGAATTGGTTATAAAATAATATTTTTATTTATTTTTTATCAATTATTCCTTGAACAAATTATGACAAATTTTATTAAATATTTATTATATATAGTCTAGCTAATACATATTTAATAGAGAAAACCATTCTTTTTTAAATTTTATTGAAGTTTCTCTTTTTAGAAATTCTGAGAATAATAAATATTAAATTCTTTAGGGAATTTTATATAAATTGTCTAGATTTAAAGAAGATTAAAAAATAAATAAATTATTAGATAAAAAATGGAGAATTTAAAAAATGACAAAAAAAAATTAATTAATTTTGAGTCTAAAATTTTTTAAAATTTTTATTAATAAATAGTTAAATTAAAAATTAATTTAAAATAACAATTTATATTAATTTTAAAATAATTAAAGGTCAATAATTTATTATTGCCTGAAAATGGAATTATTTTCTTTGGAAAAAATGCTAAAATTGTAGAAGAATATAATAACAAAAAACTACAATGTTTAGAAGGTATTTAATTATTAAAAATAAAATTATTAATATATAAAATTAAAATATCTAAAAATATTTTTTTTTATTTAGAATCATTCAATAATCCAAAAATAGATTTTTTACCTAATTTTTATGATGGGGCCAACTGGCAAATAAAAAAAAGTGCGAACATAGAAAATAAAGAGGAGAATGAAGACAAGAAAGAAGAAAGTACTTCATCAAATATTTTCTTATTAGATGCGGAAAAAGTTCCTTCAAAAGAGGTAAGGTGGAGAATTTTAATAAGTGGTTGTTTACTGCGCCGAAATGTCTAAGGTTAAAGTTAAATAAAATAACATAGATTACGAATAATAATGGATATTTTGGCGCAGATATTTAATAAAATATTTTTTAATTTAAATGAAAAAAGTAATGGGAGTAAGAGAAACAATTATTAAATTAATTATAAAATGAAAGGACTGTTGCCATTAAAAAAAAATTGGCTATTTTTAAAGGGAAGAAAATAATGGGTTGGGGAATTTAATAAATCTGACGCAATTTTTGTTATAAATTTTGTGTTGTTGTGTTTGTACATATTTCCTTAAACATTAGAAATTAATCGGAGTAATTTATTTGAATGTCAGAGACAAAACATTATTATTTTAACCATAGTCTGTTAAGAGGTTTTTTTCTTTTCTTTTCCCCTATTGGAAATAAAAAGTATTAGTTTTTTTTTTAAAAATGATACCTAATTTTATTTATTTATTTTCTTAATAAAGATGATGAAATTATTTTTTATTTTTTATTCATTAAAGAAGAATTTTATTTTTAAAAATTAATTTTTTTAAAATAATTGTAGGAAATATTTTAAATTAAATTAAAATATAAAAAAATAACATTATTATTAAAATACATGTATTAAACATTTTCTTGTCTTTCTTATTTTTTCTTTATTATTAATTTCTATTAATGGTTAAATTCTTTATTAAAAAATTAACCAAAAATAACCACTCAACAAAAGTCAAAAAAAGATCACTTTTTATCATTCTATGTATGTATTCATTTATATAATTCCTCGTGTGTTTGGTATTTATTTATTTATTAATATCAATCATTTATTTATTATTTAAAGTCTTTATAAATAAAATAATTTAATGTGTATCTCGTTGTACCTTTTTCTCTTCTCTTTTTTATTTAATTATTTATTTAATATAACACAACCTTCAAATCAAAATAATAATAACCACAACCAAAAAAAAAAGAAAAAAAGAAAAGAATCGTTGCTCAAAAGTTAACTGTCGTCGCTGTCTTTGACGTTTTCGCCGTGCTACTTTTTAATGTTTATGGGAATGGGAATAATTTGGGAAAGAAAAAAATAGATGGAGATTAAGGGGAAAGATCACAGAACAACACAAAATAATCAAATAATGATCAAAAATAAATTAAATATTTCTAGCCTTTAAATATCCAATAGATCAACAACTCTAATAATTTTATTAAATTAATTAAAAATATTACCATTTATTTTCTATTTTTATTACTTTTATCATTATATTTATTTATTAACCATTTTTTAGTTTATGTAAAAAATGATTAATTTAACGCCGCGTGTGTCAAAAAACTGATGCAATCGTGCTTAAAAACAAATAATCTTTTTTTTGTTTATTACTCTAAATAATAATATTTTTATTTATTTTTTATACTTTGTGTGTATATAATTTCTACAGGTAGTGTATTATTTAAATAAATAAATAAATATCTTTTTTAAAGAATTACTATTAAAGATTATATTAAAAGGTATTTATGTGTAATTTAAATGAAAATTAAAATAAATATTTTTATTGTCAGAGAAAGAGAGAAAATAAATTAACTAAAAGTATATACTATTATATTGTATATAATATGATGTAATAGAATTTAAAAAAAAAAAATTATGTAAATTTAAATATTTAAAGTTTTAAAAATATTTTAATTAAATATATAAAGGAAAAAGAAATTAAATAAAATATATAAAATAATAATTATATTATTTAATTGAGACATTTAAGATTAAAATTAATATTGAGGAAAACTAAATTAAAAAATTAATTTTTATTTTTTTAAAGGATAATGTTGTCTTTCCAAAAGAAAATGCTTCTAGAATATTTTTAAATATACAGACTACTGTTGCATCTTTTAATTATTCTGGAATTGTAAATATATATTTAACTTTTTTTATTTTTTATTTTAGAATATATTTAAATATATTAATTAATTAATTTAAAAAATAAAATTAAATATTATTAAATAATTTTTTTAAAAATCTAAATTTTTAAAATTAATTAATATTTATTTTTAAATTAATTAAAGTTACTTTCAAATGAACAAGTTAAACAATTTCCTTATACATTAGAAGGCCAATTTCAATTAATATTAGGCAACAGAATAAATATTAAATATAATAAAATATTTAATAATAATTTACCTATTGGAGAATTATTACCTTTAAAAATTAAAAATAAACATAAGAATAAAGAAAAAAGAAAATTATTTTTTGGTTATCCAAATTCAAATTTTTTTGAACCGGTAAATTAAATAAATAAAAATAAAAATAAATATTTTTTTAAATTTTATAAATTATTTAAATAAATATTTTAAATAAAATTAAGCAATTTTCTGCTTTATGTCAATTTGTTCATTGTGAAGAATATTCCTCTTATTGTTCTAATCCTGTAAAGCCTGTAGGAGAGTGTTGTGAACAATGCGGTTATTTTTATTTAAATTAATTTTAATTATTTTTAATTAATATAAAGGTGCTCTATTAAGTTTTAGACAAAATAATCTAAATTTTACAAAATCAATTGAAATAATAAATAATTATAATAAATTAATTAATAATTTTAAATGGCTTTCTAATGGTTCTGGAATTTCATTTGTTCGTATAGATAATGATAATTATAATTATTTATATCAAGTAAATATTATTAATTATATGTATATTTTTATAAATAATTACTAGATTTCAATATTAAATAAATATCAATTTAATTATGATGAAAATAAATTCTGTTCTATTTTAATTAATGTTTTTAATAAAATACAGAAGGAAATGAATAGTTAATAATAAAAATAAATAAATAAATATTTTTTAATTTTAAGTTAATAATCCAATAAATTATCAATCAATTAATAATAATTTACAATTTTATTTTGATTTAAAAATTAAATGTTCTCGTCAAGTTGGTATAATTCATTTTAGAGAATTAATTCCTTGGATAATTATATTAATAATTATTGTAATTATATTAATGTATTTATTTAATAAAGAATACAAAAGAAATCCACGGTAAATAATTAATAATTATTTTTTTAGAAACATTTTATAATAATTATTAAAATTAACCTTTTTAAAGTTTACGCCTTTTCATTGCCGATATTAGAAGAAATGAACATTTTAATAATATTATTGTAAAATGGAGAAGAAATACAAATGAACAAATAGAAATTCAGGTTAATTTTTCTGAGTTAATTAAAAATATTTAAAATAATAAATTATTAGTATTTTCTTTAATTTAAATAATTTTTAATTAAAAAATAGACAAATAATGATAATAATTCACAACAACTTTTATCTACTAAATTAATAAATATAAAAAAACAATCTGTCTCTGAATTTGTTAATAAAGCATTTAATAAATCAGGTACAGAAGATATTGATGAAAATAAAGAATTAAATGAAAATATTAAATTTAATAAATAAATAATTAAATAAATTAAAATATTTATTTTTTTAAATAAATAAATAAATATACTTACAATTTTATTTTAATTATTATTCATAAATATATATTTAAATAATATTTTTTTAATTAATAAGATTAAAGAATATGTACAATTAAAAATATAGATAATATAATGAGTTAAGGCTTGGCCTATTTCCATTTAAAGGCTATTTTATTTTTAATTAATTATTTTGGTCATTAATTTAATTTATTTAATTTAATTAAATTTAATTTTAAGTATTCTAAACTTTTAGTTAAATATCCACTTTTTATATACTAATTTTTAGCCATATGGGTCTCCCCGGCCCTGCATCTTCTATTGGGGAAAAATAACCGGATAAGTTTCTAACCAGCCTTTTATCCTTTCCCTCTCATACATAAATAAATACATATTAATTTCACAATAATAGTTGTAAAATAATTATTTATTTATTACCTTTAATTATTTAAATAAAATTTTAATTAATTTGTTAATATTTGAAATAACCTTTAAAATAATTTATTATTTAAAAATATTTATTTATTTATTTGTTTGTATTTTTCTTCATTGAAAATAAAAATTCACACATTTTTAGTCAACAAATAAAAATATTTATTTATTTACGTTGAAATTATTAGTAATCAAAAATTGTTTTTTCCTTTCGAGAATAATATTTAAATATTAAACATTCAAAATTAAATTATTTTTTTAAAAAATAGTTTAAGTTTTCTTCAATATATTTAATAAAATAAATAATAATTATTTTTTGTTTTAAAAATATTTAAAAATATTAATTATAATTAAATAAATAATTATTTATTTTAATAAAAATGAATTATTTAAATATTTTAATTCCTTTTATTTTATTATTTTCTTTAACATTAATTTATGGATTAAATGAAGGTTATTTTTAATATATATTTAAATTATTTAAATAATTAAAGCTATTGATTGTGGACAAAATGAAATACCAAAAGAATGTGGATGTGATGGAACTTGTCAAAATCCAGATCCAATATGTACTCAAGTTTGTACTGAAAAACCAAAATGTTTATGTACCCAAGGATATGTTCGTGATGAAAATAAAGATTGTATTAAAAAGAATAAATGCTCAAAATAAATAAATAAGTTTAATATATTTAAAATTAAACCTATTTTTTAAGAAAATAAATGCAACCCTTCTGATACCTAATTATTTAAATTAAAATTAAGAAATTCATTCTAAGGATACAATTGGTCTAAATTAATTTATTTAACCATTTTTTAATTTATTTGATAAATATTTAGATGTTTTTTGTTTTTCCTTTTTATTAAAAAAATTAAATTTAAAAGTATAGTCACAAATATTAATAAAAAGAATATTAATTATTTTTACTAATAAAAGAATAATTAATATCAAAAAATATCTAGTATGTATGTACATATTTTAAACATTTTTATATTTACATTTCTTTTTGTTTAAAATTAATTTTGATTATTTATTGTTCCATTAGGCATTGAAGTTTCTGGTATTGGGGAAATCTCATGATTAGTTGATGATATTTGATTATTTTTACATTTAAAAATAACTTGTCTATAATTCTTTATAGTCAGAATTGTTATCTTTAAAAATAATTAATTTAAATTTAATTAATTAATTTACAATTGGATTTAAAATAGCAATTAATGAAGGTAAAGTTGAAGTAAGGAATATTCCAACAGATGAAGAATAAAGACCAGGTAAATTAAATAAAAAATTTAAATTAGAAGTTAATTGAACAATAAATGATAATAAAGGTAAAATAGCCTTAAAATAATAATTAATATTTTAATAATTAATTTTATATTTTAATTAAATTGTAATTACCTGTGTAATTAAAACTATGCTTATTTGTTTATTCATATGACGTATTTTACTCTGCTCTATACCCTTACAATGACGATAAACATGAATTTGAATTTGAATTCCACAAAAAATAATTATTAAATAATTAATTATTGATAATGCAGAGGCATAATTAGCAGTAAAATTTGACAGATTATTTGTCTTAAAATAAATAATAATTTAAATATTTTATAAAATACCCTTGTTCTAATTCCAACAACATAATTAGTTAAAGTATAATTATCTAAATCTAAAAGTTCTGCCAATTCATAATTAGTTAAATGTTCATTTTCTGGAGTTGGTATATTGGAAATAGAACCAAAAATATTTAAAATAATAATTGGAAGCATTACAGAAATAATTAAAATTAATTGATGTTTAAATTTAACATCAATATCACTAAATTAATTAAAAATTAATTTAAATTTAATTAATTAATTAATTACCGAACAACAGTTAAATAACGAAATATAAATAATGTACAAACATTCATAGCTGAAAATCTTATCATAAAATTATAAAAACGAAGACAAATGTGTTGCCAAGGATTTGGAAGTAAATGTATTGGTCCATAATTCCAAGCAATACCTACACCGTTATCAGAAGCATAAATCTTTATTTTTAAATAAAAAGGATTATTAATCAAATATTCTTTTTTAATTATTTAATTAATTTAGGAATATTTAAATATTATTAATTATTTATATATATTATGCATATGTAAATTAATTAAATAAAATATTCAAGACTACATACTAGTATTTAAAATATATTTAAAAAACATATTAAAACTAAAAGTTATTATTATTTAAATTTAATTAATTAATAATAAATAAATAAATAAATATATTTAATTATTAATTTAAAGTTTAATTATTTCCTTTTAAATTACCCTAAAATATATTTTAATTAAAAGAGAATATATTAATTTAATTTAATTTAAAATAATACTAACAGGTTGTGATATAATTAAAGCAAAAATAGTAATAATATCAACAATACATGTTTGTATTAATATTTTACTATAAACCTTCATTTCTTTCATTGTATAACGGAAAACTAAAAAAATTAAAAATAAATTGGAAAATATTCCAAATGTAGAAAAACAAATAATAATTGAAGAAAATATTAAAGCTACTCCCATTATTTTTTAATTAATTTTTAATAATTAATTTAAAGTAATAAACAGCTTTTTTAAATATAAAATAATTTTAATTAAATTAATTTTATTTAAATATTAATTATCTTAAAAAAATTAAAAAAAATTTCTTAAATAATACAAAATTTAATAAAGTAAATTATTCGAAAATATTTACAATTAAATGAAAAGAATTTTAAATATTTCCCATTAATTAAAATTTATAAGAAATTGTATCAAAATGTGTGAATATTGTATGTACTTTTTAAAGAAATAAATAAATAAATTATTTAAATTATTATAAAGGGAATAAAGATAATTATTTTATATATATTATTTAAATTAATTAATTATTAATTAAATAGAAAGAGTTAAGTAAAATGGCAGATACTACCCCATACCAGTCATTATTTTAATTAATTTAATGGAATATTCCTTTTATATCCCTTAATTGTTTAAAATAATATTAAACATTTTATCTGATGGTTATAAGTAATTTAAAAAATAATTAAATATTTGATGTCAAAAGGATATTTACTTTAATTATTCCTGAAGTAAATTAAATTTAATTTAATTATTTAAAATATTTAAATTTTTAGTTTGTTTTAAATTAATTAATAACTACAAATTTTTATTCCAAAAAAATTACCTTAGTTAGTATATGTATATTCTAATTATTTTCATATAAACATTTATTTAACTTTGCAATATTTATTATTATAAAAATTATTTTTATTAATATCAATTATTCATGAACATATTTAATATTAAATTTATAACCTTTAAAGTTTTATAAAAATTCCAACTTTAAGAAAATATGTATTATTATTTATTTTTATATGAATAAACTTTAATATATATAGTAATTGTTAATATAAAAGGCTTTACAATTTTTAAATATTTTTTAAAATAAAATAAAATTTAAATTAAAAAATGATTTTTCCTTCTATTAAAAATAAAATAATTATTTTTATAATTATTTCAACAATAATATTTATCCATCAAGAAGTAAATGCAAATAATAAAACAACTGATGGTATTTTAATTAATCAATATTACATTAATTAATTTAATTTAATTAATTAAATTATTTAATTTATTTATTTTATTAATTAAATTAATTAATAATATTTTATTTTTAAAGCTCCTTGTGGAGAAAATGAAATAAAGTCAATTTGTGGTTGTGATGGTAATTGTACTAAACCAGCTAAAGTTTGTCCAAAAGAAACCAAGTATTGTGTAACTTTATTAACTGAATCAAAACGTTGTTTATGTAAAACAAGTTATACTAGAGGAAATGATGGAAAATGTATTTTAAAGAAAGATTGTCCAAAATAAATAAATAAATAAATGGAAATAAAAATAATTATTTATTTTATTTAATTAATATTGTTAAAGATAAAATTCAATAATACTCTTTGTGTATTTAATAAAAATTGTACTAATATTTACATACATACCTATTTAATTAAAAAAAGTCCTTATTTAAATAATTAATGTTTAAACTCTACTCTTTTTTAATTTAATATAAAAGAAAATATTTACTATTTATTTATATTTTATTTATATTTATTGTAAGTAAATAAATATATTATTATTATTTTAAATTGCATCAAAGATTATTATTTTATTTGGCGAATAAAAAACTAATTATTATTTATGTAAATAAATAATTATTAATCTTTGTTTGTAATTAATTAATTCTCCCCTTTTGGCCATAAATTTTTATAATTAAATTTAAGAAAAATATTTAAAAAATAAAAGAAATTATTGTTAGTTGTATAATTATGTTTATATTTATAATTAAAAGAAGGTCATTTACGTAATTATTTTTAGTTTTAAATTGAAAGAATAATTAAAAAGAGTTCGCTAAATTTTGATTTGGAATTTAAAATTAAACTAAAATTAATTCTAGGTTAAAAGGAAAAAATAGTGTAAATAAATAGAACAAATAAATAATTATTTAATTTAATTTATTTTTCTTTTTCTATTTTTTATAATAAAATAATTTAATTAAAATTTCTAAGTTAAGGACAATAATTAAGAGCTTTTCTTTTTTTCTTTAAAAATAATTATTTAATTAATATATTAAAAGTCAAATTAAATACAAATAAAATAGTAATGTTAAATATTATTTTAATAAATAAATTAATTTTTCTTTTATTAATTTGTATTATTTTATTTTCAACAATTTGTGAATGTGAACATCCAGAAGAAGATAAATCGAAGTATTTAATATTTATTTTAAAAATTATTTATTAATTAATTTAATAAAAAATAATAAATTAAATTAAAAATTACCTTAAATTATTTTATATTTTATTTAAAAAATAAATTCTTTTTATATGTATTTTTTGTTTAGTATTTAAATTATACTAATACCTATGTATAATTATTAAATTATTTATTTTTTTATTTTTAGTATTCGAGATAAACGTTGGGGATATGGATATGGTGGATGGGGAGGTATGGGCGGTTGGGGCCGTGGTTTTGGAGGATGGGGTGGTGGATATGGTGGTTGGGGCCGTGGATGGGGATGGGGACGTTAATAAATAAATAAAAACAAGAATAAAGAATATATTTAATCTCAATTCAGTGTCTATTTTATTTTAAAGTTTAATTAATTTAAGCATTATTGATAAATAAAAGTTTAAATATTTATTTAATATATTTTAAATAGAATATATTCTAATAATAATTTAGTATTCAAATCATATACAACAATTATTTTAGTAAAAATTAAAATTAACAATCATTTAAATAAAATTTAAAATAATAAATATGACAAAGATTAATTGACATTTTTAATATTTTATTTAATTTTTATTCTATTTTTTAACAAATTTAGAAAATTATAATCATACATACATATTTACACGTTTTAATAATTAGTAAGCAAATAAAAATAAATAAATAAATAAATATTCACATACATATATATTTTCTTCTTTATAAATAAATATTGAGAGTGATTAAATAAAATATATGTATCTAAATATTTTATTCAATTAAATTATATTTTATGATTTCTTAGAATTATTTAAATAATTAATAAATAATGTCATTAAATATATTAATTATTTTTCATTTAATTTTAGCAATTAATTTTTTATTTATAAAAGGTAAGTTAATTTATTTAAATTTTATAATTAATTTAAATTAAAAATAAATTTTAATTATAAAATAAAAAGATAAGGAAAATATTAAAATAAAAATATAAATCTTAATAAAATAATAATTATAATTCTTAGCTAACAATTGTGGAGAAAATGAGAAGGCAACACATTGTGGATGTGATGGAACATGCAAAAACCCAATGCCAAAATGTTTACCAAAATGTATAATTAATTTATCAAAACCACCAATTTGTCTTTGTAATGAAGGATATGTTCGCAATAAAAATAATAAATGTATTGAAAAAGATAAATGTTAAATTATATTAATTAAATAAATAAAACAATTTTAAATTAATTTATATTTAAATAGAATATTTTGGAATTTTTAAATATTTTTAATTATTAAAAATATTAAAATAAGAGAATAATTAAAATTCTAACAAAACTTAATTAGTAAATTAATATTCTATTTTTAACCTTAATTAAATTAAACTAAATTTAATTAAAGGTCTAAAAGCTTTATAAAATATTTATATTTATAATAATTTATTTCAAACAAATACATAGTATTATTAAAAACATATGTATAAATTAATTAATATTTAAATAATCAATGGATACTGAATGATAAAATAAAATGATTAATTTTCTCTATAAATTTATTTATTAATTTTAAAACAAAACTTTATTGAAATGTTATATTTACATATTATTTAAATAATAATAATCTTAGTATTTATATACATATATTTATTTATTAAGAGAATAATTAATTAATTAATTTAAAATTTATAAATGTTAAATTATTAAAGAAAAGTGCTTGTTTGGCTATCAATACGTAACAAACAATGGACAGAATCAGAACCATTAATTAATAAAAGGGATTCTTCTTCATCTTCTTTTGAATTTTTTATATTTAATTTTTCAAAGTTTTTTTGTTGTTTTTCTGCTAAAAATGCTGAATTTTTAAACTTTTCTTCATTTAAAATTTTTGGCCAAGAGCTTTGTTTATATTTTAATTTTTGGTCCAATTTTTGTGAATATGATGAACGTCTAAGTTCATTAGATGATAACATTAATAGTGCTAGAGAAGAAGACTAAAAAGAAATTAAATTTAAATTTTAAATAAAATATATTAATTAATTAATTAATTATTTAATTAATTATTTAATTAATTAAATATTCTTTAACAACTAACCGAACTGTGTGATCTTAATTGAGCACCAGAAGAAGACAATTGTTTTTTCCAATTTTTACCAACTTCTGTAGAAATTGAACAAGAATTATTTCTTTGCCTTTTATTAATTAATAAAGGACAATTAATCGAACCATCCTTTTATTTAAAAAAAAATTAATTAATTTTTTAAAAAGGAATTATTTTTTACAATGCTAGAAGAATATCCAAAGGTTGATTTATTAGGTAATAATGTTGTTGTTGTTGTAGCAGCACTCTCTGCATTACTTTGAGGAATTAATATATTTTGATTAATATTGTTGTTATTCTTTTGTTGATTATTTTGTTCAATTGGATTAATTACTTCACTAGTTGTAGGTCTTCTATCTTTTAAAATATTTAATAAACCTCCACCAAGTGTTGAATTATTATTATTATTATTAAGGTGTTGTTGATGTCCTCCTCCTCCTATTAAATTACCTACATTTGAATGATATGTTCCATGTCTAACACGTTGCTGTAATTGACCATTTAAGGCACCTAAACAATTTTTAAAAAAAATTATTTTTAAGAAAAAAATTAAAAAAATTAAAAACCATATAAAATCCAATTTACAGCACTATTAGTAAATGGTAGAGCATGAATAAAATACCTTAAAATAAATAATTAATTTAATTTTAAATTAAAATTAAATTTACATAAAATAAACAAATACAGGAGGTACTTGTCCATTTTGTTCTCCAGCATATTCTAAATAAACAGCAAATGCAGTAGCTACCCAAAATGGTGTCCAACAAATAAAATAAAAACAAGCAACAGCCATTGTATATAAAGATATTCTAACTAGGGGAATTTGTGAACGAATTTTTGAGCTCTAAAAATTAATTAAAAATTAATTAAAAATTAATTAAAAATTAATTAAAAATTAAAAAATTAAAAAATAATATTTACTTTAAATTGCCTTGCGTGATGATGTAATTTTGTTAATAATTGTGTATAAAAAAATGTAACCAAAAAAAGAGGAACTAAATAGCAAAGTACAAAGAGAAAACAAGTAAAAATTGTAAATTTCCATCTAACCATATCCATCTATTAAAAATTAATATTTTTTTATTAAATAATTAATTTTATACAAATTATTTTAAAAATGATTAAAAACCTCTTAAATTATTTTTAAAAAATAAATAAAATATTTTTTAACTATATTCCTATTAAATTAATATTTTACCATAGTGCATTTTTCTATTCGCATTCTAGTCACTTTATTTGGACCGGTTGCCTTTTTAAATTAAAAAATAAAATATAATTTAAATTAAAATACCTTTTGAAAAAGAATAACTTCTCTAGCTTCAAAATTGTAAAGTAAAGGACAAAGAGCTACTAAAGCATAAATAGCCATACCTAAAATATTATTATTTTAATTAAATTAATTTGAATTAATTTATACCAATTAATATACAAAAGGCAATTCGACGAGAACGTAGAACTCTCTTTTCTGAATGACATACACTTGCAAAACGATCAAAAGACATTGCTACAAATAAATATAAAAATTAAATTATTTTTTTAAAATTAATTACCTGTAATAATTAATGCAGAAAGAATTTTCCCAAAATTTTCAAGAACTAGAAAAAAATTTAATTAAAATAATTAATTCTTTAAATATTTACCTGCATGTAATTTACACATTGTAGACCCAAACATCCAAAAACCAAGAATTTGGTCAATTACAGTAAATGGAAGTGAAAGACAGCTTTAAATAAATAAAATTAAATTAAAAATAAATTTAAATTTCTTACACTCCAAAATCCACAAAACTGAGAACAATCATATAAATTAATGTATTGTCTAAATTTGCACGTCTACTACGTACCTAAATAATTTAATAAATTTAATTAAATTAAAATAACCATTTGATATATTGTAGTAAGTACAGCAACATTACCACATGTTCCCAATAGAAAAAGTAGCATATAACAAATAGCCATTACTTGAACCTTTTATTTAAATTAATTAAATTAAATTAATTTTTATTTAAATTTACTTGAACATCATCATGATTAGGTGGTGGTAATACATCAGTAAGTTCAATTGGAGGTTGTAAAGCCATTAATAAATGCTAAAGAATATAAATAATAATAAAGAAAATAAGCTAATATTTTAATAAAAAAGGCAAAAAAAAATATATTGATTAAAAAAGGGGATTAAAGAAAAAAAACATTAAATAATGAATATTAATAATAAATAAATAAAATTAATTTAGAAAATATATTTTCTTTGTTTAAATTTTATTTTTATTTAAAATTAAAAATAAACTTTAAATATTTATTTATTTAATATGTATGTTTAAATAATTATTTTTAAAAAAATTTCTTTTTTTTTTATTTACTTTAAATCTTCTTTTAAGATTTAATTATTTATTTCCTTTTTATATACAAACAATAAATAAATAAATAAATAAATAAAAGAGATTAATTAAAAAATATTTATGTTCTTTGAAGTTTAAAAAATAACTAAAAAGATTTATTTCTATTAATTGCCTTAGGAATACCACCCGCACTTTCTAAATTTATATTGTTATATTTAATATTAAAATTATTTACTTTATTTTTTATTTATTTTTAATATTTATTTATTTTATTTTTTTTTTACTTATAATTAAAATTTTATAAAATAATTTATTAAGAATTTAAAAGAAAATTAATTAAATTATATTGAAAATATTTTAAATAATTTATTAAATATAAATAATCAGAACAATAAAATAAAATTTAAATATTTAATTTAATTAATTTTTATTAAAAAATAAATTCATTGGGAACTAAAAAATAAATAAAAGCCTTAAATAAAAGATTTAAATAAATAAATTATATTTAAATATTTGTGGGGTTTTTGGCCATTTTTGGCAGTTCCTTTAAAAATTTTATTTAACAAAAAAAAAAGTAAAATAAATTTCTTAAAAATAAATAATCTTCCTTTTTAAAATATTTTTTTATGCATTTTTAAAAATGTGTCAATTTTACGCTTTTTTTTATTTAAATTGAAGAGCAAAAAATAAAAGAGAAAAGAAAGTTGCTAAACAAGTTTTTCTATATTTGGGGTAAAATAAAAAGAAAAATAAAAAAGAACAAATTATTTTTAAAAATTTTATTTTTTAATCTTTGTTGACATTTTTATTTAAATTTTTAAAAATAAATTTAAATTAAATATATTTATTTATTTATATTAATTAAATAATTAAATATTATTTTAATTTTTATCTTTATTCTTTTTTTGTCTATAAAATACCCAAATTGACGTATTTCTTAATTCTTTTAATTAATTCATTTTTATTTAATTAAATAAATAAAATAAATATTTGAAATTTAATATATATTTTGTTTTATTTTTTCTTTTCTTTTTTTAGTAAAAATTAAATATATTTCCTTAAATATTATATACAAGGAAAGGAATTTTTAAAAATATATTTATGATGCTAATTTTGTGAAATAGAAAGATAAATTATAAGAAAAATTAAATTTAAACTAAAAATGAAAATATTGATTTATTGGTAAAATTATTAATTATTTAATATTAATTAAAGTATAAAAGCAATGTAAAAAAAGTTTTAAATAAATATACTATATATTGTTCTTCTTCTCTAAATAGGTAGGTAATTTTTTTTTTAAATTTAATTTAAAAAATAGAGATCAGAATTTAAAATAATCTATTTAATTCTAATCTCTATTTAATTAATTAATTTAATTTAAATATATTTTAATAGATAAAACAACCAAAAACAATGGGAAATCAAGTTCCAAAGCTTCCTATTGAGAAAATTTATATTACACCTGGAAATGTTCTTATTCGTGTTGAAGGAAGGCTTGGTAAACAAAGGGCCCAAGCAATGGAGAGGGAAGGCTTGAATCGCTTCTACAATCTTATTCGTGTAAATTTTTCTTTTTTAATTTTCTTATTTTAATTAATTAATTTAAACTTTTAAATTAAGGGAAGTGTTGTTAGGGTTCCTTCTGTTGGCCAAGAAAATGGATTGATTGGTAATCTTGCTCCAGGTGATCAGGTAAATAATTAATTTTTAATATTATCTTTATTAATTATTAATTTATAAAGGTTTGGGTTCGTGGAGGAAAGGGTTTCCCTATCAAGGATACAGATGGTACTAGATATTTTTTGTTCCATGAATGGGAAGTTGCTATCAATCTGACACCCCATAATTGATAAATATAGAAGATAAGGATATATAAATAAATAAATAAATTGTATTATATGTATAGGAGTAATAATTAAATTGTTATTATTAATTGTTTGTGTCTTTATTTTGTATAAATCTATTTTTAAAAAATAATAAATTCAGAATTTTAATTGAGAAATTAATAAATAATTAAATAGCTAACAAGATATATATATAATTAGAAAATAATTTTTAAAAAATCCTAAAAATTAATAATTTGACAAAAAAAATATATTTATGTTTGTATTATTAATCTAATACTTTTTTTTTAAATAAAAAAAATCTAATTAAACTTAAAATAAATAAATAAACTTTTTCTTGAGAAAATAAAAAATTAAAGTGTGTGAATTATTTGAATATTTTTAAAAATTTGATTTTCTACCTTAAGTAAAAGAAATGACGAAAATTTAATTAAAATATTTTCTTTTATTTTTAATTAAATTGACAATTTATTTATTATTTAATTTAAAATATTTTTATTTAAATAAATTAAATTAAATTAATAATATATTTTTTATTAAAAAAAGAAAATAATAACGCCTACGATAAATTTAATATTTAATTTTAAATAAGTAATATAATTGATAAAAATTTAAATTAAAACTTTTCCTTAATTCTTAAAAGTAATGAAACAAAAAAACTTTTTTACTTTCACACAGAAAACAATAAAAATATTTTTTTTAATTTTAACTAACCAAAATCAATAAAGTTTAGATAATTTTATTTTTAAATAATTAAATTAAAGTTATTATTTAAATATTTTAGGTAATTTAATGTTGAAAATATATTTTTTAAATAAATAAAATAATATACATATTTCTAAGAAATAGAAAAGAAAAAAAGAAGGAAATAAATAAATATGCATATAAATATATGTATCACATTTATTTATTCTATTTTTTTTGTCCTTTTATTAAACCGTTGATTATCCGGAAAATGTTAATTAAATGAAAGAAAAGAATATTTAAAATAAAAGAAGAAGAAGAAGGAGTAAATAAATAGTAAAAAAAAATAATTAATTTATAATTAAATAAATTAAAAAGAATAAATAAATAAATAAAATTAATTAATTAAAATAATTTATTTTTAAATTAAATTGTTTAGTATAAGATTTATTAAACAATAAAATATTATTATTTTATTCTTTGATTTTAAATTGATGATAAACTTTATTAATTTATTCTAATAATTTTATTTTATTTATAATTGTATTAATAACAAAACTAAAAAAATAAATAAATAAATTTATTTAATGAAAAATACTAAATTAATTTAAATTAAATAATTAAAATATGTTAGAAGAAGAATAAGAAATTTAAATTATAATTATTAGAAAGAATATATCTAATTTGGAAATTAATATTTTTTTTTAATTTTATAAAATATTCCCTTAGTAAAATATATTATTGGGAAAATTAATAGACAATTTCATAATTATTTCTTAAATAAAATAAAAATAATTTTATTAAATATTTAATATAAAAAATAATAAAAGAAATAATATTTTAATAATTTAAATTAATTTTAAAAAATAAATGTCATCATTAAATAAATAAATAAAAATAATAATTCAACAAATTGTGAATATTTTAAATAAAATTTATTTTATTTAAATTTATTTATTCTAAAAACTGTTTTTGGTCGAATAAATAAGTCAATGGGAATAACGCAATAACCAATCCAATTTTGCAAATAAAAAAAAAGAAGAAATAAAAAAAAATTAAAAGAAGAAAAATATAATTTAATTAAAATAAAAAAAAGAAATTAATAAAAAAAATAATATTAATTTAATTTTAAATAGAGCAATTTTTATTTAAATAAATTAAAAATAGAATATAAAAATAAATATAATGTTTGATGTTTCAAATAATATAATTTTTATTGTTATTTAATTTAAATAAAAAGAAGAGAAAAAATTATTTTTAGCTTAAAAATTATTTAAATTAAAACAAAAAACATTTTTGGATTATATTTTAGAAATTAAATTTTAATTTTAATTGGAATATTTTTAATTTTATTATTTTTTAATTTATTATAAATATTTAAAAAATAAATAATTAATTAATTTACCCTTTTCTGTTCTTCCGTAGCATTTTTAAATAAATAATTTGTTGAATAATCTTCTTCATAAATATTTCCTTCAAAAATTGTTTGTTGTTGTTGTTCATTATGCTTCAATAAATTAATAGAATTATTATTATTTTCTTCATTAAAAAATAAATCTTCATAATCTTCTAAATCTAATGAATTATCAAGAATTGAAGTTAATAATATATTATTATTATTATTATTATTTAAAGTCATATTTTCTTAAGAAAAAAAAATAAATAAATTGAATAATTAATTAATTGAAAAAATAAATTTTAAAAATTAATTTATTAGTTAAAATAAAATAATAATAATATTTTATATTTAATTAATTAATTAATTTTAATATTAAAAAAATAATTAAAATAAATTAAGAAATATTTTAAAAAAAATAAATATTTATAAATTAAAAATAAAAATTATAAAATAAAATATTTAAATTAATTAAAAGAAAATGGCTTAGTTCCTACTGTGTAAAGAAATAAATTAAACAAAGCAAAAAATTTTTTAAATTTTTTGTATTAATTAATAAGCAGAAAAAATAAAATTAAAAAATAATTAATTAATAAATTTTTAAATATTTATATTAAAATAAAAATTTATTTAAATAAATAAAATAATAAAATTAATTTAAAAATTAATAAGCAGGTGTTATATTATTTAATTAATTATTTTAATTTTAATTCACATGAAATAAATAATTTAAAAAACAAAAGAAAAAATTTTTAAAAATAATCTGTTCTGTAATGAAAAATAAAATAAAATATATTTTTTCAAAATGTGAGGAAACAAATAAAATATTTATAATAATCATATGGAAATACATATATATATTTTGACGGAAGAATGAACAAATTAAAAAGAAAAAAATAAATAAAGTAAAGTACAAAATTATTATTTGTAGTGAATAAATATTTAATTATTATTTCTTTTTATTAATTTAAAGAGAAAAAAAAAATTATTATTTAAATAAAATAAAATTTTAATTATATTTAATTTTAATTAATTAAAACATTTCTTATTTTAAATTTTCTTTTCTTTTTTTAATAACTACAAATAATAATAAATTTATATCTTTTGTTTAATTATTAAATAAAGAATGTTAAATTTTAAATTAAAATTAATTTTTTATTTTCTTGGGAAAATCTTTTAAATTAAAATTAATAATTATTAGAGAAATTATTAAAATATTTTTTTTTTTATTTAAAATTAAATTAAATGTTTATTTAAATATATAAGCCTATTAAAGTTTAATAAAAATAAATTTAATTAATAAGAAAAAATAAAAAATTATTAAATAATAAATTTTATTTCTTAAAAAATTTAATTAAATTAATGAAGATGTTTATTTATATTTAGAAAATAAAATTAAAATTTTAAGAATAATTTATTTAATTAATTTTTATTTTTCTAATTATTTAAAAATATTTAAATAATATTGAATTTATTAAGACTGTTAAAATTATTTAAAATTAAATATTAATCGAAAATTGAAACAAAAATAAGATAAAAAAATAAAAAAGTATGGGAAAATTAATTAATTAATTTCAATATTAGATGTATATATTTATGTAATAAATAATTATTTAATTATAAAATATAAAAAATATTATTTTTTAATTAATTTATTGATTATTTATCAGACTAAATTAATTAATTAATTTTTAAATTTTAAAACAAAAAATATTTAAAAATAGTTTATTAACTACTTCAAATAAATATATTTGTTTTTCTAAATATTTTAAGCAAATATTTAGATAAATATAAATTTTACTTTAAAAAATTGAGGAAACAAAAAATGCGCAAAAAGTTTAAAGGAAAAGCTTTTATTCTTTTTCTCATGCATTTTTAAGTAAAAAAGAATATTCTCTCAAATAAGTATATGTATATACATACATATTTATTTATTTATTATTGAAATTTATCAAGAGTGGAAGTTAAGGAGAAAACAAATAAAAAGTAAAAATATATATTAAATATATTTATTTATATAAAATGGTAGGTAATAAATAAATTAATTAATTAATGTGTTTTGTTTTCTCAATAAAAAAGTACATTAAAAGAGTAAAAGTACATTAATTTAATTTTATAATTAATTATTTTGTCTGCTCTTAATGTATTTAAATATAATCAATGTATAAGTGCATATATCCACAAATTGATTTAGAGGATAATAACCTGAAATACCTATATTCTAATTCAATGAATGTCTTTCAGTATTTAAGTAGAAATAAATTATTTTAAAAATTTAAATAATTTATTTTTAATTTAATAAAAATATAAATATTTATATAAAAGAAGAAGAGAAAAAAACTAGAGAACAGAATACCTCAAGGGAACAGGTCATGTATATAAAAATAAATAAATATATTGTTATATATACATTATTAATGATTAAATAATATTTAATAAATAACACAAAAATATTTAATTAAAAACAATTTGTGTTTTGTGAGTATTAGAGAAAATAAAGGATAGGTTTATTTTTAAAGTATTAAGCTAAAAAATAGAAATAAATTAAGGTTAAAACCAAAATATTAAAGAAAAAGAAAAAATAAAATTAAATTAATTTAATTGTTTTCTAATTATTTATGTTGCGCATTTTTTTATAAAGAAAATATTTTGTTAAAAAAATAATAAAAAGAAAATAACTCCACCAATATATGTACGTATATATTTTAATTTAAAATTAAAATATCTCCTTTACATATATCTACTACTTCTATTTATTCTAAAACAACCAATTTTATTTTATATTTGCATTTTGGCAAGAAAACGAAAAATAAAAAGATTTATTAGCTACATATCTTTTTTTTCAATTATTTTTTTTTACATAAAATATAAAATAATTATTTTTAAAAGAATTTTTTTTTAAATTTATTTTTTAAAAAGAATTTAAATTTACTTACAAGCAAATACAGATTAAAATATTTTTTAAATAAAATGTGAAAAGTAAAAATTAATTAAAAAAAATTTTTTTTGAGTGGGAAGCTTTTCATTTTCTTAAGGATTTAAAAATAAAAAAGGAATTTATTGGCAACATATTTAATAATTTATTATTTTATTCTAAATACATAAAATAAAGAATAAAAATTTAATTAAAATACATGAATCTACATGAATATCAAGACCCTTAATATTCAGAGTTGACTCCAAATATATATTCCTACTAAATCTAAAAAATGTTTAAAAGACATAATGGTCAATAAACTATAAAAAAAAATTAAATTGAAATTACTAATTGTAAGTTAAAATGATAACAAAGGTTTTATTGAATTATAAAAGAATTCCCGGTCTAATCATTAAATGTATTAAAAGAGAATATGAGGAAAGTAAAATAATCCTTTAATAATTATCCATTAAATAACATATGAAACTTAATTGGAATTATTATAGTGTGAATTAAAAATAATAAATAATTTAAAGTCAGTAAACTTTATAAAAAGAAAATTTAAATCAAATGGAAAAAAAATATTCATTTTTTAATTAATGTGTCAATTCGCCCAAAAATATTCGTTTGTCACTACCAGCAGAAAGAACTAAAATATTTTAAAAAAATTAAATTTAAAATAACATTTTTAATTTAATTACTTATTGGCTCTATTGGGTGGAAATCAACAGCGTTTACAGATCCTTGATGTCCAGGAAGTTTGTAAGCAATATTTCTAGAACCTACATCCCAAATATAGACAAAACGATCACTTGAACCTTTAAATAATTAAAACAATATTTAAACAATTAAATTAAAATTAACCGCAAGAAACTCGGTGAGAATCCGGTGACCACGCACAACGCAATAAATTCTATCGAAATAATTTTAAAAAATTAAAAAATAATAAAACCTTCTCAAAATTATGTTGATGTCCACTTAAAGTTTTTACACAACGCTGCAAAGTTGAATATGGACGAATATCCCAAATACGAGCTTAAAATATAAAAATTAACAGAAATATTCTAGGATTATTTATTTGGAAATTCCCTTTACTCAAAAAAAAATTTTTTTTTTACCAGTACAATCCATTGCATTTGATAAAATATAGTTTCCATCTGGACTTAAACTAATCCCTGTTACAATATCAGAATGGCCATGCATTGAATGAAGAAGAGCATTTTTACGTAAATCCCAAACCTTAAAAAAATTAAATGGTTATGTAAAAATAGAAAATTTAATTTCTATATTTTTAGAAAAATTAACATTTAAAAGAGAGAAATAATAAATAAAAATTAAATTAAAAATTATATAAAATTCCAAACCCTCAAAGCATTATCTATTCCACCACTAATAATAAGTTCAGCAGTATCATTAAAAGTAACAGTTGTGACTTGATATTTGTTTATATTTTCAAAAACGGAAGCAGGTTTTCTCTTTCTCAAATCATGAATCTTAAAATAAAAGAAAATTTTGAGTAATAATATTTTTGGAAATTATATTTCCTTAGGAATAATTTAATCAGGAAATAAAAATCTAGTAACCTAATCAAAATTGATCTATTATTTCCCAGTTAACTCATTTAGTAACGAAAACTCACAGGAATATTTAATAAGATTAACTTAAACAAAACCTGTATAGTTCCATCATCTGAACCTGAACAAACCATATCAGGTCCTCTACGTGCTGGATGGCATCCATTTACAAAATCCTTTAAAGAATGATGAATATATATTTAAAAATAAAATAACCGTGTGAGAACGAAGTCTCCTAGCACAAACACCAGTTTCCATATCCCAGACACGAACAGTTTTATCAGTTGAACAAGTATATAGATAACTAATAAATTAATACAAAATTAAACTGTAAAAGAATATTGCCTAGTATCTGTGTTAAAATGGACATCCATAATTGCTCCTTTATGGCCATTAATTGTAGAAAAATTTTCACAATCTCCTCGTGCATCCCATAAAACTAAAAATTAAACCTTTAAATAATTGTTTTTATCATTATTTACAAATGCGCATATCAAACCCAACAGATGCCAAAATACTTCCATCATGGCTAAATCTTGCCCCAAAAATTTCCCCTTCATGACCAGTTAAAAGCATTATTGGACTTTGAAGTGATGAAGGTCGTTGATTACTACTACCATTCTCTTTTCTTGTTCCATCAATTGGCACAAGAGCTCCTTCATCTAATCTTGGACGTTTAGTATCTTAAAAATTAATAATTATTAAAACAACTAATAATTAAAAAAACCTGTTCTAGGAGCAATAGGCAATGCTGGTCGTCTAAAAACTTGAGGTTCAGACATAAATATTTATTTTCAAAGCTCTAGGAATATTATGAATAAAAATTGAAAAATAATTTTTTTTAATTATGCAAATATGTATAACGAATCATTGGGGTAAAAATTCATCTTGAAACAAGTCTTGGTGTACTATATACCAAACTGGGGAAAAATTCTCAAAAATTTAGAAAAAAAATCAAATTATGAGTAAGGTTTTTAAAAAAATTGAAGAGTGATTAAAAATAAGTGATTGCCATTTGAGCGGTACACGACACGTAGGCGCCGACACGTAGGCGCGGACACGTAGGCGCGGACACGTAGGCGCGGACACGTAGGCGCCACCGATTAGGCGCGAAGACAATTAGGCGCGGGACAATTAGGCGCCAAGTTAAATATTTTTAATTTCAAATATTTGCAAAATTTTGGATAGTTATAATAAAAAAATTTAAAAATTCAATTTTTTTATCACAAAAACAAAAATATTAAACTGAATAGAATGAAGCAAATATTAAATGAAATAACAAAAAATTGAATTTCTCTTCTCAGTTTCAATTTCAACGGTATTATTTATCATGTTGATTAAAAACGTTTTTTTAACATGAAGTTACTAAAAATACAAATAAAAACGATGGAAAGAAAAAAAATTATTAAAAATAACTAAAAAATTGCCAATCCTATTAATAAATTATAAAAATATTTAACTTGGCGCCTAATTGTCCCGCGCCTAATTGCCTTCGCGCCTAACTGTCTTCGCGCCTAATCGGCGGCGCCTACGTGTCCGCGCCTACGTGTCGGCGCCTACGTGTCCTGCTCCGCATTTGAGCGACGCCGTTTAATCGCTAGAGTTTGGGCTATTTTGGCTAAATTTGAATTTTAACTTTAACATATTAGTTTCCGGGTAATTTACTTATTAGGACCATATTATTATAAATGACAGACAAAATACCTTCTTACCAAATGTATTATCATCTTTTAGGTATTTAAAATAAGGGAAATAAAAGATTTTAATTAGTAGAATTTTCTTGAACATTTAATTAAACTTTATTTATTCGACTATTATAATTAAAATGTTTAATCTTAAAATATTTCCAATCTAAAAATAAATACTTAAAGATTTCCTTTTGAAAAAATCATTTCTTTTTAAACTCGTTAGTGCCAAAGCTTTCTATGTATTTTACTTTAATTCTTGTTTATTTCCCCTCTAGGGAGTAATAAGGGAACATTTTTAAAAAGCATTGATTTTTAAAGATTGTTCTCATTTTTTTCTTTTTAAATTTAAAATATGCTTTAATAATAATAAAATAAATGGTTATTTTTATTTATTTTTAATTTAAAAATAAAAAACTTCCTGTTAAATATAACAATATTTTTAAAATTTTTAAAATTTAAAATTTTTATTATTATCATTTTCTTCAATTAAAACAATATTAAAAAAAAACAAAAG
The DNA here is from genome assembly GCA_018905775.1 of Meloidogyne exigua. Lineage (NCBI taxonomy): Eukaryota > Metazoa > Nematoda > Chromadorea > Rhabditida > Meloidogynidae > Meloidogyne > Meloidogyne exigua. The sequence continues at coordinate 1,031,221 of JAGUQR010000013.1, forward strand.
AAGCCTCTGGGGTATACAATTTTATTTACATTCTTTTAACTTCATTTTTGAATATTTTATAATACATTTATTAAAATTTAGTAAATTTTTATTTGCCTATAATATTATTTTACATACTTCTTATTTAAAAGGAAAAAAAAAATAATTTTATGTCAATAATATATTTAAATATGCAATAAATATTAATTCATTCTCTTTTATATTTTAACTTTAATTTTCTATTTATTTTTTGCTTTATTTTATTTTTTCTAGAATAATAACAAAATTTCCATTTTATTTATATATAAATCCATTGTAAAAAATATAAAAATGAAAAATAAAATAGCGAAAACAATGGCTTTTGCTCTTTTATAAATTTTAGGGTTTGACACTTTAAGCATAGTAATTTTGTTTCTATTAGTTAGTCATAGTATGTACATATGTACATTTATTTATTTTAATATAAAATTAAAATAATATTTTTAAGATTTTATTTTTTAACTAAAAATAATTAATTTTTTAAATTTAATTAATTTATATTTATTTTTAAATTAATTTAACAAGCATAATTATGCTTTTATTAATTAAAATATTATTGATTCAATAATTTTAAAAATATTAAAAAATAATAAATTTAAGTTATCTCTTGGAAGTTTTTATTTTCTTTATTAAATATATTCAAGTATTTTATTTTTCTAATGGAATTTCAACAATTAGCTACTTCAAATACAACATCTTCTTTTTCTTCTTTTTTAAATAATAATAGTACTAATAATTATAATAACAACAATACTAATAATATTTATTATTCCCGAGAATTGAGAAAATTTTTTTGGAAAATATTTCCTCAATTTGATAGCATTCAGTTAGGCCAATTTATTTTATTAATAGCTGCATTAATTGGCCTTTTTGTAAGTTTTAAATAAATATTAAAGGATTAATTTAATTTTTGAGATTTTATATCTGCGCCGTTTTCCTAGAATTTTTTGATTAGTAAATATTTTAGTCCTCCCTCTATATAAAAATTTTGCATTTAAATATTTTTCCTATAGAAAAAGGAATAAAAATAGTTTTATGTTAGAGATATAAAGGAGAGGAGAAATGTTATAAAAAGAATAGGAATGATGAAAAAATAGTACAGTTTTTATACAAAAATATATTGCAATATATAAACTGTTACTTTTCTTTATTAAATTATAAATATTCTCTGGTCATTTGTTAACTCATAAACTTACCTGGCTGGGATGTTCCTGCGATCACCAAGGCAGGACGTTTGTGGTGAGACTTCCCCATTGCACTTGAGGGCGAGGTTGACCCGCAGGGCGGCTCCGAACTGGGGTAGGCCCACAGCTAAATTTTTGAGTGTGGGGGACAGCGTTCGCGCTTCCCCCTTAAAATCTTAGAGTTAATTGTTAATAATTAATTAGTTTAATTAATTTTAGTTGTTATTAATGTTTACATTATTTTGTCTTCATTTGCCTTGTAAACGATCCAAAAAAAGAAAATCATCATATCTATCAAATAATGGACTTTTTATTTGCAGTAATGAAGAAAGGGTTTATTTTAATTAATTGTTTTTATTAAATATTTATTTAATTTTTAGCGTAGGCTTTTAATAAATAATCCAACGATAATACCTTCAAAAACATTAACTTCTACTACAAGTGATTTTATTGTTTATAATAATGATTCTATAGAAAATACTTCTTTAAAAGTAATTAAATAATTAATTTAATTTTTAATTTTTTAAAGAATTGTGAATTTATTTCTCATTACCCTATAAATAAACAAAAACGTAATTTAATAAAAAGTGATTTTAATATAAATCAACCAAATACTTCACAAGGTTTTAGACGTTCAATAACTACAAATATTATTGAACAAAGTCCTCCACCTCCAAGAAGATTAGCTGGAGGGAAAACACAAGTTTTACCCTTAACTGGATTAAATCAAAAAAGAAGACTTCCTCCTGCATTGGTTTATTATTTAAATTATTTAAATATATATATTTTTAGATTTTACTTATGGAAGATAGTGAAAATCAAAAAAGAAGTTTTCCTCAACATTTAATAAAAGAAAATAGTAGAATATCAACAAATGGTTGTGAAACAATAAATGAAGATACTATTGGGGAATCTGATCAAACAACAATTATTAGTGAAGGATTATTATCTATTGATAGAGTTAATTTAAATTTTAGTTTAAATTAATTATTTAGACTTTAATATCTACAAATAATTCAATAATAAATAATAATAATGAAGGAAAACATTTATTTTCAATTCCAAGATATTTACAACAAAAACAGTTACAGTTATTTAGATATTCTTCTTCTTCTCCTCTTCCTAAAATTTATACTCCACCAAAATATGAAGTACATATATTTAATATATTAAATATTAATTTTTAAAGATACAACCTCCAAGTTATTCACCTCCAGAACCTCCTCAATCTGATAATGAACAAGAAGAAATTAATTTAAATAAATTTAAAATAAATAATAATTTATCAAATACAAGGTAATTTTAAATTAAAAATAAATAAAAATTAAATTATTTATTAAGTAGAAGGAATACAGACAATGTATCCTTTTCTTTAAATTCTATACTTAATTATTAATATTTAAATTAATTTTTATTTTATAATAAAAAAAGACTTTATTTTTAATTTAAAGTAGTTATGTAATAAATACAACAACTACTGATTCTTCTGCTTTGTCACAAAAATTAATTAAAAACCAACAAGAACAATTTTATTTACCTGGAAAGGATGAACATTTTATTAAAAATATTTCTGAAAATTTTGATGCAGGTTAGGAAATAAAATTAATTTTTAATTATTATTTAATTTTTAAATAAAAGAAATGGATGAACCATTAAAAGAAATAGTAATATTAGAAACAAAAACAAAACAACCTTTTTCTTCTTCTTCTTCTTCTATTTATTTAAATAATAATAAATATTATAATGAAATTGATGGATTATTATTACCTCATTTAATGTATCAAAATTTAATAGTTGGAGGAGGAAGAGTTCCCAGAAGTATTTCTCAACAATTGGAAATGATGGATGAAATGAACCTCAAAAAATAATTAAAATTAATTTTATTTTTTATTTAAATAATTTTTAAATATTCTTTTTTATTTTATATTAATTAAAAAAATAAAATTAATTGTTATTAAATTAATTAATTTTTGCTTTAATTTTAAAAATATTTGAAATTCTCACTGCCTTTTTATTTTCATTTCTTTTTTAATATTTTCTCAGAATTTTAATTAAACTAAAAATATTAAAAAAAATAAAACTTTCAATGATAATTAATTTTTTTAAAAATTATTTTTTATTCTTAGAATTTTGTTTATTTTTTTAAAATGTTTATTTTCTATTTTTAGTTAAATAATTTTTTAAAAATAATTTTCTTATCTTTTAAAGGACTTCTTTTTTTATTTTTAAATTAAATTAAATTAATTAACAGAATATTTTTTTAAATAAATAAATATTATTTTTTAGGTAAATGTTTCTTTTATTTTATTTATTGGAACCATCTGTGGCAATGAAACATTTAATTGTAATAAAATTGTTTAAATTATTCTTCTCTTTTTTATTTAAAATATATAAAAAATAAATATATAATTAGTCCAATAGTATTTAAGAAAAAGATTTAAATTTTTGTCCAATTATTTATTTATTTTAAATAAGTACATATATATTATATTTCCTGAATAATAATAAATTATAGTTAAAAAAGGAAGAAAAATATTTTTAGATTTAAATATATATTAAATAATTAAAACAACAAAATTTTAATAAATATTTATTAATTTTTAATATTTAAATAAATAAATATTTAAATTTATTTAATGCAAAAAAGTTTTTAAAATGTTACAAAATTAATTAAATAATTTTTTAAGTTTCATTTAATTTTAATAATAATCAAATTGCTTATCCTTTTTTATTATTATTTTAAATTAACTACTCACATTATTATAGGGGTATATTATTTACTAGAAAATAATAAATTAATTTAATTTAATTTCTTTTCTCTTTCTTTTTGTTTAAATAATTTATTTAAAATAATAATTGGTAAAAAAAAATATTTCTATCATAGGCCCATTTAAAATAATTTTGGGACAATTTAATAGCCAAAGGCAATGTCACTTTTCTGATTTTTCTTTTCCTTTTTTTTTATAATTATTTTGCATTTTAAATTATTTAAAAATAAAATAATTAAAAATTAAATACTTTAAATACTCTTTCTTTCCTCTTTTTTTTTAGAAATTAAAAAATATCCTAAGAAAATATAAACAAAAAAAAATGACTAATTAATATTTTTTAATTTTTAGTTAAAATATTTATTTTAATTATTATTTTATTAAAAATTCTTTTGTTTAAAATAAAAAATAATTTTTATTTAATTTTAATTTCGTTGTTGTTAATATTTTCTAAATATTATTTATTTAATTTTAAATTAATTATTTTAATTGAAATTATTTTTTATTTAAATATTTTTACTTAAATTTTTTTTTTGTTAATTTAATTTTTTTATTTAAAAAGAACACACACACATTTACAAATATTCAATTTAATTATATTCTTCCTCCAAAATAAATTTTAAAATAAAAGAAATATTTTCCTTTAATTAATCTAATTTTTTTTTATTTATTTATTTAAAAAATAAAAATGTAAAATATTTATTTATTTATAGAATTTTAAAAATTAAAAATATTTTCCTGCAATTGTATTGGTTTCTATTATAAATAGATATATAAATAAATTAAATGTCAATTATTATATTAGCAAAAAAAAAATTATTTAAAAATTAATAAATAAATAATTATAATTAAATATTACGTATTTTTTAATAATTATTTTTATAAAAATGTCAAATTTTTTATTTTAAATATTTTAATAAAGGTTATAAAACTTCTATTTTCTTAAAATAAATATTAATTTATTTTTACTTAAATAATTAAATAAAAAATAAAAAAATAATTTTTTTAATAAATTAAAAAAAGACTAAAATTAAAATTTTATGTCCTCTTTTTTTTGTTCATTGAAATAATTAAAATAAAATATATATGTATAGTCACGATATATTAATTAATTAAATAGTAAAGAATTAATTTTATATATTAATAATAAGTAAAAGTATTTTTAATTAAATAAAACTAAACTTTTAGGAAATTAATTTTATTAATTTTTAGGGGGTTTTACGTCATTTTATTTATTAAATTATTTATTAAGGAAAAATATTCAATTTTTTTTATTATCTATTCTATTAGGAATAAATACTCTCACAGTTTATTTATTTTTTTTTAAATAATAATTTTATTTTATTTTAAGACAAAGAATTAATTGAAGTATTTAAATATGTTTTCTAATTTAATTAATTTATATATAAATAATTATTCCTTTAATTTTAACAGAAAAAAATAATTTTATTTTAATTAAATAGTAGAAATTAATTAATTAAATTATCTGTTATTTATTTAGTTATTTTTAATAATTATTATTTATTTCCGATTAATTAATTTATTTCTTGGAAACAATTAAAAGGATTGTCATTTTAATAATAAATAAAAAGGTTACATTTATTATCCATTTTTAGAAACAAAATCATAAAATAATTGTTCTCTCTAAATATAGTAAATTAACTTAATTTAATTTAATTATTATTAATATTTAATTCTTAAAGTATTTATTTTATGTTTATTATTAAATAAATTTTATTTTATTATTTAATATTTCTTCTCATTTAATTGTTTTAATTAATTATATTTTTTGGCCATTTTCAAAAATTATTAATTAAATTATTTTTTTTTTCATTCTTTTTCTTTTTTTTTAATTTTTATTTTTTAGTTCATTAATTTTAATTATTTATTTATTTATTACAATTAGTCAAATCCCTTAATGCAAAATAAACCACTAGGGAAGAGAAGCTTTTTATAACTAAAAAAAGAAAAGAAAAAATTAATTCAAGTATTTCTAAAATAATTTACATGTTAAATAATTTATATTTAAATAAAGAATAAATATTTTGCAAAATAATATTAAATATAAATATTTATTTTATTTGTAATTAAATTAAATTTAAAAAAAAAAATTTTTATTATTTTTGTACTTAAAGCTTTCTTCTTTTTGCATATATAAAAGTTTCGTTTTTCTACTAAAAATAATTTTTTAAAAAAATAAAAACAAATAGACAAAAGACCATTAGAGACTCTATATTTTATTTTTAGTCGTGAGAATAAATAAATATATTTATTTTTATTTATTTGTGTGCTTTGGTCAATTTATTTTTAAATTAATATTTATTTATTTTATGCTTCAATAATGCATGTATATATACATATTTATATTATTATTATTATTTAGTAAAATTTATTATTTTTATATTTAAAAAACCTCATTTTCGTTATTTTACAAAAAGTAATTTTTTAAGTCGTTTGTTTTAAAAAAAAAAAAGATTTCTTTAAAAGAAATGAAAAATAAACTTTCTTTTTCTTTTACTAAAAATTATTTTAAAAAAATGAAAATAAATTTAAGGAAATGTGAGAGACTAAACTCATTAAAGAAAACTTTTAAATAATTCTTTTATTTTTTAAATCAATTAATAAATATTTTTTACTTTATTTTTAATTAATTAATTAATATTTATATATATAGTACATATACTTTCCTTTATTTATTTGACATTATTATTATTAAATTTAAGTAAAGTTTATATTTCTGTTAAAGAAGGCTGTCAAATAAATAAATTAAAAAAGAAAAAATTAAATTTTTTTAAAGTTCCTTATTTTTAAATAAATTTTAATTAATTAATTAATTATTTTATTTTTTGACTAATTAACTTTTACACTTTTAATTATTATTAAAATATATTAAATTATTTTTAATTTATTTGTTGTTATTTGTAATTCATTTTTAATATTCTTTTATTTTTATTTTTAAGATTTAATTAATTTAAATGGAGATTAATACAACAATTAACAGCACAGGAATTATTTTAAAAATTCCAGAAAATTTAACTAAATTAACTAAAAATATTTCAATAATTAGTGAAGAAGAAGAAGAATACAATAAATGTCATTATGAGGTAAATATTAATTTTTAAAAATTAATTTTTTATTTTTTTAAGGGTACAGACTATTTGGAAGTTAAAATAATTTTGGTAAAAAATAATTATTTTAATTAAAATTTTTAATTAATTTAGATTGGTGTTTTTGCAAGTGGAATTGCTTTAATTTCTTTTATTCTTAATTCTTTTCTTGTAATTAAAAAATAAATAAATTAATTTTTTAAATAAATTATTTAAGGTATTAGTGTTTGCATTAAATCCAAAACTTCGTCAATCTCCTCTTTATTATTTTAGTATTTTGGCAATTTTAGATTTAGCTTTAGCTCTTCTCTATATTTTATTAATGGCTGTACCTGTTTATAGTAAATTGAAATTAATCATTTAAAAAAAATAAAAATATTTTTTTAGTGGATCAATTTAAATTTTTATGGCTTTATCACCTTTTTGTTATTTATTTAAGGCCAATGTTAACACTTTCTAATTTTGCAATGTTTGCCTCTGTTTTAATGATTTTATTAGCTACAACTGAAAGATTATTACTTACATTTAAAGAAAAACAAATTAAAAAAGCAAGAAAGTAAAAATAATTAATTTAATTTAATTAATTTAATTTTTAAGAATTTTGGAAAGAAATAGACCTCAATTAACATTATTAGTTATGTCAATAGCTGTTGCTTATAAATTATGTACTTATTTTGAAATTGAAGTAGCAGAGAATAAACCTTGTAAAGGGTAAAATTAAATAATAAATTGAATTATAATTTTATTTTATTTATTATAGTTTTGAACAATTTGAGGTTATTTCTGCTGTTCATGAAGATAACCCTAATCCGTTATTTAAAATTATTGGTTCTGCTAATTACAAGTAAATTTATTTAATTATTTATTATATAATATTTATTTATTTAAAGATTTTGGTGGATGTTTTTTACTCGTAATTTGGTAAAAATAATTAATTAAATAATTAATTCTTTTTATTTAAGGTTGATCATATATTTCCATTCTATTAGTTATATTAAATTTTTGTATTCTTCGTGCATTAAGAAAAGAAAGTAAACGAACAATAATTAATAATCAAAATTTAATTTTAAAACAAATTAATTGTTTAAAACATGATTCTTTTTGTTCTTTTTGCTCATTTTGTACAAATACACAAGGACAACAACAACCAATTAATTTTAAAAAAAATTAAAGAAACTAAAGGATGGTTATTAAAGAATAAAAATCAAAAGGTTTTAAATTAAAAATTAATTAATTAATTAATTAAAAAGACTAAAACAGAAGATTATCAAACACAAAAAAAGAATTTAAGAGCAGCAACACGTGCCTTAATTTCAGTTGTTTCAATGTATTTAATGAGTAAAGTATTGCAAGTGGCTGTTACTTTTTTTGAAACTTTTGCATCTGAAGAACTTTCTGAAGAAGAAATTCGTCCAATTTATTCCTACGTTAATGATGCTATTTCTATTTTAACTTTACTTTCAAGGCATTAATTTTTATTTTATTTTTAATTAAATATTTTATTTATTTTTTAAAGTGCTCTTCGTTTTCCTGTTTATTGTGCTTGTAATAAACCTATGCTTATTGCTTCTAAGGTTTATTTTCCTTTTTTAAAAGAAAAAATTAATTTTTAATAGGAAACATTAAATAAAATAATGCATCGTCCAACAATAAATACTGACCCTAAAAAAAGAAGAAAAAAACGTTGTTCAAGTTCTTTTTCTTCAGATTCTTCAATTTCTTCTTATATTCGTTCTGGTTGGGATAATCCTCCTCCTTTATTAATAATTAATAATTCTTCGCCAAAAAAATTAAAAGAAAAAAATAATAAAAAATTAATAATAAAAAATAAAAAAGAAGAAAATGAACAACAAAATAAAAAAGAAAATAATAATTATTATAAGAATGGAATTAATTTTGAAATTAATACAAAAATTATTATTGAAGGAAAAGTTTGTATTGCAAGTTTAGAGGAAGATAATATATTAAATAATGAAGAAGAATTATTTTGTTAAATTAAATCTTCTGAAATTTTATTTTAATAATTCTTTTTTGGTAAATATTTATGTGTATATATACATATAAGTCAGCCGTCCTCCACTAACAAAAAGATAAACAAAATTGAAAAAATATTTTATTTTAAATAAAAAATTAAAAGCATATTTTTAAACCAAAAAAATAAATTAAATTGTATGAGTATTACATATATTGTTAAAAAATTAAATTAAAATTAGTTCTTTTGTAATTATTTTATTTATTTGATTTGTTAAATTTAGACCCTTTCGAAGATTCACAAGTTGGAGGAGAAATCAAATATAGGCGAGCAATGGTTGACTATAAAAATATTTTATTTTATAAAAAATTTTTTATAAAAAAAATTAATTTTTAATGAAAAATATAAAAGTTAATAATTCTTATTTTTGAATAAAATAATCTCACCAATTCTTCCATTAATTCCCTAGAATAAATTAAACCATCAAGACGTTGATATTTACTATGGTGTAACTTTTGTTGGTCAAAAAAGTTCAATTTCTTAAAAGGAATTAATTAAAAATTATTTAGAGAAATGTTTGTGTAAGAATTTTGCTTACACAACACTCAATTCGGTGTAAAGATTAGTAATTTAAGTTAAATAACTAAAGTATTTACCACTTTATCCTCATTATCCAAGTTCTCAAATTGTAGATCTAGAATTGCATTAAAATTGGAAGAAAATGCATTCGGATTCGTTACAAAAACACATAAAGTCTAGAATTTGAAAATTTAATATATTAAGAATTTAATGTGGAAAAACTCTCTTGCCCGCATTTTTATTATTTTGGGCAAAAACCCAAATCTTGTTTTTCGGACTAAAATAGATTTAATTCCAATAATCTATTTTTTCAAAAAAAAAATAGAGAACAAATAAAGAAGTACTTCGATTTTGATATAACGTATTTAATAATAATCTCAAATGTGTCTACAAAAGGATGGTAATTCTAAACGGAATAATCGAGGGAATTAACATCAACTTGATTGACCCAGTAGACTTAATTACAAACGGTGTACAACTAGCATTTAAATTAGATTAAATACTTACTGAATGCGAGCCCTGCTCTCCATGAACACCAGCAAGAGCTTTAATAATGGACATAACCTGTTGAATAGCCTCTTCATTTTGATTTCGTTGAATTATAAAATTATTTGCAGATATGTAGATCGGCGAATGTGAGGAGAATAATATTCCCTTAATTTTTGTTTTTATAATATTCAATTAAGTGTAAAAACAGAGCTCAATATAAAAGATTTAGTTTCTGAGATAGGAAAATTTTAGTTCTTCGCCCAAAAAATGTTTAGATTTTTTAAAGCAGAATTAAATCCACATACCGACATTCCGCTCTTAACAATTTTTTCTAAATAATAATGGCCAGGACCGAAGTCATTTGTATTCCTTGCAATAACGTAACCTACTCCAAATTTTCCTGCCAATTCAATAGCTTTCTCAACGCAATATCTCGCTACAAAGCAGCCAATAAGAAAGTTGCCATCCACATGGGCAGTGCCGTAATGTTGTCTTAAAAGTGTTGGCTCTCCTTTATAAATCATTAACTATTTTAGATTAGAACCTAAAAACCTGATCGAGCAATTTGTCCTGAAACAATATTATCCAGATAAATTTTTATTTTGGAAAGTCCCTCTCTGAAAATGTAAGTTTTAAAAATAGAAAAATCAAGAATTATCTGACTCGTAAAATCCATAATAATCAGCATAATACAAAACATCTCCTAATAATATAGCATAATCACAAGGCAACCCGCACTTATGCGCGCATCCGAGTATGAAGATCATAATCTTAATAAAGAGTATAAATAAATAACAAAAATTTTAAATTAGGCTTATTAACATTGGTAAAATTTTACGCCTAAAGCATGTAACCAGTTGTTTTCACTCATTTTTCAGAAACTATTATAAACAAAATATGAAACTTTTCAAATAAATAATCTAGCTTTTAACTGTTTACAACATCATGCTTAAGAGAATGGATGCTGTTTTATAAAAATGTACTGCTTCTAAATAGGTAGGAATCGAATAGATCCAAGATTGGACTAGGTTAAGCTTATCTAGCTTAATTTGTATATTATTCAAAAATATACCTGATGACGTTTTATAACAACGTTATCCTCTTCATTAAACACAAATGCTGCGTGCTTGTTCTGACAATGTTTAGAGAAATTGCTGAAACTTTTTTTACTACCACACAAAGGACAAAACCCAGAACATGGCAGGTCCACTAAGACTTTATTATTAGGTCTTGGTTTCTTTTGTTCATTTGTGATTTCTTGTTGATGTACATAATATTGCTGATTTTCCCCTTGATTATCCATATTCTGAAGTCCCGAAAATGTTCTTTTAACGGCTCCTCTGCCTAAATTTTGTTAAAATTTAAATAGTTGAATCATCAAAATATGGAAACAGAATTGTATCAAAAGAAGATAGTAGGCTAGCGGACATTTCTGACAATAACCGAAAAATACCAGGGAAAGTAAATAACTAAACTTTATGTACACTTTTTAAAAAGTTCATTCAAAAAATTAAAAAAGTAGATTACCAATGACATTTGTAGTCGCATTATGGTAAGAACCAGAATTATCAACTCCTACAATTCCAACATCTATGTCCCCAATAGGTTGCAAATGCTGCTGACCAATCAAAGAACCGGACTGCATTTGAGTAGTTAGCCCACCGATTTCACCACAAAGGGATGCCGCCAACCTAGAGGAGGGGTCTGGGGGAGGGGTCCGAAAAATTCTATGGATATGGGAGGATTTTGTCGGCTTTTCTTTTGATGTTGATGACGTCATCCTTTGATCTTACCGAGATGTGTGAAGGTACTAATTGACTAATTAGTGGTACTAATTGCTTTCTTTTGATCTTGCCGAAGGTGTGAAGTAATTAATAGGGTAATAAAAAAATACTAATTGGTTTCTTTTGATCTTACCGAAGGTGTGAAAGTACTAATTGATTAATTAAAAAATTTTAATTGGTTTCTTTTGATCTTACCGAAGGTGTGAAATAATTAATTGGGTAATAAAAAAATTTTAATTGGTTATTAAATATTACAGATGTTTTTTTTATTTTTTTGAAATTTATACAAATTCACCGAGATATCTGCGTCTAAGTGTCCTATTTTTCTTTTCTTCATTTTTTTACTATTTTTGTTTTTGACATTTTGAAAGTATACATTTTTATTTAATCAATAAGAAAGAGTCATCAATTTTTCCTTTCTTACTCCCAAAGTTGTTGGGCTTGGAGATACTACAAATATTGATGAAAAACGACGTTTCAAAATCGAAAATGTGAATGATTACAACCGACTTGATGTGTTTGTTAAGAATCCTCAAGGAATGGAATGCATTTTGGATGCTGGGTCTGAACGTGATGGGCAAACTGTTACCTATTGTTATACACCAAAAAGTAGTGGAACTGTAAGTGCACACCGCCCTTTTTGTTTATTTAAATTTTCCATAATGTTTAGCACACAATTAATATTCTCTACAATAAGCAGCACATCCCAGATAGTCCATTCATCTTAGAGGTGTTTGACTCTAATATTTCCTCTCATCCTTCTGAACAAGAAATACCAACAGAATCTTCTTTGTTTTTTCTACTAATAAATATGAAAACGTCGTTATTTGGGGAAGAGGAATTTTATCAGTTGGAGCATGTGCTCATCAAGAACTTGTTGTAAACGTGGACAATTGTGAAGATGAAGTTGCGGTTATAGTTAAAAAAGGTTTGAACTATTTTAAATAAATGGGTTTAATTTTATTTAAGACGAATCGCTTCTCCCAGTTTCCACTCCAATTTTTGAGCACAGACCTTTGTCCGCTTCACAGCCTTTTGCCGCTTTATATCCTCGTCAAACGTTTGTATTTACTCCTCGCACAAGTGGAAAATATGAAATTAGTGTAAAGCCAGTTACCAGCGGTATATCTTTGGGAAATAGTCCCTACAAAGTAAGAAGTTTTTTTTAATGGAAAGCAAAGTTTTCTCTCTCTTTTCAGATCTCTGTTGGGTCTCAAAATATTTCTAGCATAAGAGCGGTTGGTACAGGATTGGAAGGAGGTGTTGCTGAAGAGGAAGCAGTTTTTTATATTGATACCCATGGAAGGGCAGATCATCTAGGTTCGTTTTTCTGTTCTATTTTGCACGTTATTCTTTAAATGATTCTTGTTTAAAGAAAAAATTGTTTTATTTTAAAACAGAGATAGAGAACGCCGTTCACTTTGTTTATAAAATTATTCGTTCCTTTTAGAATTTTCAATTGAAGGACCCAGTAAAACGGAGATTGTTTGTTCTGACAATGGAGAAGGAACGGAAATGGTTAAATACACAGTTTGTTTTTTTTTTTTTTTTTTTTTGTTCATTCCTTTTTTAGCCTCACCTTATTGGGCGTTATACAATTAATATTACCAAGCTTGACACAAATTTGCATATAAAAGATTCACCTTTTGTTCTTTGGGTTGAACCGACTAATTCACTTCCGTTTAGAAACGTTTCTCGTCCAATTGAAATTCCACCTTTGGAAAGTAACGAAGGACAAGTGGATAAACAATTTAGTTTCAAAATTCCAGTTAATTTAGGTTTGTTTTTCTTAATCATTTAACTGAAAAAGTTGATGTTTTTTAAAGAAGAGGGAACGGCTTACGCAGAAGTTTTCGATCCAGATTTGCAAAAAGTGGACTTTATTAACACTCATAATCTCGAACACCATCATTCCTTTCAAGACAAAATCTTTAGCTTTATACCGAAAAAGAGGGAAAGGTTTATTTTAACTTAATTTTAAGAGATAAAGGTTCCTCTTTTTTAGCACTTAATTAGCATCGTTGCAGATAAATTGGCTGTTAAAGGCTGGCCATTTGTGATCCTTGTTGATGACCCATTTGATCCCAACAAAATTTGACTAAGCGGCCCAGGATTGAGCCCAACAATTCAGACTTATCAAAAAACAAGCTTTTCAATTGATGTTCGTAATGTTCCAAAGCCTAAACAGATAGAGGTTAGTGTTGTTGGCCCGGATGACGTTGAAGTACCTGTAGACGTTGATTTGCGTACTTGTTCAATCTACAATGCTTGTTACAAACCTTTAACTGCTGGAGGTCACAAAGTATTCAGTCTAACTAAAAATAAAGGGGTTTTAAAAATTAATTTTTAGATTTATTTATTCATACATGACAAACAAATATTTGCAATACCCGTAAATGTTGCTGACTTTAATAACAAAGAAGTATTGGTTGAAGAAGAAGTAAATGAAGAACAGGAGGACGTCCTATTACTTTATTTAATTATGTCTAAACTGTACACAGGTTAACAGATGACTTAGGATTTTGGTTAAGATGTTGCAATTTATTGGCTTATTTAAGAGAATTATATATTCATCAACATTTAATGCTTTACCGAGTGGATAAACTCTCACAAGTAATAAATGCTTTTAAAAATATTTTTTAAATTTAATTTTTAGTAACATTTTCCTAATAGTAATGTACCTGATGCATTTACAGTTGAAAGAAAAGCAAGCATCAATTTTGTAAATAATCCACTTTTTATTATGCAAGGCCTGATATGTTTCATCTTATCTCAAAAGAATATCAATAGTATACAACAACTCAATTTATCAATCAATATTTGGAATTAAAAAGAAAAAAGCCAAGCCAAAAGTTGACATTCTACTCCACCTTTTTATAAAACTTTCTCTTATAATTATTTTCCAATGTTTTCTTCATTATACTTTTTTATTTAACCGTTCTTTTTTTTAATTAATTTTTAAGAATTCTGATTATAATATTAAATGCCGTGGACAACCAGATCACGCTCTGCTTCCAAACAAAATGTTAATTGAATTAATTAAAAAATTTTTTTATTTTTAGCAATATTCTGAGTTTGATGAAATGATTAATGGTCAACAAATACAAAAGAATTTAAAAAATCAAAAATTAAATTGTATGACTTATTATTAATAATAAAAATAATTTTTAAATATAGTAAAATCAAAATCAATTAAGAAAGATTTTTAAAAAAATTTTTAAGGTGGAACTTCGAGCAATACACAAGTGTCAACAATTACCCTTTGATTCTGCGAAAATTGTAAATTTCTATTTTTAATTTAAAAATACTTTTAATTATTATATTTATTTTTCAATTTAAGCTTAAAGGAACCAACAACGTCCCAACTTCTACAAATATTTGTGAAAAAAAATATGTAATTTTTTGTTATTTAAAATAATTATTTATTTTTAATCATTTAAGAAATTCGTCAATCTACATGGAGAAACTCGAAAAGGCCAAGTACTGGAAAAAATGTCAAAAATGATAAAATGTGAGGCTTCTAGAAATTCTTTATAAAATAGATTTTCTTTTGAATTAAAAATTATTAGTACATTAAAAAATATTTAAAACTATGTTTTAATTATCTTAAAAATAAATATAATTTCTTTTTATTTTAATTATAGTTAGATAGGGTGTAAAACTTAAATAATTTAATATATCTAAACCTTAATAATATTTAAAAAATAATTATTTTTAATCATTTAAGAAAGTTATTTTTCTTAATTTTTATTTATCAATAATTAAATTGTTTACAAAATTAATTATTATTTTAAGATGAAAATTTATTAACAATTTTATTTTTACTTTTTTTTTTTAAACAGTTTTTCTTCATTCAGCTTTTCTTTTTGTGCCAGGCTTCTTGTAAGGTGCTAGTATATCTGTGGCATAACAATTAGTGTCGACACAGTTGTTGCATAATCCAATTTTTATATATACCCCATCAGAATTCTCTTCAAATTTATTTTTTGAATTAAATAATTTATTTTGACATTCTAAAATATTTTTTTATAAGAAATTCAAATTTTTCTTACCAAGACAGAGATAGAATGTTAGTAAAAATTTTCCTTTTAATAATTTCCATAATTGTTGTTTTTTAATAAATTTATCTTTGACAATTTCTCCTGTATTTAACACCACAGGAGGAGGATTATTAGTAATATTTTTTTCTTAAAATTATTTTATTTTGTATTTTATTTTATTTTAAAATACCTGTAGAATTTTTAGAAGCTGATTGTAAGTCTTTATCTTGTTCTAACATCTCAGATTTGGTAACAGATTCTTCTTAAAAGATTTTCTTATTAATATAATTTTTTCTTACCAGATATAGCTAATTTACTTAATTTGGTCATTTTTAGAATAATAAATTATTGAAGAAATTTAAAGATTTTTATATGGAATCAATTTATAATAATTCTAAATAAATGATCTTACAAAATAAATATTTTATCTAGAGTCATAAATTGGGCGTTACTTTTTCCGAATCTCTCTTAATATCAGAAAATTGACATCGCTTGGCTTCATTTTTAAATCGGCTTGGCTTCATTTCTTAATTTGGCTTGGCTTCACATTCCAACATCGCTTGGCTTCATTTTTTAAATCGGCTTGGCTTCATTTCTTAATTTGGCTTGGCTTCATTTCTTAATTTGGCTTGGCTTCACATTCCAACATCGCTTGGCTTCATTTTTTAAATCGGCTTGGCTTCATTTCTTAATTTGGCTTGGCGTGTCTTTTATCCAGACATGCCTGTATTGAGAGGATATATAAGCCCATCATTTTGAAATTTTGAACATTTGAAAAACTTTTTTTTTTAAAAAATGGCTCTTAATATTAACAATAAACAATCATTGATGGTAAAAATAATCCCAGAAGTAGAATTTAATTTTACAACAAATGGTATAACTATGATCAGTGAGAGAATTTCTACACCTCGATTTATTCCGTTCGAAAATGGTGGTCGATGTCGAGAATGTAAAAGTACAGAGGTTGAGCTTGACTTTATAGTAACAAAGGAAGGAGTAACAATCTACTGTACTCGTTTCTTAAGTCCACGTTTTGTACCTTTTGATTGTATTTATGATTTACCAGGACATTGTTTTTTCAAGGTCATTCAGAATAAAATATAAGATAATATTTAAATTTAAGATTAAAAACAAAGGGCGCGTTTTAAATATTCCATACGGTTCACAAAGTGTATGTTCAGTAAAAAATTCACGTAAACGAGATTATGAAAATCAACTACCACTTCCACCACCTCCACCACCTCCACAACATCAACAATCTCAAACCGTTCTTATAGAAATTGATCAAACACCACCTCCACCACCTCCACAATCTCCACCAATTCTTAAAGAAATTGATC
Source organism: Meloidogyne exigua (assembly GCA_018905775.1). Taxonomy (NCBI): domain Eukaryota; kingdom Metazoa; phylum Nematoda; class Chromadorea; order Rhabditida; family Meloidogynidae; genus Meloidogyne; species Meloidogyne exigua. Next base: position 1,048,502 of record JAGUQR010000013.1, read on the forward strand.
AAGTACCACTAACACAATCCTTGTTACCTCCTCCTTCAGAAAAAGAATTTCTTCACCCATCGCTCATAACGTCTACACCAATTAAGGAAACCACTGAAGAACTTGATATGGATAGCGTTCTCATGGAATTTTTTGATACAATGCAAGCTGTTACAATAGGTATTCCAGAAGTAAAGAATGAAAATACAGAAGAAGCTAATACAAATTTACAACCACCTCTTTGAGTACTTTGTTAGTATTTAAACTCGATAATTTACTAATTATTATTATTTATTATTTCTAAAATGGAAGCGTTAACATTTTCAAATAAAGAATTAAATTTTAAATTGCCTTTTGGTATGATAGTGTCAGGTCCAAGTTCTAGTGGAAAAAGTACATTTCTCTTAAAATTTATTTCCGAGGCAACAGATCTAATTGAACCCAAACCAAAGAGTATATTGTACTGTTTCGGAGAAATGACTAATATTGTTCCAGTACTTCAAAAATCTGGAGTAAATGTTTTTGTTGGTGTACCGACTGAAGAATTATTAAAAACGCTCCCTAAACCCTTTCTTCTAATTTTAGATGATTTATTACTGTCAATAGATGAAAAGTATTTGTCTGAACTTTTTACCAAAAAATCCCATCACCAAAATTTTGGTGTTATTTTTGTCACACAAAATTTATTTGATAAGAGAATTAAAGTTGCACGTCAAAATGCACAATAATTATTTTAATGCGTTCACCAAATTCTGCTCTTGCAATTAGAAATATAGGAGTACAACTTTTTCCTCGACAACTCGATTATTTTCTTGATGCGTATCGACAGGCTACTATTCAACCTTATGGATATCTATTGATTGATATGCATGCTTCATCTGACCCTAGTTTACGACTGAGAACAGGGATATTTAAGGAAGACGATGAAAGAATAGTTTTTACTCCAAAGAGTGGAATTTAAAATGGTTGGAAATTTAATTAGTGAGAATGCCAATTTTTTAAAAATTCTATGTCAAACAAAATCTCAGAATAAAATTCGACGACTTTTACGACTTGCTAGTTCAACACAACTTTTAACACTTGTTGAAATTTGTCTTAATATTGTAAAATCGAGATTTCAATTAACAACACGTCAAAAGAAACGATTAATGCCCTATGCATGTTTTGTTCGAAGTGTGGCCAGAGCTCGAAGTGAGAGAGGAGCACGACGTGTTGTACAGAAGGGAAGCGGTGTGGGTGTATTTGCAGCGCTTCTTACCCCCATACTCATTGAACTGGCGCGCTCTATAAAAAGCGCAAATTAAGTCAATTAATTTAGATTTAACAAAATATGGCAAACAAATTTGTACTTGTACCTCAAGAAATTTATCGCGGTCTTACAACATTTGATACGGGTGAACCTAATTTGGATGATGTTAGAAAAACACTTGATAAAACTCGTAGAGGGAGAGAGCACCCAACCACAAAGAATGTCCTCTATAATCAAGAATTACGACGTTATTTACATTTACGCAATGAACAGCAAAACAGACCAGTCAAAGTTGAAATGATCGCATCTCCCAAAGGGGCTGTCATGAATGAGCTACTAATGATTTTAACGATAATGATGAAAATATGTGGGAAAGTGATAATGTTTCGTTCTCTTCCTACCCTAGACAGCCACCTAGTCTTACATACAATATTGTACCACCTCTACCTATTCCTGCGTCTAATCCTCCTCCTTCTTTATCTACAAATAATAATAATAGACAAGTAATTAGTGCTACACGAAAACCATTTAAACGAAATATATGTGATAATGGAAAAGAATCAAAGAAAATAAAAATATCACATGATATAAAAAAATCTAAGATACCAATTTTTAAAAATAAAAAACAAAATAAAAGAACTAAAACAATTGAACCAGGTCCTATTATTGAGAGTCAAAATACACCTTTAATTCCTCCTTCTCCTATATCACGTCAAGTTGTTAAAAGAATTCAAGAGGTAGAACATGTTGAAAATATTAAGAGAAGACCATTAGATAAAAATATAGAACTTGAAGGTGAAGATGAGTCACGAGAAAATTTGTTAACAAAACAAAAACTAGTTAGATCTCAAAAGAAAAAGGATTTATTAAAAAGAAGAAGAGCAAGTCAAAAACTCAAAGTCCCTCTTGATCTGTCTGAAATACAGAGAATACGTCGGGAAGAAGAGATACAAAGAAAAAATAATAATAGACGTAAAAGGCAAAAAATTTCAAAGGATGGTAGATCACCTTCTCCACCAATATCTCGAACGGTAATCAAAAGGAAACGAGAAGGTCCTCCTGATAAAGAAGAAACGAGATTTCAGAGAAAAGTTAGTAAGAAACAATCAGAAAGAGCATCAAAAGTGTGGATTAAAAGATTAAAGAGTAAGAATATAGAGTTTCAGTCATATAAAAATAAAAAGAAATTGGTAGATAGAAGACCAACTCAAAAAGAAAGTAACAATTTTAATCCTTCTCTTTGGTAGAATGGTAGATTCAACAAAACTTTTGCAGCACCTCTATAATGATCCCGAGTCTCCCGCAGCATTTTCTGGTGTTGATAGGTTATGGTTTGAGGCGCGAAAAATTATTAAAAAATTACCACGTAAAACTGTACAAGATTTTCTAGAGGGACACAGAACATACACTCTTATGCGTCCCAGGAGAATACATTTCACAAGAAGTAAAACTGTAGCCGCTGGTTTTATGACAGATGTCCAAGTCGACTTGGCAGATTTTCAAAAGTTATCTAGAAATAATATGGGAAATAAATATTTACTATTGGGAATCGATGTATTGTCTAAACGTGTTTTTGGTGTTGCAGTCAAGTCTAAAAAGACTGAAGAGATTCTCGATGGTTTTAAGGAATTATTTGAACAAATGCCTATGAAACCTCATAGAATATTCTCAGATAAAGGATTGGAATTTAAAAACCGTCAATTAAAAGATTTTTTTGAAAAAGAGGAAATAGAGAAATTTGAAGCAACTCATTCAACTGTCAAGGCTTCCCTTGCTGAACGGGCAATTCGAAATGTTAAACAACGACTATATCGGTACATTGCACATTATAATAATCTTAATTGGGTTGATATTTTACCTCAAATTTTGGAAGGAATTAATAAGGCTAAAAGTAGAGTGCATGGAATGCGCCCTATAGATGTCAACTTTAAAAATGCACAAAAAGTATGGAAAATATTATATGGTGATGAACTGTCCTTGAAAATTAAAAAGTCAAAACCTAAATTTAAAAAGGGAGATTTTGTTCGTACGAGTATAAATAAAGGAACATTTGAAAAGGGATATATCCCAAACTGGGGTGATGAAATAGCACAAGTTGATAAAGTCAAAGATCAGTCGCGGCCTGTAAGATATAAAGTTAAAGATGACAAAGGAGAGAATTATAAAGGATCATACTATAATGAAGAATTATCTCGAGTTAATAAAAATGCCGAGACAGAATATAGAATTGAGAAGATTTATAGAAAAAGGAAAAGATTGGATGGTACCTATGAAGTGCTTGTAAAATTTATAGGATATCCTGATAGGGAATGGATACATGAAAATCAACTTGTATAAATAGATTTAATTTTCATTTTATTGTATATCATTTTTATAAATTTTAATAAAAAATGTCAAATAATTTTTACGTTTGTTTACTTAGTAATACAACAGATTATCCTGATAATCAACCTAATAAATTTCGTGTTCACCTCCCAAAACCAATTTACTTTTCGGGAGACTGGGTTTGTGGCTTACACAGTATTTCCTATCCTTATTCGTGGCATTCGACAATTGGTACCTTAGATGAGCAATGGATTGATATACACTGTACTGATAATAAAATTGAACAAGTTATACACGTACCTGTCCCAAGAGGATCACATAATAAACCTGAAGACTTGGAAAATTTTTTGATATCCACCTTAAAACATCAAAGTGAAGCAATAGAAACAAAAAAATATAGCCATGGTTTTATAGAAAAACCTATACTTCTTTCGCCACAAAGAGCTGATCGATCAAAACGTGAATTAAAATCCCCTGAAATACTTTCTTCCCCTCCAAGATATGAAGAACCTATTAAATCTCCTACACGGGTGGTTGATCCTGAACAAAAAGAAACACAGGAACCTTCAACTTCTCAAAAATCTCCATCTGCTTCCGTTACATCTCAAACATTTAAACCTCCTCCTCCTTCTCTTCCATCTACACCTACACTTACACCTACAACACCTAAACCTCCTTCTCTTCCATCAATAACCACAAAACCTAAACTTCAACTTCCGCCTACATCCACAACACCTCAACCCACTCCTCCATCTATAACCTCAACACCTAAACCTCCTCTTCCTCAACAAAAATCATCAACCCCTAAACAATCGTCAACACCATCTCCAGCAACACCTAAACCTCCTATACAACCTCCCTCTCTCCAACAAAAATCGATCCCTTCTACAATATCTCTCCCTATACAAACCACATCTACACTTCCAACAATACCCCAGACGTCTGCTCTAACCCAACCCTTACATTCACCTCCAAAGAAGGAAAGAAAGGATGAGGAGGAAAAGAAAGAAAAATTAAAGGAAAATAGTACACAAACTAGTGTTTTGGATGTTATGGGGTTATCTAGAAGAGAAAAAGGAGAAAAGCAAGATGTTTTAAAAGTATTGTTAGGAAAAGACAACAACAATAAAATTGAATTTGACGATAAAATTTTAAAACAAATTATAGATTCAATATCTTTATTTTTCCATCAGGATTTTAAACGTTTCAAACTGGAATTCTCCCACCCTTATATAAAATACTTATCATTTTCACCCCAACTTGGTTATGTTCTAGGCTTTGAAAATTCAAACATTGTAATGAATAACGAAACAGCCAAATATGGAAGTGACCTACGTGGAGGTTTCTCAAGCTTTGCAGTGTATTCAAAAGGTCTAACGGAAAACATGATTGTGGGCAATTCTCTAAGTTCTCTATTGAGAGTTGTTTCTGTGTCTGGTAATCCTGGAGAATATCAGGAAAAGATTTATGACTCTCCAATCTATATCCGAGTGCTTCCAAAAGAAATTAACGAAATTGAGATTGAATTAAGAACAATGGATGGAGGAAGACTTGTACCTTTTGCATTTGGTACAGTGATGATTGTATTAATCTTTAAAAAAGTTATAAATTTTTAAACGGAGTACTATAAATACTCTTGCTTTCATTGTATTTTTTTAAAATTTTGAATAAAAAAATGGTTCACATAATTTTCGATACTCGAACGGTCGGTTATGAAGAATTTATTCCTATGAATGGAAATGGTATTTCGGATGAATACTTTAAAGGTTCATCACCATTTCAAAGAGGGTATGGTTCTCAAAGAGGAGCTGGTATTGGAGATGTTATGCGTGGATTATGGCGATTCTTTCTACCTATAATTAAACAGGCTGGTACTACAGTAGCAGGAGAGGCATTGAATACAGGACAAAGAATTTTAGAAAGAGTAAATCAAGGAGAACCACTTAAGGCAGCACTCAAAGAGGAAGGTAAAAAAGGAATAGATAAAGTTTTAGACAAAGGAGGATTACCTAAACAATTTGGTACTGGTCGTAAAAAAAGTATAAAAAGACGTGCTTTACCTTCATATCAAACATTAATTGGTAAAAAAGTTAAAAAAAGACTTCGATCAGACGCCTTTGGTCTTTATTAAAAATGGCATTCCAAAAAATTGACAGCGAAAGCGTAAATTCTATTACAAGTGCTCTTGATTTCTTTCAAATTCCTCCTACTAATGTTACAGTAACATCATCTAAAGTTTTTGAAATTCTTACTAGCAACCCTCTTACTGATACACCCTATCATTTTAAAATTCATTCAAGTCAAAATTATATTGATTTATCAAAATGTTATCTTTTTACTGAATTTCGAATTAGAAAAGAGAATGAAAATGGACAGCTGGTAAATATAGCGGTAACTGATAATGTTGCACCTATTCAACTTATAGGACAAACTTTTATTAATAATATGAAAATTGGTATAAATGGACGTGAAATTTTTAATTCAAACTCTCTTTATGCTTACAAATCCTATTTATCATATGAATTATCATACTCTAAAGGAGCTAAAGACTCTCACCTTAATGCATCAGGTTATTACTATGGGTCTGATAGAAATTTGGAAAGTGGTAATGGATATACATCAAGAAAAATGTTATTTTCATCGAGTAGAACTGCTCAATTTATAGCAAAACTCGATGCAGATATTTTTAATCAACCTTTATATTTAATAAATCAATGTGAAATTGATATTGAAATTTTACCAAATGATTCAAAATTTGTTTTAATTGCTCCCCCTGTTCTTAATGTACCACAAACTACCAGATATCATTTTGAAGTTATCAGTTGTAAACTTTACATAAAAAAGATGGATCTCATGGATGGACTAGCTCTTGATATAGCAAGAAAACTAGACACTAAACCAGCTCGTTACGCAATACGAAAAACTATGATGAAGCCTCTCTTTATTAGTCAAGGAAGATATGAGTTTAACGCTAATCTCTTTATGGATCAAGTACCCCGAAGAATAACTCTAGGTCTTGTAGCAAATAGTGATTATGTCGGAACATTTGGACGTAGCCCTTTCAACTTTCAACATTTTAATGTCCGAGAAATTAGTATAATCGCTAATGGTCGAAGTTATCCTCAGGCTCCCTATGATTTTGATTATAATAATGGAAGATATATTCGAGCATTCAATGACATGAATGAAGCAACTGGTCTAGCAAATTCTACAGAGAGCAACGGCATTACATTTCTACAGTACGGAAGTACACATTGTATCTATGTCTTTAATTTAACAAACAGTGGAGATGACCAAGGGGGACTTTTTGATTTGATAAAAAATGGAACAACAGCGGTGAATATTAAATTTAGTGAACCAGTACCAGATGGGGGAATTATGCTTGTAGCTATGGGAGAAGCAGACTCATTACTTATACTAGATAAAAATCGAACAATAGCTAGTGACACTACTATATAAACACACATTTAATTTCATTATTGTTAAAAAAAATTTTTTTTTAATATGAATAAAATTGGTATAATATTATTTTTTGTCCGAATTTATTTTCACTGTGTTGAAACCTTAAGCACCTACGGTACAGTTAATTTTGACAACTTACCTGAATATTCTGAATATCGACTTAAACATAAAAAAATAACAACAACACACACAACACCCACTACATCAATGATTGATACTCCAATAAATTTACCAAATTTTCCTAATATTCAACTTTGTAAGGAAAGCCCTGGTGATGATATATATGGTCATATCTTTTGTTGGGGTATGATAGGGTTGTATATTTTATTCGTGATTAGTCTAATTATTTTCCAATTGCGATCAATACTTTGGTTAAAAGTAGTACTACCTAGAAAAAAATTTAAAGGTACAATTTAAAATAAATAAAAAATTTTTTTTCTATTTTTAGAAGGAAATGAACAGTTATCAAATAACTATGATATTGAACTCAAACCCAAAGACACAGAAGATTTTCAAAGGATGCTTCCCATGTAATGCTATACCAAATATTGAATACAAAAAAGCGGTCTTTATTGTGAATACAGATCCTGAGGGGACAAAAGGATCACATTGGATAACAATTTTTATAAATTCAGAAAAGTTATATTATTTTGATAGTTTAAAACTTCCTACTAATGACTGTATAATTAATTCTTTTCGACCATATTTTTCTAAACTTGTAAAAAATTTAAAAACTTATCAATCTCCTCTTGCAAATACTTGTGGACATCATTGTATTTCTCTAACTTATTTTATAGCTCAAGGTTTAAATTTTGATCAATACTTGAAAATGTTAGAAAAAATTCAGAATCCTGATTTATTTGTAACAAAGTTGGTGGAAAAAATGATCAAATAATTTTATGATTCGTTACACTTACATACATACATACACACGTACATGCACCTGGATGACGTGCGCATATTTTATGAAAATTACATCAGAATTATCAAAAATTTTAAAATTTCATCTTCTTTTCACTAATTATGCATTTTTACCCCCAAAAATGACATCTTCTAACAACTAATTTTGTACAAATTTTTTCTTCTATTTATTAAATTTAAAAATAAATTATAATTAAAATATAAAATTTAAGGTGTTGTAGCAAATAGAGCACAATCGGTACATAACCAAAATGAATAAAAGAATAAGTTTTCAGTTAAAGGTATTAATGTTTTCTTGTGCTTCTTCATCAAATTGAACTTTAAACATTCCTCACACCAATGAAATCCCATAAAATAATGCCAAATAAAACTAGCACGAGCACCTTTATCGAATATTTCACCATTTTTTAAACTGGAATTCAGAGCTGTTACGTAGCTATGCTTTGTACAAGTCTTATAAGTACAATATCCCTTAATAAATTGTTAAAAAGTCTAACTATTTTAAATTTTACTTCAATTAAATAATGTTTAGACACTTGTTTCATTTTTTGTAAAAAATACTGTAGTCAATAGAGTAGAAAAATAAAGCTGTGTATTAATATTAAATTAAATTAAAAAGCGGCTTCTGGAATAACAAAATGACAACCGGTGACAGATGTTATGGTAATAAAAATTTTTACGGTGTAAAAATGTTTGATGACCTTGAAGTGATGTCGGTATTTCTTTGATCTTTATAAAAAGCCGCCAAAAATGACCTAAAAGTGACAGATGGTGTGGTAATAAAAATTTTTCATGAATATTTAATTTGTTTTTATATGGTAATAAAAAATTTTACGGTGTAAAAATGTTTAATGACCTTGAAGTGATGTCGGCATTTGTTTGATCTTTATAAAAAGCCGCCAAAAATGACCTAAAAGTGACAGATGGTATGGTAATAAAAATTTTATTGATTTTAAGGATTGCGGTACTCTTTGATCTTTTTTAAAAAATGGCATCAGATGTCACATGTTAAAAGTAATAAAATTTTTCATGAATATTTAATTTGTTTTTGACTAAAATTTTACTACAACCTTGAAATGTATCGTGTTAAATCCTATAAATAAAAATCAATAAAAATTTTTAGGTTTTACAGTTACCCTCTCAAACGATATTTTCTAATAATATAAACCATATATAGTGTAAAGAATTTGGCATACATTCATCATTTGAAAAATTTTTTTAAATATTATTACAGTTTATTTTTTTTTTGTATTAAATAAAATAAATTGTAAATTTTTTATTTATAGTTTAACTATTTTTATTATCATTATATTTATTAAATAATGGATCAACAACCACCTAAAAAACGATCTCGTTTTACGATTGAAAGTCTTCTTGGACTTTCTTCGATTTTTTCAATTACTAATTTACTTGGACTCCAAGAGGGCGCAGGTTCTTCGTCTAAAGAACCGAAAGATTATGTTGATCAACTAGAGGCTTCAATTGAGGAAAATAAAAAATTCAAGTTTTTGAAAAGTCGATCAAAATTTATGATTAAGGACTTACCCCCCAACCCTGAACAATTATTAAGCAGTAAGTTAAAAAATTTTCTTTGATTAAAAATATTAAAAAATTTTAGGAATTTTTCAATATTTTTTAAACGAGGCTGTAGTAGCAAGTATTAATCGAGGAATGAAAGCTGAACAGGTTGGATGTGTTATCTCAAGCCCTATATTGAATCATGATGTATGGATTCCTGTCAGGTTGGTTTTATTACTATAATAATAACGTTAAATAAAATTTCGATTATTTCAGAGATAGAAATGAGAATACAGTTGAAGCAATACTCAACCGTTTTCTCTTGGTTGCCCAGAGTTTCCGTCAAAAAGAAGTCTCCCTTTTTGGTCAACCTTTTACTGTTACAGCTACAGTAGTGGACAAAAGCTCTCTTCCTAAACAACATCAACTTCCCGGCTCCGGAAATCGAAAAATTGCTCCTGTTCGTCATCGGATAAATGAGAGAGCATTGATTAAGGCCTGTTTATCAAGTTTTTAAAAAAGAAAATTAAAAAAGTGTGGGGTTTATAAAGGAAAAATTAATAATATAAACATTTTTAGATTGATTAAAATAAAGTGGGAATTAAAAATCAATTATAATAGATAGGACAAATCACTATATTTATAAAATTAATTTTTTATTTTAGATCAACAACAATGATAACTTTTGTCTTTTTTATGCTTTGGTAGCAACTCTTGTTCATAATATTCTTAACTGGCATAGAGAAAAATTTTCACGTTACATCAAAAGTCGACATGGAATGGTAGGCAAATTTAGAGAAGATACTCTTGAATTAATGGGAATTATTGGAGCACCTAATAATCTACAAAAATACAATGCTGAACATTGGATACCTCTTGTAGTTGATTATTGGAACAACAAATATGCAGGAAAAAATATTTTTAAAGTCTTCGTCTTTGGATCACTCGGTTACTACGAACCTGAATTTAAATATGGTCCTGATAATTTCGACACTCCAATAATTCTATATTACAAAGATCAACATTTTGATGGAGTAACAAAGACTGGAGGATTATTTACTCAGCCGTATTGTCTTCACTGTGAGAAGGTCTACCACAGAAACGCTACGCATAAATCTTCATGTAAGGCTCGTTGCATAAAATGTTCACGAGTTGGACCTGGTTTCCCATGCAAAATAGTTGAGGGTTTCAACAAAATATGTCAACTTTGTAACAAAATATTTTACAACAACAACTGTTATCAATATCATCTCCATTGTCGGTTTTGTAATATTTCAAAAGAATGTGAGAAATGTGGAGTTGTATGGTGTAGCAAATATGTTTCAAAGGACGGAAGACGAGGCCATGTATGCGGGGAAAGATATTGTAGCACCTGTGGGGATTATCATAATCCAAAAAGAGGATGCTTTATCAAACCTTTAGAAACTAAAGAGGTCAAGAAGTACAGATTCGTTGCTTTTGATCTCGAAACAACACAATATCTTCCGACTGAATTTGGTAAAAAACATGAAGCAAACTTCATTTGTGCAAAGGTTACCTGTCCTGATTGTATTCTTGAGGTAATTTTTGATCATCTAAACTTTTTTAAATTATATTTAGGAACATGAATGTCAAGTTTGTGGTGAATTTAGAACTCTAACATTTTCACATCGTCCGTTTACAACAACTTTTGTTGATAAAATGGTTATCAGTTCAAGACCATTAAAAGCTTTTGTTGAATGGATTTTAAATGGATTGCCTCAAGAATATGATACAATCGCTTTTTCACACTTTGGTGGAAGATTCGATATGGTCCTTGTCTTCAAAGAATTATTTCTTAAAGGTAATTATTATTTTATAAATTTTAGGAATTAAAAATTTTAGGTTTGACTCCTGAAATGTTAAAGAGAGGGAATAAAATGTATGAAATGAAGATAACTTCTCGAGGAAAGAATAAAGGAAGCATCATCTTCAGGGACTCCTTCAACCTAATGCCTATGAGTCTTGCATCGTTGGTTCCAGCATTTGGTCTTCAAGTTGAAGATAAACCTTACTTCCCTCATCTGGCCAATCACCCACGTAATTATGGAAAAGAAATTTACCCTTCAAAAGCTGATTACCTGGCTGATGGAATGCTCCCTGAGAAAAGAAGACAATTTGATTTATGGTATGAACAACATCAAATGGAACCCTTTAACCTTGATGAAGCACTTGCTTCATATTGTACCAATGATGTTGAAATTTTAATGGCTGGACTTGTTGCTTTTCGGAAGGAATTTATGGAGGTTAAATTATTTTAAAACTTATTAAATAAATTTTTTAAATATTTTTCCAGGTTTCACAAAAAGATAACGAAGGAATTGATGTTTTGCGAGAGTCCATGACTATTGCTAGTGCTTGCATGAAATTATTCAGAAGCAACCATCTCAAGGCTGAACATCTTGCCATTGTTCCAGAACGTGGATATGACAACAAGGATAATCAAAGTCTATTAGCTTTGAAATTTCTGGAATGGTATGCTGAAGAACATGGAGTTGTTGTTCAAACTGCAAATTCTGTTGAAGGTGAAAAAAGGTAAAAAAAATTTTTTATTTAACAAAAAAAAAAAAACGATTAAGAATTGGAAATTATCGACTAGATGGATGGATAGATCAACAACAAATTGCTATTGAAATTAATGGTTGTTGTTGGCATGCATGTTTGAAGTGTTACCCGGAAGATGGAATTGTTCTACCTTCAGGAAAGACTGCAGGAAGACAACGAGAGATGGACAAGAAAAGACTTAATTACATCAAGTCTCAAGTTCAAGACGTCAAAGTCTATTGGGAATGTGAGATAAAAGAAATGTTAAAGAAGGACAAGGAAATGAAACAGAAATTTGATGAATACCTTGACAATGGACCAATCGACATACGTTCTGCATTTTTTGGTGGTAGAACTGGTCCAACTAAATTGTTCCATTCTGTTCAACCTGGTGAAAAAATAAGTTATTTTGATGTAACATCTCTTTACCCATTCATCAATGTGAGTACAAAGTACCCAACAGGTCATCCTACTGTCCATATTTTTAATGAAAATGTAAATTGGACAAGTTCAAATGATAATAAATTTGAATTGGCTATCCTTAAGGTAATTTTTAAAAAATAGTAATATAAATTAAAATTTAAAGGTGTTCGTGATACCACCTAGGCATATTGATGTGCCTGTGTTACCTGTCAAATCAAATGATAGGCTTTTGTTTCCATTATGTATTACTTGCGCGTAAGTTTGTCAAAAAAAATTTTTAATTTATAAAAATTTTTTTAGAAGAAAATATCCTGAAGGAGGTATTGATGAGGGTTATCGATGTGATCATAACGATCAACAACGAGGATGGGTGAGTACAACAACTTCAATGGAGTTGAATGCGGCTCTTGATGAAGGTTATCGAGTGACCAAACTCTACAGGGTCCTCGAATACACCGAATCGGATGATAATTTGTTTGGACCGTATATCAGCGAATTCATGAGTCAAAAAATACAGGCCTCAGGATTTGATAGCAACATTAAAGGAAATTTTGAAAAAGAAGAAAAGTTTATCAAGGAATGCAGGGATCAGTTTAACATCAATATCGATAGAAGCAAAATGGTAAATTTAAATTCTTAATAAAAATTTAAATTTTTGATTTAGGCTCCAAATAAGGGAAAACGCACACAGGCTAAACTTTGTTTAAATAATCTCTGTAAGTTTGAAATAAATAAATAAATAAATTATTTTAAATTTCAGGGGGGAGATTTTCACTTAGAAATTTTGGATTAAGTCAGTGTACAATCACCGATAGTCCATCAACATGGAGGAAAATCATGGACGATGCAAGCAAAGAAGTATCTTCTGTAGATGAATTGACTCCTGATATCATCTTGATCTCTCACGTCACCAAAAAAGACTGGGTAGAAGAACATGGATGTTCAAACGTTGGTCTGTTTTTCTTTTTAGAAATAATTATAAATAATTGTTATTATTTTAGTGATCTCACTTTGGACAACGTCTATGGCCCGTTTACACTTGTTGAGAGCCATGCAGAAAGTTGTAAGAACAGCTGGTTGTACACTTTTGTACACAGGTAAAATTTTTTAACATCATAAAATAAATTTAAATTTTAGATACTGATTCTCTGATATTTGTGCATCCTGTTGAAAGTTGTCCTCTAGAATTAGGCCCTCACCTAGGACAGTTCACAGATGAATATCCACTTAATGAAATTGAGGAATATTGTTCAGCTGGTGCCAAACAATATGGACTACAACTTAGGAGAAAGGATGACCCTGAATCAGCTTTGGAACATGTTATCAAAATGCGTGGTATTACTTTGAACTTTGATGTAACTGTAAATCAACATCTTCATTACCAAACATTTAAAGAAAAAATTTTTAATTTTATTAATGGAACTTGTGAGCCTCTAAATTTAAATTACCCCAACTTTCTTAGACCTTCTGTAAAAAAAGGATCTGTATTTACACAACCTTTGAACAAAATGTATCGACCATTCGTAGGAAAAGGAATTGTTAGGCCCAGTGATTTCAGAGTATTAGATTTTGGATTTAATTAATTATATTTTTTTTTTTGTAAATAAATGATTACTTTTATATTTGATAAAAATTGAAACAAATTAGATTAAAGAAGTATAACATTTTAGGGGTAAAAAAGCATAATTAGTGTGAAGAAATATAAATTTTTAATTTATTAAAATCAAAAAATTTTGTACTTCAATATTAAAATTGTTTTGTTACCATCCTTCAATTTCATCAAAATCCTCTTCAAAAATAAGTTCATCATCCATGTTCTTATCAGACTCGTGTGTTGTTTTGTCAATTTTAAGTTTGTCAGATACTTCAACATAAAGTGGTTTATCATCTTTAGATAATGTTGTAAACCCAATATAATCTTCAACTTTTTCATCTACAAACTCCAACAGTTCAAGAGGATAGAAACGATCCTCACATCTTCGTGGAAACTGTTCAATTATACATTGTAAATATGGGTATTGTAGACGAATCCTATGACGCGAATAAAAATGTGATGCTACAGAAACATTAAAAGGTCGAGATAGTGCACCATATGCCATAATACAATGAGCTCCTTTATGAGTTAATCCAGAAATTGTAAAAGTTTTGCGAAATCCGTTGCGATCAGAGTATAGAGTACGAACTTTTCTTCCATGAAGCTTTGAAATAAGAAGTGAACGTTTTGAAGGATGATTCAAATGATCGCGTAACGAGTTTGGTCGACAATTCAGAATTTTAGTACATTCATCGATTAGGTAATGCATTTTGTAAAAATGAAAAGTTAACTATTCAATCTAGAAAAATTTTTTCCTTTTATACTGATGTAACCAACGATTAATTCAAAAATTTTGAAATAAATTATTTAATAAAAATATTGAAAATAAATTATACGGTCCCTCAATTAAATTACATTATTTACACAACAGATGTTAAATTTAAATAGTATCCCAAAATATTCGCCTTCTTTCATCTATCTAATGACCTTGAGAATATTTTTTATTACACAGACTCGAAACATTTTTATTATTTTCAATCAATAAATTAATATTTATACATATTATTTGAGTTGAAAAAGGATAAATTCCACCTTCTGTCTAAAAATAATTATAAATAATTTTTTGAAAAAGAAACAAAAAACATCTGTAATATTTAATTGACTAATTATCTTTTTTTTTTTTATTAACCAATTTGCCACAACCTTCGGTGAGATCAAAATAAAACAATTAAAATTTTTTATTACTCAGTTAATTACTTCAAACCTTTTCGGTAAGATCAAAAGAAAAAAAAAACATCTGTAACATTTAATAAACAAATTATCACTTTTTATTACCAAATTAATTAGTTTATTACCTAATTAATTACTTCACACCCTTCGGTAAGATCAAAAGAAAGTAATTAAAATTTTTTTATTACCCAATTAATTATTTCACACCTTCGGTAAGATCAAAAGAAACCAATTAAAATTTTTTAATTAATCAATTAGTACTTTCACACCTTCGGTAAGATCAAAAGAAACCAATTAGTATTTTTTTATTACCCTATTAATTACTTCACACCTTCGGCAAGATCAAAAGAAAGCAATTAGTACCACTAATTAGTCAATTAGTACCTTCACACATCTCGGTAAGATCAAAGGATGACGTCATCAACATCAAAAGAAAAGCCGACAAAATCCTCCCATATCCATAGAATTTTTCGGACCCCTCCCCCAGACCCCTCCTCTAGGTTGGCGGCATCCCTTTGTGATGAAATCGGTGGGCTAACTACTCATTTGCATATTCTGATTACATAAATTGTCTAAATTTGTTAGATGATTAAAAAAGCAAGAGAGTTTACACCTAACTATAGCCCAATCTATCTTAAAGCTTTACAAACTTCTTAGGTAATAAAAAAAGTAGATAACCGGTGATATTTGCAGTTGAACTGAGGAAAACACCAGAATTACCAACTCCTGAAATTCCGAAGCCAAATGGACCATAAGAAGGCATATGAATTTGATGCTGCTGTCCGCCAGAAGAAGAACCCACTTCATTACCACTTTCTAAATTTTGTTATATATTAAATAATCAATATGAGCCTCATTATATTCAATAAAAATGCTAATTTTAGGAATTTCTTAAGTAATTTAAAAATAAAAAGTACGTGTATTAGTAGGGATATTGCTTCCTTCAAAAGAATTCTGACCAATGAACGCGTTATTGACATTCTATAATAAAAAATATAAAAACAACATGAAAAATAAAGATTGGAAAATCAGAAACTTTATATGCTGATATTAATAAATGCTACCCTGAGAAAATATTAGAGAATACTAATTAGATTTACAAAAAAGTAGTGTTAAAACACAGTCATCTATCAACTTATCATATGCTCAAAATCAGTTAGGCCTTAGAAATTTTTGGGCCGCAACTGCAAAATTAACATTAATAAAGCATACTTCCTTATCCATTTTGTAAATATAGTTAATAATATGTAAAGAATTTAAGTATTACTTTTTGCTAAAAACTTGAAAAAATATTTATTTTCGTTAAAGAGAATCCTTAAATATATGAATATTATTTATGTATGTCTGATGTACATATGTAAAAAAATAAAAAAATGTGGGGAACTAAACGCGACTATAAATGCATAATACACGACTTTTCGCCGCAGAAACTTCGCTGTAAGACACTGTGCCGCAGAAACACTACGCCGAGACACTATGCCGCTCAAACCTTATTTTATGTTTTTTTAACAAATAAACCTATTCTGTGTCTCCTATCTTATCTAAAACTTTTTTTGCTATATGTGTAGAATTACAGTATGTTGCACTGTGTAATAACCAGAACATGCCAGTTGAGTGCCGCCCAACTAAACGCGAGCGATTTTTCCTAAATCTCAATTTCCTTTTTTATTTGTGTCCTATATAGTATATGTATATAAAAATTTTAAGAAATTGGAACAAAAGGTTATAATGTGAGACCCTTGTAGTTCAAATTCATTGCTTGACAAAATTATAGCCTAATATTTTTTCATTTATTTTATTATTTCCATTCCTTTCTCCTAAATTATAAACCAAAAAAGTTTTATCTTAATAATATTTTTCATCAAATAATAATAGGCACTCTAGAGATATTTTATTATAAAAAGAGAGAGATATAATTAGCTTGACATAAGAGAAAAATAAAGAGTGATTAAATAAAATATTAAGGAATACTAATTTAATAATTAGTTGAGTTTAAACTATTTTTAAAATTTTTTTTATTAATTTATTATCTTTTTTTTATAGCCTTTTAAATAATAAAATATAAATTTAAAATTATTACCAGTCGCTTAGAATCCTTGTTAAAAATAAGTTTAATTTGTTTTAATACAAGTAGTTTATTGTCTAAATTTATTGCAATAAAACATTGATGCCTCTGAAAAAAAAGCTATTTAATGATGATTGTAGATAATTAAAAATTGGTTAGGTTTAGAGATGTTAATTTATGGTTACATTAATCTTATTTTGAATATAAAGCATAGAAAATAATCTGAAAAATATTTGCGGGAATATTTTTTGCGGGGAAGGAAAGGAGAAATACAGTAAAGTAAAAAAGGGGATCTTTTTTCCATCAAAATATTCGTTATATCCATCTGTTATACTATAAACACTAATCCAATTTAACTCAAAAGGTTCTGTTTGTTAGTGAAAAAGTCCTTAATGAATATAAAAAGGTTTCTTTTATAAAGTATGTATATGATTTTCATATCATTACTGTATCATTTTTTTAACTTTTATTTTAAACTTACATCTCTTTTTCTGTATTTTTTTCCAAGAAATTTGTAAATAATTTTAGATGTTGTAACGAGTTTTTTAATCAACTTTCTCCAATATATTCCAAATAATTCAAAAGGAAACCTATCAGTACGAAATGGTAGATATACCGTTTTCAGTGCACTTTAAAAGAAAAATCTCGATATTTTTACTAATTTTTACTAAAATTTTATCTAACAATAAGTCATATTATCCTTACAATAAACCTATAATCACTTAAAATATGTCCAACAAAGTTATAACGTTACTTAAAGTAAAAGAAAGGAGGTCAACATAAAACTGGCCGAGTCTAAGTCATTCTACTAAGATAACTTAGATACTTTTAGGTGTTTATGTAGTGCAAAAAGTTTATTAGATAAAAGGCTAAAAATACATATAAAACTCCAAAAAATTATCTTTTGAAAACTTCAGTTTTTCTATTTTTCTAAAAATTCTAGATTTTTGGTGTTATGTAAAAATCTTCTGCTTATCTAAAAATGTAATAAGCATTAAAAAACCCTAATCGTTCCTTAGTAAAATGACGTTGACTCCTCTGAAGCAAACTATTTTGCTTTTCATTATTAATGTTATAATTAGGTTTGACTTTTAAATAGGAATTAATTTTTATATAAATAATTATATACTATTCTACTATATCGAAATGTTTTCTTGCTAATTGATGTAGAATTTGAATTGGACTTGTTGATATTTTTAATATTTCTACAATTAATTCAAGAGGAATATTCTTTCGTTTTTTATTTAATTTTCGAATATTTATCTTTTGCTGCTTAAATGGTTGTTTAAACTTCATATTCTAAAAATTTTTTTAAAATAATTAAATCTTATACTAATCTAAAAATAGTAAAGGAAAAAAGACATTTGTCACTAAAACCGTCCGATAAGAATTATATAAAAATATATTAAATAAATATTCAAAGATTTAAAATTTTATATTCAAAGGTGTTACTTTTCTTTTTAAATATTGAAATTGTTGAAATTTCTAAAGTTATGGCCAAAAATAATTTTTCAACAAAAATAATAACAAAATATGTGTACATAAATAAAAGAAATATTAAAAAAAAAAATTTTAGCCCGCTTAAAAATAGTAAAAATAAATTTTTATTAAAGTAATGTAACTAAATAAAGATATTAAGAATATATAAATACATACATATTATGTATATATTTATAGTTTTTTATTCTCTCATTTAATAAATAATAAAATTCTTCCCCTTCTTTCTTTGTTTTTATTAAAGAAATAAAACAAATTTCTTGATAGAATGTCCAATAGGAAAGAAATTTTAATTTTTTTTAAACTATCTTTCTTCTTTTTCTTCTACAAAGCATACCAGAAATGTCTTCCTTATGCTCATTTTGACGAATTTTATTATCATAGGCGTCATGGTGAATAATTACAATTTTTTGAAAAAAATTGAACAGTATGTGTTTTCAGGAATCTCAGCAAGTAATTTGCTATAATTATAAATCATTTTAAAAATTTAAATTTTATAAAGAAATTCAGTAACATTTTCTATAAAAATACTAATTCTTTTATTTTACAATTAGATTAAAATAATTCAATTACTTTAAATAATAATTAATAATTAAAAGTTTATAAACAAAAAATTGAGGTAAAAATTAAGAAATCATTTAAATTAATTTTACAAAATATAATGTTTATTTATATTTTTCTAGTAGTTATATTTTAGTAGTTGATTGTGTAGGTATTTGTAAATTAGTAGATTGTAACCATTCCAAAGGAATCCATTGTGGCCCTGATTTTAATGTTTCTAATGCATCCAAAAGTCTTAAAATTAAATATTATTAATATTTAACTTTTTTATTTATTTTCTAATAATTAATTATTTAAATTAATAAATATTTAAATTAATAAATATTTAAATTAATAAATATTTAAATTAATAAATATTTAAATTAATAAATATTTAAATTAATAAATATTTATTTACCTTCTTAAGGTTAAATCTTTGTTCCGATTAATTAATAATAAATCTGCTTGTTTTACCCAATTTGAATCATTTAAAAAGTTTGCACTTCCTTCACAAATATTTTTTAAATTATTTAAATCATCCTTTGTTTGTTCTCCATTCAGATTATTTAATTTAATAAGTTCATCTAATTCTGGAGCAGCAATAATAACAATAAATGGCATAAATCTTTTAATTTAATTAAAAAATAATTAAAATAAAGTTAAATTACTCAGAATTGTATAAACTTGATATTGCTTTAGTTGAACAGTTTAAAACACAAACACGTCCAGAACGGACAACTTGACGTACAGACTCTGCTGTAGTACCATAAAGTTGGTCTGAAAATTAAAAAAGAATTTATTAATTTTCGTATTTAATTTTACCATTATATTCTCCCCATTCAATCATTTGACGATTACGGATTAATTGAAGAACATCCTCTTTACGTTCAAAAAAGTATTCTCGTCCATATTGTTCTCCTGGTTTTGGGGCTCTTGAAGTAACTTTAAAAAAAGGTATGTCAATCGAGTCTCAGTTTAATAATTAATAATTTTAAATTAAAAACCAGGAACAACACTAGCAAATTGATAAGGTTTAGCCTCTAAAAGCATTCTTTTTAATGTCCTTTTTCCAACACCATTTGCTCCAATTAATAAAATAACTCTTCTTCCATAAGGGGATAACATAGCTACAGGTCTAGTTTGAATATTATTTGGAACAAAACCAGAAGTAGATAAATCATTGACCTTTCTTGCCTTTAAATTTAATTAAATTATTTAAATTAATTAAATATATATTACCTGAAAATATTTTTCATTTTTAGAAAGAATTTGAAGTATATCTCCACGTTGTAATGAAAATGATAAATAAGGTAATAATTGATTTTGTTTCTCATAATTATTTAAATTATTAGCCTTGTAATCATCAAGAATACGACAAAATTCCTTTAAAAAATAATTTTATTTTTTTAATCAAATTTAATTTAACCATTGGAGCACAATACAAATCTGATAAAACTAATTTTAATTGAACAGCTCCTTTAGGTTGATAAAGCTGTTTTTTGTTAATAAATGGTTTTCCATCCAACTTTAGAAAAAAATAAAATAATTTACCCTTTTTAATTTTACCTCAACAATTGTGTCTCCTGGTTTAATTAATTTTGATAATTCTGGAGTTACTTTAATAGCTACAAATTGACCTGTATAATATAATACATGCATTTTTTAGATTCAGGTTTTAATTATTTTTTAATTAAAAGGCTTTAAATATTTTTAAATTAAAATATTTATATTCTTTTAAAGAAAAGTATTTATGTAGTAATTATTTTAAATATTACTACATGTTTTAATTAAAAGAATATCTTTTTAATTAAGCAAATAATCCTTTCTTTAAAAATTAAAGTTTATTTACCACAAATTTGTTCCAATTCTAATCCTTCTAATAAATTTGGTTTTACTTCAATAATTCTAGATTCATAAGCACTAGCTAATAAATGTTCTTTATTTTGTTCAATTTCTGGTCTATTTAAAGAGGAATGACCATTATTAGGTAATAGACGTTCAATTATAGTAATTAATTTTCGTTGACCAGAATAAGGGTCTATACTAATATATTCACGTTTAGAAGAAATATTAATAGAATAGTTGGAACTATCAGTTATTTTGTTCATTCTATTTTGCTAAAAAATATTTTTAATTTTAAAATAAATTTTTATTTATTTATTAGAGTTTCCTCTATTTGTTATTTTCAACAAACCATTTCGCTTGTTTTAGGGCTTGTAGGTAAAAGAGATACTTCTTCCCTTTCATTATTATTATTTTTCTGTTGTTTTTCTAATTTTTCTACTCTTTGAAGTAAAGAATCTAAAAAACAATCAGAAGGTCTAACAGAATTTCCTTCAGTCATTTCACAATTAAAATTTTTATCATCGGTCATTGTATATTAATTTTTAAAAAATTCTTTTCTTTTTTTAATAATTGAAGTAAATAAAAATTCAATTAGTTTTAAAAAATATATAAAATAAATAAAATTGTTTATAATAAATAGTATGTATGTGTTTTATTTATTCTTCTTTTTTGTCCTTTTTTGTTGTTGTTAGTGAGATGGCTGTCAGTCGATAATAATAAAGACTCCTGCAACGAAGTGTTTTACATGGTCCAAGGCGATGATTTTTATTAGAAAATAATTTTTTTATAATTTAAGAATCTTTCTAAGATATTTTTTAAAAATAAATTTTGATTGTTTTTGTTATTTTTCCCTTTAAACATTATACATAAAATATTTTTTAATTTCTCTCCTAGGCAACGAAATAATTGCTACATTTCTATTGAAATTCCCAAATTATTTACATAAATATGTACATATCTAATAAATATAAACAAATAAATATAAGTTTGAAACTTATTTTAATGGTCCGATAAAAATTTAAATTTTTAAAAACTTCAGCTTTCATAGATAAATAAACTTTAAATTAACCTATTTATTATATTTACCTCAAAGTATGTTAAGAAAAATATTTAGAAATTAAACAAAATAATGTTAACATAAAAAGCTTAAATTTTTCAAAAGAATGAAATATTTTCATCAAAAAATAGCAAGTTGAGAAACGTGGGAATCGTTTCAGAAAATAAGGAAAAGCAATCAATTTTTAAGACATTACTTTCAATTTTTGATGCAAATTTACATCTAAAAAAGAAAAAATAAACAAATACAATGTAGAAAATAATAATAGAAAAGCTTTAGAAAGAATAACTCAGGAGGAATTTGACCTCTTCTAATATAAAATTTATGATTTAAATTCAAAATTAATAAATTGAGATGGATTTATTATACAGTACCGTCATCAGGGTTAATTAATATTTTAAAATTGGTCGAATATACATATTTTTACATACATTTATTTTTAATGAAATTAATTTTTTTTAATATTTATGTGTATGTATGTATTATATATTTTTATTAACAAATTAGTTAGTTTTTATCTTTAGTGATTTAAAAATCATAATTCTCAATTAAATAATAATGTTAAAAAATTAATAGAAATTAATTATTTTGGTAGGAAATCATACTATAATTAATTGTTAAATTTATACAATAGCCTTTTCTTTATAGTTTAATATTTTTGTTGATCTAATGACTTTATTTAACCCAATAATTTGTATTTTAGCAAATAAATCTCTTAGAAAATTTGCCTTTAGTCACTAAATAAAATTTTACCAATTATATGATTTGCTAAATGACTAAACTTTCGGGTCGAAACTTCTATATTCTAATAAATTAGGTTCAAACTTAATTAAGAAGGTTTCGCTCTTTGATAATATAAAAAATAAAAACTACTAGTATAATGTCTTTTATAACTCAAAAGAAAAAATTTATATTAAAGAAAAAATAACTCGTATATCCCTCAAAGTCAGAATAATGTTGAAATAAAAAAAGCTTTAATTTTTTGAAAAGTGAAATGTTTTCATCAAAAAAGTATGTTTAAAACGTGAGAATTGTTTGGACGACGGGGTAATAGAAAGGCACCTAAATATTAATGACTTCCCCTCCAAATTATCGCTATTTTCCTTATAATACAAGGAATTTAGTGATGAAAATTTATATTTAAAAAAATAAAAGGGATACTATTCAATGAATTCATTAAAAAAATTTTGTTGGAAATAGGTCTTTTTAGAATAAATTAAAGATTTGTCCGCTTAACTAATTGAACAGTTTCCAGTAGCTCTCGCATTCTAGATGAATTACTCTATACATTTAGAATAAAAATAAATAAAGGATAATAAAAATAAAAAACCTCAGAAATAAACCCGTGCTTAACCAACTCTTCAGTCAAGGCTTCAGCCGTATCACCTTCCTTTAGCGGCGCAGTCAATTGCCTATTCATTTGGTCATCTAATTGAAGTTGGATGCGCAATTGATAACCACCTTGATCAAATACTTCAGCATGCATTTGAACAATTTGGCGAATTTCACGATGTTGTTGATGTTGAGCGATGGAAGAAGCCTTTTCAGATGTTGCCAATGTATCGATAACTAGAATATTTAAAATTTAAGAACATTTTAAAAATATCATTATTATTGAATGTTTGAGGTAATCATGAGATATTATGCCACTTTTCCTATATGCGCCCCAAAAGAAATCAACTCTACGAGATGAGTCAACTGGTATGAGATGAAACATCTATTATTATGTTCTAGAAATAGCAAAAAGATAAGCAACAATATTTTAGTTAGGGTAATTTCAGAGGTTAAATTACTTAAAAAAATAAAAGTTTAACCTTGTCCGGGCGCTTCACTAATGCTTTGATTAGTATGATAACCCTCATCCTGAGCAGAATGTGGATGAAGCACCAGTGTATTTGTTGTGGTAGTTGTAGCGGTTGATGCAGGTGTCGCAGTTAAAACAACGGTTCCAGATGTTGAAACCGCCGATGACAAAGTTGCTGTAGTGATAGGCGTATTTGTAGTGAAGTGAGCATTGTACCTTAAGACAAGTAAAATAATTAATAGAACTCTTCCCTTACCCGTCTTGTTTTGTATTTGTAAGGATATTTGCAGCAGACGCTTTTTGAGTATTTGCTGCTGTTATTGGTATTGATTTCTCAATGTTTGGTGCTGCCTCTTGAGGTGGGGAAGAAACGGCTCTTTCCGGGAGAATTACGCCAGGGGTAGGTTCATGAGATAATCGGACATTGTCTGCCTTTTGTTGGTCTTCTAAAAAGCCATCCTCATCCAGACTAGCTTCGTTTTGTTTTTCGGGCTCAGGAAGACCCAAACGATTAAGCAATTCTTCAACGTTTGCACGTTGATTGGGATCGTGCTCTAGACAACGCTCGATAAATTCCTAAACAAATTTAAATTTTGACAACACATTATTACCTCAGAGAAGGAGAAACATTTTTATCTCCCTTTTTATAAAATAATTAACCTTTTGTTCAGGATCTTCAAGTGAATCAATCCCTTTTCTAATTAACTCTTCAGTTACCAAATGGAATCCACAGCCACCCGCAGTTGAAGGTGTAACACTATCTGCAGAAACAGTCTTTTCTTTTTCGGCTCCACCATTCAAAGATCCACTAAGCAAAGCACCAATAGTAGCCATCTAAAAAAAGAAAAACTTTTATTTAAAAAATAATAAAAATGCCTCTAAAGCGCAAACTCCGAAAGAGTATATGTCCGCCTGAGTTGTTGCTTCAGTCAAATCTTCGTAATAAAATAAGAAATTATTTGCAAAAATAAGCTCACGGTCATATTCCGGCGCCATATAATGAACATTCTTGATATTTTCACGAAAGGTCTTAACATGATGTTGAATAGTGTTAGGAGCGACTAGAAAAAATAATAATTTAAACCAAATTTTAAATACCACATCCAATTTTCACAAGACCATTTTGTTGAATAAAAATTGTATTACAAGTCAGATTTGCATGGACAATCGGAGGATCACAAGAATGTAAATAAGAGAGAGCAGAAAGAATTTGGCGATTCCAGTTCTTCCAAGCCTATGAAAATGTTCATTTATTTTATAAAAAATAAATACTTTAATGTTTAGCAATGTGCCTGAAGAACGAGCTCTCTGTAGAAAACGAGACATTGATCCAGATGACATATATTCGGTTATAAAAATTATCTAAAATAAGGGATTAATATAAGTTAATGCGAAAAGATCAATTTTAAGTCTAAGATTCTATATTTTAATTACGTCATATTGTTAGATTTAGGAAAAGAAAAGGTAAACAAAGGATTTACAAAAATAAATTAAGAGACTAATAAGACAAACTCACTCTTGGCTTATTAGATTGTGTATCTACCCAATATTTGTGAAACTTCACAAGGTTAGGATGCTCCAGACGAGTCAGATGGTCAAAAACAGCTCTAATCTTTTCCTAAACAGAGGCAAATAAAATTATAATTTAAAATTCAGCATGAACTTCTTGATCACGGAAATTTTTACGCTCTGAGAAGAGTACTTCATTCCAAACAACTTCATTGCCCGTTTCGTTGTCCATTGCAAGATAGGAAGCATCAATACCAGGAACATCACGTTGCTTAACCTTTTCGCAACGTTTAGACCATCTTTTACAAGGAGATTCTTCCAAGATCTAAATTTAATGTTTAGGTTTAAAAGATAAATAGAATAACCTCATCATCTTCCTGGTCTGGATCTCCTGAATTCCTGCCCGCCTCCTTATTGTTAGAAATATTAAAAATTATCTCTTAAAGTATGAAATAAAAGAAACCTCGTCAAGAGATTGCAATTGGTCGTTAGTTTTCTCCAATTGTTCACTCATTATGACACAATCTAAATAAATGTCGTTAAACCTCTACTAACTATATCCTTCCTCCTTAGTAAATTTCTTATCTGAAAAAAGATATCATAATCATAAACCTATATATAAAGATTTGAGAAATATTTTCCTCTATGAAGAGATTATATTAAATATTTAAATTCATATTTTGCGAATTAATATATAAAGGTAAGTTGGACTTTCTGTCATATACAATTCTTGTATTAGTGATTGAAAAAAGGAGATAATCAATACTCGTGGTCAATTATAAACTTACAATTAGCCAGTCATAGCTTATAAAATAATGGATTGACAAGTGAATAAAAAATAATAAATATATTTACAATCTAATAAGAACTTTAAAAAATTTATTATTTTTGTGCTAATTATTTATAAAAAATTAAATTACATGGGAAATCACTTTTAGTTTATACATATATAAATACGATCATGTGAATTAACAAAAATTGCTTAAAATCAATTAACATTAAAAAATGAGTAGACATCCCAGTTTTCCCCCATTATATTTAAAACATAGCTATAGAAAAATCTCAATTACAACGACCCAATTGATAACACTTACAAACCGAGACGCACGCGCGAAAATTCATAGTTATTTGAATCTGCCTTTAACAATGCACTTACATTAGATGATACATATTTCGAATCTTCGAACTTATTAAACCCTTTCTTTAAAAAAAATAATTAGGTAGGTATCTTAATTAAGAAAACAAAACGTCCAGAAGAGTATCGCTAAAAGAGTATCGCCGAAAGAGTAACCGCCAAAAGAGTATTGGCCAAAAGAGTAACGCCACTTTTATAGCGATACTCTTTTGGAAAATAATCTTTTGGCCAATACTCTTTTGGCCGTTACTCTTTTGGCGACACTCCATTGGTGATACTCTTTTGTCCCCACCTGTAAGAAAATATTAAAATCAGACATTTGAAACTCAAGAGGACGAACTCGCTGTGTTGCCATTCATGGAGGAGGTCCGTCCATATAAATGCGTCTCGCGCGACTACACTGAATGACACAAAAAAATTTATAAAACATGTATTTCACTTGACTTCTTATGATGTATTTAGAATTCAGTTATATGGATTTACGGCATGGTGACAAACGCTTATTTGTCTCTCATCGTTCTTTTGAGTCTCATTTTTTTTAATTTAATAAATCAATAATTTTTTAAAATTTTAAATTTGGTTGAAACTTTAAATTTCATTATTTTATTATATGTATACATGGTGCGTCAGAAGAAAGCAATTTCACCAACGAAGGAAGCGGAGATTCTAGAAAAAGTGCGGTCCGTTAAGAAAAAATGTAATTAATATTTTAAGTTACCTATTTAATTCTGAATTGTTTTCAGTTGAAAATGATCTGAGAGCTCTCGAGTTGGCAAAACGTGACTATGCTGTTGAATTTGTGAATACTATGGATGCTGAATTCTCAAAAATTGTACCCAAGGTTTAGGACTTAATATCTATTTTGAAAACGATTTTCCCTATCATAAGTTTGGCGAAAATTAAATTGTTAAATTTAAGGGTATTTTGGACATGAAGCTTGTTGATTATATAAAACAAATGGAAGAGCAACATGACATTGATGAGACTTTTGTGATTGAAAGAGGTCAATCATCCATTTCACCGAAATTTAAGCACCCTGGCACATTAGGTACTGCCAAACGAAATCAGAAAATTCCAGCTTTTATTACACCACGAGTTCAAGGGTATCTTTACAAAAGTTATTTTTTATTTTTTTGTAGTCTTGGTCATCCACGCCCTTCAAAATTTGGTGAAATTTTGTTTTCGATTAGAGGGACACCAGTGACGGCAGGAACTTATGAAAGTGCTAAAAGGCGTGAGACAGTTGTGCAGTGTGTAAGTGTCTTTATATAGATAGAAATGACTAAAAATTTTGGCTCAGGGTTTAATTTATTGACCCGGTCCGTATAGGATCTGTCCTCCAAGAACACACACAGGATGCTAGAACAGGAAAAATCCGGGCCCTAGTTAACCAAAGCCGTTTCTTGTTTCTATTATTAATTATAAGAATCTCTCTATTCTTTCTATTCTAGTTATTACAAGAAGAAGATTCTTTGTTAACTCCAGAGACACGCAAAGTCATTGGGAAACTTAAGGAGCTTGTTAACAAACGAGAAGAGCAACTTCCACGTTTAAATCAATTACACCGGAAAAATATTTTTCCATTTGAAAATGAAAAGGAAAATGAAGAAGGATGATTGAAATCTATAAATATACTTAGTTTATCTTTTATTTCCTTGATGTGTAATCTTATGTATCGCATTTTAACTTTTTGAAAATGTTTCGGAATCGGAATGAATAAAAACTTTTTTGTATTTATATATTTACTTTTTAATATTCGATTTTTTCTGATTGAAATTTTATTTAATTTTTTATCCATTCAATTTACTTTATCATTTTTCTTTTATTCTATTTCATTAAACAATGGCTGACGACGAAGATCTTGTGAGTTACTTTAAAAAATTTTAGTTAAAAATTTTTAACTTTTGTTGAAAGTTTTCTTTTTTAAGGCCCTTGATTTGAAGAAGAAAAAAAAATCTAAAAAAAAGATTGTGCTAGATGGTGATGATGAAATTGTATCGAAATCGGTAACTGATCATCAATTGACTTCGCCAGATGATCAACAAGATAGACAGCCTATTGATGAAGAATTAACGTTTGGTCCAAAAAAGAAATCAAAACGTAAAAAGGAAGAATTAGTTTTATTGGATGATAAAGATGGGGCTGGTGGAGAAGTAAAAATTAAAAGTTTAACTATTTTAAATTGATTTTAGAAAATTTACATCAGTGTCGCTAACGGAGTTGGTAGGATAAATTTGGTTGATGCTAAGAATCTTGAAGAATGGACAGACTACACCTATGATCAATTAATTGACATGGTTTTTAATATTATGCGAGAAAAAAACCCAGAATTAGTCTCTGGGAAAAAGAAGGTAATACTCTCAATTGGCCACCTCTAGCCTCAATACCTTAAAGTAAAATTAACTTGAATATCAGCCCCATAGAAGTATGAAATAATCTGTTACTTATCCAATTACTTCAAGGATGAAAGTTCTATAAGGAGAATGTTTAGGATCGTTTGACTTTAGTGGTTTGAGTTCAGGGGTGGATTTTAGCAAACTTTATACATACATTCATATTCTTATTTAAGCATAACTTTTTTTAGACTTTTGTAATGAAGCCTCCACAAGTCCAACGTGCAGGAAGTAAGAAGACGGCGTTCACTAATTTTTCAGAAATTTGTCGTTTGCTCAAACGTGAACCAAAGCATGTTTTGCAATTTTTAATGGCAGAACTTGGAACAACGTTTTTTACTTTATTTTTTATTTAAAATTTGATTTTTAACTGTTTAGTGGTTCTATTGATGGAAATCAATGTTTGATAGTTAAAGGACGTTTTCAACAAAAGCACTTTGAAAATGTTCTTAGAGTTTATATAAGTAATTTTTATAAAGTTTTTTATTCATAAACTATCTTTATTAGGAGATTATGTTACCTGTCATACATGCCGTTCTTCTGACACCTTATTGACCAAGGACATTTCCCGACTTTTCTTTATTCAATGTAAAGCCTGTGGAAGTCGTTGCTCTGTTTCAAGTATTAAATCTGGATTTACTGCGATGGTTGGGAAACGTGCCGCGGCTAGACGTGCTGCTGAGGCAACTGCTGGGAAGTGAAAATATTTGTGATTGTTTGTCACTTAATTTTCCACTTAATTTGTTTCTTCCTACAGCAATGTCTTTTATTTCGTATAGGCTTAAAAATTTTCATTAAGTACTATACTTCTATAAACCTTTTATTCCGTTGTCTTATACTTCCTTGACTGTAGTTACTCGATTTTAGTATTTAAAACAGTAAATTAATTTTATAGTAACACTTTTTTATTTTGATTTTAGGTCAGTAAAATATTTTTCAATTTAGATTATGTCACAATTTGTACAAAATTTTTCTACTAAGCATCAATTATTTGCAGCGGTTGCTGAATGGTTACAACAACCTGTGCTCCCTTTAGGTGATGCTCCCTCAACATCAACTACTTTGACTGTTCCATTAGTATTTTCACATGAATTTTGGTTTAATTATTTTGCTTTGCCTCTAATTAATGAAATTGAATTCGAGTTGGACTGTCAGTCTAGTGGGGAAAGGCTTTATTGGATCCTTTTGACTATTAATGAGCTTTTAAAACGGGTTCCTGATGGATATTGCTCTAAAGATCGTATGGTTGAATTTGAGGTTTACTTTTTTATTTTTAAAATTTAATTTAATTATTAGGAAGCCTTAAAGCTCTTGCTTCGATGCTCAGGACAGTCTGGGAATAAGGAAATACGTCGATATGCGCAATTTGCTTTTTTACGTTTACTCAACCTTTTCGAAACAATCGGACAGGTGTTGCTCTTATTTCATCTTTTTGAGGTATTTGAAGTTAATTCCATTAAAATTTCATAATTTTTTAGTTAGTTCTAGAAAAAAAAATTTACTTATCTGAAGAAGTTTATGAGCCTCAACTGATGGCTTTCCTCATTGACACATATCGCCAAAAATGCTTTTCGGGTGGGATTGATGATGCTAAATATTTGTTCCAGTCACAGTTAGAATGTTTTTACAAAAGATTTTATCCAGTTGTTTATGATGGTATTATTAGAATTTTTAAATGAATTTTGGTATTTTTCTGTTGTACGCGTCCATTTAAAATTGTAAAAACATACCATTGGTTCATTTCGACCTGAGGAGAATTGTTTCTTTTTTACGGAAATACCAATGGATCGAATATAGGTCTCTAAAAAACTGAAGTGGAGACTCTCATTTTGATGAATGATTACTCTGACAATGAGACTTGAGGATAGAGTATTGCTAAATAACAAAAGCCTGACCTTATGTTACAAAGAAGTATTAAAAGGAACAGTATAGCAGATAAAATTTAAAACGGAAATTTATTAAAAGCCTGAACTTGAGTTTTCCAGTAAACTAAATGTAAGCGTATAACCGAAAGATACTGAATTTTTATTTTAGATTTTTTTTTTGGTTTTTAGTTTAATTACGATAAACTTTTTTTTTCTATTTCAGATCCTTTTATCGCTGTCAATTTTTATACTGCTATCTTATTGTTAATTAATGCTCAAGCAATTAATCATATACAGATTTCTTTGTTGTCGTCAGATGCTCTTAAGTTTATTCAAAAACTTCATATTCAACTTCGTGATTGGATGGATTTACAACGTAAACGAGAACTGGAGGAAGAAAATTCAAATGCTTTTAATTCCTTAAAAAACGGTAAGATGGAGGAAATTATTGAGGAACAGATCAGAGAGGAATTTGAAAAGCGTAATAAAGCTAGATTGGATATGTTAATTTTTCAATTAGATGATGCAGAAATGAAAGTGAAATATGCAATTATGGACAAATAGCTGTCTATTTTTTTTTATTTACTCGATAAGATCATATATGTATGTATGTTGTTATTTAAGTTTGAATATTTTAGTTTTTCAAAAGTTTTTTCAACTTCAAACACGTAATTAAATTTTGTTTTATTTTAAAAATTTTTCTATATTTTTAATTTTTTAAATAAATAAGAAAATATTTTAGTTTTATAATTTATTTCATTTTATTGAATATTTTTTTTCTTATTTCCTTATGGAGTACATATTTTTCAGTAATTATTTAATAGAAATGTTAAAATCAGGATTAAGAATTTGTTCAAGGTTTTTGTCTAAAGGACGGACATCTTTTCGATTTGAGACATCTGGTCCTCAAGCCACTCAGACTGCTGAAGAAACTAATGGTAAGGAGAATTTATATATGGATATTATAAGGTCTATTAATTAAATATTTTGTCATACTCTCTAAATATTCAGGTAAAAAATGGAAGATTGATTTGGCAAATCGTGACAAACTAAAAGAATTTGGTCTTTACCTAGGCAAATGCTTACCTAAATACGTACAGCGAATTCAGGTTTATTTGTAAAGTTATAACTTTTAGTTTAGACAAAATTTTTTAACTTTAGTTCGCCGGAGGTGATGAGTTAGAAGTTCTCATTCATCCAACAGGCATATTGCCAACTTGTGCTTTTTTGAAAGGTCATCACACTGCTCAATTTACCAGCTTTATATTTTGCTGTGGTGTGGATGTTCCAACCCGTAAAAATCGTTTTGAGATAGTTTATGCATTTCTTTCATTGCGTTATAATGCACGTATAAGAGTGAGAACTTATACAGACGAGGTTTTGATTTTACTAATATTATTAAATGAATATTATTGAAAAAAGTGGGTGAAATTTTATATTGGCACTAACTTGTTTATTTATTTTCACTTAAATCTCCGAGTACAAGCCTTCTAACTAATTGTAAGAAATAGTTGTGTTATTTAAAAAATCCCGGATTTTTTTACATTTCTAGAATAAGTTACACCAAATGATAAAAATACTAAAAAATAAACTGAGGTTGTCATAACAGAAGAATACACTAACAATAAGTTTTCTTATTATTTTTTTAAAAGATCGCCCCAATCGATTCTATAACGTCAATTTTCTCTGGGGCAGAATGGTATGAGCGTGAAGTTTATGATTTATATGGTGTTTGGTTCAACAATCATCCAGATTTGCGTAGACTTCTAACTGATTATGGTTTTGAAGGGTTTATACATTTAAACTATTTTGATAATTCTGTTTTAGGCATCCTCAGAGAAAGGATTTCCCACTAACAGGATATGTCGAGGTTTTTTAATTTTTAAAATTTTTCAAAAATTTATTAGCTTCGGTGGGATCAAGAACTTCAACAGGTAGTTTACGAACCTACGGAAATGGCACAAGAATTCCGAAAGTTCGATTTGAATACTCCATGGGAAATATTTCCAGCTTTTCGAGAGTCTTCAATTACTGCTGGTTTTGATGTGATTCATACAGCGGAAGGGAAAAAAGAAGAGGAAAATGTAAAATAGTGTAATATTTAAAAAGAAAACAAAGGGTACTCTTTTATTAGGAATTTTTGTTTTTTCATTATAATTCTGAAATGGATTAGTTAAATGTCTATTCGTAACGTAGGATTAAAATTTTTCTAAACCTAAGTTTAGATTTGGGGCCAATCTCTAGCACGTATTATTTTGTTTTAAAATCTAAAATAGGATGAAAATCATAATTTTATTAGCAAAATATATACGAAAAAAAATTAAAAAATGCGTAGAATTCATAACTTAAAAGTCAAATTTAAATATTATAGAAACTAAAAAGGATTCTTCCTACATAGGTTTATTATTTGTCTTTTCCGTATTAATCCCTGCCTCTTCTATTAATTCAAGAACTGTCTTCTCAAGTTCATCAACACGACCGGACATTGCATCAATGCGTTGAATTATTTGATCAGATGCTGTCTTAATAATAAACGGAAATGAATAAAGTTTAAATATTGTTAATAAAACCTGAAATCGTTCTTGTGTCTCCTTCAATGCATTTTCTATCTAAAATTAATAATTCAAAAACATTCATAAAAATTCATACCATTCTGGATATATTTTCCAATTCTTTTGAATCAGGACTAGCAATAGCGTCATGAGCATCCTTTTCCGCATCAACAAATTTTTCCTTAGCAGATGAGTCGACCATGATTTTTGTTACAAAAGATTAAATTTTAAAATTTCTTTGTGAGCATAACCTAGAAATAATGACAACAATAAAAATTTGTGAGTGAAAAAAGGCCACAAAACTTGTAGACAAAATGACCCTCGTAAGATATTGACGAAAATGTTCATTTAAGTGAAAGGGACAAAATGTCCACGCAATTAAATATGCATAATCCGTATTTCCTAAAATAATACTAAAATGGCATACTGTCCCTTAAAATAGTGCTGCCCTTTCCAGAAGGGTTGGAAAATAATACTCCAGCAATACTATTCTAGAAAATACGGTATACTTAATAACAAAATATCCCTTTAATTGAAAAAAAACTAGAATTTCTTCTTCAAACAAGAAATGGATAAATATTCATAGTGGAGCTACTGCAAAAAAGCTTAAATTATTTACCTAAATATTTTATATTAAAGCTATATAAACTTTTACCTTTAAATTATTCCTTATTATAGACTTTTATTTCCAACTACCAAAAAAGTTTATTTATTAGATCAAAAATTTTGTTGCAATCTGATACTTTTTATTTAAAATATAATGAAAATCTTTAGCCATTGGTTCCTTTAAAATGAGTCATCTTTATATATTAAAATAAATACATATACCCTTCCAAGAGTCTGTTGCAAACGGCAGCATTTGATTTATTTATTTATTTCTCTCATTTATTAAGTTTTGTCCCAATATCCATTTGTTTTCTTCGACCTCAATTTAAAGCATTAAATTGCTCTGTGATAATGAATTTTTGAATAGAAAAGTGTTTTTCTTCATTAAAAAATTTTTTATTTTATTAAATTAAATAAAATTTGTCTAATATTTTGAATTTTCTCAGAAGAGGAAACATTTTTTCTATTTAAATGAAGTTAATAAACAGACTTTCTAATTCATTTTACTTAACATATTTAATTAAAGAATTATTTTTATTAATTATTTAATTTATCTAGAATTTTTTATGATTTTAATTATCGAAAAATAAACAAAATTTTTTTAATAACAAATATTAAAATTTTCAATAATTAAAAAAAATATTAATTACTGTACATATTGTTTATTTTCACAATTTGATACTTTTATAGAGTTTAATTTTTTCACTCTTTGTTTCCAGTGTGTTTTGCTTTCAAATAATATTCTGAAACTTACCAGAATTATTCATATAAAATAAATAAATAAACTAAAATAATCTCATTAATTATTTTTCATAATTTTATTGACTATTTGAAATTTAATATTTTGGGTAATTTTAAATTATTTTTATTTATTATTTATTTAAAAATAAATAATTAATTAAATTAAATTTTTATTTTATTAATTTTATTCTAAGTTCATCACTGTAGATATACAATATTACGATGGTATATGAGGAAATTTAGGCAGAATCCTTGCATATATACATACATTCTCATTTTTAGGAATTTTAATTCAGTTTTTAGTCCTACTTTTGCATTCACTCTTCCTTTAAAATAAAATAAAATATACCAAAAATTCTTTAAAAATAAATCCTTTTTATTTTAATATTGCCACACACACGGACAAATAAAAATAAATAAATAAAGGTCATTACTTAAATTGAACTGATTAATGTATTTATTTTAAAGAAAAATAGCCAAACAAATGTTCATTTTATTTAAAGTAAATGAACAAAAAATAAATATAAATTTTAAACATTTTCTTTTTATTTAAAAGTATACATAAATAAATATCCATTCTCTTTTTATTTCAAAAAATTATGTTTTTAATTTTTAAAAAAGGAAAATTATTCTGCAAAATATTTTTAAAAAAATCTCGAAAATTTGTAATACATACTTAAGGCAATATTTTCTTTAAATTAGCATTAATTTTTAAAGAATAATTTTAATCTTTGATCAACTTTTTTGTTTATTTTATTTAAAATGTTTAGGAAAATATAGGTAATTTCCTTTAATATTTATATTAAAATTAGAGCAATTTTAGAAAATATATGTATATTAATGTTATTTTACTACATAAAAATAAATAATTTTTCATACTTTCCTTACAACTTAAAAACTTTTTGAATCTTTTATTTAACAATTTATTCTTAATTTAAAAATTTTTTATTGTTAATAATTTATTTTTATAATATTTAATGTTTATTAAACTTAAAAAATATTAAAAATACTTGTTAGATAAAAAATACTTTTAATACTAAAAACATAGGTCAAAAAGATAACATATAAATATGTATTTACATATTTATTTATAGTACAAATCTATATAAAAATGATTAACTTTAAAGTAGAATAATAAAAAATACTATTTATATTAATTTTGAGAAAAAAAAATATTTTAATTGAATTGTATTAATTAATATTTAATTCATTTTAATTTATTTTAATATGCATAAATTAAATTAATTTTATTTAAATATAAATTTTAATTTTTTTTCCAAAATTAAAAAAAATAGCATAATAAGATTAATGAGGTCAACACTGAAGATCACTCCATCCATTTCTATTTTTGCTATTTTTGTTTTTGTTATGTAATTTAATTTAATTAATTAATATTTAGTTTTAAATTTAATAATGGCAATAATAAAGTCTTATTTGTGTCAATTTAATACTTTTCTTCAATTATTATTTTCTTTCCTTTTTATTTTAACTTTTACCTCTTCAATTTCTTCACAATATTTAAATGAAATAATTGAATCTTCTTCATCTCTTAATGAAGAACAACTTTATTTACATCCTTTATCTCCACCTGAACGTTTACCACCAAAACAGAAAAACATTAGGATAAAACGCCAGGCTTATCAAGTTTATTTGGGCGGAGAAGCCAGTGTTTCAACGGATAAAGGTTCTGAAGATTCTGGGCCATGGGGAGATTGGAAACAGGAAAGGGAATGTTGTAAGTATTTTTAGAAATATTAAAAAATCAATTAAATTAAATATTTAGCATAATCTTAATATTTATTTATTTATGTAATTTAAAAGATAAATTACCATAAATTCGAGGATTTATTTCTTCGATAAATATTTATCTGAAGGACATGATGTGCATACTTGCTAAATATTTTTTTTTAGCTCGTACATGTGGCGGAGGTGTTTTAATTGAAAGGAGGGCCTGTTCAGACAATACATGTAAAGGACCAGTAATTCGATATATTTCTTGCAATATAGAGCCTTGCCTTCCTGGTACAAAAGATTTTCGACATGAACAATGTTCTAAACATAATGATGATCCTTTAGATGGAAAATATTATAAAGTAATTTAAATTTTATTATTAAAAAAATTTTTTTATGTATGGCTTGGAGTATATGTCAATTAAGGAGTAAATAATAATTATATTTTTAGTGGATTCCCTATGCTGGAAAAAACAAATGTGAATTAACTTGTCGTCCTGAAGATGCCAATTTTTATTATAAATTTGCTGAAAAAGTTGTTGATGGAACTAAATGTGATGCTTATAGTGACGATGTTTGTGTTGATTCTTTTTGTTTACCTGTTGGTTGTGATGGGAAACTTGGATCAGGTAAAATCTTTTATAAGATATATTAGTAATTATTTTTAAAAAATTTAAGTCGCAAAAAAAGACAAATGTGGTGTTTGTAATGGTGACGGTTCTGCGTGTAAAACAGTTGAAGGGTTATTTGATGAAAGAGGGCTTTCATTAGGATATCATGATATTATTACTTTACCTATTGGGGCAACAGCAATCCATATTGAAGAAATTAGACCTTCTAGCAATGTTTTTGGTATTTTTTGATAACTAAATAATATTTTTAACTATTCTATTTTCTTTAGCAATTAAGAATGCTACTGGTAGTTGGTTATTAAATGGAAATTATCAAATTCAAGTTATTGCCAAAAATATTATTGTTGGGGGAAGTGCTTTTAAATATGAAAGTAAAATCTTTAAATAAGTTTTTTTTAATTTAATTCGAATAAAGAGTGTCAATCCTGAAGACCGACACACTTACAGGCTGTTACTTTTAGGGGTTCAAAAACAAGGGATAAATACTTTTTTTTAATAATCTTAAATAAATAATAATTGACTCTTCAACTATCCAATCCTAATGATTAGGGGATAACATAAATTTAATTAATAATTTTTTTATAATTTTCAGAGGGAGATCGAGGAACTGAGTAAGTTAAATAAAATTTTTTAATTCTGTTATTTTTAAAGAAAATTAACATCTAATGGCCCATTACTGGAACCTTTAACAATTTTATTATTACTTCAAAGAACAACAACACCAAAGACTAATAGTGCTGTGAAATATGAATTTTCTATACCTTTAGAAAAGGATGTAAAATATTTATGGAAACCTGGAGAATGGTCTAGTTGCTCTGTAACTTGTGGAAAAGGTTAAAAATAATTATATAACAATTAATTTTTGGATTTTTTTTTTATCTTAAAGGTTTAATAACTCGAACGCTTTATTGCACTGATGTTGCAACACATACAAGAGTTGATGATTCTATCTGTGAGGAACAGAATGCAACAAAACCAGAATATGAAAAGACTTGTAAAACTGTGGATTGTGAACCAGAGTAAACTGAAAAATATTTTTTAAGCTAATTTTTAAAAGATGGTATGAGGGACCGTGGGAACAATGTTCAAGCACCTGTGGAGACAAGGGACTTCAATTTAGAGTACTTTATTGCCATCGGTTAGTTTATTTAACTAACGGGAATTATTTAATTATGTGTTTATGTTATTCCCTCAAGTCTTGTGACTAAAAAACCGTATAAAATTAAATTTTAGGGTTTTTGCTGATGGACGCCGTACAACCGTTTCTGATGGAAATTGTACTGAAAGAGGAGTGGAAAGACCAGAAGCTAGAAGACATTGCAATAGATTTTCATGTTAAAATTATTCAATATTATTTAATGAATAATTTTTAAAAATAGGCCCAGAATGGAAAGCAGGCCCTTGGTCATCTTGCTCTTCACAATGTGGAGATGCTAAACAATTTCGTTCTGTAACTTGTAGAAGTGCCAAAGAAGGAGAAGAAGGAAAAATGTTGCCTGCAGATGCTTGCCCTGGTAGGTCTTTAAAGATTAATAAAAAAAATTTCAGACGTTGAGGGAAAGCCTCAAACCGAAAGAGATTGCAATTTGGGACCTTGTGAAGGTCTTCAATTCAAAACTACAGAATGGGAACTGGTAAAAAATTTTTAGTTAATTATTTCGTCTATTTTTAGTGTCAACGCTGTAATGATACAGAGGAATGGAGAAATGTAACATGCCAGGATCGTAATGGAAGAGAATATCCATTGGAAAAATGCCTTGAAGTACCAAAAAATGGCGCAAAAAAGACAGAAAAAGCAAAAATTCCTGAAGATAAAAGGCCTTGTGCAAGTCCAGCTCCATGTTTTTATGAATGGCATTTCTCTCAGTGGTCAAAATGTAGTACTGAATGTGGACATGGGCATAAAAGTAGAACAGTTTTTTGTGCTATAAATGAACTTGGACAAACTAAAGTATTCTAATATGTACATATATAAAAGATTAGGGGACTTTTATGGTAAAAAATTAATAAGAGGAATAAAATATTTACGAAATTAATGTGAATAAAATGTTTATGTACAGTGCAGGAATTAGTCTAGTGAACCTTATTTAATCAACCTTTCTTATAGAATAAATACTATTGCAAAACGCCCTGCCGTTTTCTATAAATAGAGCTGTCTATAAATTTACTTAATTTATTAAAATGTAAACAGTAAAATTCTTTTAATTTTAGAGAGTAGATGAATCTCTTTGTGGAGGTGATAAACCAATTTCAAGAGAAGATTGTCTTAATGAAGAAAAATGTGAAGGTGTTTATTTTACTGGGCCTTGGTCTAAATGTTCAGCATCTTGTGATGGAGGCATTCAAACACGTGCAGTTGTTTGTTTAAATTATGATAAAAAGCCTGTACCAGAATGGTGTGATGAAAAAGAAAAACCTGTTGAACAACAAACTTGTAATAACCAAACATGTCCTGGTATTTTTTAAAATTTGAATGAATAGTTTTTGAAAAATTTTAAAAGTGTTAAATTTTAGATGAATTTTTCTTAATATTTAAAAAATTGTTAACCTTTTTAGACTGTTTTTGTCCAAAATATCATTTTAAAAATGATTAAAATTCTTTTTTTTTTTATTTAGTCTGTTCTGAAAGCGAATTTGGTTGCTGTCCAGATAATACAACATTTGCAACTGGTACTTACTTTTTTGGATGTTCAAATTGTTCAATTTCTGAATTTGGTTGTTGCTCAGATAATGTATAAATTAATTATTTTTTAAAATTTAATTTTAATAAATTATGTAGGTAACAGAAAAACAAGGGAGAGATAATCAAGGATGTCTTGATTGGATAGAACCCTCAATTGAAACTAGAATTATTGGAGAAACTGCAGCTGAAGAAGGCAGTGGAGAGGGTCCTATGTAATAATTAAAAATTATTTTTTAAAAAAGGAACTTAATTTAAAGTGAAGAGGAAGGAGCAAAAGAACAACTTTGCACAGTTGAAAGTACTGAGACTGGAGAACGTTTACAGATCCCATGTACGACAATTGCTCCTTCACCTGTTATTGAAGAATTATTGAATTTTACGTTAGCTGAAAATGAAACACAGCATTGCTCTAAGACTGTAAAAATGAGTGTACTTTTAAATGAACTATTTTTAAAGGAATTTGGTTGCTGTCCAGATTGGTACACAAAGGCAGAAGGTCCACAGCATTTTGGTTGTTCTCTCTTTATTCTTGGTACTTGCAATGAAACTAAATATGGCTGTTGTCCCGATGGAATAACTTTGTCCCGTGGACCAGACTTTCAAGGGTGTGGAGAACCTACTTGTGCTGCATCTCTATATGGATGTTGTAAAGACAAAAGGACTATTGCTTTTGGACCTTTTTATGGAGGTATTAATTTTCTTTAAGGTTTTTTCTAAATCATTTTAGATTTTTAAAGTTTATTTCATGAATTCATTTAAAATATATTTTACATTATTTAGAGGTTTATTATTTTAGTAGTTTGTTACTTAGAACAATAGTGATTTTCCTATTTTAATGTCGTATTTTACCTTTATTATTTTTAAAGGATGTGAGCGTAGTAGCTTTCCTTGTGAAGTTTCGGAATTTGGTTGTTGTCCTGATGGTATTACACATGCTTCAGGCAAAAATGGCAAAGGATGTGGGGCAAGTTGTTTACTGACAAGGTAAAAACTTTTAGGACTTTTAAAAATAATTTAAAATAAAAAGAAATGGTTGTTGCCCTGATGGAGTTACACATGCAAAGGGTCCTGATAATGAAGGCTGTGGATGTGTATTCTCTCAATATGGATGTTGTCCAGATGGAAAAAATTCTGCAAAAGGGCCAGGATTTTATGGTAAATTTTTCAAAATATTTTTATTTTAATTTTTTTTTTTAAAGGTTGCCCAGAGAGTTGTGCCCAAAGTAAATTCGGGTGTTGCCCAGATGGACAGACTCCTTCAAAAGGCCCAAATAAGGAAGGATGTCCTTGCCAATATACACGTTGGGGTTGTTGTGATGATGGAGAAACAACTGCTGTTGGGCCACTTGGAGAGGGATGTGATGAATGTAGATATGCAAAGTATATATATTTAAATATATTTATCTATTTTTAAAAGGAATTTTTAAATAAAAAATTTAAAGGCATGGCTGTTGTCAAGATGGGACCTCAAAAGCATATGGTCCTGACTTTGCTGGGTGTCCTACAACAACTCCAGCTCCTTATATATTGGGAGGAACTGTATCTCCATCGATCATTGGTTAAATACAAAAATATATTTATTATTATTATTAAAGTTTTTTTTTATGAAATAATTATTTTTTAAAGTTGCAAGTTGTGGATTGCCGCAAGATCAAGGTCAAGTTTGCTCATCTAGTTATAAATTAGTCTGGTAAGTTATTTAAATATTTCTTAAAATTCTTATATTTTTAGGTATTATGATATGGCTGAAGGAAGATGTGCACAGTTTTGGTATGGTGGATGTGCTGGAAATGAGGTTAAATAATTATATTTATTTTATTTGTTAAACCTGAAAGCATCCCCTAAAATATTTTGTTTTTTTTTTCAGAATCGTTTTGGAAGTAAAGAGCAATGTGAACAAATTTGTGTTGATCCACCAGGAATTGGTCTTATTATTATTATTAATTTTAAATTATTAAAATTCCTTAGGTCGTTGTTTTTTACCCAAAGTTGAAGGTTCAATACGCTGTGTAAAATTAGCACCTAGATATTTTTATGATTATATTTCTAAACAATGCAGTGCTTTCTGGCATAGAGGGTGTTTAGGAAATTCTAATACTTTTAATACCTGGGAGGAATGTCAGGTAAATATTTTTATTAATTTTTATAATTAAAATTAACTTTAAATATAAATTTACAAAATTATTATTTAAATATTAGACTTTCTGTGCTGGAGCAGATGCTTCTCAAGTTCAACCTAATATTGTTCCATATCGAGGCCCTCTACCAATAGAACCACAGAATCCTTATATTCAACCACCCATACCACCACAACAACTAACACACCAACAAGCTCCTCCTCCACCTCCTCCACCACCACCACCTCCCCCACCTGTTCAACAACAGCAAACAATTATTGCTCCTGTTGTACCAATTCCTGAAGAAAGTGAGTTTCTTAAGAGTTTTAAATTTTTCTTTTTGTTTGTTTATTATTTAAAATTATTAGGTTACTTTTTTCTGGTTTTTTAATAGATAACTAATAATATTAACAATTTATAATTCTGTTTGATTTATTTTTGGTTTTATTTCTTTGCCTAATTAATTTAACTTTTTTTTTTTTAAATTATTTTTGCTTTTCTTAAAAAAATGATAGAAATATTTTTGCCAACAAAACAACCTCAACAACCTTCATTACCTCAAAAAAAGCCAGAAATTTCACCTTTTGAAGAAGATGATCCCTGTCGAATGATGTTAGATAGTGGAAATTGTAGAAGTTATGTGGTTAATTTTTCTTTTTAATTTAATAAAAGATTTTAATAAATTAACAGGATAAATGGTATTTTGATTCATTTAATGGAGGATGTTTCCGTTTTATATATAGTGGATGTGGGGGTAATCGAAATAGATTTAATACAGAA
This sequence comes from Meloidogyne exigua, assembly GCA_018905775.1. NCBI lineage: Eukaryota > Metazoa > Nematoda > Chromadorea > Rhabditida > Meloidogynidae > Meloidogyne > Meloidogyne exigua. The sequence goes on from JAGUQR010000013.1 coordinate 1,091,257, forward strand.
GGAGAATGTGTTCAACGTTGTGGACATTTAATTTCATCTCCGACTAAGCCTGGATTTTTAGGTAAATTAATTTTAATATTTTATTTTAATTAAAATAATCTAAGGACATAAACAACAATTACAACCATTACCTTCTGCACATAGAACAAATCCTCCTTTGCCTGGCAAACAGGCTTTCAGTAATTTTGTTTTAAATATATTTTTTTGTGTTTTTGGGCTGATATTTTTTTATTTTAATTTTTTTGCTTTTTACATTACTTTTTAATTTTTACTCTTTTTATATTTTATTAAATTATTTAAATTTTATTCCTTCCATTTATTTTTTTAATTTAGTTAAAACAAGGGAGATGTGTAATCTTCGGCCAGACATTGGTAAATGTGAAGGCCATTTTGAAAGCTGGTTTATTTTTATATTTAACTTTAATTAATTAATTTTAATTTTAGGTATTATGAAGTGGCCACTGGACAATGTGAACGTTTTACTTATTCTGGATGTGGAGGGAATACAAATAGATTTAATAGTATTGAGGATTGTCATGTAACCTATTTATAATTCATTTTTAATTAAAAACATATTTTGTTCTAGTCTATTTGCCTTCGTCGTCATGACGTACCTCCTCCTCCTCCTGGTCCGCTATCTCAATTTGTTCAACAACCTAATCAACCAAAAATTCCAGCTGCTGCTGGAAGTATTATACAATTAAATGGAAGAGAAAAACAACAACAGAGACAACATTCATCTTCCCCAATATGTGATTCTCCTAAAGAAACTGGGTCCTGTAAACAATTTGTTACAAAATGGTATTTTAATAAATTGGATGGAACTTGTAATCGTTTCCATTATGGAGGTTATTTTATTTAATTACTACTTTAGGAATTATCTGTTCAAGTGTAGTGCATCCTAAATTAATTTGTGCCTCTTCCACCTCTTTTACGTTAATTGAATACATAATATTTAATACATTATAGGTTAAAATATAAACATTAAGAACTAAAGAGAACTAATTTTTGGCTAAGAAAGAATTTGTTTAACATTGGAGGTTATATATAGTTTTGATATTTCGGGTTTAATCCATTTTTGGTTGCATTCACTTTAATGAGTTCTAAAATAGTTTTTAAATTATTTAATTTTCTTGTAGGATGTGAAGGAAATTCTAATCGTTTTGACACAGAACAGGAATGTAGAAATACTTGTGGGGATTATATAGGTAAGGAATATATATTTTTAATTTAATTTTTAATATAAAGATGCTTGTTTATTGCCAAGTGTCCCTGGTCCATGTGCTGGAAAGGCAGAACGTTTTTATTTTGATTTTCATGCCAAAAAATGTTCTCTATTTTATTATGGAGGATGTCTTGGGTATTTTATTTTTTTTTAGATTATTTCTTTTATTTTATTAATTTTTAGAAATACAAACAATTTCCGTTCAATAGATGAATGTCTGGCTAGATGCCAAGGTGCTTGATAATGATTTTTATTATAAAAGAATAATGAAAGGATTGATTGAAGAGTTGGGGGATAGGCAAAATAAAAAATAATTTTGAGATTTTGTTTGAAAATATTTTGGCAAAAAATTAATTAAAATTGGTTATTTTCAAGTTCTCTTGATTTATTTTTCTGATATTTTTTTTTATTAAATGCCATCATTTGTCCTATTTTTCTATTTTTTTAAAAATTGTTACCTTTTCTTAATGTTTTCACTTGCATTTTTCGTATAAAATATTTTTTTATTGTTGGTTGTAATTTATATTTGCCTTTCCCCTACTCTTTTCTTTCAAATAGGAAGGTTTAAATAAATTTAGAGAAATTAAATATTAGAAAATAAATTCAACCTTTTACTAAAATTTGAATATTTTTTGGCTTAAAAATATATTAAAAAATATTTATAGGTCTATCACGTCGTATACGTTCTTTGGTAAAAGGGGAACAAAAAATTTCTCAAATAAATTTTAATAATAATAATAATGAATTAATTAATGTGAATAATAATAATATAGAAGAGGAATTAATAGAAGAATATGAAAGTGAGGAAGGAGGAGGATTATTATATGGACAATTACCTGGTTTGTTTAATTAAATTATTTTCTTCTTCGAAATCCCCTTAAGAATGCTTATAATTAATTGCTAAGTAAAGTACTTAACTACCTTCTTAATTTTTAAAAAATTTATTATTTTAAAATATTTGCATATATTTTATTCTTTTTTTAAAAAAGAGCTTTGTCTATTACCAGAAGAAAAAGGAAAATGTTTTGGAGAAATACTTCGTTTTCGTTATGAAATAGATAAAAATGATTGTATTGGATTTTTTTATACAGGATGTGGACAAAATTCTAATAATTTCCTTTCTTATGAATCTTGTTTACGTGCATGTGGAGATTGGAAAAATAAAAATATTTGTGAATTAGAATTTAATGGAGGAAGTAAAGAATGTGAAAATAATAAAGAAAATAATTTAATTAAAATACAAAAATGGTATTTTGAACCAAAAGAAGGAAAATGTAAACTTTTTATTTGGAATGGATGTGGGGGTAATGGAAATAGATTTCAAAGGTTTTTTTCTTTTTTCTTTAATAAAATTAATTTAATTAATTTTTTTTTAGTAAATCCGAATGTGAGAATTTATGTAATCGTGAAATTAATATTTATAATAATCAAATAAATAATAATACTTCTACTAGTATATGTCAATTACCAATGGATGGAGGTCCTTGTGAAGATTTTGTTTCGCTTTGGTATTTCGATATTTTAAATAAACAATGCAGAAGGTTTAATTTTAAATTGTTTAAATATATTAATTAATTCCCAAACAAATAAATAGATTTACTTTTGGTGGATGTCGTGGAAATGCTAATAGATTTTTATCTGAAGAAGATTGTTTATTAAAATGCAATAATTCTTCTCTTAGTAATATTAATTCATCACAAATATTAATTAATAATAAAAAAATAAATAATTTAAATGAAGTAATAAATTTAGAAAAACCTCAAAGAACAAAGATTTTCGTTTTTCCTTTGGGAACATTAATTGAAGGAAATAATTATTTAAATTTAAAATGTTTAATTGAGAATAATGATAATAAAAATAATAATTTTACTTGGTATAAAAATGGACGTGAATTTTTATTTAATAAAAAAGAATGGAAAGAAGAAAAAGTAAAAAATAAATAAATTTATTTAATTAAATTAATTAATTTTAGATTTATTCAAATAATTCTACTAATATTATTATTGGTGAATTAAAATTAAATAATTTATTTATTCAAGATAGTGGTCAATATTCTTGTTCTTATGGAGATTCTTTAATTTCTGAACCTATAAAAATTAATATTATTAATTTTGGTATTTAAATATTAATATTTTATTTTAATTTTAAATATTTTTTTTTAAAGAAGAAAATTTATTTGAAAAATGTTTTGAAGAGAAAAGACATGAACAAGTTTGCAAAAATATTTTAAATTTAGGTTTATGTAATACTTTACGTTATGGAAGTTTTTGTTGTAAAACATGTAATAAATTAATTAAATAATTAATAATTTTATTTTTTGTTTTTAATTTTTTATGTTAAAGAATTTAATTAAATAAAAAATAAAGAGGAATTAAATTAATATTATTTTAAGTCATCGAAATGCAACAATTAATACTTTAAATTAAAAAAAAATAGTCATAATTTATTAAAAATACTTGCCTTAGTTTTTTCCACCTTTCATATATGTATGTACATTATATTACTTATAATAATATAACATAAAGGGAAATATATACTTATGTATGTACATATTTATTTAATAAAAATGAAAGAATTAAACATAAAAAATATTCGAGATTAAGAAAACAAAAATATATTTGAAGATTATAAAAAGGGAATATTTTTTATTAAATTCTAAAGAATGACAATACATATAATATTATGCCATGTTTGTACAACTATAGATAATCAAAAAATATATAATAAAAAAATAGTTATTTATAATAATTAAAATAAGAGAAAAATTAAAAAAGAATTCTCTCACTTATTAAAAAAAGCTGTGATTACCTTGGCTGGTTGTACAATCAATTAATGATCTAGGTTTTTATTAATAGCCCAGGTATCGAATGACAAAAAATACAAATAAAAAGTTTAGGAAAGTAATTCCAAAAATTTTTATAATTTTTTAATTTAGGTGATCGAATCTAATGAAAATTCTTAAAAAGTAATACATTTGTTTAATAAATAACAATTTATTTTCAATGTTACTCTTAACGAAATTAGAACCAATATATACACATAAAATTTTTAATATAAATTTTGTTCAATATGTAAATAAAAATAATAATATTATTATTACATTTTATCAACAATATTTTTTTCAATCATATTTTTTCACATATTATACACAAAAGATGAGAGTATGAAGTTTAAATGAACCAACAGTATATAATTGGTTAGCTTTGCTTAAATCCAGACGTGAGTAAGTGGTAAAAGGTTTGTTGTTAATATTTACCTAAAATTTAGAAATTAATAAATAACTCATTATAAATATTCCAATTATTTGTCTTTAAATGGATTATATCTGTTATTTAGAATATGTATTATTTTATTACCAAATTATTTACCGTAAATTCTCTATTACAAGCCCGTCTTTATTGGAAGCCGTCTCTTATATGAGCCCATACAATATAACCATTTGAAAAATATAAGCCCAGGGCTTATGTTAGAGAATTTACGGTATAATAAATTCCTTACTTTTATTGTATTATTTGGTGCTGAAATAAATTCCAATTTAAATTGCTGATCAATTTCAAACGGATAATCTCCTGATGTATCTTCAGCTGCCCATCCATCTTTTACTGTCCAACTGCTTCGAGCAACCTTTAAATTTTTATTTAAATAATAATTATAATTAATGAAAATATTATTTAAAATTTAATTATTTTAAATAAATTCTTTAATAAAGAGAAAGGAAATTTCTTTTTAAATTAAAAATTCTTCTTTAATTTTTTAAATTAAATAATTCCTTACAACTCTTTTATCATAACGTGCACTTAAATAAAAATCAACATTAACATTATATTCCATAACACCACCATCATCGCCCAAATAAATGCTAAAAAATTTTCGTCCTATAAGGCTTTTAGTTGGTGTTCCAATAAATGTAATTGTTTTTGGTGGTAGAAAACCAATTCCAAATTTAGTTGGAAAGAACATCCATGTAGTAATCTTTAAAAAATAATTTAAATTAGTTATTACTATGTAATTATTAAAAACAAAAGATTATAAATTAATATTTTCAATAATTTTTTATATTACCACATCATTATAAATAATTTGTTCCTTGCATGTTGGAGGAGGTGTTGTTGTAGGAATAGTTGTTGTTGTTGTTGTTGTTGTAGGTGGTGAATGACATAGAATAATAGTATTCAATTTAATTGCACCATTAATTTCTAATTGAGTTACATTATTCATATTCATATTACGAGTCTCGTAACTTATAAAAAGTTGTTCGCCAACAAGAACCTTAAAAAGTATTTTTTTAATTTTTGAAAATAATTTTAAATTAATTAAATTAATAAAAATAAGAGGTTAACCTTTTAAATATTAACTTGGATAGTTAGAAAGTGATAGATTTTTAAAAATATTTTTAAAAATTAATTAAAGATATTACATCTATTTTATCCTTATTAGCAATAAATTCCAATCCAACTTCTTGACCAATTGCAAAAGGAAAACCTCCAAAAGTTTCTTCAGGTCCCCATCCACCTGGTATTCTATAACTATTTCTAACAACCTTTAAAAAATAATTTAATTTTATAAATTATTAATTAATTTTCTTACAGTTTTATTACTAAATCTTGGATTGAAATGAAAAGGAACTTCAGCAGTTACATATAATATTCCAGGAAAAGCAAAGTTAATGGCAAATCGATCTGTCTGACTAGTAGGTGTTCCGACAATTATAATTTTTTTATCTTCAAAAAATCCTTCTCCATATCCTTCCTTCACAAAATCAATTATTTGTGGTACTTCCTTAATTATTTTAATTAATTAATTAAAAAAAAAGAATTCTTTAACTTTATTCTTTATAATAATTGGATTATAACAACTTTGTGCATTCGTTGTAATGCATAACCAATTAATTAATAAAATGAGTGCTATTAACTAAAATAAAATATTTATTATAATTATTTATTTATTACCTTCATTCTGTTGAATTATTTAAAAATTAAAATAATTTTTAAATATTGATACATTTATTTATTAATTCATTCTATTTTATATACATCTAATTCAATTAATAAAAAATTGTTTACATCTTTATACATATCAAAATGTGATACCTGGACAATTTTTTATATTAAAATGATTTTTAGGAAATTTCTCTAAATATTTATTTATTTTATTTTTTATTTTTTCAAACATTTATTTTATTTTTATTTAAAAATTATATAAAAAATAAAGTTCCAATCTTTCCTTACTTTGAGTAAATATTATTGTTTAAGATTTGTCTTTCAAACGATTTAATAACTCAGAATTTTCTGTTCCTTCTTATTAGCATTTAAATTAATTAAAATAAAACAAAAAATTTTTCTTCCGCGTCTAAGTGGCGTTAATGCAAACAATTCTTTGTAAAATAATAAAATTTAAATACTAAAATATTTCTATTATTTATTTAAATTCACATTTGCTTTAATTACTTTCATGAGGAAGTGAACATTGATTGAAAAAGGTTTTATTTCTCTTATTTTAATAATAGAGGAATAAATAATAATAATTTTATTATTTTATTCTTTTTATCTTTTTAATGGAATAACCAGACAAAATTATTTTAATTTACTAAATATTTATTCCTTATTTTTTAATAACCAATAGAAGATTTTTTTATCTATTAACCCAAAGGAGGAGAGGAGGGCTTCATCTGGACATAAAAAATTAATAAAAAATATTTTAATATAATCTTTTAAAATATTTTAAATAATTGTTTTTTATTTAAAATATTAATTAATTAATTTTAATAAATAAATAAATATGTAGATATATTATTTATTTTATATTTAAATATTTGTTAATTGGTTATTTATTTTATTTTCTTCTTCCTTTCCTTGTTTTTTAATTTTTTCTTCTTTATCATGTTGAATAAGTTCAATAGAAGAATTTCTTTGTTTAATTAACTTTTCATATTGTTTAAATTTATAAAATAAAAAAATAAATCCAAAGCCAAGAATTAGAATTCCAAACGAATTTCTGAAAAGATTTTATTTAAAAAAATTAAAAATAAACAGAAATTTAAATTTTGGATAAAAATTATCTTAAAATTGTTTTATTATCTTAAACTAAAAAATAATTAATTTAATTTAAATATTAAATAAAAGAACCTACAAATTATTAATATTTTCATTTGTTATAATTTCTGTTGAATTCTGTTCTTTAAATAAATTATTTTGAAGTAATAATGATTGATTATTTTTTAATAAAATAGTTTTATTTTCATTTAAAATATTATCTTCTTTAACAAAAATTGAAAGACGGTGAAGATAAAGCATCAGCGTTAATTCAATATAAGATTTAAGTGGATCAAAATAGCTTTCATTAACAAGTAAAACTTCCTAAAAATTATTTTTTAAATATACATTGTTTATCCTAATATCCTGTTAACACTGAAAGAATTACACACTCTAATATTTGTTATCTAAAATAGACTAAAATTCTCTGTTAATAGGTTAGATAGCTAAAGTTTTTACCCTTTCTCTCAAATCTAATTGTAATTATATTTATTAAAATAAAATTAAACCATTTCACTATCAAGATTTTCATAGTCTTCTTTATAAAGCGATGCAGGCGAAAACATAGTAAAGCAGTAGCTAAATCCACCTTTATTTAGTTCAATTCCATGTTTATAACATCCATCCGTAACCCATTGTCTATCATTAAAACATAAATCCTAAATAATTAATAAATAGCTATATTAATTAATTGACTTACTGTTACAGGTCTATCCTTATAATCAACTTTGTATTCTGACAAAGCTACAACAAGTCTTATTCCTTGGCCAAGACATGGATATTTTAAATTTGGCTATAAAAATATATTAAAATAATTTTTAAATTTTTAAACTATTTTTGTCTTTTCTTTAAATTCTTCAACTAATTTAACAATTTCCTTCCTTTGATTAAGAGTTAACATTGCATCAGGATCACAAACATATGTTGGTTTTTCAACACCACACTTCCAATAATTATTTTCTCTAGGAGATGGGTAATTGTCCCAACTCCATGAATTAATTTTATTAATTAAATAAAATAAAAATATTAAATGTATTATCATTTTTTTTCTATTTAAATTAAATATTTTAATTAATTCATTCTCAGCCTTTTATTACTAGAGAAGGAGAATCCTCAAGAAAAGATCTATTACCTGATTTTTTGTTATTTTATTTCTTCAAGTAAAGTTAAAGCCTAGGAAACAAACTATTTATGTTTAATTTAATTAATTAAAAATTAGAAAACTAAATATATAATTAGGTATATTAATAATAATTTAATTTATAAAACCCAGAATTTATTTTGTAAAATAAAAATAATGATTGTTAATTAAAATTAGATAAATTAATTAAAAAAATGTTTTAACATGAAACTAACAATAAACACTAAAATAAATGAAAATAAATTCCATTTCTATTCTAATCTATCCTTTTTTATCATAATTGCTCTTTTAACTACTACATATATTAAATTTATTTTTAAATAGATTTCAATGTCCAACACTTGTTTATTTTTATTTAAATAGAATTTTATTTGAATAATGGTGATTCATTAAAATATTTAGTCATTAAAAAATAAAAAGAAAATTTAAATATAAAATAATTTAAAAAAAATTATTTTTTAATTAGAAATATTATTTATTTTAAATAATATAGATAAATTAATAAAATTTTAAAATTCATTACCTCTAAATAAAAATAATCAAATAAATATATTTTAATTAATTTTTAAAATAAAAAAATAATTTTATTAATTTTTTAAATTAAAAAAAAGAACATAAAAAATTAATAAGAATAGTAAAACAAATACATATATATAGGTAATTTAATAATTAATTCTTATTAAGATGGAGGAGGTAATAAAGGAATCGGTGGAGGTATTAAAGAAGGAGAAAAATTATCCATTGTTGGAGTACCAAAATAACGTTGATGTGATAATGAATTTGTGGCTGTTGGACTTCTAAAATTTAAAAATAAATTTATTTTTTAAATAATTCTAATTTATTCATCATTTTTCTTAAAAAAATAAATAAATTAAAAACAAACTCTGTTCTGTAAATTCCTCCAAAATCATCAAAAGGTCTTCTTCTTCTGTCATTATTAATAATTAAATCTTTACTAGTAGCATAATGTAATTGTGATGGTCTTTTAATTGTTGAAAATAATTCTTTTTGGCAATTATTATTAATTAAAATATCATCATCTGGATTGGCATATTGATCTTCATTATCATTATTTAATATTTTATTATTATTCTTTTGTTGTATTACAAATCTAGCAATATCCATTAATTCATTTTGTTGTTCTTTATCATCAACAGAATCAAAGGGAAGTTTAAGTAAAATATGTGATTGAGAAGAACTTAATCGACCCTTAAAAGAGAAGAATTTTAATTAATTTTAATTGCTATTTTTATACCTTTTTTACATCAATTTTCCTCTTAGCCCCTTGTAGTAATTGTTGTAATAATAAAGACTTTGATTGTTTAATTAAATTATAAGAAGTATTTCCACACATAATTTCTCTATTAGATGTTAAAGAGGTTGACCCATTTGTACTATAACAATTAATAGTAGATGAAGTATTTGTTTGTAATTGTTGTTTATTTCTTCTTCGAGAAGAAAAAATAAGGAAACGAAGACAAACAAAAAAGGTAGTTAATGAAAGACATGATACACAGAAAATTACTTTAAAAAAGAAAAAAGATAATTTTTAATTTAAAAATATTTAAAAAGTTTGGAAAAGGATGGGAAACTAGCCAATATAAAAGAAAAGAATTATTTAAAGAATTCTTATATCCATAAATAAGAAATACTTACTAATAATTAATAAATAACAATTCTCAATAAAAGGCCATAAAATAATATTGTTCTCTTCAGAAATAGTTATATCTTCATTGTCTTCATAAAAAGGTGAATTTTCTTTATATATTATTAAATCATTAAATCTATTTTCTTTAAAATAATTTTAATTTAATTTAAATATTAAAAAAAAGAGATTAACCAGTTTCAAAACGTGCTTCACTTAATAATAACCAATCTGCATTTGGATCAAAAAAGAGTTCAACACGTATACGAGTAGCTATTCTATTAGGAATAGGTATAAATATCCACCGAGAAGTCTCAAATTGAGAATCTTCTGGGAAGTTTTTCTTTAAAAATAATAAAAAAAAGAGGGTAATTAATTTAATTTAATTACCTCTAAAATACGTGAAGAAAATTCACCTCCAAGAGGTGAAAAATGCAAACGAACAGAACTAAATATTCGAGCACCTCTCTTTCGGAGATTACAAGTATACAACAAAATAGCTGATAAATTTTGTTTTTTAGTAAAAACAAACTCTAATGGAATAAATTGGCCTTAAATAAATTAAATAAAAAATAATTTCAAGTTTTTTACCTATTTTTTGGCTTTTATGCCAACCAATCCAATTATTTGGAAATTCTTCAAAATTATCATTCCCTTTATTTCCATCAAAAAGACGTCCAAATCCACCACGTACCCAAACAATATCATTAAATGAATTTAAAGATTCTGAAGATTCTGTTGAAGGGGAAACAGTCCAACCATCATAACTAATATCACGTAAATCTAAATTATCAATTTTGGCACCAGATGGTGCAGAATAAGAAACAAGTGGTTCTAAATTGAAATTATTAGATGAATAAAAGTATTTAAACAATAAATAAAATACCTTTATATAAACAACCATAAAGCTCAAAACGAAGACAAACAGTTCTAATTGATTCACTAACTGGAATTAAACGAACTAATTTGGCAATAATTCCTCCATCTAATAATCTAAAAACAGCAGTTTGTGTATTTGAATTGGCCGAAATAATCTTTAAAAATTAAATAATTATTTCTTTTTTAATTTTTATTTTAAATTTTTATTTTAAAATATGTCTGTCGTTCAATTCTTTAAATATTTTTAAATTTATTTTTTTAATTTTAATTTATTTTCCCCCCAGTCATTTTCAATTCGGACCTTTCTTTTCCATCTTTTTTATTTTATTTTATTTTGGTCATTTTCTTCACAAAAGCATCTTTCTCTTAATGCTTCATCAAAGATTCTGTTCTCTATTGACAATTTCCGCTTTAATTTTCTTTTTTTTTTCAATTGAAAATATAATACTTTTATTTTCTTTTTAAAATGCCATGGTTGCCAATTGCTTAGGGCATTTACGCGCACATTTATATATTTTTATAGACAATTGTTCCTTTAGAAAAATTAAAGATAAATGGAAATATGCTTTACATAAATAAATACATAGATTAAAAGAAAAGAAAAAAGAATTCCAAAATTTTATTTATTTAATTTAATTTTCTACAAAAATTAGATTTAAAAAATTAAAATAACAAGAATTAAAATAAATATTAGAATTCTATTAACTTAAAATATGTATTTTTAACTCCCACACTTCTTCTAAAATATCCAGGGATTAACTTAACTAATAAGAAAATTCTGCTTAGAGTTTCTCCATTATTTATATCTTTTTTGTAATCATCTACTATTTTATTTTTAATTTTATTTTTATTAAATTTTAATAAATTCCTTTTTTTATTTTAAAATTTGATTAAAATCTTTTTATTATTTTCTATGTATGTGTAGTGTTATTTATTTATTTATTTTCAATGTGTTTTGTTGTCTCTGTTCTATCTAAAGTGTGTAATCGGGGAAATAAAGAAAATAAAAAGAAATGACAAAATTAATGGCCTTGACATGTTCTTCTGATTTTCAATTATTAATGTTTCTAATAATTAAAATAAAATAAAAAAGGGGTGAAGAACATATTAATATTTTTGACGAATAACATAAAAATGTGTACTTGAATTTTGGTAATGAAAAAAGAAAAGGAACAGAGAACTTGACTAAAGAAGGAAAGAAGAGAAATATTAGAATAAAAAAAAAGATGATGAGCGACAGATGCGCAAAAAATAAATAAAAATATTCAAATTTTTATTGGAAAAAGAGTGAAGTGGAGACTCTTCTTTGGACAGAAATTATTGTAAGGATAATTAAATTAAAAAATTAATTTAATAAGTACAATACTTATTATTTAAATTAAAAATAAAAAACCCTTAAATATATATACCTATATAATTATATTAATAAACTTCAATATATATTCTGTTAATATTCCTTAAATAAATAAAGAAGCTTATTAGATCCCTCCAATTATTTATTTTTTTTAATTTAAATTTGTATATATTTAATTGCCTCATTTTTACCTCATTTCCATTGCTGTCCTTATATCGTGCCCAACGACCCAATGATGGACGCCAATATTCGATCATATAGGCAGATGAAAATTCTAATCCTCTTCCTTTATCCCAACGGCCTTGAGTACGTATCTAAAAATAAATAAAATAAACAATTTATTTATTTAATTTTTACCCCAATAATAAAATGTTCATTAGTTAATTCAACTTGAATCCATTCATGAGATGTTGAATTAATTTGATTAGCTGGACACCTTTAATTTAAAAACAAAATATTTATTTATTAAAAAAAATAATATTTTAATTATTTCTTAATTAATATAAATAAATTAAAAAACAAACCAAGCACCACTTCCACTTTCTGTGTTTAACCTAAAAATATTAAAATTTAATTTTATTATTTAAATAATAGAATTTCCTTTTTTTTTAATTTCCCTCTCACATTTATTTACTTTTTTTTTCATCCTTTTTTATTTTTATTATAAAAAAATAAAGTCAAAAACAAAAAAAATAGTAATAAAAACAAAAAAGGAAAAAAACTAAAAAAAAGTATTTTACCAACCTAAAAATAAATTCACTTGGGAATTTAGAGGAAAAGTGGACATAAAAACAAAAAAAAACAAATTTATAATTCAATGGCTACTATTCAGTCAACTTTTTTATTTTTTATAAAAAAAAAGGAAATATAATAAAGACAAAAAATAATATTAAAAAATAATTGAATGGAGAGAGAAATAAATAAAAGAATAAATTAAATTAAAATAAATAAATATTTTTTAAAGAATTAATTTTTAGTATTTTTTAAATTAATTAAAAATTAATTTTATTTAAATTTAAATGTTCTTTCAGTTTTAAACTAAATTTATTTCTATTGAGAATTATTTCCCACATTTTTTCTAAAACATATTTTATAATAAATAAAGGATTAATTAAATAATAGAAAAAAGAACAATATTTTAAATTAAATTATTTAATCCTTTTATGAGAGAAAATAAAGAATTAAATATTTTATTTAATTAATTAAATATTTAATAATACCTAGAATTAATAGGTCCAGTACTTAATGGATCAAAAGAGGAAGATGCAAGTAATTGTTCATCTCTAATTATTCCTGATTCCATCCCAATTGGTTTAATACATTCATCTAAATAATTTAATTAAATTAATTAAATTTAATTAAATAAATTAATTAATTAATTAATTAATTAATTAATTAATTAATTAATTAAATAAATAAATAAATTAATTAATTAATTAATTAATTAATTTTTAAATAAAAATTATTATTTTTAATATTTTTTCCAATTATTTATTCCATTATATTATCTCTTTTTAAATATAATATTTTTTAAAAAGTCCATTAAAAAGTCTTCTTCTTTCTCTTTTAATTTATGTTTTTTACCTTGAAGAAGGTGTTTTAAGAATTATTATTTTAAGAGCTTTTTTTTAAGTGCTTTTATTTTTATTTTATTTTTTAATTATATTCTGATCATAATTACACTTAAAAAAAATAATAATAATTCTTTTTTGGCAAAAAAGGATGTCTATTTTATTTTATAATTATTTTTTTTGTTCTATTATTTATTTTATTTTTTATTTTATTTTTAAAGAACCTTTTGACCTTTTTTGTGAGATGAAGAGAAAGAAGAATATAAAGAAAAAATGACAAGACTTGTTTTCTTTTCTTTTATTTTTTTTTAATAAAATAAAAAGGTGGTTAATGAACACATTAATTATTTTTAGAAAATAAAAAGAAAGATTTTGATAATAAAAAATAGAAAAACAATTAATCTTTTTACCAAGTTTTATATTTAAAATATATTTATTTAATTTTATTTTATTTAAAAAATATTCTTTTAATAATTTAATTAATTAAAATAAATCCCCTTTTAAAGAATTTATTTAAAAAAAAAAGTTTTTCTTTTAAATAAATCTTTAAAAAAAATGAAAAAAATAGAAGAAACACAGAGGATAATCTTTAAAAAATAAATAAAAAAGAAAAACATAAAAGAATACCTTTTTTCTTTTAGTAAAGTAAATGAAATAAATAAATATATTTTAAAAATAAAAGAATTTATTTATTTATACCATAGACTCAAAAATATTTATTTTTTAAGAATTAATTGTTAATTAACACAAATGTTCAAAAATTAAAAAAAAAAGGAAAAATATTTTATTTCCTTCCCTTGTATTATATAACAATTGAATTACCCAAAAAAAATATTAAAAAATATTTTTCTCTTATTGTCAAAGAGATTAATACCTTAAAAAATAAACAAAAGACATAATCTAAAATTTTAATAGTATTTATTTTATTTTAATATTATTTTTATTTTTATGCTTTCTCTAAATAATATATGTACATACAACCTAACCATTGGGGGATAAAGTAAGCGTCGTTTTTTTTATTCCAATTTTTGTACTCATCTCCGTTCTAATCTTTATTTTTTTAGAGAGAGAGAGAAAACCCGTAGAGTCAAAAAATAAATGAAAAACTGGAATTTTTTGTTAAATTAATATTTCTAAAAAAATTGCAACAAAGATGGAAAAATAATCAAAAATTAAAAATATTTAAAAATATTAAATATGAAAATATCATTTCCCTAAAATTATTTTAATAAAACTAGAATTAATTAAATAATATTTTTTATTTATATAAAATTAATTAATTAATTTCTTTTTTTATTTAAATTCAACAAAAAGAAAGGTTATAAATCACTAAAAAATACCAAATTTTCTTAAAAATAAGAACAAATTTTTTTGAACAAATTTATGACCAAATGTCTGGAGAGAAATAAAAATAAAAAAAGAAATTCCAAATAAAAGAGGAAAATCAGATAAAAAATAAATTAAAATATAGAAATTTTATTGTTTTTAAAAATTAAATTAATTTATTTAAATTAAAGCTTTTATTAATTTCCTTTTATTTTCTCTAAAATTCTTTTATCTAGATAAATATGTAAAAATTAAAAATTCCACCAGACGTCAACTCTTTAGGCTAACAGATGAAAATAAATAGAAAGAATAGACAAATGTTTTGAATAAAAAAAATATTTTTAAAAAAATAAAATAAAGTAATTCTAGTAGATGCTCAAAAATGTGGTCATCACATTTAAAAAAGATAAAGAAAAAATAAAATAAAAATAAATCTTATTAAAAAAAAAAGAAGTCCAAATTTTAGAAATATATTTTTAAATAAAAGAATTACTAACAAAGATTTTAAATAATTTATTTTTATTTTTAAAGTTCTAAATAAAAACAATTGTTCATCTAAAGAATTGTTTTGGGATTTTACAGTAATATATGTATATTTAAATTGTCAAAAAAAAAAAGATAAAGTGTGAATGTGATGGAAAATCTGTCAAAAAATGCAAAAGTTGATTGAGAGGATTTGTTACTTTTTAAATATAAAAGTTGGGAAAAACAAATGTTCAAATAAGAAATAATAAAATATTTAGTTGAGAAATACTGTAATTAATTTAAATAATTTAATTAATTAAAAATAAAAAGAAAACTTTATTTTATTTTAACAAATTAAAAGAAAAGTGTCAAATAATTATTTAATTTAATTAAATAAAAATAAACAATAATAAAAGAATTTATTTTTGAATTAAAAAAATTAAAAAATATATATCCCCATTAAACAGGAAAAACGGCAAAAAAAATTTTTTTTGAAGTTTAAAAAGCACCGCAATGATTGATGTAAAATATAGTTTAGCCATTTTAATAAATTATTGACTTAATAAATAAAAGCAGAAGTTTTATTAGAATTTTTATTTTTTATAATATTTGAAAAAAAAATAAAAATATTTTTAATTTTAATTTTAATTGACTAATTTAAAAGATTTAACAAAATAATTAATTTAGAAAATTAAATAAATAAATATTTAAAAATAATAATTAATTTTTTCCCATTTTTGACAATTGTCGGCATATTTTTTAAATAAAAATGAGTTCCTGTTAATAATTTGGCTTTAAAAAAAGGATGAGCGAACAGATGAAAAAAAGAAAAGGAAGAAAATAAAAATCTAAATAATAATTATTTAAATAAACCTACCAATATTTGGAAGTGAAATAACATTGTCAATAATTAATATTAATAATAAAATTAATTTAATAAAAATTAATAAATGTTGAAATAAACAAAACATTTAAATAAATAATCTATTAATTAATTATTTAATTAATTTAAAAAAATAAAAAAGAAATAGAAACCTCAAGAAAAATTAATTTATTAATTTATATTAATTAAAGAATATTTTATTTATTTTAAAACTTAAAAACTTTTTTTCCTAAATTTAGATATACAAATTTAAAAAAAGAGAATTTTATTCTACAAAGGTAGTAGAAGTAAAGGGAAAATAAAAGAGAAAACAAATATGTATGTGAGAAGAAATGAGGGATAAAATGTTGGAAAAAGGGGGGAGGACCGCCCATAAAATTAAAAAAAAAAAGGTTTGTCTTTTTGAATAATTGAAAAAATAAATTAAATAATAATTTATTTTTAAAGAAATATTATTAAAATAATTAATATTTAATTTAATTGTATTATTAATATTTAATTAAATTATCTATTTTCTCACATTAATTAATTAATTATAAAAAATATTTTTTCTCATAAAAGTGTTTAGGGCCAATTTTGAAAAATTGAGAGTTTGCACAAATGAATGTGCGAGAAAGTCAAAAAGCACTACCAACCACAAAAATATTCTCAAATAAAAACAAATATTTGGGTGACGGGGAAAATGGAAGAATAAATAAATAAATATAACTAAAAAAGAAAAAAAATAATCAAAATATTGCTGATCAAATATTTAGATTTGGCAAATATATATTAAAATAATTACAAAAATCTAAGGTAAAAAAGAGATCAATTTTATTTAAATAAATAAAAGAAAAGTCATTTTTATGAGTTATTTTGGATGCCAAATAATAATAAAAAGGCTAGTTTTTATTTTCTCTTTATGTTTATGTAAATAAAAGAATATTTTTTTAAAAATTCTAAACTTATTTTATATAATTTTATTAAAATTAAATTTAATATAAAATTTAAATTGTATTTAAAAAGGAATAAAATAATTAAATTAAATTTTTTTAATTCTACAAATAGTCAAAGTGAAGTTTAATTTAAAAAGTTTGCGCCAAAATGTTCCCAGCAAAATACCGAGAAATTAGCACTTATTTGTTAGAAAAAAATCATTTGCAAAGGTGCGCAGAATTCATCAACAATATTGAAGTAATGAAGGAATTATAAATAAATAAATAAATGTGACAAAAATAAATTGCTATTTGAAGGATAGTTAGTTGTGAGAAAAATAAATAAAACAAAAATAAACAAGGAAAGGAAGACACTAAAAATATTTATTTAATTAATTTTTATTTAAAAGTAATTGAAAAAAAAGAGTGGAAACTTATGAAAATTTATATGTAAATAATTATATTTTCTAGTTAAATGTCAAAAATATCCCTCTTTTTTTCATTGCTGATCGTTTATGTTTTTTGTTAATAATAAATAAATAGAAATATTAATATTTAGTAGAAGAATGGCTGAAAAAAGTGCAATGAAATGCTCCAAAAATTTTGTCAGAAAAATGTAATAATTTCCCCTTTTGTTACAAGGTAAATGGCGCATAATATGTAAAAGTTGGACATTAAAAAAGAGAAATTAATTTCAAAAAATGGAAATATATTTAATAAAAAAGATGTACATATATAGAAAAATAATTTTTAAAAAAAATATTTAAATAAAAGCCAATTTAGTAAATTATTCTCAAAATAAAAATAATAAATTGAATTAATTTTCATATGTGTGTAGTATGTATGTACATATAACGAATATAAAAATAAAACTTAAAATTTGATTAGCAGGGATTACTTTTCTCTTTGAAAACTAGTCAAGCAAATAATGCCAATTTCATAAAATTGGAAGAATAGTTTTAGAGCTATTTTCTGAAAATATTTTTGGGTATATACATAAATGCTTGTGTGGTCAACTATTGAAATAGACTGACCGCGCGCCTAATAAAATTTAAAATTCTTTTACAAACTATACTAAACATACATTTGTGGAAGTCATCAAAAGCATCCAATTTTTGGACATCCCATTTGGCTATTCAAATAGAAAAGAATTCTGTTCCAAAATCATTGGATGCAACACACAAGATACTTTTCTAATATTAAATTTATAAAAGATAAAAACTGTTAGGAGAATTATAGACACCAGTTTTGGTCCACATTTCCCTCTTACATATGTACATAGTTTTATTTTGATTTTTTATTTTATATATTGCTTTACCAAAAAAGTCGAAGCATGGAAGGAAGTCGAGTGAATAGTACTCAGCAAGAGAATGATTATTATATGTACATATGTTGGATAGTTTTATCGAATCTAAGGAAGAGTATTTCAAAGTTATTTAACCAAAAGGTCAATAATGCTAGAAATCTTATTAAGATAATATGTACCATAGATCAGCAGACTTCATCAAAGTTCGTAAAGGAAATTCTAAATTTTTGTTCTAACAAGGAATAGATTTATAATAATTATGTATGTAAGTATATAATACATATGTATGATAAAATATGTACATGAATTTATACAATTTAAATTTTTTTGAAGACATTATATGTATATATCTCATACAAAAAAAAAAAGAATAAATTTATACATATTTTTAATTTGAGTCAATTCCGCCCTGTGGAAACAAAACCGTAAGTTCAACGAGTACTCCTATACTACAACTACATTAGCGGCAAATTGAGCTCGAGACTAGAGCTAAGAACTGGCCCGGGACCTGTTCCCTATTTTCCGGTCCCTTTTCCCGTTTTTTTGCTGACATCGGGTTGAAACCGGGAACGGGAATTCCAGATTTCAGGTCCCGCCCGTCACAGTTTATTTCCCGTTTCCCCGGTTTTTCTATCTTTTATTACCCTATGATTTAGTATTTTGTTTATTAAAAGATTAAGTCTGAGTCATCTAATACATATTTTTCAATTTTTATTCATTTTAAACTTCTCTTGTTATTTTATTTTTGTTCCATTTTTTAAAATTCTTTTAGGAGTATTATATCTGTTCCTATTTATTTTAATGGCCTCATTAACCAGAGAAAAGGCTGAAGAAATTTGTCAACACATTAGAAGTATGTATGATTATTTAAATTTTTAAATTACAAATTAAATAAATATTTTAGCAAACCCAGATTCTATTTTTGGACAAAAATATTGGCAGTGTAGACATGCTTGTATTGTTCAATCACAACAAAAAGCTGACAAATGGGAGACGCGTTTTTTGGTTTTTTATTTTTAAAATTTATTCTTTTTTTTAATCTTAGGCGATTGCAAAGTTTCGTGTTTTTATTCTTCATGGAAAGAGTATTTCTTCCGTAAAATTGGAAAAATCATTTAATGTATTAGCTCTTCGAAATTTGGAATTGCTACAACAAGAGCAGATTGTTAGTTGTTCTAAACTTAAAAAAGTTTTTATTAAATATTTTTAAAGCTCCAAATAGGCTGGGAAGACCGTCCAGGAGGCACAAAAACTCTTTCTTCTACCCCTATTGTTGTGCTACATTTATTTCTGCGCAAACCAGATGGCAGTAAAGCTAAAGATTTGGCATTAGAATTACTTTCAACTTTAAAACATTATTTCCCTGAAATACAAAAAAGTTTAACAAAAATGTTTATTTCATTGTCACCGCCTTCTTTAATTGCTGATTTTGCTTTTTTGCCTTTTTCTACTCCTGAATTGCCTTGCCACAATTTTCGTCGTTCTTATGTAGCTTATTGTGATTGGATGGAACTGCCTTTTAGAGATGAAATTATTTGGGTATTATTTTAATTTTTAAATATTCTTTTGGGTACACAGTCTTCTGCTTTCAGATTTTTCTAAAATTCACTCCAAAAATGAAATAGAACCAAAACCTGCAGTAGACTATTCCTCGCTTTTTTAATTTAAATTTTCTAGGACATTGAACGTATTTATTTTTTTCATGGACAGCACGAATTGGATTTAAATGATTTTAGTCATCTTTCTCTAAAGTAGTTTATTATCTAAGAATTTTCTTTTAACAATAATTTTCCAATATTTTAGAGATCAACAGGCCTTAATTGGTTCAATTCAATTTACAACCTTCTTTACTGGCATTTTTGCAGATTCTCTCAGATTACAAAACGAACAACTTGATTCTATATTTTTATTAATTCGTCGTTCACATTCTCTACGTTCTTTTTTTCTTAATCGTTGTACTCTTCCAATGAAAGATTTTTTGACACAATTTTCTGTTGCTCTCTCAACGAATATTAATTTGCCTTTGGAACGACTTCGTTTTGTTGGTATTGCATTGGAAGATAAAAAAGGTTTTTTTGACATTTTATCTAAATGCCCTACATGTTTTATTGCAAGATTATTTTTGATACTTTCTCTTAATTTTTTTGATCGTTTGTCCTTCCACCTTCACCTATTAAAATTGTCACGGGACGTAGTGGTCAGATTGGTGATTTTTTCAATTTCAGTAATCCTTTTTCCGATGCTTAACTTCGTTTCAATCTACCATTCATTGTGACTATTTGCCCGTTATTTTCTACCATTTTATAGTTGAAGGATAAATAGAAATGATAAAAGGAATAACAGGAAACTTAACCTATTTTTAAATTTAGGCCTTCTTCAATTGGGAACTCTTCTTCCCCAACTTTCTTCTTTACGGGCATTATCTTTCGCTGATTGCCTTTTAAATGAAAAATGTGCATTAGCTCTCTTAAATGGTTTACATCATGGCATTAGATTAGCAAATGAATCGTCAAAATGTGAGGATGCTACTGTGACTGGAAATACTTTAATAAATTCTGATAATGGAAGATTTCAATTAGAAGCATTAAATCTGAGTGGAAATCCATTAGGAAGTGGAGTAGAACTTGCTGAACAATTAGCTAATTTTCTGGCTTTAAATACTGGGGCAATCCGTTTTTTGGATTTGAATGGGACCGGTAAGGTATTTCTTTGTCTTCTTTTTCATATTCGTTTTAATTTTTTTAATACTTCCTTTTTTAAGCAATTCAATTAGATCGTCTTTGGGCCGCTCTAAAATTGGGAGGTCTTGGTCTAGAAGTTCTCCGGATCGGTGGTTGCCATATTGCTCAAACAAAAAGAAGTGTTAGAAATAGTGGTAAAGATAATGCCCAAATTGCAAAAGAATTGTTTGGCTCTTTCCTTTCACTTAAAGAACTAGATATGACTGGAACACATTTAACAGCTGAATTATTATCTGGAATACTTGAAGGTTGAAATATATTTTTCTAATATGATGAAAGGATGTTTTAAAGGTATATCTTCAAATCCTAACCTTCCTCCATCCTCACTTGCTTTTTGCCTTGATAATTGTATTGTTGGAGCCACAACACAATGTGTTAATATATTTGAACAGTATTTACTTGAATGTCCTTGCATTTGTTCTTTATCTTTACGTGACAATTCTTTGGAACATGAGGTTAATTTTTTTATTCAATGTCATTTGTGAGATTCTTTACTTTTCCTTTCTGTTTCTAACTATCAAAAATTATATTCGCTTTAACTTCTTTTTTTATATTTAATATTATTCTAAAATTTAAAGACATATCGTCTTCTTCCAATAATTTGTAAAATGCGCGGACTACGCCAATTGGATATTGGCGGTGCAAACTTTTTTGGTCTTAAGGCTAACAAGAAACATGCACAAATGTTATCTGCTATTGTTACAGAATTTGTTAGGCTTATTAATGGAGAAGATATTGAATCTGTGAGGAATAAATCTATTTATTATTTTCAATAATAAAAATTAATTTTAACATTAGTTAATTAATTCCTTTATTTCAAGACATTGGATGATTTGTCATTGTCTGATTCTCGTCTTGGTTCTCATTTGAGTATTCTTTTAAATGCATTAGGATTGTCAAGATCACTTCACAAATTAAATTTATCAAATTGTGATGTAAGTTGTTTAGGGTTAAATTTTAACAATTATTTTTTCCTTTTATTTCTAAATCTTTTTAAGCTTGGTCCAGGTGGCGCTCGTCTTCTTGGCAAATCACTACAATTAAACCAATCATTACGTCAACTTTCACTTGACAGAAATCAAATTGGTATTGAAGGTTTTTATGAATTGGCACGTGCTCTAAGGCTTAATAATACTTTATTAGCTTTGGATTTGCCTACTTGTGACCTTACTGATTCTATGATACTTTTGGCTAGAATTCCGATTGAAAGAGCTCGTTTAATGGCTGTAATTGCTGAAATTGAAGATGCATTAAAACGGAATGTTGAATTCTCTAAAGGATCAACAAATGGTCAATTGGCAATGAAAGCAATGCACTCCCTGAATATTGTAAACTTTAAAATATATTTTATTACCACTTTTTCTAAACAGGGATGTGATCGTTACAATATAAACGGCTCTGAAAATAACGAAATTAAAAAAGTTGCCTTTCACAAGATTGGAAAATTAATTGCACAATTTGGTGAACAAAAGTCAGATGATGTTAATATAGTCAATAATTCCTTTAAAAATGATGGTGAAAAACGAAGAAAAAAAATAGTTGATAAATTTGTTGAAGAACTCGGAAATTTTGTTGATGAAAATAATCAGGTAAATAATTTTTATTTTTCTTTGTAAAGTTATTTTTTTAATTTTTGAATTTTCTTTGTTCTTTCTCTGATCGTCTTGCTACCCAGGAAAGTATAGAAATACAATTTCCATCTAATATTCTCTCGAAAAATATATTTGATAAGCAGACTAAAGAAGATTTACTAAAGGAGAAATTAATTCAATTCTTCAACAAATATGCAAAGTAATTTTTTAAATTCAATTAGTTGTTAAACTAAAAATAAGGGTAATGGTAATACATAGACAAGTAAAAGTTTAGCCTCCTAACAGATTTTGATCCAGCACCCCTCGTTCTGTGTTTATTATTGTTTTGGGGTCCTAGATCATTACAGCCAGGTCTGACTTACAATTAACCATCTCACGATCTATTTCTCTTCTAAGCTTTGTAAATTCTGATGTTTTGATCGTCCTTTTAAAACAATCGTTCTTTTGATCATTTTATTTCTTTTTCAGTGAATGTGCATGGGAGCATTTATTCTCGAATTTAGATAATGCTTTATGTTCAGATGAACAAAATAATTGTTTTAAAATTTTGGAACAAAAAGTTGGAACAATTAAAACCGCAGTCTCTAACAGAAAAGGAATATTATTACGTTCTCCAGCTGATTCAAAATCGTCAAATTATCGTCCAATTTCTTCAATTATGTCAAATAATAATCAACAAAATGGAATAATTCCTTCAATAATGTCACAAAGTGTTTTAGGAAATTTTTCATTTTTCGAAGATGAAAAAGAAGAAAATAAATTAAATGGAACTTTGCCATCAAATCTTGTTCATTTATCAAAACTTCGACCTAAGCCTGCACGTTCACAAATAAAGAAAAAATTAATTGAAGAGACAGAAGAAGAAGCAGCAGTTAATGCTTTAGATGAAGTTTTGGCAAAAGAAGAAGAAGAAGATATTACAAGAAAGGTAATAATCAAAAGACTTTTCGATTAATTTTTTAACATCATTTTATACTAAAATTTAAAGTAATTTTTAAGGTTCATGCTTCACCTGAACCTTTCATTTCTGCACTTGGCCAATCATTAGAACGTTCACCTTTGTTACGTCAACAACGTTTAAAAAATATTGAAGAAAACAACGAAGAAAAAGATGAATTATTATCTACCCAACCACCACCAATTCCTTCTAAACGAGGAACTTCTTGTGAAAATTTTGTACCTCCAAAATTGCCGCCGAAACCATCTTCCCCATCGGGAGAAATTGAAAACCGAAGAATTAGTAAACATTTAGATGAACAAGAGATTGAAGAAGTGGTTAAATAAAAAAAATTTATTTAGGAAACAAAAATGATAATAGAATTGTAACTACACAAATTTACAAAAATTAATTGCTGAAGGATTATCAATCAAAATTTGGATATAATTCGAACCTCCCCTATACATAAACAACATTCGAAAATCAACCTGTGTTGTTTTCTAGGTCAATTGATGTACTGGGACTTTCTCAATTAGTATTTGGGAATTATTTTCTGTTAGTAGATAACATGTACATATCCTTCTGCATAATTTTTTAAATGCTTTCCAAATTCTTCTATTTAATTTTAAAGTTTCTCATATTTATTATGCAAGATTCCCAATTATTTTATTAAGCTTTTAAACGATTTACTTCACTTGTGCACAATTAATTATAACAATGCCTTAAATTATGTTTATATATTTATATGCTTATATCCAAAAAATACTTCAATATGTTGCTATGCAATTTAATAATTAATTTTTTAATTAAAATAATATTTTTGATTGATTTTAAAAATCAAAATAAAAATTGGCTTCATTATTTTATACTACTCAAAATAAAATAGAAAAGCTTAGGAGTATCTGGCAAATAATTTTATGTGAAAATATGATATATAACAACGCAAAGATGTATTGCGAGGAACGACACAAAGTAAATAAAAGGTAAAACACAAAAACAACAAAAAAGTTACTTTTTAATTCACCAATTCCCAAATAATTGTTTTGAGTAAAAATTCAAAAAGTTGAGTCAAAAGTTTTGTTTTAAAATAAACAAAACAATTTTCATTTTTTCTATTCTCGCCTTTACGAGGGATCAAATTGTTCAAAATTCCAATTTAATTTGTTTATCGCCTGTGATGATCACGACTTTCTGAACGGCGTCTTCCATTGCGTCTTGAACTTCGACTTCGATTCCGACGAGTTCGATCACGTGAAATGCTTCTACGTCGATAACTGCGAGAAGAATAATCTCTTGAGCGGGAACGTCGTCGGGAACGAGAACGACGGCGCCTCCTAAATTAAAAGAGGAAAAAATTTTTAATCATATCGATTAATTTCAATTATTTAAAAACCCATTTGAAGAATGAGAACTTGAACTTCGACGTCCTGATCGGCGTCTACGTGATGATGAGCGGTGTGACCGAGGACGTTGTGCAGATGAACGCCGTCGGCTACGATTTCTGCGGCTTCGACTTGAACTTGCTGAAGAACTAGTAGATGAATAACGAGAATTACTTGAAGAATCGGAGGCGTCTCCACTGCTTGAGGAAGTCGTTGAATCGGCTAAAAAGACAAAATTTTATTTGATATATTTTAAAATTTAATATTCAAGAATTATCATTAGTACCATCAGTCGAAGCAGACTTTGTGGATGCAGAATTTTTCGATTCCTTAGATTTTTTTGAAGCATTACTTTCCTCAGACTTGGCACGTTCATTTACTTGTTTTGGTACATCTTCCTGTTTTAGGCTTCCTATCTCTCTTTGTTCAACATCCCTCAAAGTTTCATGTTCATCAGAATCATACTCATCTTCATCAATTTTTATTGAACGTTCAGGTTTAAGCAAAGTAGAAGTTGGAGGTGAAGGATTTTGAAGTATTATTTGCTGATTATCCTTAAATTATTAAATTAATTTTCACCCTGAAAGACTAAAGACTATTGATCCTAAAACTTTAACCATTTAATACATAAACTGTATACCTCTTCTGGGGTGTCCTATGTAATTAAACAGATATTCTACATATATTAAAAACCCAGTTAAAATTAGCTATTAAAACAATTATCTCTAAATTTTTACCTCTTTTGTTTTCTCTATTTCCTCTTCGTTTTGTTCATTTGATACTTCATTTTTCTTTATTGGCGAAGTATCGTTTTGTGGCGTTTCTAAATTATTTGCAGGCAATTCTTGTTTTGTTGTTTGCGCCAAGTATTCCTCTTCTTCCACTTCTGATGGTAAAACTAAACGTTTGAAAATAAATTCTTCTTCTTTATGTTCGACTTCCATTTCCTTATTAGTATTTTCATTATCCTAAATATTAAAATAAAAGAGTATAATAAAATCAAATAAACCTTTACATTTTCCTCATTAACGTTCTCATCATATACTAAATTCTCTTTTGTAGGAGAAATATTCTTTGGCGGCGTCATTGAAACTGAAAGCATTGTTGTATTGTTTGGAGGTGTTGTTAACTTATTTGTAGGTGTTTTTTGTAATTCTAAGGGTTGTTGGTGGATAGGAGTTGTTGGCATCGAATCTTCTTCAGTTGATTCAACATCAGCACCAAAAATAATGTTGTCACTTAGCTATTAAATAAAAAATTATTTAAATTTTTATGCCATTAAAAAACCTCTAATGTAGAATGTTTTCGTTCATTCTCTTCCTTTGGGTGTTGGAAAATCATAGAATTATTATAACCAGACTCCTCTGTCTCTTTAGGAACATTTTCTGTTTGTTTTACTTTTACTTCCTTGTCTTCGTGAGTATCTCTTTTTCTTAATTAGTAGAACTCTTATTAAAATTAGTTTATATTATTTTACTTTTCTTCATCCTTCCTATGATGATGTGAAAGTGAACGATCAGGGGATTTAGGATAACGTCCAATACCATTTCGTATTCCTAAACGTGGTGATCGACTTCTTGCTCTTTCATTTTGAGTTCGTTCTTCACATTTAGGCCGAGATATTTGACGATCATTCCTTTCTTGCTCTCTCCTGTGGCGATCTCGATGACGTTCATCACGATCAACATGTCGTGATGACTAAAAAAAGACAATTTTAAAGTAACACTCATTTGTGCATGCAATTATTATTATTAAGAACCTCTAATGTAGGACGTTTTCCTCCACTTTCTTCTTTCTTTTGTTGTATCGGTGAAAACGCAGAACGTTTATAACCAAACACTTCTGTCTCTTTAGTAGGATTTTCCAAATGCTTCTCCTTAACTTCCTTGTCTTTATGTTTTTTTTCCTTTTCTTCACGTCTTTTATTCTCTCCCCTCTCCTTTCTTAAAAAAATTAATTGTAAGAACTAGTAAAAATAATTTAAAACCTATCATCCTCTTTCTTATGATGATGTGAAAGTGAACGATCAGGGGATTTAGGATAACGTCCAATACCATTTCGCATTCCTAAACGTGGTGATCGACTTCTTGCTCTTTCATTTTGGGTTCGTTCATCACGACCACGTCTACTTCTATGACGATCATTTCGATCTTCCTCCCTTTCACGATTCACCCTATAACGATCGCGATGATACATATCATTAGGCCAACGACGTCCATCACGATCAACATGTCCAGAACGAGAGGACTAAAAAGAAAATTTTTAATTAAAATTAAACTTAAACCTCATATTGCGAAGATTGTCGTCCTTCCCTTTCTTCCCTAACTTTTTGTGGAGGCGGGAAAACAGGAAGTCTATAACCAAATGTTTCTGTCTCATTAGTAGCATTTTCTGCTTGTTTTTGCTGTTTCTCTTGCATTTCTTTTTCTTCACGTTCTAATTTTGTCTTGATTCTATCTTGAAGTTCTTTCATTGAAATCAAACGACGTTCTTCACGTTTCCAATGTGGGGGAGTTACACTTCGTGAACGAGAATGAATAGCAGGCCCTCGATTCTAATTTATTAATTAATAAAATTTTTAGAAAAAAACTTTCTAATTTTTTAAATCCCAAAAAATTAAATATCTTAAAAACAAATGCCTGTTTCTGCTGCAATGAAACTAAAAACATATCTTTTAAAATGTTTAATCTAAATTTAAATATTTTACTACATAATATTGGAAAAATTACCCCCTCATCATCTGATGGAGTTCGAAAACGAAGCGATCCTCGACCTTTAATTCTATGACCAGAGCGAGTCTTAATGACACGAGGCTGACGCGCTGAAGGACGAGAAAGATGACAGGCAGCATTCTCAGGAGTTTTAGACCTAAAAATTTTTTAAATGATATTAAATTCAAATTTTATTTTTAATAATCGATCACAATTAAAAGTTTTAATCTGGATAGTTTCATGTTATTTACACAATTTTCTTTTCCTTTTACTTACGAAATAGTCAAGGGAATGGTGAAACAATAATCACGAAACATTAAAATGAGATTAAAATAACAATAAGCATTAGGAAATAAGGGTTTATTGAACTGTAAAAAATTAACCGTCTACCATTATGTGACTTAATCATTTGTAGGTGAAAGTATTTCATACCTTCTCATAAGAAATTTATTTGTTGTCGGTACTTCAGGTAGGTCATCTGCCTTGACCGAAGAAATAATCTCTGGTTCATTCTTAATTATATTCTGTTCGTGTGAAGTGAAAACAGTCTGACTTTCTTCATAATCGCTGTCATCTTCTTGTTCCTGTTCATGCCTCCTTTTCTTATGCTTCTTCCTTACAATTAGAATTTTATTAAATAATTAAGAACACTAAAATAAACTTCTTTGTAGTCCCAAGCTCGGATTCATCAGCAGGTCGTTTTAGAATTAGTTGACCTTAAAAATACTCATAAAAGATCATTTAAAATTGATAAGAACATATCTAAAAAATAAGACTTACCACAATTAGCTATGATCACATCTGCCAGAGGTCTGCTCTTTGAATTGACTTTGAGATTCTCAATTTGAGTAATAATATCTTCACCAGAGATAACCTAAAATTATTCAAATCAAAAATATTTGTAATTAAAAAAACCTTCCCAAAAACAACGTGAACTCCGTCCAGATGAGGAGCAGGTTTGGTTGTAATAAAGAACTGAGAACCATTTGTGTCCTTACCACGATTTGCCATGCTCAACATAAATGGCTGATCATGTTTAGTTACAAAAGATTCATCATCAAAAACACCTCCATAGATGGATTCTCCTCCTGTCCCATTGTCAGCAGAGAAATCACCACCCTAGAAGTATATTAAAATTGTGGCTATCTTGAGAAAATAAGTAAAACCTGAACCATGAAATTCTTGATTACACGATGAAACAAAGATCCTTTACAAATGTTGAGATAATTTAAAAAGAAAGATAAAAAAGAAAACCTTTGTAATGAAGAGGCTTTCCTGTCACTTTGCCTATACCAGCCTGTCCAGTACAGAGCATAAGAAAGTTCCTTAAATTTTTTTTCTAGATAATTTAAATGAATATATTAACAAAACCTAGCAGTCCTGGGAACAGAATCATCAAACAACTCCATAACCACACGACCAACAGATTCCCCATCAATTTGAATATCAAAAAAACAACGACTCCTTTCAGATTTTGATACTTTTTCAACAATCATTTAAACTAAAATTAGAAAAAATTAACGGAACTTTTTAAGATAAGTCGGCAGATTCTGTGGGAATGTATAATTTTTATTAATATTTTGTTTGACGTAAAGCAAGGGATAAGACGAACAAAAATGCATCTAAAGGGACTCAACTAACGGCTTAAATTCAGAATTTGTACTTCAACGTTTGTGTGCTTTTATCTCACCTCCGATATATGGTACATGACGTTTTGGTATCCTATCTATAGATATCCTTTATCATGGATTTGTCCTCAAGTTGGGCATGGAGTAATTATTGGGGAAAAATTAAGGACATGGACACCAAAATGAAGAATTATAAGACGTACCTTGTAGATCAATACTTTGTACCAAACGCTGCGCTCAACTTGTTCTGTACCGAAATGTAGTGGAACTTTTTCTCTGCCTTAATTCTCTTTATTCTACGCAACTTAAATTTAACTGACCACTTTGTCTAATTTTGACTATGACCATTTTGTCAAAACATGATCCTCGTATTATTTATTTTTATGGCGTAATGTTGATCAGCACTCTTGTGGGCGTTGGGCGTTAGGCATTGATGCTGCTTTTGTGGATGGGTCTTCAATGGAGAAGTGAGGATTAATTAATTCAATTTTATCAAATTTTTTGATAAATATATAAAATTTTTGGACAATTTTATACCTGATCCAACCCCTAATGTTTTAGACTAAAAATTATGAAACAATAAATACTCTATCGAAAAGTTCTTCAAGCTAAATCGTTTAAGACTAACATTAGCTTGATTAAATATACATAGTTTAACTTAGGTATTTTGAATAACATTTCATTCAAAAATTAAAATTCAATAACAGAACATTCACAATACCACATACAACTTAAAATAGACTTTTATTGGCCATTTTAAGACTTCTTTTTGATAATTCTATAAAAATTAATGTAAAAAAGTTATTTTTAAATTATTTATCAATAATTTTATCATTGTGGCTCAAATAAGGGCAATTTTTTCAAAATAAAATAAAACAATTGAGCATAAATTATTATTTGAAAAAAATTATGTATAATTTGAAACAATTATTAAGGGTAAAGCTACAAGCACAGAAAATTAGGGTAGAAATGAATTATTAAAATACAATTTTTAAAATATTGGGGGAAAAGAATCTTACTGACCAGAAAATTAGTTTAAATGAAAAAATAAGTCACACAAAGATTGCCTTCAAAAACCTCCTTCCCCGTCTAGCTTTTAATAGGTCTCTAAATAAGAATTATATTTTTAAATTTATTGTCTAATTTAAAATTATTTTAAGCAAAGCTTCTGAACATCACAGAAAATAATAGAAAAATAGGAATGGATTCGATTTCAAATGCCAATCGAAGGCTTTTTCTTTTAATAGTTTAGGGTCAGGTGAAATCTCATTAAATTTATTAGATAAGATTAAGATTACTTTTATTGCTTAACAAAGTATCTCAATTAATTAAATTTTTAACATAAAATTTTTCCTTTTTCAATGGCAATCAAAAAATTAAAATTTTATTTAATTTTAACAATTATTATATATATTAAAAATTAATTATTTTAAAGCATAACAAAAACATAACAAAATACACACTCACACAACAATAAATGATAATAAAAAGGGGGGACTAGTTTGATGATGCTGGAGATTCTCTTTCTTTTCCATTTCCTCTTCTAATAGTATAACCATTTTCTTCCCTTCTTATTCTTCTTTTTTGATGAATTTCCCCATTGTTATTATTTTTATTGTTGTTGTTTTTATCATTTTCATCATTGCAATTATTAACACAACTTTTTGTTTCAATTTGCTTTCCGTTAATTAAATGAGGATTATTTTCTAAACATAATTTGGCAGCAGAACATTCCTCAAATACAATGAAACCATATCCTCTTGGATGTCCAAGTATTTCTACTTGTTCCAATTCACCAAAACGTTCAAAATAGAGACGAAGAGCATCAACAGTGTGAAAATCCCATAGAATACCTACAAAACTTTTATAATAGGTTAGCGACTAAATAATTAGAAAATTGTTATTTTCTACATCTAATTTTTTCCAATTAATCTAAAAAGGGTGAAGGAAATATCCTTAGTTATAACCAAATAATTTTTTAAATAAAAAAACAAGACCTGAGAGTATTAATTTACACTCCAAAGCAGGTTCAGAGTCCAAAAAAGTGGGAGGACAAGTGGCCGCTTGAAGCATCTGTTCACGCGGAATAGCTCTTTTTGGATCGACAATCTTAATTTTAATAAAAGAAAATTAATTTATACAATTAAAATAAACCTTTCCTCCAACTGTATGAGGTCGTTCTGCCATCGCTGCATCAGCCATTTCTTAAAGAGATTTTTGAGAATTATTTCCACATTAAAATAAACCTGCCAAAGCAAAAGTAACAAAACCAAATCCTCTCGAATGTTTTGAGACAGGGTCCCTTGAATTATTTCATTAAAATTCAATTTTATAAATTCTAGCCTTATTACGATGCAATCCACCACTTGCCCCCATTTTGAGTAGTAGTCGCATAACTAGAAAATTAAAGTTATTTTTTACAAAAGGCGCAAAAAATATTTTTCTGTTAATTGAAAAAAAAAAAATAAAAGAAAACAAACTTCATCATCTGTTGTTTCATGGTTTAGCCCTCCAATGAAGAGTTTTCTATATTGTGAAAGCTGTGTAGTTGGTTGAGGAGAAAATAAAGGAAAAACTCGCAATGGTGTAAGAATGGGACAAATAGAAAGGACTGGAGGCATCGATCTAAGAAACCTTTAAGAAATATATAAATTTGAAAAAAAAAAAATTTAAGAGAAGATCAAAAATTATTGGAAAAAAATATTAAGAGTAAAGAAACCAAAGAGGTATAAATACACAAATACATTTCTGATTTAAAGTTAACGAGAAATAAATAGTGTAATTTATAAGATTATTTTGTTAATAAAAATATAATTATCTACAATTAACTGTAAACATTTTACGAAAAATTTTAAAAAATAAATAAAACTGCCTTTTTATATTAAAAACATGTGTTTAGTATTTTATTATTAAAAATAAAATTCTTATATGTCAACTAAAAAAATAATGGTTTTTGATGCACTTTTCTTTATTTTCAGAGTTTTAAGGCCAAAAAATAAACAAGTGAAAAGAATTAGAAACGTGTAAAATAAGGGAAAGATCAAAGTGCAAACTAAATAAAATTGCAAATTCTTTTTTAGAAAAAACTAAAAATAATTTTCCAAAGCGTGGACAAATATAAGTCATACTAATTTGTAATGTAATCTCTCTAATATATTTAATAAATGCAAAAATGTCGAGAAAAAAGAAAAAAAAAGAATAAGAGAACAAAAATGCAGAGAGGGGGAATGGAATGATATGTCCTTAATCTAAATACATCATATAAATATATCAATAAAAACACATACTTACACACAAATATTGGCCCCATTTATTTACTAAAATGTAAAAATATATTTATTTTATCAGTTAATTTATGCTAAATTGTTTATAATAAAAGTGTTAGATTTAAATATGTAAAAATTTAAAAATGTTGCAAACAAAAAATATAAAACAATTAACTAAAGATT
The DNA here is from genome assembly GCA_018905775.1 of Meloidogyne exigua. Classification (NCBI taxonomy): domain Eukaryota; kingdom Metazoa; phylum Nematoda; class Chromadorea; order Rhabditida; family Meloidogynidae; genus Meloidogyne; species Meloidogyne exigua. The sequence goes on from JAGUQR010000013.1 coordinate 1,124,438, forward strand.
TATTTTTCTATAAATCATTTAAATATATGTAGCAGAAACAAATACTGAAAGGAAAAAAATAAAAACGACAGCTGAGCAAAAAAGTAAACAAAAATTATTTTGTAAACAACCAAAAAGTGCATTTTTATAATAATTTATAAATTTTGGATTAGCTCTCAAAATGACAAAATGCCAATAAATAATGAACTTTAAAATGTTTTAATATTTTATCGAGACTTTCTAAATAAAAAGAATTTAACGGAAAAAAAAAAAAAAAAATCTTTTTTAGAAATTAAAATTAAAAAATAAATGCTTCAGTGATTACTGAAATTAATTTAAAATTTTTTTACCTCACAGAAAATGCAATATTTATTATTCGCAAATTCTCGTCAATGTTAGTAAAAAGTACAGAGTGGGAAAGAGATTATCTTTAAAAAAGTAAAAAAGACCAAACATTTACTGATTGTTTAACTAAAATTAAATATTTAGTTAAATAACAGTTTTTATGAAGAACACGAGTTATTTAGGTTTTTGAATTATCTAAAAACTCTCTTTTTTTTAAAGAGGAAATTTCTCGATTTATTAAATAAACAATGCTTTAATACAACAAACTTTGCAATTGCTAATTACAATTGATCATTTTCTTTGCCTTAAAAACAAAAAAAAACAAATGTTTGGAAAAATAGAAAACAGAAAAACTAAGCTTCCGCTTAGTTCTTTAAAGGACTTTTTTTTAACTTTTAGGACGATCTTTTGTCAGTATTTTCTTCAATTTAATACTGCCATTTTCCTATGAGTAAAACAGATCAACTCATTTGCTTTTTCTTACATACATATTATTTCTATCCACCCACAGACACTAAATTTACTTCTCTTTTATAAAAGCAAATGCTTTAAATGCAAAAAATGTTGATTGTGTAAAAAAAGATGATGTAAAGAGCTACTTCTCAACGAATCGACCCATTGTACTAGTAAATAAAACAAAAATTTGTTTACTTTATTATTGAAGGAAAATTGAAAGGAAATAATAATTAAATAATTATTAAACTGAAAAAATATAGATTAAAAGATTCATAATCATTTGTTAATTCTTTGCAGGAAATGTTAATTTTATATGAATTATACAGAACAAAATAATAAACACCTAAACAAAATAATTAATTAAATAGAGAATTTATTGTTTATCTTTACTATTTTCTTTTTTTCATTTTATTCTGGGATGGACATTTCAATCTCATACGGAAAACTACCCTTTAAGTTGAGATTAAAAAAAAAAAGTTTTAAATTAATTATCTTCTAATCGGTGGAAATCGCCTTACATTAATTTTTTAACGAAACGCCTTATATTATATTATATAATTTATCAAAAATGAAATAATATTATTTATTTCTTCATAAAGCCAAAAATTAGGTAGAGGAATTTTGTAATCAATATATGAGACATTTTATATATAAATTCTTGAATGTTTTAGTATTTCTATTTTTTTTTATTTTTTACCCGACATGGAAATAAAATTAGTTGCGGAGTATAATGGAATTAACATGAACACAGTAAAGATAAAATATATAGAATAATTAAGAAAAGGTTAAAGAAAGGATTATACATATTACGAACAGGAAGATTTTAAAACCTAAAAGGAATGCTAAAAAGGAGCTTAAAATAGTTTAAAATTAATATTTTGATTAATTTAAATTTCTAGGAAGCTTACTGGGGAAGGATTGTCTTTCTAAGATTGCACTTAGGAATTTAATATTTAAATAAGAATATGTATAGTAATTGTAAAGTAATAAAGAAAAATAACAGTGCTATTCTCATTAAAATTAATGTAAAAACCGGATTTTGAAAGAATAAAATTATAATCTATTTTTAATTATATTCTAATTTACATAAAAAATAACCAAAATCCGGAGAATTAATTAGTAAAAATTGATATACAAATAAGGTTAATGTCATAGTATATACGTTTAGATTTTCATAAAAACTGTCTTTACTAAAGAAAATACACGAAGCTTTTGAGTAGAGAACCGGAGAAGTAATGGAAAGGAATGTCCTTAAATCTACAACCTTTAAGAGAAAAATTGTTAACCTTTATTTAAAATTAAACAAAAAAACCTTTAGAAAAAGTTCTTATTCAAAGTGGAAGAAGTGGTTGAGCTGGTTCACTATTTGGGGCATTTAATGTTGATGAAGATTGGAAAAAAACTTCTTCATCACTGCTTGTACCAATTGCTGGACCTGAGGAGCTTGCACCACCACCAACAACATCACCGGTAACGCCATCATTATTCATTGCTTTAAAGGCTATATGACGTAGTTTTTTGTTGTTTTCAAGCTTTTCCTTTAAAGAAAAAGTTAGAAATTCAAGCGGGGTAATAAACGAAAAGTTCCACGTCAGTTTTAGGTCAACGGAATTCCAAACATTATGTCAGGAACTCATTACCCATAGATCTAGTGCCTTGACCCTAATAGAATAAATTAAAAAACCTGTTTTGTAAACTTCCGCACAAAGAATGGTCTAATAAAATTATCGTTTAAGGCAGTAAAAAAATTCTTCCTTTCAGGCATTATTGATGACTTTGGTCTTTTATTTTCATTATCACCATTGTCTACTTCGTCAGTAAATTGTTCAGAGTCAAAAATCACCTTTTAAATAATAAAACTTAGAAAATTAATAATTTAATGTTACCATTTCTTGAGTTTTACTTAAAATTACAGGAGAATTATGACGAGGTTTTGCACCAAAAGGAGGAGCTGGGGTAACTGAACCACCTGTGACAGCACCATTAACACCACCATTAGCTTTATTACCTCTTGCCCTTCTACGTCGACGGTGTTGTTGTTTAAAGGTTGAAGAATTTGGTTCGTCAGGAAAAATATCAGAAAGGATCTAGAAAAATCAAATAATTTAGGTTTTATTCATAAGTATGGAAAAATAAAGTATTTCTCAGTTCTGCTTATCTTATATTTCAGCGCCAAAAAATTGAGTGTAAACTAATACTTTTTTTATTAATTATAGAATTTTTATATAACTCAATGTCTAGTAATCAAATTGTGAGAAGTACCAAATAAAGTCTTAAAACTAGCTTAAAATCTCATAAGCATTTTTTCAGATTTAATAATAACCTTTATTAAAGGAAGTGCTGAACCACCCATGAAAACAATTGTAAAAAGTCTAAAAAAATTATTGAAAATATATCTTCAATAAAAATTTACATAATAAACAAAGTTGATGTTAAAATCACTCTTTTAGTCTCTCGAGTTTCCACCTCCATGTGCAACGCCAAAGCCAACGCAACAGCTCCCCTCATACCTTTAAAAATTTTAATAAAAATTTTCTTACAAAAAATTTACCACTAAACCACATAATTATTTGATTTTTAATTGAAATTTTTGTTTTGCTGAACCGATTGACTAAACTACTTAAAGGAAAAACGCTAGCTGCTCTGCTTACAAAAAGCAATATCTAAATATTATTTGAAAAATTGATTTAAAAATTAAAATAGTTTAATTTTACAATGCTTAATATTAAAAACATGGGATGAAAAACAAGTTCAATTGTAAACAAAGCTAAGCCGAGATATGCAAATGTACAAGTCTCTGGAGAAATAAAAGCTTTGATTTAGTTTATAGGTTAAAATAAATATAAAAAAGTTCTTTAAAATTAAAAGAATTAACCTGCAACAAAGGAAATAGTTCTGAATGTTTGTTGAAAAGTTATTTGTGTAATTGGAGAAATATTTAAATGTGTATATTGACTCATAATTATAGCACAAAATAAAATAGCCATCATTCCTAAATATAAAACATTTAATAAGATAATTTTAAGGAATACCAGAAAGAGAAATTGATTCAGCAAAACCATAAGGAAGATAAGCAAACATTAAAAGTAATGCTAATTCTAAAGATGGAGTTCTTCTCAAATCGATATGCTTGAATAACTAAAAAAGAATAAAAATAAAGGCGATAGAAATTAAATTTTTAAAAATAGTTAACTCTGAGGTCATCAAATAAGAATTAGGTATTTATATGAATGTGTTGGCGCTACTTAAAAATCAAACAAATAGTAGGATAGAAAAAGCAAAATTAAAAAAATATGTATATATACCAGAGCAGAAATAAGTCCTATAGCTGCTCCTAATGCTGCCGAAGCAAAGAACATAACAAAAAAGCGATTAAAAGCAAATTTTAAAGTTTCCAATGAACTCATTGCTGCAATAGACGGAGATGAAAGTTCTTGGGCTGTTGTAGCTAATACAATAGCAACGGCATCTTGATTATTTAAAATGTTTTAATAATAAAAAATAAACGATACCATTAAGCATAGATTCGCCAAAAGCAAGCATATATAGTTGAACTTCAACCTAATTTTTTGAAAAATAATTTTTTTACAAAAAGGATAATTAGAATATAAAAAAAGTATAAAATGTATTTTAAGCAAACCTTAAGAGCTTGAAATATTGCAAGAGTAATAACAGGATCAACAGCAGAAATCATTGAACCAAAGGCAAAACTTTCAACAGCACTTAAACTATAAGCGATTCCAAGCTAAATATAAAACTGTAAAAAATATTTTTACAGTTAAAAAACTTGTCCAAATATGTAAAGAAAAAAGCCCATAATAAAAGAAGAAATAGCTGTCCCGACTACGGCAAACAGAAGAATTGGAACGATATTTGCAAAAAAGTTGCCCTTATGAAGATTATAGCCACTCTCAAAAATAATTGGAGGAAGAAGGACCAAAAAGAAAATCGAAGGATTGAATTGTTCAACTTCACTCCAATCCCAACGGGTTTGAGACAAAATGAAGCCAATAAGTCCACCTGAATTTTATTTTATTAAAAATTAAAAACAATTTTTAAATTGAATTAGAATTCGTAATTTCATATCAAAATTGTTCTACTTAAAGAATCTAATTGGAAAATGGAGTAGAGCCATAAAAAGAATTCAATTAACTTACCAAGCAAAACAATCGCCAAACTCTCAGGCATAAAACGAACTTGGAATTTAATTAAAAGATGAACCAAAATTATAGCAAGTACAATAATAAAAAGAATAAAGAAAATAGCCAAAGAATCATGTTTTTCTTCAGCTTGTTTACCAGATTTTTCATCATATAAGGGAACTTTGGATGAATTTGTGCTTCAATTAAAGGTTACAAATTAAAGAAAAAAGAAGGAAAACCTGTCATTTGTAATAGTTAGATTAATTGCATTTCCAATTATATTTTTTGCTGCTTCATCGAGATCACTAACCTTTCCATCATTGCTAACCACAGGATTTGTATATTTAATAAAAACAATTAATAAAAATAAAAAGGTAGTAATGATAGATTTATTCATAATAATATTGTTATTCATTCCCTTAAAAATAAAGTTAGATAAAAAAACCATTCCTCAACATTTATGAATAAAAATGAAAGTAACGCTAATAATATGTACATACATGTAAGCCATAAACCAAACATTAAAACACTTAAAATATTAAAGCACAAGCAAAGAAAGAGAGGGAAGCCCAGTTAGAAGCGTGCCGGTTAGCCACGGCCGGTTAAGCAGTGAGGTCGGTTGAGTTTTAAAAATTTAGCTCTTTAAAACTTTAGCGAAATACGGCTAATACAAAATTTTCAGCATTTTTATTCACCAACAATAAGTTCATACAAAGAAACGTTTCATTTTAAAAATCTATATTTGATGTCATGTTTAACAGAGGTATTTTAAGCATTAAAAACCCCATGAACACTTCAAAACTCTACCAATCTAATTTTGTAATCGAACTTATAAAGTTTGATCTGAAAATAATAAATGAGAAAAATTTTCAACCCAACTTTAATAATGTCAATAAAACAAAAATGTGGATGCGGTAATGAATGCACATTAAATATTAATAAGAAAATCGCTTTAAACCACAAATTTTATAATAAATCCTCATTTCTTTCATCTAACTATACAAATCATCATCATCATTCCCTCCAGCTCCAGGTTGAGGAGCTGCACCACCAGGACCTCCAGCAGATTGCCTCTCACCAGGAAACTTGAAATTAGTTCCAAATCCTCGCTGTTGCTGCAATGTTTGAGCGAACATCTCATATTTCCGAATGTCATTGTCAGAGACAGAACGACGAGCAAATTTCATAGCCTAAACTTATTGGATTAAACCTAATTTTTACAAATAACCTCTTCAAAGTGCTTCTTCGTAAGTTCAGGAACTGGATCCTCCTCAACCTCATCCATCAACTCTTCACCACGTTGTATACGTACCTGACGCTCTTTTTCCTTTATAACCGCTTTCTCAATTGACTCTCGAATTCCAAGTTTACATGCACGTTGACAAATTTCATTAAGATCAGCACCTGAGAAACCAATAGTTTTCTTTGCTAAAAAATCAAGATCAACGTCCTTTGCAATTGGTGTTTTGCGCAAATTTGCTTTAAATATTTGAAGGCGACTTGGTTCGTCAGGTAATGGAATATAGATTAGCTGGTCAAGACGACCGGGACGAAGAATTGCTGAGTCAATGATATCAGGACTAAAAAATAAAATAAAGAGTTCAGAAAATAAACCGATTGGTAGCTCCAATAATAAACACGTTCTTTTTCGAAGTCATTCCATCCATTTCAGTCAAAACCTGATTAATAACACGATCTGCAGCTCCACCAGCATCTCCAATATTACCTCCACGTGACTTTGCAATTGAATCAAGCTCATCAAAGAAGAGAACGCAAGGAGCAGCAGCACGTGCTTTATCGAAAACATCGCGGACATTAGCCTCTGATTCACCAAACCACATTGTTAAAAGCTCTGGTCCCTATGGAACAGATTTTTATTAAAAGTTATCTAGAAAAATTACCTTAATACTGATAAAGTTGGCTTGACATTCATGAGCAATTGCCTTAGCCAAAAGTGTTTTACCACATCCTGGAGGTCCATAAAAGAGAACACCGCGGGATGGTTGCATTCCAAATTTAAGAAACATTTCGGGATGTTCGACTGGATACTGTAAACAAATAGTTATAAAAAAATTTCGCAAAAATATAAATCAACCTGAACCAACTCTTGTAACTCGCGCTTAACTCCTTCCAAACCACCAATGTCACCCCAAGATACATTTGGAGTTTCAACAACAGTCTCGCGAAGAGCAGAAGGGCTGTTCTTCCCAAGAGCAAATTGGAAATCATCCATCGTAACAGCTAACATATTCAATACTTCTGCATCGATTTGCTCTGCCTCAAGATCAATCAATTCCATTTTCTGGCGAATCTGCTGCATCGCGGCTTCAGAACAAAGAGCAGCTAGATCAGCACCAACATATCCGTGGCATTCATTTGCAATTCTTTCTAAGTCAACATCTTCAGCCAATTTCATATTCTTTGTGTGGATACGCAGAATTTCGAGTCGTCCAATTGCATCAGGAATTCTGTTGATAAAAATAAACGAATGAACAACTTATAACACCAATACCCAATATCAATTTCGCGGTCAAAACGTCCAAAGCGACGCAATGCAGGATCAATGGAATTAGGACGGTTAGTTGCTCCAATAACAATAACATGAGAACGCTGCTTCAATCCATCCATAAGAGTGAGCAATTGAGAAACAATGCGGCGTTCAACCTCACCGTGCGTCTGAAAAATTACATGTTATTAGTAGTAATCTAGACAACTTAAATAACCTTTTCACGTTTTGGAGCAATGGCATCAATCTCGTCAATGAAAAGAATTGCTGGCGCATTCTTCTCACATTCAGCAAAAGCCTTGCGAAGATTGGACTCAGACTCACCAGCAAGTTTTGACATTATTTCAGGTCCTTGTTAATAAATTTAGTCTATATTTTTGAATCAATTTACCATTGAGTAAAAAGAAAAATGCTCCAGTCTCATTAGCAACAGCACGGGCAACCAAAGTTTTTCCTGTTCCTGGTGGTCCAAAAAGCAACATACCACGAGGTGGTTTAATTCCAATTGATTTAAAGAGCTGTGGGTGACGCAAAGGAAGCTCAACCATTTCTTTGATTTGAGCCAACTGTTTACGCATTCCACCAATGTCATCATATCCAACATCATTAAGATTTCCTTCCTCATCTTCTCGTTTAATTGGATCACCTTCACAATGGATAATTGTAGAAGGAGCAACTATACAAGCCGGACTCGGATCAACCTCAATAACCTTAAAATTTTATTTATCTACTAAAATTAATAAAATTATACTTTGAATTCAACTGTTCGCATTGCTGCACTTACTGTAAAAGTATCACCTTTGTAAACAGGTCGATACATCTCAACGAAATACGGCTTGAGGTATACCTCGAAAAGATTACTGAAATTTTATGAGTTAAAAGGTTAAAAAAGCTTCAAATCATTACCCAGTAAGCCCCTCAACAGTATCATCAATTGGCAACACATGAATGCGGATCCCATTTGGAATGTTAGAATGAGGTACAACACTTGAAAGTTTTAAGGTTTAATCAGATAATGATAATATACCAAACGACGTCTCCAAGCTTAACACGCAAGTTAGTACGAACAACACGATTCATAAGAATTTTCTCGTTCTGACAGGTATCAGATGCAAGAACAACACAAGCTGTTTCACGGCGTTTCTTTCCTTTAAGAAAAACAGTGTCCCCTCGAAAGAGGTTAAGTTCATCCATTTTTGCTTGTGATAAACCAACGGTGCTGTTGTCATCATTTGGATTTGTGTCAACAATTAAACGATTTGGCTTTGGTTTGTTTTTGAGAATGGCTGTTGCCAACTCTTCGTTTCTTTTTGTTTTTTCGTCCTGTTTCCTAAAAAAAGTTTTAAGTAATTCCTAATGTAGAGTATAAAAATTACGTCGGCACAGATGCCATTTTCTAATAATAATTGAAGAGTCAAAAGCAAAAAAACAAATTTAGATTGTCTAAAAAAATTAAAAAATGAAAAAATTAGTGCAAAAGACAATAAAAAATTTAACTTCGGCGATAAACTATGAAAAGTTTGAATGATCTTTCCTTACACAAGTATCTTTTATGAAGTTGGTTATTGTTAGGCTTTAAAAAATATAAATTGACTATTGAAAAACACGTAACGCTTGCCTTAAAAAATCATCATTTTAAGAAATAAAAACGTAAATTTATTCGTAAGCCGTTTCATAGCCGACCATTTTCAGTGTGAAGTTGATTTTTTCAACAAATTTTTTTATTTAAATTTGTAAATAATTTTATAAAATACTTTTTCACAGAGTAAAATGTCGTCTGAAAGTGGAATAATGGAAGAAAATAAATCAATTGTATTTGGAGATCCGTCAAATAAAAAGAAAGTTTTGGCAGTTGCAGCAGATTGTTTTCAACAAGTTTGGACTTAAATCTAACATAAATATTCTATAACAATTTTTTAGGAGTATAATAATTTTGCTGATACTTCAGGACGGTCTAGGTATCAATTAACAGTTCCTGGTGCATTAATTAGTTCTGCAAAAGGGTAACTTTTGCTCTAATAGATGTTTATTTTACTATTTTTTAAAGTCTAATGCGTGGACATGGCACGTATTTGGAGGGAGAAGCATTACTTTCTTCATTAGCTGGTGTTGTTATGCAAACAAACAAATTAATTCGTGTAAAACCGATCAAATCCAGGTTTTATAAATTTTTGGAAAACTCGGAAATTAAGCTTTCAAAATTTTCTTAAGGTATCAAGGAGAAATTGGTGATGTGATAGTTGGACGAATTGTAGATGTTCAACAAAAACGTTGGCGAGTTGATATAAATGCCAGATTACACAGCATTCTTCAATTAACCAGTGTAAACCTTCCAGGCGGGGAATTGAGAAGAAAATCAATAGAAGACGAATTTATGATGAGAGAATATTTAAAAGAAGGAGATCTGGTCAGTGCTGAGGTAAATCAGATTTTTTGTAAAAATTGAAATATTTTTTTAGGTGCAACAGAGTTTTCATGATGGAGCTTTATCTCTTCATACACGCAGTCTTAAATATGGAAAATTGGGACAAGGAATTCTTGTACGAGTTTTTCCTTATTTGGTTCGAAAACGAAAAACACATTTTCATAATCTACCATCTGGTGCATCTGTTATTCTGGGATGCAATGGGTTTTTTTTTTTAATTAAAAACAACAAATATTTTCGGTACTTTTTGTTATTCACACAAATATTCGCAATTATAATATATTTTTACATAAATATTATTTGAGAATGCGTTTTCATAAAATCAACATTTTTTGAATACTATTAGACTCAACATATCTTTTTTCTTATCTTCCCTCTATTAAAATTTAGATGAGTAGGTATCAATCATTATCTCCAAAATACTCATTACTTTTCTTTGTATTTAAAATAATATTTATGTAAAAACATACATATTGCTGTTGAGGAAATTTTTGTGCATAATTAAGAGGTATCAAATTAATTAAAGAAATAAATCTAAAAATTGATAAAATAAAAGCTAAAATCATTAGAAATATTTGGATATCTCGTATGCATAATGTAGATGAACAAGGAACTGGTGGTTACGTTGATGATACAGAACTAGTTCCATTGGACACAAGGGAAGCTATTGCAAGGACAGCAAATTGTATCAAACTGTAAATTTTTATTTGTTTTTATTTTGAATTTCTTTCTCCAGATTGGCACGTAATTCAATTCCTCTTTATGACACAACAATAATTTTTGCTTATAATGCTTCAACCTCTTACAAAATTAATGAATTGTTACAAACACATATAGCAGATGAAGTGGCAAATCAAGTAATACAACAATGTGAAATGAGTATAGATGAAGATGAGTTGATTCCATTACAAATTTAGTTGTTTTTTTTGTTACTTTTCTTGTTATCACACCTCATTTATGTCCCTATGCAGCTATGTTATAGATCAGGAACGGTAAGGTATCATAGGTATTTTTGGTACTACTATAACTTTGAAATTAGGACCCCAAGGTGTCAAATTAGAGTGTCGATAATTTTTGTTTCTGGATTTGATTGTTGCACAAACCAAACCCACGAGCCGTTGACTCTGACACATTATGACATAAGGCCCATAGAGTCAATTTACGCGCCCACAGAACTTATTTGGAATTTTTGAGTGCTGATTGCTTTGAAATTTAGTAATATGTATGAGATATTTTGGTCTGTAAATGTTTTGCCCCCGACCCTATCCAATCCAAAGCATTATTTTATCAATGTTCATTTGTCTTTTTTTCATTCTTTTCAATGTTTAGAGGAAAATTGCAATAATATTAGAATTTTTATTCATAAAAGAAAGAGGCTTTTGAAATAAGTTTTAGTTTTACCATCAGACATACACACACACACACACGAAAGAAGACAAGTATGTGTGTACATATGTTTGTTTGGTTCATCACTTGCTGTTTTGTTTGCGACTTTTATAATAAAAAACGTCCTTGTTTTGTTATTGTCTCTCTATTCGTAATGTCTCTCATTAGTTTACACTCTTTCGCCTCGTTTATGTTAGCGTTGTTTGTTGGGGAGTGTCAATGTTTGTGAGAGCTAAATGTTGGGGTGCCTCCTCTACACATTATACACAACCAACCATCTTTGCTCAATTCTTTTCTACTCTTTTTTCTTCAATAATTTTTACATTTCAGTTACGAAAACAACATTTGTTATTAAAGGTTTGTTTAACAAATGAATTCAATTCAAAACAGATTTTTTAACGAGACAAATGCGAATTTAAGTGCCATTTTTTATGTTTAAAAGACTGGTGGGGGTCATCCCTGTTATTCTGGAAAGTCATTATGAAGTCAATCGAACCGTCAGTCTTCTTTTATTTTCTAAACAAAATTATTCATTTACTCAAATGTAAATCCAAACAATGTAGTCTTACCCAAAAATCTATCCTGCACGTCTCCCCACATCTATAAAGCGTCCTCTACTCCTCCCAAATCCACGCAAACATCTCCGTAAACGCTTCTTCTCAACACAGGTCTTCATATATCCACTACACCTTCTCTCTAAAATACGCACGCATTCACACAAACTCGCGCAAGAAATATTTTTTGGGGAAATGATTGGGTGAGGGGAGAGTTTAGTGCCACCCGCAATATTTATCTATTGCCATACAACTAATTTACATAGACGTTTGCCATTTTCTTTCATATTCCCTCAATATGTAAAACTTCAATTTTATCAAAATTATTTAAGTTTTATTGCTCTAATATTTTTGAAGTTCAGTTTGTTGTAAATTCTTTTCAAAAAAATTTCCCCATTAATTTGTTTATTTACCCTATAAGCTCAAATAACTCGGGGCCAACAAAACAGATAATGAAAACAACAACCTTTTTACCCGTTGACCATTTATACCAGAGACACAAAGTGTAGAGCTGTTATATATTTTTATGGCTGCTTAAAAGTATTAGAAAAATAAGTAAATGACAGTTTGTGTACATAAATACACACAAGCATTAAAAACATTGAAAACATCAACAATCCCTTTTTGTGTCAAACAACAAGGGGACAAATGTCCGTTAAGAAAGTAGTCTTTTCCCCTTTAATTTTTTTCCACCTCTAAAAAGACTGCCTTTATTGTTTGGATGTTTTTTTATTTTTCAAAATTAAATTTAAGAAATATATCTAGGTGTTATAGAAAATACATTATTTTTAACTATTTCGTTAAATATTAATTCTAATTTTTAAATAATAAATTCTAATTTTAATTTTTCACAAAAAATTTTTTTTTTGCCAAAATGCTGAACACTATAATTAGGTTAAAAATAAAATTAAAAATATATGTAGAAAGAAAGAGAGGTTGTTTTCATTTCTTAAATTATTTTGTAGTTAGAAACATTATTTTTTTCCAAAAACAGAAAACAACTCCTACTATTTCTTTTTTTATTTCTTGCTTTTCAGTAAACATGTAAACACATGATTGTAGTTAGAGTATGTTTTTATTTTTTTTACCAATTTTGTGTTCTCAAAATTTTTTTGTTTTTCTTTTTTTTTTAATTATTATTCTTTTATTTAGTTTGTAATCTTGTTTTTAATTTTTATTTAAGATAGAAACATTGAATTAATTGATTTATGAATTATCAAAACTATTTTTAGTTAAACTTTTATAATTCTGATTTTTTGTCTTGTTTTTACAATCTTTTTAGATTTTTTGTTTTTATTTATGTATTTTCCATTCATTTATGTATTTCATACTTTTAAATTTTAAAAATTTCAATTAGTTGGCATTTTGTAATATTTTTTCCTTAACAGATTTTTGCAAAAAATACTATTTTTTATTTAATTTTATTATCGCTCAAATATTTTACATATGGTGGTTGGTTTTTGTTTGAATCGAACAATCTTATTAAAACTAATTATTTTAAGGATAATTTTTCGGATCTTTTATCAAATACTCAGAATAAGGGAAAAATGAATCGTTCAGGTGTTTCTTTGAATTCTGAACAAAAACTACGTTTGATTGGTTGGTTCTAGATTTAAATACATTTTTTTATTTTTAAATAATAGAGGCGATACATGAACGGCCACAAATATGGGACAGTTCATACGAAGGTTTTCGCAGCAATCCAACACGTCAAGGAGCATTTAATGAAGTTGCTGAATTGCTTACAGATGGAGGTCCTGATGTTTTTACAAGTGAGAATATTTTTTTAAAATAATCTTCAAAATAATAGATTTTTTTAATGAATGGGAGTCTTTTCGTATTATTTAATTTTTATAATTTTGTTAAAATTGGGATTTGTTTTTTATAATCATACCAATCATTATTCTCACAAATTTTAAAATTTTTATAGGAATTCAAGTACAAGAAGAGTGGGGAAAACTTCGTTACTGTTTTACTCGAATTATCAAAAAGCTTTATGATGAAGGATGTATAAGTTCAGATGGAACAATTTTACAACAAAATCAAGAACATCAGTTAATTACTTGGCCATATTGGCAATCAATGAGTTTTTTGTTAGAAGGGGTTGTTTTACAATTATGCAATACAAGAGGAGGAGGAAATTTTGCTGGTGATGATATTGTTGGTGATAATTTTGCTCATAACAAGGCTTCTTCACGTCAGAATAGGTTGTTCTTTCTATTTTGGTTCTTTTCTTTTTTCTGCAACCCTTATTTGTTCTTTGAGCACCAGCCTTACCAAAAATCGAGTTTTCTGGAAAATTTTGGGTCTTGTTATTTTGTAGTAAATTTTCTATTATGTTACCATAAGAAATAGAATAACCACTCCTAAGTTATAGAGACTGACGCTCAAAGAATCAGAATTTTCATAACGAAAATTTTTTAATTCCTTAACTTAAAAAAATTTCTAAAGCAGTGAGGAACCTGATAACCATAAAATTCGCCGTACTCGAAAGTCTATGCGTGGTGGTTTGTCATCGGCAATGCATTCACACAATAATGGTAGAAGAGGAAATAATAGCTATTTAGCTATTGAAGAAGAGTAAATTTTTTAAAAATTATTTTCTTTTATTTTTAGTATTTTAAACACTAAAAACCAGTCAACAAATGATTTATTAATGTCAAATTTACTCAATAGTTTTGGTCCTCAGGATTTACTTCTTTCTAATTTATCTGCATTAAATGAACAATTTCAACATAAAATTGAAGATGAAACTGAGGAAATTATTATTGATAACAATTTGGCTAAAAAAATAGAAGTAGAGGAAGAAGACAAAAATAATAATGAAATTGATCAACAACAAGATACTAATAACTTAGGTGAAAATGAGATTGAAGTAGTTAATGAAAATTTGCGAGGAAAAAGGAAGAGGAAAAAGTCCGGAATTTATGGTAATTATTGGTTTTATTAAAATATTGTCTACCATTTTTTTAAATTAATTGGGATTTTGGTTTAAACCCTGAGCATTAACATAGTCAAAGTTGATATTCAGGGTGTATTCTTTTTAAAAATAAATTATTTACATCCTTAAGCTGATCCGTTGAGTGGTTTAACTGGTTTTCTTAAACAACGTATTGAAGCAAATTCTGATCAGTTGACTGGTCATGATCCTCAACATAATAAACAACGTTCTTTTTCTCCAGCTCCATTAGAGCCTTCGTCTACAACAAAAAAGATTATTGGCAATACTAAATCATTTAATTCTTTAGCTGGAAGCGAAGGAGGAACAATTTGTGGAACTTCTATTATAAATGGAAATATTGGAGGAGGGACACTTGATGATGTTAATGAATCTTTTGGTAAGTATTTTAACTATTTTTATGAGTTATTAACTATTCTTTCACTTCTTAACCTTTAATTTTTTGGGTCGTTGTATTGTTCATCAACTTCAAATAGTTGCAAAAAAGGATGCTCTTCTCTGTGTACAAATGAGAAAAGTTTGTGATTTTCAGATTCGCTTTTATTTAATTTATATTTCAGAAATTGTTGGAAGTTTGTTTTGAATATGAAATGGAGGCTTGTAAAATTTCAAAGAATGATGAGTGAAACAATGGAAAAACTAGTTTCGCTTCTATACTTTTGACTATGTGTTACTCCTTTGAATTTTAATTATAATTTTATTCTAATTAATTCTGCATTTATTTTGGCACATTATCATGTTTTTTTCTCTTTCTTCAATAAATTATATACCTCATAAACAGATAAAAATGTTAGATAGAAAATTTTTTCCTAATGTGATTAAAGTTGAAATAAATAAATACATAGAAGCCTACTTAATCAAAAGGGTATCCTTAAAAATTGGTCTAAAATCAAAAGGCAGAGATAAAACTATTTTTTATCAGCTAGAGAAATAATTTTAAAATAAACACATAATATTTAGAATAATAAATTCAAAAGTATTTATTATCAACAAATTCGTGAAAAAAATGTATCATAAAAATAAAACAACTTCTATGTACACAAGACTTCTTTATTTACTTCAGTAACATTTCCATCAATAGAACTATTTTTGAATAAATTAGAATGTTGTTTAGCCCATTCAGGAAGCGATGCTTCGTATGACCAACCATCTCCAATATAACGCCAACAATGTAAAGGCATAAACCAATGACTGAAAAATGTTTAATTTTCAGCTTTTTTCAATATTAATTTAAAGAAAAAAGAGATAACTTCATTGAAAATGGGAACTTCTGATATGTTGCGCAATTCCAACAGAGTGGATCATAAGTAGGCAAAGAGTCCAGACTTGTGTTTGACAAATCAAGATCATCATGTTCACACTGAAAATATTAGTAAACTACATAATTCTTAAGTAAAATTCTTAAGACTTTTACCATATTTTATTTTAAAACCTGATTAATTAAAATAATATTTTATTTCCTGACCATTTCATTTTCTCCAATTTCTTTAAGTCTTTGCGCATAATTAGGATCAGAAACACAAATCCAAGATTTTTTGTCGTGTTGTTTGGTAACGTCTTTATTTAACTTAAAACAGAAAGAATCAATTAAAATAAACTTTAAACCTGTTCAATTGATTTTCCCCCATAATCAGATCCCTTTCCTTTTAATGGTCCCCACGCAAGATCGTTGTAAATTGTATCGTTACAGATGGGAAAGCCCAAATATTGAAGATGCTGAAATTAAGAAAAAATTTTGATTTAAAGGGAGACTGTAAATCTTCCAGTGTGTAATTGTTTTTCATTAAAATGAGGACAGAAAGAAAAATACTACAAATAGTTTTGATAATTTATTTTCCAAAGCTTTTGTGTAAAACCTTATAAATCTAACCGACCACTCTAATTTGATGTGTTCTTCCAGTCTCAATTTGACATCGAACAATTGAAGTATTTTCTTCTTTATCTGCATAAATCAGCCTAAAAATTTAGTTTCCTTAAAAATATAAAAAATTACCAAAATCTACTTAAAGCATCCTGACCATCAGAGTCAATACGTCGTATACCTGTTGCTCTTGACAGAATAGAAATTGGTTGATCGCAAATAATTTGTCCCCTTAAATTAAATTTGTTGACTAATTATGAACTTAAAAAATACTCAGGAAATATTCCATCAACTTTAGCCAAATATATTTTTGATAAGGTTCTTCTACGC
Organism: Meloidogyne exigua; assembly: GCA_018905775.1. Classification (NCBI taxonomy): domain Eukaryota; kingdom Metazoa; phylum Nematoda; class Chromadorea; order Rhabditida; family Meloidogynidae; genus Meloidogyne; species Meloidogyne exigua. Next base: position 1,141,381 of record JAGUQR010000013.1, read on the forward strand.
ATTTCTTTTTTGAACTAAATTTGATTTTAAATAAATAAAACTAAAAAATAGAAAACTTTTATGTCAGCTTCAAGATTTTTTGCAAACATTAAAACACCCGTTGTTTGACGATCAAGTCTGTATAAGGCTAAAAAAGAAACAAATATTAAAATAAAAATTAGAAAAAGTGAAAAATCTAAAACTAAATTAATCTTTTTATGGAATATTTTTAAAGTAAGAAAGCCATTTGAATTTATTCTAAATGATAAGAAAAGGATAAGGTATTTTGCATCAAAGATTGGAATTTTTAAAATCAAAGGACTGAACTTTGGAATGTAGTTTAATTTATCGAGACCTAGGCTGTAAAATCTTTATTTTGTATTTATTTACTGAAATTTATACGTCTCAAATCCTGAGCATCTCTTCCATATTCATTCTTCAATAAACTTGTAATTGAATTAAATCTGTAGTTTCCACCTAAAAAATGAAAAAATAAAATTAAAAATTAAAACAAACATGGATGTACTGGCAATCCAGGAGGCTTGTCAATAACAAGAAAATCATCAGTTTCAGCTTAATAATTTAAAATTTAAACGTTTACAATAGAATTACCAATAAATTTAATTGGAATATCAGGAATTTCATGTTCGTGCTTAAAATAAAAAACTATTTAAAAATGCATTAAAATTTAGCTGACCCGATGTACTACATGAACAAATTTGTCACTTGTCCTAACCCTATAATTTGGATTTGTCATTTGAACTCCATTCACAAAAAGCCGGCCTTTTCTAATAGCAGCCATAGAGTATAAAGGATGGTATCCAATAAATTCATCTTTGAAAACTTCAAAAATTTCCCGCCCAAGCCAACGTTGTTTTGCAAAACCATAAAAGCAATCCCAGTAAGGCTGTAGATAACGAATACCTAAAATTAATTAGAAATTCTAACAATATTTTATAAATTAATACCATTTTTAACTGTTAATTTAATTTCGGTATTAGACAATGGTCGCATAAATGGATCACTTTTGGACTTCTTTTTAGCCGGTTCTCCCAATCTTAAATTAAAATATTATATTTTTTGCAGAAAAAATATTGAAAAAAAGTTTATCTAAATAACTAAATAGAAAAGAATTATAAAAACTAAAAAACGAACTCTTCAGTTTCTCCACAATTCTCCAACCTGCTTGTAGAGGCAATTTTGAATTAATAAATATAAGAATAAATAAAAATTAATAATAAAAGCAATATATGTAAATATTAAGTGTAACGTCAAAAACATTTTTATAAATTTAAATTGATTCAATGAAATTTATTATATTTAATATATCGACAAACAAAAAAGAAATAGAAGTTTGGGAGTATTCCGATAAAAATTATTATTTTCAAGCAAATTCAAATGTACAAGGAAAGGGCCCGAAAAGAAGGAAAGACCGGAAATTAAAATCATTTTATAACTTTTTCTTACACTTTTTCATTTCCGCCTTTTTATTATTAGTAGACACTCCAGCCATTGGAGGATTAACACTCTTTAATATTGCATGTCCACTTTGTTTTAAATGAAGATGAAGTTTACTTTTTGAATCAAATTCCTCACCACAGGTTAAACATTCGCATGCAACTGGACACGATGGACCCGTTTTTCTTTGCTAGGATTGAAATAATTTTTACAAAGTTATTAATTATAATCTTTTAAAAATAAAATAGAAAATTTAAACAAAGTTAACTAACTTCCTCCGCCTTCAACGCTTGTTTAGCAGCCTTACGTTTTGCTGTTTTTGTCATCCTTTTTGGAGCATTTTCTTGATCTACTGACTCATTCTCCTTTTGTTTTTCTTCTTCATTAATATCTTCAGAGTCTTTACGAATTTCTTGCTCAACTTCTATTTTAGATAAATTTCTTTCTTTTTTATTTCTTGTTTTTTTATTTTCTTTTACTTCATTTAATACATTTTCATCATCAAATTGTTGTTTTGCTCCATCAAAAAGTTTTAGGTCTTCTTCACACATGTGTGTTTTTAATAATTCAGCCATTTGTCGATGCTTTTTAGAACGTTGATGGCTTTCCAAAACATTCCTTTTTAAATTAGAGAAAATTAATAAAAATAATCATAAAAAGGAACCTTGACTTGAAAGACTTCTCACAAACAATACAATGAAATAGTTCTATATCTTCTTCATCAGAAATATTTTCTTCACTACTAGCATCCTCATTTCCTTGTTTTTTATTTTCAACAATACCGAAAGCAGCGTCCAATTCAGCTTCTATTTGCTCAAGATCCATAAGATGTTCACGCTGCAGCTCAGAGTCAATTTCAAAGTTTTTTAGGCCTCTGAAAAGAAAAAATTTTAAAAAGTAAATTTTAAGAAATACTCCAAATTTCTTCTAATCGCCTGCCTCTGCTGTTCCTCAACTTTTTTCAAAATAAAAGCATTTCGTTCAGCTTGTCGTTGTCTAGCAAGTTCAACACGTTTGTCATGTTTGCGTACAAATTCAACCAATTTCTGAAAGGTAAAAATGTTAACAATAAGAATTAATTTTATTAAAATATTAACCTGAACTTCCTCATTTCTCTGCTTTTTCCCCTGCATCCTTTCTCTTTTGTTTTCACGTTCCATATACCGGGCAGATTGTCTATCGTCAGCTTCTCTTAGATTCCATTTATCTAACCAAGCAAATGAACGACGAGTAGAAAAATTTAACCAAAAGGCATAGAATGGTGCAACAACCTGTGAAGTTAAAAAATTGAGAAAACAAATTCTAGCGAAATTTCAGTAAGTTCACATTATCAGCATGTACATTTTTTATTAACTAGATAATGGAATCGTTTTATTTAAGCGCTAAATAAATAGTAAAGCGTAAAATTATTAAGCAAATGACAATGGGAAATCAGTTTTTAATATTCTAATGAAAATAATAGTAAGCTGTACAGCTAATGTAAGATAAATTAATGCTATAAATTAATAGTTTAATGACCCAGTAACCATTTGCTTATTGAATAAACTATAAATAAACTTTTTTTAATTATATCTAGAAGGATAGGTACATGCAGATAACGGGAAAATAACAAAATTTCTATATTAGAAAATAAACTAAATAAAAAGACCATTTCATAATCACTAGTTAGAGTGCCAAAAACTGGATAATTCCGATCTTCAGGGTCATCAATATACGCATACTCTTCTGCAGCAAGTTGGTGAAAAAGATCACGATATACCGCATAAAAGTTCTGAAAAATTTGTTGAAACACTAAAGCGCAGTAGAAACCTCGACACGTCCCTCTTCGCTTGAAAACATTCCCATCCAGCAAGAAGTGCGCATGAAAGAATCAAGTTTGACACCAGTGTCAGCATTTTCTTGTTGCGCGTCTATAAATAAATTTTAGCGTTTGTGTAACCCATGAATCTACAATGCCTATGATCCCAATGAGTTAAAAAGGTTATAAACCCAAACAAAAGGATGAAATAAAGAGCCTAATTTAAGGTCCTTTTATTAAGCTGAACTTTGACTACACTTATAAACAGGACAAGAGCTAAATTTAAAATGTTAAATTTAGAGAAACGAACCAGCGCCTGCATAAATTATATTTTCCCGATGCCTATCATAGAATGCTCTCTCCTGTGGATCAACAAGTACTTCATAGGCTTGCTAAATTTTTAAAAATATTTTTAAAAAATTAAAAAACCTGAATTAAAATAAAATATGCAGCACATTCATCCTCTCTTCCAGGATTTTTATCTGGATGCCAGCGAAGAGCAAGCTTTTTAAATGATTTTTTAATTTCATCTTCTGTTGCATTACGCTCAACTTCTAACAATTCGTAATAACAACGAGGCTAAAAGTAAATTTAAAATTTGAATGATGTAAAATACGGAAAATTTTTGGTGTTTCCCCCATTCCTAAAGAAAATTTACCTAAAATACTACCTTCAGTGGCTCTGTACTGGCACTAGGTTCATCACACGTAGTAAAGAAAGATTTGGCTTTGTCGAAGAATTGATCCCAAATACCCATCTCTAAGTATTATTCAAATTTTAATATGAGTTTATGCACAGCGGGTACACTTATTGTTAGTGTATGGAAAATCGCATTTCGAGGTCCCGTAGCGGGACTGGAGTAAAATTTTCATCCTCGACGGGATCCCGTGGGGATAGTCCCGTAAGTCCCGCCAAACCTGAAATTTAAAAATAACGGAATTTTGGGACGGGATCAATTTAAATGAAAAATTTTTTGATTAAGACATTTTTTTGATTTTTTAAATAGAAAATACCTTAAAAATTATTTACTTAATTTCTTAAAATAAAATAAATAGAATTTGCTTTAATCTATTTCTTTTATTCTTAAGGCCTCCCAGTATTATTTATATTAATACCCAAGTAATTGGTCAATTATGTAAATTATTTGGAGAAGAGTTTGTCTTTTGTTTGTCCCTTTATAGTAAAGTTATTTGAAGGGAGAGAAAGTGAGAGTTTTTAAGTATAAAAGCCAAGTTCTTTTCTTTATTTTTAACTCCACAAAATCATCATCAAAACCAACGGCGTCTACATAAAACCAAACAACAGCACTTCATGCTCTTCTACTGCCTCCATCCAATAGAGCCCGACACCGGACGGGCACGAAGTCTTCGACGCGGCGCTCTATCAATATGGAGTCCTTTCCTGGTGCCTGTGATGTTTAAATCAAGTATTGCCTTAGGTAAGATTATTTTTCTTATTTTTAAAACCACTTATAATTTTATTCATTCTTTAGAGAAGTTCTGTACAATGGAAAGTGCTGCATTGTGGATCTGCTTAGTGACTTCAACAACAAGATCAAATTCAAGGCCGGTATGAGAAACAACGATGGAGAAAGGAGAAGGGAAGATAGCCAGGTGTGTGATTTTTCTTAATTTATTGTATTGTCAAGTTAATTTTTAGTTGCTCTTAGTCTACAGCAAGAACTAGAAGTGGTTCTTCTTGGTGTTTCTCAACGCTGATGTGTACATCTGTTTACGCGCCAGGACTGCTTTTGTTCATTGGCCTTGCTTTGAGTTTGGATTTGCCAATTTCAGTGCAGGCGGAATTCTGTTCACTGTATCTAATCTTCCAACTTTAGTGGGACTTCTGAGGATCTATCACTCTTGGCTGTCTTCGCTGGTTGGAGGCACGCCCCGTGGTGGAAAATGGATCCTACTGGTAGGTACTTCATAGTGTCGACGTCTATTGCTTCGCGCTTTAGTTCGTGAATAAGGACCAAGGGGATATCTCCGTGGGTGAAGTCCAAACACCCAGTGGTGATGTCTTCGCTGGTTTGTGTGCAGTTTAAGAGTAGATCGTTCCACAGGAAAGCCCACCAAAGTAGTAAGGTTATATTCAATGAGCAAATTCCATACTCACTGAAATTGACAAATTTAATTCAAGACAACAATAAACAAAAACAACCCTCGTACATATGCAGAAGTAATGCAACAACGATGAGAAACACTCTGAAGAACCACCACCCTGCTGAGGCATCTTTTCTGCTTTAGTGACTTCAACAACAAGATCAAATTCAAGGCCGGTATGAGAAACAACGATGGAGAAAGGAGAAGGGAAGATAGCCAGGTGTGTGATTTTTCTTAATTTATTGTATTGTCAAGTTAATTTTTAGTTGCTCTTAGTCTACAGCAAGAACTAGAAGTGGTTCTTCTTGGTGTTTCTCAACGCTGATGTGTACATCTGTTTACGCGCCAGGACTGCTTTTGTTCATTGGCCTTGCTTTGAGTTTGGATTTGCCAATTTCAGTGCAGGCGGAATTCTGTTCACTGTATCTAATCTTCCAACTTTAGTGGGACTTCTGAGGATCTATCACTCTTGGCTGTCTTCGCTGGTTGGAGGCACGCCCCGTGGTGGAAAATGGATCCTACTGGTAGGTACTTCATAGTGTCGACGTCTATTGCTTCGCGCTTTAGTTCGTGAATAAGGACCAAGGGGATATCTCCGTGGGTGAAGTCCAAACACCCAGTGGTGATGTCTTCGCTGGTTTGTGTGCAGTTTAAGAGTAGATCGTTCCACAGGAAAGCCCACCAAAGTAGAATGTTATATTCAGTGAGCAAAATTCCGGTACTTTTCTAGAAGGGGTGGTAATTCTGCGGACTTTTTTTGCGGACAAGTTATATATATATATATTAATGATTTTTGCCGTGAGGCAATTACGGGCGTACATGAATTAATAAGTGGAATTTATTCACATAAATAAGAATCATGATTTACAATTTGTGAAATTAAATGAAAAAAACAATCCGGTCCTTCGTCCTAACAAACAATCCTTTTCCCTTTCTGCACTTTGAATCCAAAGAACGCCATGTAGCATTTTTATTCTTCCTCTTTTCCCGACGCATTTGTCTCCCACAATCACAGGTTCTACGTTGATGAAGCAGCTTAAGATCTACCAACCATTGTTGAAACTCTTCTTCAGATAAGCTGATTTTGTTGTATAATTGTAAGAAAGTAAAAGTTTTAAGAGTTTGAATCATTTTATCGAATAATTGATTAACAAAAGTATAAATGAAGGTCAAAAGTTTTTGCATATTTGTTAATTCATATACGCCCGTAATTGCCTCACGGCAAAAATCATTAATATATGTATATATATAACTTGTCCGCAAAAAAAGTCCGCAGAATTACCACCCCTTCTAGAAAAGTACCAAAATTCCTTCTTCACTTAAATGAACAAATTTGAATTGAAAACAAATCCAATAAACAAAAACAACCCTCGTACATATGCAGAAGTAATGCAACAACGATGAGAAACACTCTGAAGAACCACCACCCTGCTGAGGCATCTTGTCTGCTACTGGCCACATTCTTTGTACTTGAGCTAACAGGACAAGACTAGGCTGAAGCTAAACAAAAACCTTAACTGCATCTTCATTAGCTCAGGGAATCAACTTAACACGCAAGAAGCTTTCTCTATTTTATATTATTTTTTGTGTTTTTCTTTCTTTGTATTTATTTGATTTTTTTGTTTTTGTTCGAGCATTTCCATTTCATTTATCTATTTTCTAACTTAATTTTTCAGATTACTATTAAGATGGAATCTAAAAATGAAAGTAAACAAAAGCGTTCAGCAAATGAAAATCGACTAAATGAAGACAATGAACTTCGTCTAGAAGTTGGGAATGAACAAGTTATTGGTGAACTACTGAAGGCAAGGAAGAAGTATATGGATCTCCATTGTCAATGCATAAACGTTATACACTTCCTCTAGGTTTGCACATTTAATTAAAACCGACTTATCCTTAAAAGTAGGGTTGTTCAAAGCCGGTTAATAACCGGTCCCCCCGGTTAACGGTTTACCGGATTTTTAGGGACCCGTATACCGGTTCCGGTTAATTGAAAATCTATGGTTAACCGCCCGGTTTTTCTGGTCTTGAAAAAAAAGTTTATCTTATGTAAAAATCGATAAAAAAATAAAATAAATTGATTTTTATGTCTTTTTTAAAGAATATCCACTCATGATTCTTTGATTTCAAATGATTTATCGGTACTTTTATGTTATGGCGACAAATTTGCTATTTTTTACGCAAATAATAGTTTACTTTCTTTCAGTTATTATTTTTTGAATAAAAGGTTATTTTGGAGGCATATAGGATTATCATAGACAATTAAATATTAAATTTCTTTCTGGTAAGGCCCTCCAATCATTCCTTGATAATGCAGAATGAAGGTAACACTTACTTCACGCAAGTACGTCGACCAGTCCACTGTTGACGTATGGTCGATTCCAAGCTTTGTTTCACAAAATTTCATTGAAATATTTCAACTAATTTGAAACATGCTTCAGACAAATTAACTGCTTAGATAATTTTCGGTACACTGGGCGTGCGGTACACCGGGCTCGCGGTACAATGGGCTGCGGTACACTGGGCCTTCGGTACACTGGGCTGCAGTAAACTGGGCGCGGTAGACTGGGCTGCGGTACATCGGGGTTACCCGATATTAGGAAAGCAAAAAAATGAAAGGAAAAACAGCAATAGGTTATTTATATGCTATATATAGCTGATTGTTTAAGGGATCATTTAAGTTGCGGAAACTGAATTAATCTTTTGTAAGTGATAAATGTATCATGTAATGCTTTAAGACTTATGTTGTTGAGAGAATTTTAGTTTGTTTTGTTCTTGCTAGCGGAACAGGACGCCCGAAGGGCGGCCGACTCCGCTAGTTTTTAAATAAAATTAAAAATAGGTAATTAAATTTAAAAGAATTATTATATTTTAACTAAAATAATATTTAGTTAATTAGGTATATATTTTATGTACTTTATACATTAAAAAAATTAATTTTCTTCCTCAAAACTTCCTCTTTTCTTAAAAGATTGCTTTATATTACCAATAAAATTCTATATTAAAAATTATTATTCTCTTATAAAAATTTTAAAGTATTATAAGGACAAAAAATGAATTTTACCGTATCTTTGTAAAAGATCAAAAATACGCCCTTTTGTGAATGGAATATGGACATTATTATAAAGAAAAATATTTATCATTTATGTCTTGCTAAACAATTTTAAAATTTTTCTATTTTTAAATCTAGATAAATAAATAAATTTTTTAAAAAATAAATAATCATCTATTTAAATATTTATTTTACCATACTAAATTAAATAAAGGTAATAAAAATACACAATAATTATAAAATAAATACAACTGTATTTAATTGCTGATCAGATAAAGCATTTATTTCTTCACTATTTCTTTTATTTTTCTGTCTTAATTTTAGTTTATTATTTTCATTAATATTCTTAGAAGAATTTTCCAATATTTTGTTTTGTTTAATTTCTTTATTTAGTTCATTTTTATTTCTTTCAACTTTTATTTCCTTGGGGTTTTCTTCTTTATTTTCTGTTGTTTCTGGTTTAATATCTTGCTGTTTGTTGCATTTCTCTACCTAAATATGAATATAAAAGAATTAATTCAGATTATTAAAAAATAAAATTCTGGTTTTATTCTGCTTTAAAAAAATTAAAATTCTGATTTTTTACCAAGGTTCTTAATGAACAATTATTATTATTGTTATTTCTTCCCATCACTTGTTCTGATGATTTTCTTCTCCATTTGTGTTGATGTGAAGAAGGAACAGTTAAAATATCATTAAATTTAGCTGAAGTAATAACAGCAGAACTTGGCCTTCTTTGATTTTGTTGATTTAAATTATTATTATTATTATTAGATTGAGTACAATTAAACATATTAATATCTAAACTTCCTCTTGCTAATCTATTTGGTTTTAATGTAGTTGCTGAAGTACAAGAATGTCCTTTAGATAAAGGTAAATGACCATTACCTTAAAATTAGATATTTTATTTAAAGTCTAGTCTTGATTTTTTAAGAAAATTAAATTAATAAATATATTTGGGTTATACCCTTCAAAAAATAAATGCTTAAATTTTTTAAATTGAAATTCTGTTTTCCCTTTTATTATTTTATTCTCTACTTTAATTAAAATTTTCACATTAATATCTTTTTAATTATTTAAAAATTAAAATTTTTTTTAAAAAATAAAATTAAACTTTTTGTAGAATTTTGTAAAAGTAAATTAGTAGCAGATGAAGGACGTTCTGTACAACCTGCAGAACTATTTAATCTTAATGTATTCCTTGTTGCACGTTGAATTTTACGATATCTTTTTCTACAAGGCAGTAAAAGTAATTGATGAAATGCTCGACGATATTTTTGTGAAAAACAAATATAAATAAGTGGATTAAGAGAAGAAGAAAGTAATGAAAGCCACTAAAAAATATTAAAATTAAATTAATTTAAATAATTAACTAATAGAATATCCTCATAATTTCTCCTTTAAAAATAGAATAAATCTAAAGGAAAACAAGTCAAATCCATAAAAAAGGATTAAAATAAATTGTTTTCTATAAACTAAAGGAGATGTGCAGAGAGACTTCAAAAAAATATTTTCTTAAATTACTTGAAATATAGGCCTCAAAACAGATGAAGCAAATTGAAAGAATGAAGAATTTCTTTCATCTGCCATAAAGAAATAACAGTAAAGACCATATAAAGGTGTCCAACATAGCACAAAGACAACAATAACCTTAAAAGAATTGATTAAATTAATTAATTATATATTCAATTTAATTTAAAGATTACAGTAAACATCATTTGTGCAATACGTAGTTTAACTCTTTCATCACGAATTCGTGCATTATTATCAACTGCAAGTCTTTTTTCTGTGTGTTTTGAAATAACACGAAAAATGGATGAATAAAGGACAGAGATTATAATTATTGGAACAAGGAAGGCAATTAACTAAAAATAATTATTTTATCATAGGAATAATTAATTGAAATATAAATATAGGGTTAAGAAAGGAAATTTTAATTAATGGTAATTTTTTAATTTAAAATTTTACCAAATTAATAATAATAAAAAGCCAAAAATTTTCTGAAGTATCTACACATAATCTAGCAATAAGGCCTTCATTATTATTATTATTATTTTCCAAACTTCTACTTTCACTTCCAGATAATAAATCATAAAGAATTTCACGATAAATCCATAAATTAGGTGATGCTAATGCTGCACTTAATAACCAAATTCCAATAATATAAAATTGTAAATGTGAACTTTTCATTTTTAATTGTTTTAATGGATGACAAATTGCCTTTAAAAAATAAATAAATATTTAAAATAAACCTTATTGTTAGTAGTATAAATAAATAAATAAATTTTTTTAAAGAACTCTTTCCTCACATTTTAAGAAAATTACATATTTAAAGAGAGAGTATTTATTTATTATTTTTAGAATATTTTCCTTTTTATTTTTTAAGCAAAAGGTGAACATAAAAGATTAATTTTTATTTTTTTAAAGATTTATTTTAAGAATATTTACCAAATATCTTTCTCCAGTTACTCCAACAAGTGTAAATATAGAAGCACAAGAAGTTGTTGAATTTAACCAAACAGATAATTTACAACCAAAAGAGCCAAGTTGCCATTCTATTTTTTAAATTAAATTTAAATTAAAAACAAACCAGTTAATACATTATTTAATAATGTACTAGGAAGACAAATAAGAATAATTAAAAGATCAGCAAACTATAAATAATTAATTTTAAATTATTTTCAGAGTTTTAATTATTTTGAGTTAAAAAAAAGGAAATTTTAACATTAAATAAATATTTAATTAATTTAATTATTTATTTTCCTTAATTAAAATAAATTAATTATTAAGTTCTAAAAATTAATTTACAGCTAAAGAAGCAACAAAAATCCAATCAGTTCCAGTTCTTAAAGATTTATGTGTTGTAATTGCTGTTACAACAAACATATTTCCAATTAATCCACCAAAGAATATAACTGCATAAAATAAAACAAAAACAATAAAAAGTAAAGGAGGAACACGCCAAGTATCTAATAATGAAGAATTAATTGGTTGTTGATTATCTTCTGATAAAAATAATAAAAGTGAAGAAGAAGAAGGAGAAGATGTTGTTGTTGTTGTTTTAATTAAATAATTTATATTATTTTCCATTATTCTTTTTTTTATTCTAAAAAATATATATATATAAATGGTTTTTCTTTTAATTTTAATTAATCAAATTTAAATAATTAAATTTAAATTAAGGAAGGATTGAGTTTCTTTTTTTGAATAAAAGGGAGAAGCATTTATTTTTGTATTATTTCTATTTATTATTTAAAAGGTGTGCCTTTTTTGTATTAATTAATTTAATTATTTATTCAATTATTAAATTTAAGCTTTTTTTTTTATTTTATAAAAATTAAGGAAGTTGTTAAAAATTAAAAGCTTTTATTTAAACAGTCTTCATTAAAATTTTTTTACAAAGAATAAATATTCTGTGTGGTAATAAATATTAAATAGAGGAGAAAGAAGAAAGCTACATAAAAAAGAGGAATTAAAAAATAATTTCTAAAAAATTAATTAATTAATTTTTAATAAAAAAAGAGAGAAAGTTTTGTTAAAAATATATAGATAATTTATTTAATTAATTATTATATTTATTTATTTATTAAAAAAAAATAATAAATTAATTTAATTTATGCTCTAAGATAACTCTAATAATTTACAATCTTTACCAAGTATTGGGGTATTAACAAAAATATTACTAGAAGAATGGTTTAAAAATAACAGAAATAAATTAAATTTAAATGAAATTATTTTAATTAAAAAAAATAAAATAAATAATTTTAAAGACAATTTTTTACTTAAAAAAAAAGAAACAAATAAAAATGTTTTAATAAAAAAATTTTTATTGAAAAAACAATTATTTCTAAATAATATTTATTATTTATAAACCAATTTTTGTTTTATTTTTTAAATTTTTTAAATGAAAAGAAAGATAAATCTGTGCACTCATCCGTGTGTTCGTTCACCTTTTTTACTAGATTTTCTTCTTTACTTAAAATGGGGATTTTTAGGCGCAGTATTTTTGGGCGTATTAATTAATTAATTTAGGTAATTTTTTAATGGTTATTTATTTATATCTAATTTTTATAAATTTCTATTCTTTATTAAATAAAAAATAAAAAAGAAATTTAATTAAAATAAAAATAAGCTTTTGGATATTATAAGTACATACATAATTATTAATTAGACTAAAAACATTAATTTTTATCTCTTGCGTTCTTTAACTTGAAAAATTTGAAATAAAAAAAAATTGAAATTTTTAAATAAATTGGAGTTATTAATTTAAATAAAATTTAATTAAAAAACTAAAAGTTAAATTTTAATTATTTTATTTCAGTTCGCGCCGTAATTGTTTGCGTCCAAATATATTCTCTCTTTTACTTTCCTTAACGCTTTTTCTTCTTTATTTAAATAAAAAAAAAATAAAATTTATGGGTAAGGATTAGTGTGAGGTGTATATATTTATATACGTATATTTTATAAGGCCTCTTTTTATTTTTTATAAAAATATTTTTCCACTGTTCCATTTCTTCATCATTTACCCTCTTCCACCCTTTTTTCTCTTCTTTTTTTGGTTATTTTCCGGTGGCATAAAACAAAAAAAACAATAATATTCATTGATAAAATGCAAAAATGGTTTTTTTTGTAAAAAAGGTAAAAATCTAATTATATAATTGAGAAGTGGTGTCTGTCTGTCTGTCCTTTTATAGTAAGGTTGTTTGGAGTGAAAGAAAATGAAGGTTTTTATAGTAAAATGTTTGGAGGGAAGTGAAGGTGGGATAAGATAAAGTGCGATAAGGTAGAGTGGGGGATGATACTTAAGTTTGTGGCGCTTGAGTTTGTGCCGCTTGAGTCTGTGTCACTTGAGTCTATAACACTTGAGTCTGTGGACTTGAGTTTGTGCCGTTTGAGTCTGCGATCTTGAGTTTGTGCCGCTTGAGTCTGTGTCACTTGAGTCTGTGGACTTAATTTTGTGCCACTTGAGTCTGTACCGCTTGAGCTGTGCCACATGAGTCCGTGGCACTTGAATCTGTGACGCTTGAGTCTGTGAACTTAAGTCTGTGAACTTGAGTCTGTAACTTAAGTCTGTGTCACTTGAGTCTGTGAACTTGAGTCCGTGAACTTGATTCTTTGAACTTAAGTCTGTGCCGCTTGAGTTTAAGATACATGACTATGACAAGTTAATTTTTGTTGCTTTAGAACTTCACTATATAAACCGTTATTTTACTCAGACTGATACTATAAAAGCCCGCATTTTTTCATTTCTCAACCGCCACACATTCTTCATACAACATAAACAACGCTGTATTTTCAAAATCTTCTGTCCCGCTTTATTGCCGACACCTTTGCTGAATCTGCTCATGGAGGACGACCAATGCTGCTCCAGTGCCGCCAACGACCAATGCTGCTCCAGTGCTGCCAACGACCAATGCTGCTCCATTGCTGCCAACGACCAAAGCTGCTCCAGTGTCGTCAACAACCAATGCTATTCCACTTTCGCCAACGACCAAAGCTGCTTCAGTGCCGCCAACGACCAAAGCTGCTTCAGTGCCGCCAACGACCAAAGCTGCTTCAGTGCCGCCAACGACCAAAGCTTCTCACGTGCTGCCGACCAACAATTCTGCTCCAGTGCCGTCAACGACCAATGCTGCTCCAGTGCTGCCAACGACCAATGCTGCTCCAGTGCCGCCAACGACCAAAGCTGCTCCAGTGCCGTCAACAACCAAAGCTGCTTCCGTGCCGTCAACGAACAAAGCTTCTCCAGTGCCGCCGCCAGGAAAAGAAGATCCCGTGCTGAGGAACCTGAGCATCTTAGAAATCTTAGATTAAATAGTGATAGAGAGAGACATGAGTATCTTAGATCCCTTGAGGATGAGAATCTTAGAAATCTTAGATTAAATAGTGATAGAGAGAGGCATCAGTTTCTGAGGTCCCTTGAGGACGAGAATCATAGAAATCTTAGACTTGAAAAAGATAGGCAGAGGAGAGCGGTTAAAAGATCGCTTGAATCGAGTCAAGATAGAGAGAAGAGACTAGAAGAGCGAAGAGTTAAAAGGAAAAACTTAGATCAACAGGCTATACGTAAGTATAAAGCAGGTTGTTTGGAATTAGCATCTGAGAATAAGCTTAGTAATCTTAGTATTGAGTGCATGCACTGCGGTGCTTTGCATTTTGCTGAAGAGAAAACTAGAGGTAATTCATTTAATGACTGTTGCCATCATGGTAAAGTTGTTAATTTGAATATACCTGAGCAGGATTTTCCTGAAGAATTGAGAGATTTGTTTCTGAGAATTGATAGAAGACATGTGAACTTCTTTGACAATATTCGTCATCTGAATAGTAGCGTGTCATTCGCTTCAATGAATCCACTTAGACATAGATTTCCTAGCAAAAGAGGGCCGTATTGCTTCCGCATATACGGTCAAGTATATCACAAATTGAACATAGCTTTGAATCCAGACTTAGATGAAGATCCCGCTTACGGGCAGATTTTCATAGTAGATACTGCTGAGGCAATGAGGGCGATGACAAAGGCTAATGCCGGAGTTGACCCTGAATTGCTTAGAATTGTGTATGAGATTATTAGAAGGGGCAACCCTTTTGCAGAGGCTTATATGATGATGAAGGAAGAGGAATCTTCTGAATTCGAAAAAGCTAGATTAGATAATAGAGAGCCATCCGAGATCAAACTTTTGTTTGAAACCGGAAGGCAATTAGATAAAAGATTAGGGTACAATGTACCAAGAGCAAATGAGGTTGCAGCAGTGTATGTACCCGGCGCAGACGGGGAAGTACCTGAGGCAAAGGTTGTCGTAAGGCAACATGGAAAAGAGTTAAAGATTTTGAATAGTACTGATGCAATAGTAACACCCATGACTTACCCGCTTTTTTATCCGCGTGGTACTCTTAGGTGGAATCCAGAGCTTAGACATAATAATAGTACTAGAAGAGTAACTAGGTTGCAGTATGTGTGCTACAGTTTAGCTATTAGGAAGGAGTTCAACCCTATTTTATATGGGGGGAAACTCTTTCAACAGTATTGTGTTGATGAGTATGTGAAAATAGAAGGTGATAGATTGAGATGGATTCGTATGAATCAGAAAAAGATATGTGCTGAGGCATATAAGAACATAGATAACATTTTGTTTAATAGATCCTTAGAATTAGGTTTGCCCCTTGGTAGGAAGGTTATACTTCCACCAAGTGTGACAAACAGTCCTAGATATGTTGAGAAGCATTTCCAAGATGCTATGGCCATAGTCAGAAGGTTTGGTAATCCAGATCTCTTCTTGACTATGACGTGTAATCCTAGATGGTCAGAGATTGTAGATAATTTGTTTCCTAGACAAGTTCCTAGCGATCGGCCAGATTTGGTCGTTCGAGTGTTTTATTTGAAAGTAAAGGCTGTTATGCAGCAAATAGTTAAATTAGGGATATTTGGAAGTGTCAAAGCCTGGATGTATCCTGTGGAAAATCAAGGCAGAGGCCTTCCTCATATTCATTTGCTTTTGACTCTTAGTGAAGAGGATAAGTTATTGACATCGGAAGATGTTGATAATAGAGGTATTAGTGCTAGAATACCTGAAAAAGATACTGAGTTATTTGATTTAGTAAAGAGTTTTATGATCCATGGCCCATGTGGAAGTCTGAATCCAAACTCCCCATGCATGGAAGAGATCTTAGAAAATGGAAAGAAAATTAGGAAGTGCTCTAAGGGTTATCCTAAAGCATTTCAAGATAAGACTTTGGTCTTAGAGAAGGGTTTGACGTTATACGCCAGACCAGATGATGGTAGAAAAGTAGAAGTATTAGTCTCTGGAAAGAGAATAGAATTAGATAATAGATGGGTTGTGCCTCACAATCCTTATCTATTGAAAGTCTTTAGATGCCATATTAACCTTGAAAAAGTTAATAGCATTAGTTCGGTGAAATACTTGCATAAGTATGTGCATAAACCACCGGATAGAGCTAGATTAGAACTAGAGCCTAGAAATGACCATGATGAGGTCAAAGAGTTCATAGACGCTAGATATGTCTGCCCTCAGGAGGCAGTCTGGCGGATCTTAGAATTGCCTATGTATGATAGAAGTCATAGTATTATGGCCTTGCCAGTTCATCTGGAAGGCGAGCAAATTTGTTATTTTGATGAGACTATGAGTGAAGCCGAGATTTTAGAAAGGACAAGTAATTGTTCTGAGTTATTAGCTTATTTTGATTTGAATAAGAGAAGTGATTCTTCTAGGGCTTTACTGTACCATCAGTTGCCTGAAAAGTTTTGCTTTAGTAAAGGAATTTGGTCTGAGCGTAAGAAACATTTTAACGCAATTGGTCGTATGGTTAAAGTGTCACCGGCAGAACCGGAGCGATACCACCTGCGGCTATTGTTGTTGAATGTTAGAGGAGCTTCTTCTTATGAAGAGCTCAAGACTATTAGACGTTCAGATGGCTCAGTTAAGGTTTGTACGACCTTTTCTGAAGCATGTCTTGAACATGGGTTAATTAGAAATGATGAAGAGTGGAAAAAGGCCTTGGAAGAGGCAATTAGTTTTGAGATGCCTAGAAAATTGCGAGATTTTTTTGCTTTGATCTTAGTCCATTGCAACCCGGCTCAGCCGGAGGAGCTTTGGTTGATGTTTAGAGATTTCTTAGCAGAAGATTTTATTAGAAATTTTTCTGTAGATTTAGCATATGCGAAAGCATATAGAGAAATAGCTTTTAGTATTGTTAAGGGTGGGAAATCACTTGCTGATTTTCCTACCATGGAGCAAATAGATTTAGCTGAGGATGTAGAAGCTACATTCGATGCTAAAGAAGAGAAGGAATTAGGCTTATCTGCATATAATAATATGTATGATGAGCAGAGATTAATAGTTGATGAGATTATGAATAGAGTACATAGGCCTGTTCTTGAGCCTGCGTTCTACTTTTAAGTGGACCAGGTGGAACAGGTAAGACGCATGTGAACAATACAATTGTTCATATGCTTAGAGGAGAGAAAAAGAAACTTAGTACTATGGCCTTTACCGGTATGGCAGCTACTTTAATGCCTGCCGGTAGGACTTTGCATAATAGATTTGGATTAGCATTAGATATGAGTAATTCGAACATAGGCCCTAGAAGTAGGGCATGGACTGAGTTAAAAGAAACCGAGGTGTTCATTTGCGATGAGGCGCCTATGATAAATAAGCGTGCATTGCGAACACTAGATGAAAAGTTAAAAGAAATCATGAATAATGATTTAGTATTTGGTGGCAAAGTTATGCTTTGGACGGGTGACTTTCGTCAAACCCTGCCAATTCAGAAACATGCTACGAGAGCAGAGGTGGTCAACTCGACCATTAAGAGATCTGAGTATTGGAATGTTGCAAAGCAATATAAGTTATCTAGAAATATGAGAGCTCTAGAAATGGAGCAAGAATTTGCAAGAGATTTAATAGAAATAGGGAATGGTAAATGGAATGATGAAAATGATTCCATTACATTACCATCCGAGTGTATTAGTTTTGGAGACTTAGCTGAAGAGATTTTTGCACATAGTATTGATTCTGAGAATTTTCAAGAAATGGCCAATAGTGCCATTTTAGCACCAAAGAATATAGATGTATCTGAGATTAATAGTAAAGTCCTGGCTATGCTGCCAGGAAAAGAGATTTTGTATACTAGCATTGATCATGCTGAGGATGAAAATCGACAGCGTGTCAATGAGTACCTAGATGAGTATCTGAATGCTCTGAGACCAAATGGTTTTTCAGTGCATGAGCTTAGATTAAAGAAACATGCTACTGTCATGTTAATTAGAAATCTGAATATAGAAAAAGGTCTCTGTAATGGGACGAGAATGAGAGTTGAGGAGATGAATGCAAACTTAATTGTTTGCAGGATTCTGACTGGAGATAAGGCAGGTCAAACTGAGTATATACCTCGGATAACACTTTGTTGTTCCGAGGAATACCCATTCGATTTGCATAGGCACCAATTCCCATTGGTGTTAGCTTTTGCTATGACGATAAATAAGGCTCAAGGGCAAACCCTTGAGCGAGTTGGAATAGATCTTAGAAAAGAGGTCTTCGGACATGGACAATTGTATGTGGCTCTTTCGAGAGCGAGATCATGGAATATGATAAAAGTTAAATTAGATAATAGTAGTAGTGACCGTAAGGTCAAGAATGTAGTTTATAAAGAGATCCTAGATGATAGAGATTAGAATCTTAGTTTCGTAGAAAAATAGGCGTATATATATGCGAGTTAAAGATATAGAATTGCTTTGAAATTTTTTGTTTAATTTATTTATTATACATTTACGATACATACATACATATATATACATACATACCCCCTTTTATTTGTACTCTCTTTTATTGTATCATTTTAATTGTATATTTATTTTGTTTTGAATAAAATTTTGTTTATGTTTGTTTTTTTTTTAATTTTAGTTACTTTAATGAGGTTTTCTTTAAAGTTTGATTAGTTTTAAGTTATTTTTGTTAAACTTTGTATATTTTTTGATGAAAATGTTCTATACACTTTTGTTTATTTTATATCCTGAAGTTTTATTGTTATAATGTTTTAGATGTTTTTATATTGATGATGGTTGTTTTGTTTTGTGTTTTTGTTTAGTTTGGAAATGTGTTTAAGTTTGTATGTTTTATTTTTTAGGTTCTTTAAGTTTTTGCTAGCGAAGAAGGCCGCCGATAGGCGGCCTATTCCGCTAGTAAATAAATAAAATAAAATAAGAGAAATATTCCTTTTATTTTTATTTAATTTTATTTCAATTGTTTGCCTTTTATTTATTTTTCTATCCTTTTTTGACCTTTTTTTTATTTTGGTTTTTGCCTTCCAATAAAAATATTTTTAAAAAAATAGTCAAATAAATCATTTCTTTTTTTTAAACCATTTTTTAAAAAATATATTTATTTATTTAAACAATTTTTAAATTTATTAAATAATTAAATAAATAATTTTTATTAATTTATTGGTTAATGGAATAGCTTTGTTTTTTTTTAAATATTTTTTTAAACTAAAAAAATCTTTTTTCTTTTAAATAGAAGGGGAGAAAGAAATTATTAAAATTATAGAAAAAAATAAGGACGTCAATAGAAATATTTAATAAATAAATAAATAAATAATTATTTTAATTAAAATCCTAATAATTTATCCTTTTTTACTTCATTTATTTTAATTAATAGAAAATACATAAAATGTTTTTAAAAAAATAGAAACATTAAATTATAATTTAAAAATAAAATTTAAACAAATATTTAAATAAAAGAAGAGAAAGAAAAGTTTTTTTATTTAAAATAAAATTAAATATAAAAAAGCAACATATTTAAATATAACAAAATTGTTTTTTAATTTAATTTTTGTAAATCTTTTTATTTTTTAAAAATAGAAATAAAATAAAAATATTTAATTTATTAAAAGAAATTAAATTAATAAACAATTGTTGTTTTTTAAAAATATAAATTATATCACAAGTTTTTATTTATTTATTTATTTATTTTTTTAGAGTTTATTGATTTAAAATATTATTTTTAATTTTTAATTTAAATAATTATCTTAAAAAATAAAAAATAAATTAAATTTTATAAGGGAGAAATAAAAAATATTTTTATGTACTTTTAAATGAAGAGAAAGAAAATAAATAAAATAAAATTACCTATATAATCTATTTATTTTTAATGTTTATATATATAAATTTAAAGCAACAACAAAACAACTGTGTGAATTAAATAAATAATTAAATATTTTATAGAAAATAAATAAAAATAAAAAAATAAATTAAATTATTTTTTATTTAATGAAAAATATTTTTTTAAAATTATTTTGGTTAGAAAAATTAATTAATTAATTAAAAAACGATAAATATTTAAATAATGTATATAATAAAATATGTGTTTTAAATATTTAATTAAAATTGTTATTTATTTTAATTTTATTTAAATTTAATTAAAATCCATAATTTAATTAATAAAAAAATTCTCCTTTAAAAACAAAAATAAATTAAAAAAATTTTATTTTAATTAAAATAAAAAAGCTTCTTTTTTTTTGTTTAAATATTTATTTTAATTTATTAATTAATAAAAACATTTATTATTTATTTTTTAAAATTATTTGTATTAATATATATTATTTTATTAAAATATTAATTAATTATAAAATAAAAAAGAAAACTATTTAAATAATAATATAAATAAATAAATAAATATATTATTATTATTTATATATATTTATTTAGTTAGTAATTGCGTGATATTACTCTAATTATTTATTTTAATTTTAAATAAATAAATAAAATGATTTTTTTTTAATTTATTTAATTTTTTGTATATATTAAAGAATATATTTACTTTTAAAAATAAAATATAAAATATTTATTTTTTATATAAATAAATAAAAAAAAAGAAGTTTTTCCCTTCATTAATTTAAAAAAAAAAGGAAAATAAAAAACTTCTTTATATAGAAATTCAAAGACAATTAAATATAAAATATAATTTTATAAAAAAGGAAAATATTTAAAATGCTAAAAAAATATTATTTATTTATTTATTTTTATTTATTTAAAAAAAATAGTCTATAAACAATTGTTCTCTTTTTTCTTTTTTTTTATTTAAAATAAAAAGACAATTAAATAAAAATAAATTAAATATTCTTTTTATTTATAAAAATAAAAATTAATTAATTAAAAGGAAAAAAATGTGATTATATTTTATTTATAATTTAAAGAAAAGAAATAAAGCCAATTGTTTTAGATAGTTAAATAGAAAACAATTGGTTTTTAAACAAATAAAAGAAGAAAAATATTTTTTAAATTTTTAATTTTTAAATTATTTTTAATTGATTAGAATTAAATAGAAATAAAATTTAATTTTTATTATTTAAAATTATTTAAATAATTTTAGAAATAAATTATTTAAATATAAAAATTAATTAATTAATTAATTATAAAAATAAATAAAATTAAAATAATTTAAAATTTAAATTAATTTTTAAAAAGTTTATAAAATAAAAAGAAATAAAAATATATTTATTTATAATATAATAATATTTATTTATTTATCTGTTCTTTTAGAAGGAGAGTTAATTTTTAATATTAATTTTATTTTTAATAAATATTTTTTTTAATACGCCTTATTTGTTTGTAGTATAAGTAAATTGTTGCTTAGAAAAGAAATAAAATAATTAAATAATACAAATATATTTAATTAATCTTTTTTTATTTCTTTTTTAAGAAAATAAATAAATTAATTAATTATTTATTTAATTTAATTACCATTCTCTTTTAATTAAAATTATTTAAATAAATAAAATAAAATTTATTTAAATTCCCAACATTTTATTAAAATCAAAATTAAGAATTAAAAAACAAAAGATATTATTTAATTAAATATTTAATAAAATTATTTTATATATTTAATTTTAAATAAAAGAAAATAATGTTTAAAGAAATATAATTAATTAATTAAATAAAATTAAAAAAATAATTAATATTATTTTTAATTAATTCAAATAAATATATAGAATATAAAATATATTTATTTTTTATTTAAAAATAAAAATAAAAAAAATTAATTTATTTTTCTCGCGCATATTTAATTAAATTTATTCTTCAAAATAAAAGCATTTTTATTTTCTTTAGTTTTTTAAATAAAAAAAAGTTTAATTTTGTTTTTAGAATAAAATAATATTTATTTATTTATAGAAAAAATAGAAGATAAATTAAATAAATATTTATTTATTTTAAAAAAATAATTAATTTTTATTTAATTAAATAAAATATTATTTTAAAATTTAGAAAATAATTAATTAAATATTTAATTAAAAATAAAATTTTAAAAAAATATTAAAAACTTTTGTTTGTCAAAAAATATTTAAATAAAAAAAAGTTTATTTTTAAATATTTATCTATATTCTAAATCACTCCTTTGGGAATTGATAATATAAATACATACAAAAAGTTATATTCTTTTTTTTTTAAATATTAAAAATATTTCTTTTTTTTTTCATAGAATTCTTGTGAATTGGAAAATAAAATAAAAAAGTTTTTTAAATTTATTATTTAAATATTTGGAAAATAAAGAAAAATAAATATTTATAAAATTAATATTATATATTTATTTATTTTATTTAATTTAAAAAAAGAAAGCAAGTTTATTTAATTAATTTATCCTAAAGAATGTCACAAACTCTACAATTAAAATAATTTTTAATATATTTTTAATTAATTTATTAATTAATTAATTAATTTTTAAATTAATTAAAAATTATTTTTATTATATTTATTTAATTATATAAAATTATTATTTTTTTCTTCTGTCATCTTCTTTTTTAGTAATAATTATTTATAATTAATTGATCAACATTATCTCTCTCTTTCTTAAGGGTCAAGGTTATATCTTTTAAATAATAATTCCTCCTTATATTTATTTTCTAATTTAAAAGTATATATAATAAATAATTAAAATAAATATTTAATTAATTAAAATTAAAATTTAATGTTTAGAGAACACAACATTTTTATTTTAATTTATTTTTAAAAATATCAGAATTCTGGTATTTCTTTTAAATAATTATAGTTTACTATTATTTTTAATTATTTCAAAATTAATTAAATATTTATTTTATAAAAATTAATTCCATTTAAATATTTTATTTTTATAGAATATTTATATAAATAATTTGTTCTTTCCTTTTCTTAATTTAAATCAAAAAATCAAATAAAAATATCCGTATATATATTTGTAAATACACAAAAACAAACTGTACATAAAAAAGAAAAGAAAAATTGTCTCTCTCATGGTTCAGTGAAGAGAAAAAAAAGTCTTTTAAAGGAAAAGAGAAGAGATTGACTTTTATATTTATTTTCTTTAAAAAAAAAATATTTAGATTATTTATCCATTCTTTTTCTGTTTTGTAATTTATTTTTTCTTTATTTTTAAGAAATTCTCTCCTTTCTTTGAGAGACTAAAAAATATTTATTAAATTAATTAAAATATATTTTTAAAGTATTAAATATTAATTAATTAAATTATTAATTAATTTCCTTATTTTTAATATTATTTAAATTATTTTAATTCCAAATATATAGACAAGGTTTATTTTTTTTTAATTTTTTTATTAGATATATTAAATAATTATATTTAAGTTTATTTATTAAATTAAACTTTAATGATAAATAAACTTTTATTTATTTTTAATTAAATAAAAATAATAAATATAATATTAATCAATTTATTTAAATAAAATAAAAAAGAATAAATTAAATTTTGATAAAATTTTAATTCTTAACTAAACAACTCAAAAATTAAAAATAAAATTAGGTAAAAAAAATATCCCCGGAAATTTTAAAATAAATAATATCCAATCCATCTTTATTATTTTTATTTCATTTTTATGCAACGCTACTAAACAACACCATTGCAATAAACATTTCTTCTCCTTCCCAAAATACCCCAAAAGGCAAATAGCGGCATCTGACCCAAATTTTTGTGTTCGTAAACGTTAATTTATTTTTCTTTTTTTTTCTATTTTTAATATTACTTACTTATATTTATATTTAATAATTATTATATCTTATTCTTTTTAATATAGAGATTATAATTAATTAATTAAATAATAATTATTATTAAATATTTAATTAAATATTATTACACATCCTTTGTCCATAATATATTTTTAAAATAATAAAAATTAAATTAATTTTTCTTTAAATTATTTTTTAAATTTTTTAGAAAAAGAATAATGTTAAAATATTTAAATTTATTTATTTTATTATTATTTTCTTTAATTAATTGTATTAATTCAACCTTTGAATGTGCTGCCCATGAAACAGCAACATTTGTTAGAATTTCTCGTGCTCGTTTAGATGGAACTCCTTTAGTCGTTTCTACTGCTGGACATGATTTAACATGTTCTCAATATTGCCGTAATAATATTGAACCAACAACTGGTGCACAAAGATTATGTGCTTCTTTTAATTTTGATGGAAGGGAAACTTGTTATTTTTTTGATGATGCTGCAGCGTAAGAAAAACAAATTAAAATTAATTTAAATTTTAATTCCATTCCTTTACTAAAAAATAATTTAAAGGATTTGTTTAATTAAAAAAAGGAAAGGAAAAATAATTTTAATATTTGTCCCTTTTAATAAAAAAAAAGAAATTTAAATTAATTTTTAATTTCTTTTTTTTTTAAAGTCCATCAGCAGGAGGAGCAGAATTAAATCCAAATCCATCAGCTAATAATTTTTATTATGAAAAGACTTGTTTACCAGCAGTAAATGCTCATGAAGCATGTACTTATAGATCCTTTAGTTTTGAACGAATAAGGAAAACATCACTTGAAGGTTTTGTAAAAAAGAGTATTCAGGTAATTATTAATAAATAAATAATTTAATTTAAATAAATAAAAAAGGTTGCAAGTAAAGAACAATGCCTTAGTGCCTGTTTAAAAGAAAAGGAATTTGTTTGTCGTTCAGTTAATTATAATACAGATACTTATGCATGTGAAATGAGTATTGAAGATAGAAGGTCTAAACCTACACATTTAAGAATGACAATAGATCAACCTGTTGATTATTTTGATAATAATTGTTTAAATCGTAAGTCTTTTATTTTTATTTAACAGTAAATAATTAAAACCGTTGTTTTTCCTGATTTATTCCTGAATAGATTAATCACAAAAAATTCAGTTTAATATCACTTTATCCACAGATAAAGAAGGGAATTCTGAAAATTTAATTTTTTGGAGATTATTTAAATAATTATTAGAGAATATATATTCTTTATAATTTTAAAAATTAAAAAAAAAAGGTCAAAATCGCTGTAGTCAACAAGGAGGAAATTTAGTATTTGTTAAAACAACACAATTTGAAATTAAATATTATGATCATACACAATCAGTAATTAAATTAATTTTAATATTTAAATAATTTAAATAATTTAAGGTAGAACCTCAAGAATCTAATTGTTTACAAAAATGTTTAGATTCATTAAATACATTTTGCCGTTCAGTTGAATTTTCTCCAAATGAGAAAAATTGTATTGTTAGCGATGAAGATACTTTTTCTAGAGCTGATCAGCAAGGAGCTGTTCAAAATAAAGATTATTATGAGCCTATTTGTGTTTCTGGTAAAGGAAAATTAAATTAAATATTAATAAATTTTAGCTGATCTAAGTTCCTCTACATGTCGTCAACAAGCTGCTTTTAATCGTTTTATTGGTGTTTCAATTGAAGGACAACCTGTAGCAACAGCTCAAGGAGTTACTATAGCAGATTGTGTTTCTCTTTGTTTCCAAAATTTAAATTGTAAATCTCTCAACTTTGACCGTACACAAAGTACTTGTCATATTTTTTCTGTTGGACAAGCAACTGCTAATATTAAAAAGAATCCTTCAGTTGATTTTTATGAATTTAATTGTGGTAATTAAATTAAATTTTAGCCTTTTTAATTTAAATTTAAAGAATCACAATTTGGAGGTATGGCCCTTTGCACAAATGAAGGAATTCGTTTTATTGTAAATACAAAAGAGCCTTATACTGGAGCTATTTATGCAGCAGAAAAGTTTAGTACTTGCTCACAAGTAGTAGAAAATGCTAAACAAATTTCTATTACTTTCCCTCCTCCAAATATTTCACCTAATTGTGGAACTGTTATTAAGGTAATTTATGTAAATAAATATTTTATAACAAGTACACTTAATCAATGAGATTTAATTTTTCTTCTATTAATTAATTAATTAAAAATAAATTTATTCTAAAGAAAAATAGGAAAAAATATTTAAAAAAAGAAATTAATATTTTCCCTCTACATCTAAAAGAGGGAATTTTTTAAATAAAAGACTAAAAATTTTAAATTAAATAAAATTAACAAAAAATGAGTAATTTCTTCCTTAAAATACTAATTATTTTAATTTAAATAAAAAGGACGGAAAATTAGAAGCTTTAGTTGTTGTGTCATTAGATGGTGTTCTTCCCCATCAAGTAACTACAGAATGGGATCGTTTTTATAGAGTATCTTGTGATGTAAATATGAACTTAGAAAAAATGTTAGAAAAAAGAGAGCAAGGAATTGAAGGGACAGTTTTGGTTACTACTATATTTGAAACAAAGTATTTTTAAATTTATTGGAAATTAAAAATTAAAAAATATATTTTAAAGAGAAGTAGAACCTCAAATTCTTGATTCTGCTACTCCTCCCCCGATTACTGCAACACTATCATTTTTGGATTCATTTGGACAACCATTAGAAAAGGCTTCAATTGGAGATCCTCTCCTTATGGTTGTAAGTAGTGAACAAGCTGGTCCACACAATATGGTAATAAATAAACTTTTAATTATTTTTAAATAATATTTAGATGTTAGCTGAATGTACAGCTACTAGAGTTGGAGGAGAAGGAGAATCTATTCCCTTTACTATTATTGATAATGGGTAGAATTAATTTAATTAATAAATTATTATATTATCTTTTTTCCATAGTTGTCCTCGTTATCCTGCTTTATGTGGTCCAGTTGAACAAGACTTTACAAAAAATAGACTTAAGGCAGACTTGAAAGCTTTTCGTTTAGATGGGTCTTATGATGTACAAATTCAATGTATTGTTATGTTCTGTGCTGGACCTAATGGATGTCCCCCTGTTTGTTTTCTTTAAATATTTTAATAACAAAGAGCTTTTAAAATAAAGAGTACACTATTAAAGATTTTAATCTACAGATTGTACTGCTTGAATTTCTAACCATCAAGTTCAAGCAGTACACCATTAAAAAATGTTCATCCACAGTTTAACTTCTTTAATATTTTCTAATAGAGTAATTGCCTTGACTCTGGTACCAACGATTTATTCCTTTCTCATGGACGCAAAAAGAGACATAATAGTAATTCATTTACTTCTTCAAATAATGAAGTTAACAGTGAAGAAACACTTTCTGCAATAATTCGTGTTTTGGCAGATGGAGAAATTGAAGAAGAAGTTGAAAGATTTTATAATCAAACAATTGAAGGAAAATTAATTAATAAGTAAGAAGAAAATAAAATAAAATTATTTATTTTAAAATTAATAATTTATTTTTTTAGTCAAAACAATAAAAGTAATAATAATTATTTATTACCTGAAAAAGAAGAAATTGACAATGAACTTGTTTGTATGGCAGATTCTGTTTTCCTTTCAATTGTTGCTTCAATGTCTATGGTAATTAATAAATTTAGAATTTTCTGAAATTGTTGGGCCAAATACCAGAATTTTTTTTCCAAAAATACCACCTCTAATTTCTAATAAAAAAAGAATATTTTCAACTAAATAAATAATTAGAAATTACCTTTTCCCAAGAAAACCTCCTAAAAAGGTCCTATTCGTATTTTTAAAGATTAGATTATTTTTTTAAATTAATTTTGTTTAAAAAGGTTTGTCTACTTTTATCTGCATTAATTGTTATTTGGGGATGTTATTGGTTACAAAAAGAAAATAAAGAAAATGAAAATAAAAAATCTTAATTTTATTTTAAATATTCCTTTAAAAATTAAAAAAATCATTTAAGTAAATTTAAATTATTTAATTATTATTTTTTTTAAATTTCCTCCAATCTCAAAAACATAAAATAATATTAAATATATTTTTCTTAAATTTTAATTCAGTTCACACATTTCTGAACAGAATATTTTTTTTTAATTAAAATTAAATAATTTATTTTTTATATTTTAATTTTTATTTCTTTAAAATTATTTTTATTTTAAAATTTTTAATTTGTGAACTGAATATTAATTTTTTCCCTTCTTTTCTATAATTAATTAAAAATAGTAAATAAAATATAATTATTTTGTTATTTTATTGGAAAAATAAAAAATGTTGCCTTTTCTTATTTATTAAATTTAATTTTTTATCTTCGTGGAAATAAAAATAAATTTAATATCTAATTTTTTTTTAATTTATTAGCATGGCATCTAGCAGCTAATAAAATATATTTTTAAATAATTTATTTTTGTAAAATTAAAAAAAAAGTTTATTTAATTATTAATACACCAAGTTTTATTTAAATTAATTTTACTCGCTTTTCTCTCTTTTACTTATTTCTCTCTCTCTCTCTCTATTTCTATCTATAAAATTTATTTTAAATCCTCGTGTCGATTGTTTGATTAAACAAATTTAAATTAAATTTTAACTAATATATAAACACTACTCATTTTCTTAAAATAAATATTTAATTCCTAAATAAAAAATTAAAATTTAATTTTCTTTAAAAAAATGTTTGATAAATTAATTAAAAATTATAATATTATATTTTTAATGTTTATTGCTTTGATTGGTTCTATTGTATGTCCAAAAGGAGTACTTATACCACCAAGTGGACCTTCACGCGGTTAACCATGTAATGATAATGAAAGGGGAATTGAATGTAGAAAAATAACATAAATATTTAATTCAAATCTAAATGAATGAAATAAAAGGAAAATAATTAAAATGTGATATAATAAGTTTATTAAATTTCTATCTAATTAATTAATTAATTTAAGGTTTTTTAAGGTAAAGGGATAAAAAAAGGATATAAGTATTTGCATTAATAACATTTTTATACTTTTTGATTGGGTACCAAAATTTTTTTAAAAATCGTTTCGCAATGAAACAAATTTTCTTATTTTCTTATTTTTTATTCTTTTTTATAATAACATGATTAAATAACTATAAGATTTTTTTTTCATTTTTTTCTTCAATTTAAGTTTAAATATTATATTAAGATTACTTGAAATATTCCTTCCTTCAATAAGGAGATAAAAGAAAAAAGTAAAAAAAAATTTTAAATGTGTAGGAAGTTCTCTCTAAATAAAAGTTTTAATAAAAATAAAAATTAATTTTTTTAATTAAAATAATAATAATAAAATTAATAAATTTTATTTTTTATAAAATTAAATCAAAAATGTTTATAATTATAAAAGTTTGAAAAAAGTTTTAAAAGCATTATTTTTTGCATACATTTTAAAAACTCAACAATAATAAAAACAAAAATAAAGCATAAAATATAAAAATCTTGTCATAGGAGACCTAAAAAAATCTGAGTAGGAAAAAGAAGAATTGTCCAAGCAGCATAATTGGTGACCAAAAAGTGTGAAAATTGTTGAAAATTATATTAATCAAAAGAGTTATGTTGATGCTTTACAACAAAAAAATGCTCATCTACTGTACAGCTTGAACTTGTGGAATATAGTTTTAAATTTTTCATTTACTAAAAAATGCCACAAATCAACTTTTGTTAATATTAAAAGTTCAAGCAGTACAAAATCTTAAAGTTCTCTTTCAATTAAATAACTTTTTAAAAATAATAATATAATTTTCATTGAAATAAAAAGTTCATTTTCAATGATCAAAATAATAAAATTTTGTATAAGCAAGAGGGAAATGTGAATGAAAGAATGATTTAACAAACAAGAATGTCTTTGTATTTTTTTTAAAATAAAATTAATTTTTAAACATTTTTGTAAAGAAAATAAAGTCAATTTAGGTAAAAAAAAATATTTTTTTTAATTTAAATGCATAATTTTAAAATTAATGTTTATATGTATATATATTTAATATATTAGATATAATTAAAACAACTCAACCAGAAAAATGGTCGTACAGAGGAGATGCATTTTTTTTTAATTTTGGGAAGAAAATGAGGTCGTTGAAAGCGTTCTTTCTTTTAATTAAACATTTTTTTAAATTATATTTTAATAAAAAGAAGAAAAAGAACGCTTTTTAGATAGTCAGTTTTAAATAGTTTATGGATAAAATGGGCGTGTTTACACATTTTTTGGGTTTAAAGTAGTCCAATAAGCCGAAGATTTTCTTTAACAATTATGTCAGTCACGGCATCAAAGACAAAACTTAAATTTAAAAAAAATTAAAAACTTTTTATAAATAAATTAAATAAAAATCCTCTCTCTCTACTCCATCAATTAACATTAAAATATTTGACTTTTTTTTTCGCCCAAATATTCTATATTTTTTAATTATAATGATCAGTTGAATAACGGTTAAATAAAATTGTTCTCAAACAACATTCGTTAAGGAAAATTTAATCATTAATAATAAATTTTTGATCATTACAGCCTTAAATACTTTGTAAATGAAGGAAGACAAGAACAGATAACAATTAAGTACTTTTTGCCTATTTAAATAATTTCATAAAATATTTTAATGTAAATTAAGGTAGGATATAGAGAAAAAAAACAAAAAAACAAACAACGGAAATGCGAGCAAGCAAACATATAAACAACACAAAAGGTAGTAAGTTAAATAAAATGGGCAGAAAAAGGCTTAATCATTTACATAAAGTTAAAAAGTTCTTTTATAATGAAGCGAATACATTTCCGTTGTTAGTTTTAATTTTAAAGAAAATTTTCTTCTTTTATTCAAAAACAAAAAGAAAAGCATACGGGAATGTTTTTAAAACTGTGCAAAAGACGGGCAAAAGCAAATAAATATATAAAGGTGTTTTGTTTGTCTGTTTTTATGTTTTTATCTGTGCGCATTTTGGTTGTTTATTTTTAATTTATATTTTTATTTAGATGAGAAGACCGCATTGCCGTAAATTCTCTCTTACTACAATATCTGTGCAGGCATCAAAAACAAACCTCAAAGAGTTTAAAATGATAAATAAAGATGAAGCTTGCAAATTTTTGAGAAAACACAGAAAACAGAAAAATTACACCAAAAATTTAGTTGCGTTTTACAGTTAAAAGAAAATACGAAAAAAGTTAATATTTGTTCAAAAATTAAAATAATTTTTAATGAGCGAAGCAAGCAACAGAAAACATTAAAGCATGATGAATAAAAAAAAACTAACCGAATATTATTAGTGTCAGTTGCACAAGTGAAATGAGTATAAATCTCCTTTTGACCATCTTTTCGTTTATTCAATGATTCAAATTGGAATTGAATATATGCTGCTGCTTCCTCATAAGTATTTGAGCCTATAATTGTATCATTAGAAATAAAACAAAAATAATCCAACCAGTGTACTCTGGAAAGCATAAAGTCAAAGGCGACCGACTGATTTTTTCTTCAAAAAGATCCTTCTAAAATATAAAAATTAATTTTAAAAAAAGTAATTAATTAACCTTATTTAGGAAGAGAATAATGGACGTATTCAAGAACCATTTATTGTTACAAATGCTGTCAAAAAGCTTCATACTCTCAACCATTCGATTCTGTAAAAATAAAATTTTATTGATAAATGCAAGAGACGCTAAAGTTGTGCCAAAAATAATTTGACTATTTCCATTAGTTAAAGATTATAAAATAACAAGAACATATAATTTTAAGAAAAGATTTAAATTAATTTATAAAAACCATTTCTTCATCCTCTGCCAAAGCCATATCATATTCAGACAATGCTACACAAAATATAATCGCCGTGACTCCTTCAAAGCAATGAATCCATTTTTTCCTTTCACTACGCTGACCACCAACGTCGAACATTCTAATTTGAAAATATAATTTTAAGATAATTTTAGAGAAACAAGTTTGAAAAACAAACTTAAAATAAAGATCTTTGTAGGTAAAATGCGTCTCAACAATTCCTGTTGTTTTCACACGCGTTCGAAGAACATCGTCTTGTGTAGGCCAATATCCTTGAGCAGCAATTCTATCCAAGGAATTTAAATAATAAGAAGCCGAGTCATTGAGCTGATATTCGCGAGAACGAGCAAAGCATTGTTGAACATAAACATCTTCCCATAAACGCTTCATTACTGCAGCAAGATCCGGGGGAAGACCACCTAAAATTTAATTAAAAATTCTAATAGTTGAACGAAATTTTAAGTTACTTTATTGTTCTATTTATATATATATAAATTTATAAGCAAACATTGCCGAAAAAATTTCGGGGAATAATTGATAATGAGATTAAAGCCTTTATTTTACATTAAAAATTAAAATACCGTCTTCTGAGGTCTCCGCCAAATGGTAAAAGGATTCAACGTCAGCCTTACGAGCAGGGTTAGCAAATTCAATCCCTAAACGGCCCATTGCCTTTACAATAGCAACTAACGACTGAATTGTGTTTGAATAAACCTTAAAATAAATTTAGAACAAAATTGTTAAATAACAAATAATCATTAGGAACCACAGGCCGATAGGAAATTCGTTCATCATCGCTATATCCTGTCTCATGAATAATCTTCATTTGTTTAACAATTGTGCTTTTTCCTGATTCACCAGCACCCAAAAGAAGAAGCTTAACTTCTTTTTGAGATCGCTCATGGTCTGCTTTTAGCTTAATTAAAGAAAAATTGTGAAAAATAACTCAATAATCAAAGTAGGATAAAACTTGAAGAAATTAGTTTATCTGTTTAGAGACAAAACCTTGGATTCCCCCTAACAATAAATTTGAAAATCAAACTGAAAATAAAAGAAACCTGTTCGTCAATTTGTCTGCTTCGATCTTTAGCTTGTTTATCGTTAACAGAATGAGTACAGCCCATGATTGGGGTGATTATAAAATAAGGCAAAAAATACTTGTTTGTAAAAATCTAAAATTATAAAATATTTATGTAAAAGAATATTTCAACAAAATGCTCGCAACAAATTGTAAATAAAGAGTAAAATAAATTAGAGAATTTAGAGTCTGATCCAAATTATGTTCATTTGAAGTTTAATTTTATAAGGATAAATCTTCGGTGCCCAATTGTTTACATATAAGATATAAGAAAAAACGTCTAGAGATAAAAATTTTTACTCCATACCAAAAATTCAAAAATTTAAAGGTTTAGGCGTCAAAATGTGAAAAAGATTCTAATCTAATGACTATCGTCCATTAATTTAAATTTTTCTATAAAATTTGAGAAAAAAATTAATAATCATTTTAAGTAAATTTGTTGGCGATGGAAGACGATTGAAGCGTTACAACTACATCTGGTACTTGTTCTTGAAAGCAGAGACAATGGAAGACGAGGCAACTAACGTGAAGTACATATTGTGGCGGAAGATAAGACAGCAATAGCAGCATTTGATTCCTCTCCTTACCATCAATGTGAATTTTTTTTTTAAGATGGATTTCATTAAAAAAAACTTATTGGCACAAATAAAGTTTTTATCAATTCCCAAAAACATTCATCAGATTTTTAAAAATAACCTTGACCTATACATATTTTTACTGGGTAAAAATTAAGTTGTGAAAATTTTATTTAAATATACCACGTAATAAAAATTTTATATTGTATATGAATTATATAAGTATATTCTTAAACTTCTTTATGTCCATCCCAATCTAGCAACGTCTTCCATTCACCATTACGACACTGCCACAGCTTAGATTTAAGTATGTATTCAACTAAACAAATTAATAAAGTTTGAATAATTAAATTAAAAACAACAAACCTCACGCCTAACTCTTTTATCTGTAGGAATCCACATCAGAAAATCATCGGCATTGAAAGTATTTTCTTGGTAAATTTTATATATCATGTTGCAATGAAATTCAGCAGATTTTAAAGTCTCATAAACATCATCTAACGTCAAAAAATTTTCGTATCCATTCGCAAGACCGCTAAAATTTATAATGAAATTTTATATTAAGTAAAAAATTACACTTGTAAGATAATCCAAGCACTTTTAAGCCTTTCTGAATCAGCTCTCTCAGTGCAAAATTTCCACATATACATTCACAAAATTTTTTAAATAATGACTTTTTGGATCCAAGTTGTGCTGCATCATAAAAAACTTCATTTGTAAAGAAGCGCATTTCCACGCGTCATCAGACGCCACACATCCCCTTTTCCTTTCGAAATGCATAACAGCTAAGTCCATTAGCGATTGGGGACTTTCCACAACATCTTTCCTATTTTGAGATGTTTTTTTAACACAACTGGTCGAATCTAGAAGAAAAAATAGAATAAACTCGAATTCATGAACAAAATCAATAAACTCCTAGGCAGACACAAATCAACAAAAATTTTTCATATTTATCTATATCACTCCCGATATGAGAAAAAACAAAAACATGGAAAAAAACGGTACTCAACAGGCTCGCTCCGCTAATAAAATACGAAAAAAAAGGTCAAATGAGTCTCTGACTGACTGAGTCTCAGCCCTTTTAACAAAGAATCATTTTATTTAATCGTTTTTGATAATGCAGAAAAATTGTTGCAAAATACCAGAAAATTAGAATTTTTGAAAAAGAGTTACAGTTAGAAACCTTAAAAGCTTGAATAAAAGGGAAATTGTATTTTTTGATTATACATAACTTTTCTCATTTACTTGCGGATAAATCTTGTGTACTTCGTAGCCACAAAACTAGAAATTACAAAATCACATAACCTTGTTTTATTATTTTTCATTTAACCTATTATTTTTATGTATTTTTTAAAAAGGATACCTTTTAGCATCAAAATTTGTAAATAAGAATTACAACAAAATGAATTATAAAATTATTACTGATTATTCACATCTCAAATTTGCTGAGAAAATTGTTATTCTTAATGATCGCGCACTTGGAATGTTAACGAGGATTTATAATATGGTTTATAATAAGAAAAAATATAATTTTTAAAATAGTATGTATATTCAGAAAAAGGCCTCTGCTGACACAAGATTACGGCCTCAATTCCTTACAGACAAAACTCTTGAGACGGCTATTTCTTATGTTGTCAAACGCTTCCCTATTGTTGATATAAAACGAAATTCAGTTTGTTAAAATATTGTATTAAGTTATCCTATTTTCCAGACAGTTTTTTCCTCAATCAATGAAATGAAAGCAAATATTATTAAAAAATTATCTTTGTATTATTACACATTTGTTGATTTGTTGGAATTGAAGGATGCCATTTTACAGCTTTTTACTGCAATGGACGCTAATCAATGTCGTTTAAATATTGTTAGTTTATTTTCTTATAAAGTCGAATTCTTTTCTGAAATAAAAATTTTGTTCCAAATTTAATGAATTAAGGATAATAATAATATTACATAAATGGAGCTCTTTGTTTTACCCTAAATTTTGATCTGCACATTTAAATTGCTCTAAACATTAACTAATAAACTAGATAAGAAACTTTTCTTAAGGAATGTTTTTTTAAACTAATAAAATATAGTTTTAAATACATATTTAGAATCAAAATCTTGACTTAACAACGAGCTTTTTGAATTTATTAGTCAATTATTGTTCTTTAATGATTCTTCTTTCACGTGTAGAAGATCGTAAAGCTGTTTTAGGCCTTTATGCTGCTGCTTATGATATATTACATACAAAGAGTGAAACTTCTTTTCCTAGGCTTGGTCAAATGGTTGTAGATTATGAACGACCTCTAATAAAACTTTGTGAAGATTTGGGCCTTTCATATAGAGTTTGGAAATTATTCTTTAAATAAATTTTACTTACATTCTGATCACTAAAAAAAATCTTTAAATCTTAGAAATTCAATTAAGATGATCAGCTCTGCGCTAGAATCTTTAAAAGAAACATATTTTAGAAGAAATATTTCTGCCGAACAACAACGTGATTCATCAATGATTTCACTTACTGCTAATCCTCGACACATGTTATATGCTGCACAGACTAATACGGTTCTATAATAATTATTTTGGTTTTTTGAGATACTAAAGAATACTTACATTACCTTTCAAACCATTAACATTCTCCTTTTCTTAATTTTTAAATTAGTTTAGATAGTCTGTGAATATATGTCACTTGACACAATGGATAGATGGATCATATGTTAGTTAAAAATCTTTTTCAATTCTGAGTTAATTTATAGTTGGGATATCTTTTTGTCATCGTCTCCTTTCTGACCATTCACTCCTTGCTCTCTTTCAACGAGCATTTCAACATTCACTGGTTGTTCGTCTATTTAGAGATGAATCTATTTTTACATTTTTAATGGTTTCAACTGTTTTGGAACCCTTAAAAGGGCAAAGTAAACTTTTAAATGAATTGAAGGAACTTAACAATACTGCTATTCAGACATGGTAAAATTATTTAAAATTTTTAATTTCATTTTTAGTGGTCATTTGCACGCACACCGACGGCATTTTCTACGAATGGCATTAAAAGAATTATATTTATTACTTGTAGATGAACCTGGACTTCTTGGTCCAAAAATTCTTTTTGTTTGGATGGGTCTTTCTATGGCAAGAGATGAAATTCAATGGCTACTCCGTCATTATGATGTATGGCAACAACTTCTATCACAATATTCTCCATCAACTAAAAAAGCATTACAGAAAAGTGGTCTTCAAAATATTGTTATAGACAAGTTTTAATTTTTTGAAAATTTAACA
The DNA here is from genome assembly GCA_018905775.1 of Meloidogyne exigua. Classification (NCBI taxonomy): domain Eukaryota; kingdom Metazoa; phylum Nematoda; class Chromadorea; order Rhabditida; family Meloidogynidae; genus Meloidogyne; species Meloidogyne exigua. The sequence continues at coordinate 1,177,998 of JAGUQR010000013.1, forward strand.
AAATTATTTTTTCTCAGATTTCTTCCTGAATTGCTTTATTATTTAACAGAAATTAGAAATTTAGTTTTAAAACATTCTGATTTAATATCTACTTATTATGTTCAATATATTGCTGGTTATGATGCTCCTTTACTTGATGAGCTTTCCCAACATTTCATTGGTGGAAATGGATTATCAGAATATGAAGATTTGTTAATTCATTCTTGTATTGATTCAATGACTAATATTGCTCGTTTGTTTTCTACCCAGAATATATTTGTAATAATTTTTTAAATTAGATGGAATAGATTCTCGTGGTGTACATTTAGATTGGTTTCGTTTTCAATCATTAACAAGTATTGGACGTTCGTCTTTTAAACTTCAAATTCATACAAATTTTGCTGTTGCTATGAATACTGCACTTTTTCATTTAAAACATATTGGGAATGGGTTGGATGACTTAATAAGAGAAACTAGTGATTTAAGCATTTATTGGTATTATTAAATTTCTTGCTGACATGAGAATTACTTTTCTTGAGATTGTTATAAAAATTTTACCTTTTTGTTCAGTTTCTATCCACAAATTTTTGACTTACAACTACGCAATTGTTTGGATTTTCCTCTTCAATCACGCTATTCTATTACATTTGCTCACATTTGTGCTCATTTTAATAGTTCATTGCATGAATTATGTCCGGAAGAAAACGATACTATTATTGAAAAAGGTATTAAAAATTAACTTGTTCTTTTTTATTTTTTTATGGCTCAATTCTTGCAACATTACATTAGAGGAGATTGCACGTAAAGCTATTGAAATATTCACCAAAGTATGTGCTGATTGCCAACAACTTGTTTTTAGTACAGAGCCTAGAGCATGTGCAAATATGTTTGCTTTAGAATTTCAAGGTTTAATTTAAATAATTTTTTTCGATCTTTCTAACAATAAGAAATGTCTTTAACCATTTATTTTTAATTTTATTTTACTGTTTTCTTTAAATTATAATAAATAAATATTAAAGGCAAAAATGAAATGAAAATGCCTGGATTTGAAAGTATTCGTCAACCTGGACAGCCAATTTCCTCAAGTGATTCAAATAGTCTTTATCTTGGGGAATTATGTCATTCTCTTACAACTACAAAGGAATTAAATATTCTAAGGCATATTTTCGTTCCTCGTGAATTTCTTTTTCAGCAATTAGAAAAACATTTAACTATTAGCCTTTTACGTTATTTAAATCCAAATAATGAACAACAACAACAATTTGAATGTCCAAGAAGGCCTTCTGAAATGTTAGCATTTTTAAGTGCTCAACTGAATGCTTTACAACAATTGGATATTCTTTGTATGGTTAAATATAATCTTATTTAAAAAATTTGTCACAGATAATTTCGATTTAACCCGTCTTTTTAATGACACCCTTTTACAACAATCACAAAGAACGGATGCTCAAGGAAATGAAACTATTGCTGAAATATATTCAAAATGGTTAGTAATTATTTAATTATAATTGTTTATTGAAGCTTTTGGAGCCTATATTTTATTTTCCCTTTGTTAGTTGTAAGTGTTTAATAAATATAGGCAACCGCCTCGATTTCACATTTATTGATGTTCTTTTAATAGGGCAATTAATGATTACTTATAATTTATTCTGATTTAACAACTAAAAGGGTTAAGATACTTGTTAACTACCCCAGGAAAATATAAAAGAAAAAATATGACACAAATTTCAGTATTTTCCATTATAATTTCAATTAATTTTAATTAAACTTAATATTTAAAAAAGGTACTTGGAGGTTTTGTTAAGAAAAGCAAGTACATATCATTTTCTTTACTCTGAACATATGCAATCTTTTGTTAATAATCCAAATTTGGAGGCTTCTGGAATTCAGCATGGTATTAACAATTCCTCGACACAACTATTTAGTGCTGAAAGATTTACTGATCCTAGAGGTTTATATTAACTAATAAATAATTTAAAAAAAATCCTTAAGAACTTCGTTCTCTAGCACAACTTATTGGACCCTTCGGGATTAAATTAATTGAAGAAAAACTTGTTTGGCATATTGCAAGTCAGATAACTGAACTTTTCAAAATAGTGCGTGAACATAATGAACAATTGCATATTGCAAGAGTTAATTATGACAAACCTGAAAAGCTTAAAGAGGTTTTTGATTCTAAGATTTATTATTATTATTCTGGTTAATACTTTGAAATTTTAAGCGATTTATTTACTTCCTCTTTTTCGAGATCTCTTATAAATAATAATTTTTACATTTCTTTTAGATTGTTACTTCATTAAGTAATTCGCTTGAAATGCAAAGTGGAAGTGGGCACAAAAATGAAAAGCGCAATGCGACCACAACTATTGGAATTTCTCCATTGGATTCAATGCTGCAACGTGTTATTGTAAATTTTTCTTTTTTCAGAATTAACTCAAAAATCAGATTATTGGTGAAATTTGTGCCTTTCGTGATATGTTATTTACAGCATTAAATGATGTATTAAAACAAAGAGCACCTTTTCTTGTTCGTTCTTTGGCATACTTAATCAATTCCCCTTTGGATGAAATACAAAAAATTGTAAAGAAAAATAATTAAATTTTAATGTTTCTTTCAATTATAGAATATTGGTGAAGCTTGTGCTGCTTCTGGTTTCAAATTAGATGTTGATTTAGCTTTGGCAAATGCCATAAAGCAACAGGCAAATACAAATGGATTGGATGATCCAAATGAGGTTTTTACAATATTAACTTTTTTAAAACTCAATTTTTAGCATTACAAAATTTCTTGTCTACTTATTGTTTTCATTGCAATTTCTTTGCCACATTTGGCACTTAACCCGCAGTCTTGTTTTAGAGCGTCACTTTCTTGTATTTTTTACTCTGAACTAAATTAATTTATTTTAATTAATTAGTCTCCAAAAATAATTCTCATACTCTTCCTCTCGCTGTAAATACAATTACTGGAGCTTTATTTTTTCTACATCAACGTGGGGATACTGCGGAAAGAATGCATGAATTTTTGGCGGTGAATACTTTTTATATTTATAATAAATGCATAGAGGTAAATATGAAAATTTACTGGTTCATTATTTGGTTAAGTGGATTGGTTATTTGTCAGAAGGTGGTTGTTTATTTTAAGTTTGTTCTATAATCCATGGCGTAAAGAAGGAACCAGCCAAGACGTACCAAAGTCTTGTATGGGCCGACATATCGCCAATAATATACCAGAGTTATGGTCGCATTGAAGAAAATTAAATTCATTTAGTGCATTTACCCAACTCTTGTACAAAAATTTGTTTTTTAAAGTTGAAGAAATGTATGACAAATTTTGTGAGACCTATTGTTAGAACCTTAAATTTTTAAACAATCTTAATAAATATTTTTAAGTTAGCTTCAAGCAGTTTGCTTCAAAATATTAATGGAAGTATCAGTAATAACTCTACATCTGATAAAATTAAAGGAGGACACCGACAACAACAATTTCAATCTTCTGTATATCTATTATTGGATCAATTAGCTAGAAGTTCTCCATGGTTAAATTATGGTTTATTAGAAAAAGTAGGAAATAATTTATATATTTTTATAATTAAAAATATCTTTCAGTGTTTTCCTTTTGCTTTAATTCGTTCTACACTTTTACAATGTCATAAGAGTGAGAATGACCAAATTGCTGGAAACAAAAAACAAACAATAAAAAGTTAAAAAAGGTTTGGTTTGACAACAGGTAATTTTAAAAATTTAATTTGTTAGTTATTCATTAGTTTTCTAATAATTTCTAGCATTTTTGAATTTTAAGTAAATATATTAGAATATGTATCAGTCATTATTTATCCAAACATTTATAATTATTTAGAATTAGCAATATTTAAATTGATATCAAAATTATTATTTTTTTAAGCTAACAACTGACCTTCTTTATTTTTTTGACTTTCTGTTTGATTTTTTAAAATTTATTTGGCATTTTTGACTAACTTCTACAGTTAAAATTTTTCAGGTTTATTTTGATATCAAAAGCTCTTCTTTTTGACTTTTCATTGTTCTTGTGCCTATTTCTCCTTTTCTCAAATAATATTTTGTTTATGTTTTTTGCCTTCCAAAATTAGTTTATTATTTTCTTATGGCTCCCAGCTTTTTTTTAACTATTAAATATGTTTAATCTTGCCATATTTTTATCTATTTTTGTATAATATTATTTAACCTACGATTCTTTACTACGTACTACTTTAAGCATTTAAATTATTCTGAATAAAATTAATTAAAAATAAATAATTTATTGAGTGGATTATGTTTTAATCGCTAAAATATTTGAACATTGTTTATATTTAAGATAATTGTTTTTAGATATAATGATTAGAACTAAACATGAAAATATAGCGCGTGCTCAAAAAAGAAGTTTTATTAATGAACAGTCAACTTCAGATGAAATTATTAGATTACAAGAATCTCAAAATGATGAAATTGATGTTGAAGGTGATGTTGATGATACAACTCAAGTTGTGCTTTTTGAAACAGGAAAAACAATTAGAGGAAATTTGTGTCTTTGGCATAAAGGTTTTTCTTATATAAGGGAGTAAGAGGCGAAGGATTAACCAAACAAGGGATCCTTTTCATGGGGAAGAATGGGAAGTTTTAGACAAAAACTATGAAGGGTTTAACTTAATAGTAGAATTAATTTCTTATTAACTTTGGTTATTGTTACTTAAATTTTTGTTTTTAAATTTTGTGTGTTAAATACATACGACTAAAATAATAAAATGGAAGCAAAACTTAATTTTCTTTTTATTAAAGGTTTTTGTTATACTCGCAGTCGTGGAACTAATGTAATAAATTTTCGTTGTGATAAAAGAAATTGTCCAGCCACTTGTAAAATAACAATTGAACAGAATGATGAATTGTCTAAATTTATTGAGGGAACATTAGGAAATAATAAACACAATCATCCACCAAATCCTCAAAAGAAGTTGGCAAAAGAAAGAAGAGAAGAAATTTTACAAAAAGTTGTACAAACACCAAAAAAGAAACCTTCTTTATTACTTGCAGATGTTAAGGCTAATGTTTCTAGTACTGATATTAATCTGGGAAGTGATCATGCGCTTGGACATTTAATTTATAGGTTTATTTTTAGGAATTTTTTACAATTTATTTTTGTATTCCAATTTGGGAATTTATTCATTTCAATCTTCATTGTATTCTATTTAAGTATATTCTATCCCAAATAATTTTTTAAGGCACAAAAAACGTCTTTTTGGTAATGTAGATACAGCAAATAATGTTCTAGATATTCAATTCCCTGATTTTCTTATTACTTGTAAAGGACAAAGTATTTTGTTATATGACAGCAGACAATATAGAGAAGGAGAGGCTGATGTTATTTTGGCTTTTTCACATCCAAAGGTTTATAAATTTTTTAAAATTATTTTTAATTATAAACTTATTAGCTTCTCGATTTACTTGAAAAAAGTAAAGAATGGCTGCTCTATGGGAATGCTTCTGTACCCTCCAAATGGTCATATAATTTTATTATTTCTACAGAAGTTGACGGAAAGGTTGTTGTTTGTGTTCAGTGTCTATTACCTGGGAGGAGAAATAAATATTACATAGAGTTGGTTTATTTTAAAATAATTATGAAGAATCTGAATAAAAAGATAATTTTACTTTAAGTAAGAATACTAATAGGAAAATAAAAACAATAAAATAAAAATAAGATATTTTCGGGAATTGGGTCGGCATATCTCTTTTTTGTGTCCTCTCTCCAAAGGAATTGTAAAGAGAGAAATTATCAATCTGTCTGTGCATTTCAAATGATAACTTGCTTAGATAAAGATTTGTGGACTTTTCTCATAAAAGTGAATAATTATTCCTTTAATTACTTTAGAGCATTAAATGCTGTAAAGAACTCCATTGAATCTTTAACATCTCACAAATTTATTTCTGATTTTGATTATTGTGCTTTAAAGGCAGTTAATGAAGTAAATTAATTATTTTTTAACAGTTAATTAAATATATTTTTAGATATTTCCAGAAGCTAAAATTTTTGGAACTTTTTTTCACTTTAGTAAAAGTCTGTTACGAAAATGGCGATTATTGGGGATACATGCTCTTTATTCTGATCAAGTTCTTGGCAAAATTGTTATAAAAATATTTAGGTTTATTAATATAGAATACATTTTTTTAATAGAAAAAAAAAGAAAGGAAAATTAGGAGAATTAAATCCTTTTATTTATTTAATTAGAATATATTATTATATTTTTTTAAAGAAATATTTTGACCCTTTCCCTTCTACCTCAGCAATATATTCGTCGTGCATTTTATTTAATTGTTAAAAGTTCTCCAACTGAATTAAATTATTTTTTGGAATATTTTGCTAAAAATTATATTGGATTAACTCATTTACAACAACAGAATGGTTTTAAATTATTATTAGAAAAAGAAGAAAAAGCTAATAATTCTGTTGAATTATTTAATTTAGATTCACCAATTATTTATCCTCCAAAATATTCCTTTGAATTTTGGAATATAAATAATAGATTAATTTCTGATATTATTAGAACTAATAATTCTGTCGATTCTTCTAATTCATTTGGGGTAATTTTTTTAAAAAATATTTTTTTGGATTAAATAAATAATTAAAAAATTGGATAATTAGATTTAATAAATTAATTCTATAGAAATGTTAATTAATTTATTTAAAAATTTGGGTTCTACTTTAGGAAATGCGTTCAATTTTAAGGGTTTTATGTGTCAAATAATGGGATAATTAAAAAACTTAAAAATAATTAATAGAACATCGGGTGATATTTAACCGGTGTTGTATACACTAAAATTGGATACATAAAACTTCTTTTTGGGCGCATAACCTAGTATATAGTAGAACCAGAATTATTTTTTAAAAGAAGAAAAATTCATGTCTTCGTCCTCAACTTTCTGAATTTTTAACAGCATTTATTAGAAATATTACCAAACAATTAGAGATTATTTTACAACCACAAAATATTATTCCAAAAAAGAAAATTAAAAGAAAACGTCTTTATATAATTCAAGAAGAACAAATTATATATACATTAGAACATACAAATTATGAAAATGATGAAAATTTACTTGACCTTATAACTTTGTTAGGATTACAAATACAAGGTTATGTTAGTGGATTGAGAGATGATGATGATAAAGGAAATTCTGATAATGATGAAATTGAAGAATAAATTAGAAGAATTAATAAATTAATTTTTTATTTTTAATTTAAAAAGAAAATTATTTTTAATTTTTATTTAATTTTATTAAAAATTCAATAATTACACTTTTATAAAAAAGGCTTTTCCCTTAAATTTATCACATGCATATTTCCTCTCAATTAAAAATCTTTCTCTATTTTTAATTGGCAACTAAAGGATTTTTAAAGTGCAAGGGGTTAGTTGGTTGTGTTTAAAATATGTAGTCTAATAGAGAGGGAAACATTTAAATTCAATCATTGCCGTCTAATTAGCAATTTTAAATTTAATTTTTTAAAATTAATTTCTTTATAATATTTTTAAAATAAAATATTTTTTTTAGAAAAATGATTTTAAAATTAATTTTTTTAATTTTAATTTTGTTATTTTTTATTAACCTTTCAATGGGAATGGTAAGAAATGAAGGGTCAAGTCAAACTTTTAAACGCCGTGAGGGAAAACAGCCTATTGTGGAAGAAGTTTTTGATAAAATAAGTAAAGAGCCTTCAATTAATGAAATTGTAGAAGAAGGAATTAATTCAAAGCAAAAAGCCTTGTATATTTGTGATAATACATTTCATTCACATATACAATTAGATGTACATATTATGTTTATAGAATATTTATTTAATTATAAAAATACTTTTTCAGGAAGTTTTGGCAAATATTCTATCTGAAACATATACCTAATGTTGTAAGCAATTTTAAAAATTATTTTTAATTTAAAAATAGGGTAAATACTTGAAAGGAAGGACACTTTTAGTGTGTTGGTCTTTAATTATTTTTCCTTTTCTAATCAGAATAATTAATAACAAATTATCCTTTTATTACTTAAAAAGCTTTAAAATATTTAAAGTTAAAATTATAAATTAATTTAAAAAAGGATATGCTTGTCAATGTTATTGAAATTCTAGTAGATTCTCGTCGTTATAATTTACAGGAAAAAATAAAACAAAACCAAATTTGAATTACAGAATTTCTGATGAATATAGAAATGTTGGAATTTGTTTTTTTTAATTTTTTCTTTTATTTTTTTGATTTTATAATCTTTTTCATTATTTTGAATTTGTTTTTAGAATATTTTTGGTTTTTTTTTATCTGTTCTTAAATTTTAAGAAACAATTTCAAAATTCAAAACTCTAATGCTATTAAAAATATCCCTTAGTCATATGTAGTTAAGGAATTTTGAAAAAATTCTAACTCCAAAATTCCATGTTGAACCTTCTAATTTTATGTTTAAAGGTAATTAACATCCTGTTCTTCAATTTTAGTAAATTTAAAATTTAAATAACTTTCCACTGATGTATGTATGTTGGTTTAGAATGGAAAATGATTATTGATCTTCAAGATAGAGTGCCATTAACGTCTTTATCTCTCTTCATTTTCCTTGCTCTTTTATTTCGCAATAAGCCAAGCGACTTTCATATAGCCCTAGAATTAGGATGTAAAAACATACATTATTTCTTTATATTTCCACAATTTATTGGCTCCAAATATTCAAATTAAAAATGGAACAACAAAATAATAATAATTTAATAAATTCAAGAAAACAAAAAAGAAAAACAATGCCTATTGAATTACTTGTTAATATATTTAATATAGCTAGTGATATTTCTTTAAATGATTTAAAGTTAAGGTAAATTAAATTAATTAAATATAATTATTTTTTGTTAATGTAAAAGTCAAAAAATATGCTACGAAATAAATGATGAAAAAATGGAAAAGGATCAACTCAGAAAATATTGGCATAAATTTGCTAAAAATATTTTAACATCTAAAATAGTTTACTTTTTTGTAGGAGAAAAATTAAGAGGAAGGAAGGTAAGAGAACATTTAATTTTATAAAACAATTAAAAATATATTTGTTTCCTCATTTTTCTCCCTTACCTAAAAATAGTAAGTGGACATAATGGTCAAATAGTCATCAATAAAAAATTAAATTAAATGCTTAAATATTTTTAAAAATTAAAAGGAATAAAGCATAAACCTAAAATCATTGTTAAAATATTTTATAGGTAAATTATTTTAATCTTACAGAAATGCTTCTCTTTCCTTTATTTTGCCTTCCGCCATACTTTCTACTAGGGTTGAGCGGGATCGGGATCCCGACCAAAAATCGGGATCGGGATTTTCAGAATTCGAACCCGATCCCGATCACGATCCCGAATCGGGATCGGGATTAGCTAATGTCGGGATCGGGATTTTCAAAATTCGAACCCGTCCCGATCCCGATCCCGAGTCGGGATTACTAATTCGGGATCGGGATTTGATTGATAATCACTAAAATCAAAGAAAAATCTTAAAAAAGTCCTCCAGTAGAACCATGTTTTCTAAGGGTACACCCTGATGTATCGCAGCCCAGTGTACCGCGCCCATTGTACCGCAGGTACCGCGAGCCCATTGTACCGCAGCCCAGTGTACCTCACGCCCAGAGTACCGCAAATTATCTAGGCAGTTAATTTGTTTGAAGCATGTTTCAACTAAGTTGAAGCATGTTTAAATTAATTTGAAACATGTTTCTATTAATTTGGTATGCTTCAGATTAACTGAAACACCTAAAATGAATTGAAGCATTCTTCAAATTAATTGAAGCATGTTTCAGATTAACATTCCTCGGACATTATTGAAACTAAAAAGATAACTTTTTTGTATAAAATTTAGACTTTTAATATAAAATCGGGATCGGGATTCGTGACCTAATCCCGATCCCGATCCCGATCACGACTCGGGATAGGAAAGGTCCGGGATCGGGTTTAAGCTTCGTGATCGGGATCAGCAAAATCGGGATTCGGGATTCAGAAAAACCGGGATTATCCCGAACGATCCCGACCGGGATCCCGATCCCGCTCAACCCTACTTTCTACATTATATATATATATATAAATATTTAATCTTTTTGGGAAAAATTTGAAAAAAATGTTTTGTTTTTATTCCTCAAAAATAATTAATAAATATAGTAAAAGCTTGGGGCGAAAAATAAAAGTTTTAATCTTCTCCCCCTTACAAAGTTTATTTTTCAACTTTACTGTAGTCTTAAATAAATAGGTGGGAGTGACCATTTACATATATATAAGTATAAATACGTATGTACTTCTTTTCATTCTTCCCGGGACATTTTTTGTGTTTATAGTATTTATAAACACATTTATTCAAATTATTTTTTTTAAAATAAGAAAATAATTAAATATTTAATTCATAGAAATTATTAACAATGGATGAGAAAGCATTTGTCAGTAACTTTCTTTAAACTAATATATATTTTTTAAAATTATTCCAGACTGAACAACAAGATCCAGAAGATTTTCAGATTATTAAGGAGTTGACCGAACATCTAGAGAAAAATTTAAATGAAATTGCCGCCACTAAACAGGAAATTGAAGCTACTCAACAAGAGATGGAAGCTACTCAACGGCAGATGGAGGCCAATCAACTTCAAATGGATAAAAATCGACTTCAAATGGAAAAAATTCGACTGCAAATGGAGGCAACTAATGATTTGGTTCTGAAAGCACGTGCACATATGGGGAAAAAGAGTGTTAACATTGGAACAAGTGGTAATTTTTTTTGATTTTGATTCTCAAGGGATAAAATAAATACGCTCTATCTTTTGTTTTGGTTGTTCATGAGTTTAGTTAGATCTCTAATTTATAAAAGTTGGTACTTTTCTTTTGTGCGGCCTAAAGTACGCAAGTCTATTTTTTACATGAAATTTTTAATGTTCTTGTAGTGTTGATTTTATGCCTCCAAACTAATTAATAAATATAGTTTTTAAAGTCCATGATATATAAACATAAAAAGATTAATAATTTAAAGAATATTATAATTCTTTTAAAGCTTGAAACTTTTTCATTTAAGAACAGAGAAAGCCGTTAAAAAGATCTGCTGATGATTCTCCAGAAAAGATATGGGAATGTGATGTTTGTGAGGTTAGTGTAAACATCAAGAGCCGGGCTCGACATTTGGCATCTAAGACACATAATGATATGGTTTTTTTACAGTCAATTTCTTTAACTGGTAAAGGTGATGGATTATCTGAACAACAACCTTCTACTTCTAAAACGGATTAGTTGGTATTTTTGACATTCTGTACGACACACTATTTATTAGAGACAATAAAACTTTTTTTAAACATTATAAAAAATTAAATTATTTTTTTTCCAAATTTCTTTTGACTGAAAAAAATTATATTTAGACCCTAAAATGGTTTTAAATCAATTAAAACAAGAAATATATTTTTTAGTAAAATAGAAGAATATAAAAATATTTTTTTAATAATATAAAAAATGATTTAAAATTAATGACTTTAACAATTACATACAATTATATGTTGTATATAATTAGTTTTTAAATGACATTGAGCGGGTTAATTTTTTGTTGAATTTTTTTATATTTTTCAAAAATAAATTAACAAATATTTTTATATTTTTTCAATAAAGTTTTGATCATTCCAAAAATATAAAAGTACTCATAAAATGCCTAAAGTTTTGTATCTTTGTGATAATACATTTTATTCACATATACAAAAATATTTATTTTATTTTACATTATTTCTAAATATTACATACATATTATTATTATTAAATAAACATTTACATATATTTTTTAGTTAAATTTTTAATTAAAAAATAAATTAATTTTCTATTAAAAAAAGGTTTAATTTCTATAAATATTTATATTCTTTTGCTAGTAATTATTGTGTTTATTTATTTTAATAAACTTTATTATATAGAGAAAAAGACAGAATTTTTTAACAAAATTTTAATTGAATCAAAAATTAAAATTTTAGGTTTTTATGTTAATTTCTAATTATTATAAATAAATAAATATACAAACAATATATTATTTTAATAATAAATTAATTTAATTATTAACATGTTATTTAATTATTTTTTTTTAATCAATAAATTATGAAAAATAAATAAATAATTAAATTATTAGTTTACATATATTTATACTATAAATTTAGTATTAAAATATTTAATTTTTTATCTTAATTAATTAGTTTCTTATTAATTTTTTTTCCTCCAACAGTTTATTTATTTAATTTTAGAAAATTTTAAAAATCCCTTATTTGACTCTTTTTACCTTTTCTTTTTATTTATTTAATTGTTAATACATTCAAAACATTTAATTAAAAGTTAATAAAATTATTATTAAAAAAAACATTTTCTTTTAAAATTAAACAATTTTTATTAATTAGATAAAAATTAAATTATAAATTAATTAATGATTGCACTCTCAAAATAAATATAGTTTGTACTTTATTAACAACTTTTCCCTTTAAATTAACATCAGATTCAAATTTTATTCCCTCTCAATTAAAAAAATTTTTTTCTTTCTCTAACATTAATTTTAAGTGTTGGAAAAAAAATCGCAAAATTAAATAAAATTGCGGATTATTAAAAACTAATTTATGTAAATTTAATTAAATTTAATAAATATTTTGGGAAATAAAAGGTCTTCTAATAACTTTATTTTTAATTAAATTATTTCTCTCTCACTTATTTTTATTTAATTAAATTAAAGAAATACAACCCTTCAAGTCAGAAGAGGTTTCTAGATGGAATATACTTTAAAACCCTTAGTATAAATTATACAGTAATTAATTACTGTATTTACTATTGAATAAATTAATTAATTAAATATATTTATTTATTTTATTTTTAATTATTTAACTTATTGTCCGCAAATAAAAGACAGAAATTAATTTTAAAAATTAATAAAATAAAAGTGCATTTAAAGACGTTAGAAAAAAAGGAGTGTCCAAGAGATAGATAGACTGATTACGTGTGTAATGGCTAATGGATAGAGAGGGGAATTTAATTTTATTTATAATTCCGATTGCTTAATGAATACTTCATTTTATTTTTAATTTAATTTAATTTAATATTTCTTTTTTAGACAAAATGTTTTTAAAATTAATTTTTTTACTATTAATTTTATTAATTTTAATTAATTGTTTTGAATGTATGATGCAAACTAGAAGCATGAAACGAAGAGAAGAGGGAGAAGGGTCAAGTAAAGATTTAAACCGTCGTAAAGATAAACATATTATTGGAGAAGAAACACAAAAAATAACAAAAAAAGTTCAAAAAATGCCTAAAGTTTTGTATATTTGTGATAATACATTTTATTCACATATACAATTTAATGTAAATATAAAATTAATTAATTAATTAATTTAAAAATGTTTATTTTTTTAGAACGTTATTGCAGATATTTTATCAGAGCATTTCATTGTTGTAAGTACTTTATTTAAAAATTTTTTTTTTAATTTTAAAACATTTAAAGATTTAATTAATTTTTAAATAAAAGAGTAGATTTTAATAATCTATTTATTTGTAGCCTTATCCAATTTTGATCTCATTAAGAAATATATACTTGAATTTAATTATATTAAGGGAAAATACCGAAATTAAATTAAAATAAGGGCCTTAAAAAATTAATTAAAACTTAAGACCTTTTAGGGTAAATTAAATATTTATGTATTATTAATTCTAAATTACTTAATTTAATTAAAAAAAGGATATGCTTGTCTACACTGATAAAGGAAAAGAAATGATGCCTAATGGGAATTTTAATGTTATTAAAATTCCAGTAGATTCTAGTCATTATAATTTAAATGAACCGAACAAAGAGAAACAACTGTTTAACTTTAGAATTACACCTGAATATAGAAATATTGGAATTTATGAAGGTATTATCTATTATATTAAAATAGACACGTATTAACCCTAAAGAAGTAAAAAAACTTTTAATTAAATAATTCATAATTAAACTTATTAGTATATATTTATTTAAACTTAAAATACCTTTTATATATCAAATTCTTTTTTATTAAAAATAAGGGAATATATTTTATATTAATTAATTAAATATTATTTATAAAATAATTCTTTTAATTATATAACAGAAATAATCAAAAACAAAAAAATAGAAATTCCCAATGTTAGTGGAAAACGGAAAATTCTTAATTGGCTTCTTAAACAGAATTATATTTTTGGAATTGCTGAGTTTGAAATAATGGCTGGATCTTTTGCTGTTTTTGAAGCTTTAGGAATTAAAAAAACTTTTGATGTAATGAATACTGCATTTTATACAAAATTTGGCCAATTTTATGGTGTTAATTTGGGGGAACTCGGTGTTCCCGGTTTGTTAATTTTAAAAAGGAAGTACATTATATTGATCAATATATTGTACTTTGTTTAATAAATAGAAACTTTTTTGCAATAACAAAACCAAATTCTTCACATTAATTGAGAAGAACCAACATACTTAGAAATGTTTGTTCCCTTCACACTACCATATAGGCTGGAAGGAACATACCGATTAAATATCAAAACACATTATAAAATCAAATCATTTTTGTCTATTTATTTATTTTTATTTAAATAACTAAAAGTCTAAATTATTAAAGAAAATCGTACTGCGCAACCTGGAGATTGGATTCTTCATAATGGGATCCTTACTTTGAGACCTGATAGAATTGAAGCAAATAAGCTTGCACATAAAAACGAAAATAAAAGATTAATGAATGAATATAAAGAAGCCTATAAAGTTTATCAACAATGGTCCAATACGTTTATGCCTTCAAAATTGGATGTTTTGTACAAAAATACTAATTTTCATTTTATGAATCAACATCCACTTGGAGTATTTAATATGTTTCCTAAATTGGATAATGTTATGTATATTGGGGGAATTGTTGTTGAAGAAATTGGAATTTTGTTACAAAATAAGAAAAGGAATAATTACGTAAATTTTTTATTTTTTAGAAGAACTTCTACCTTAAACAAGATGATTTCTTTATTAATTTAACTGATAATTGACAATCTTCTAAAAATTTATTTTATTTAAGCCTTCATGTGTTGTTTATGTAGCATTTGGAACTGTTTATATTGATGGAGGAGTACGCAACAAAATTATTGAAATGTTAAATATTTTTGAAGGATATAATTTTTGTACATTTAAAGTTAGAATGGGTGAAGATATTGACTATGAAGCTGATAATATTGAATTTTTGGAAGGATTTGCTGAGCAACAAGAAATATTGGGTAAATTAAATTTATTTGTTAAAAATAATTAAATAAATTTAAAAACATTTGTTAGTTAAGAGGGAAATTATTTATTAATTTTAATATTAGTTTAAGAGTTTATTTATTTAAATAACCTACCTTTAACAAACAAATTATTAAACATTATTAAGTGATACCCTTACTAGTTAGATATTAATATTTCTAAAAGATTAAGATTAGAAAATTATGAATATTTGTAATTATTTAAGCAAAACTGTCTAAAACCAATTAAGGTCTATATATATACTAATTTATATTGAAAGTTGTATGTAAATATGTTTAGACATTCCAGGGTATTTTAAGTCTTTAAAATATTAATACATAAAATAAAATAAATATATATTAAATATTTTTTATTTTAGCTCAAACAAATACAAAATTATTTATTTCACACTGTGGACAAAACAGCTTTAATGAGGTTATTTTTTAAATTAATTTAATTAAATTAATTAATTAAAATATAATTTAATTAAATTAATTAAAATAATTAAAATTAATTAAATTTAAAGAGGATTTAATTTCTTAATTTAGGCAATGTATGCAGGTGTTCCTTTAATTTGTATTCCAAAATTTGCTGATCAATTTTATCTTTCTTCCCTTGCCGAATATTTGGGTATTGGAATTTATGTAAAAAATGATGATGAATTTATTGAATCATTGAGCAAAGCTATTGGTCAATTTTTAGATGAAACAAAAATAAAAAAAAAGTTTGTAATTAAATAATTTAAATATATTTATTAATTATTTAAAAATATAATTTAAGTTTTTATAAAACAAATGCAAGTGAAATGAGAAAAAATATTCGAAATATTCCTGAAAACAACTCATTCAAAGATAAGTTTATTAACAAGATTTATGAAATTATTAACAATTGAAGGAAATTGGAATGAGGAGAAGTTTATTTAACCGACAGAGTGAAAGGAAAATTTTTTAAATTAAAAAAAAAAAAAAAAAAAAATAAAAAAAAAAAGAAAAATTAAAAAAAAAAAAAAGAAAAATTAAAAAAAAAAAAAAAAAAAAAAAAAAAAAAAAACAAAAATTGGAGGAATTATTCTTTGAAATCTTTAATTAGTAAAATACTAAATTAGTGATTTTATTAATTATTTAAAGAAATTCCCTTTTCATATATTCACAACAAATTATACAATTTATTTATTTATTTTACATTATATTAATGTTCCTTTTTATTTAGATAAACATTACTATTTTTTTTTAATTAATTGGGGTAATCCTTAGTTTAATAATTATTATTAAACATTTTAAGCTCAAAAAATTGTCTCTTATTTAATTCTTATTTCTTTAAATATTTTGAATTAGCAACGAGTAACCATAACAAAACCATTTGTGCAACAAATACCTTTAAAAAATCAGAATTAATTTAATAAATATAAAATTACCAAATTAAATAATTGCTGTCCAATTCTGTGAATTTGAATTCCTTCCATTCTTTTAATTAAATTTTTAGTACGGTCACATAACTAAATTAATTAAAAATATAATTGTTATTATTTCTGATCAGAAATTGAATTAAAATTATTATTTTTAATTCATTTAACAGTTTAATTATAATTTTTATTTTCCTTTTTATTTTTTATTATGTTGGTACCTTCCAGCCTACTAGATAGTGTGAAGGGAACAATTACTTATAGAGAAAATTAATTAGAATACAATTTTTGAGACTTAAATGAATATGGGGTTCAAAAGACCCCTTAACCATGATAGTTTGTTTCTAATTAATTTTTAAAAATATCTATTAACCTTTAATTTTAATTCATCATTATTATCATTAATCCAAATATTTTCTTCTAATAATAATTGGTCTTTTATTTCATGAATCTTAATTTAATAAGAAATTAATTAATTAATTATTCAAACAATAGAATGAACATCATAAGGTCCTTTCAAAGTATAAATTAATAAAATAATACTTAATACACTCCAAGTAATATTATTTATATTAAATAATATGTTGTAAAGAAGAGAT
Organism: Meloidogyne exigua; assembly: GCA_018905775.1. Classification (NCBI taxonomy): domain Eukaryota; kingdom Metazoa; phylum Nematoda; class Chromadorea; order Rhabditida; family Meloidogynidae; genus Meloidogyne; species Meloidogyne exigua. The sequence continues at coordinate 1,195,246 of JAGUQR010000013.1, forward strand.
GAATAGCCTGACAAAAATGTAAATTTAAAATGATGGAGAATGGGGTCTTGGGAATTTTGATGGTAAATTAATTGGTACTTATTTAGAGTACAACATACATCAATTCCTCTAATTGTTCTTAACCCCTTTGTGTTTCTCCGATTTTTCAAGGGCCTGTATCAGAGCTAATAAACAACTTCTATCAAGGTAAACTTAGTAAATAACATTTGTCCTTATTATTAGAATATAAAAAATTAACCTTCTCCATTTCCAGTACCAACCCCTCCAGAAATAAAACCTGCAGCAAGGTTTAAGAATATAGCATTAATAAAAAGACTGTTGCCTAAAGAGGCTAAACAATCACTTGTATAATGTGATAAACGTAATAAAAAACTAAGTGAATATTCCATTTGATTAAATATTTGTAAATCCTTAAAATTAAATAAAATTAATTTTTAGATTAATTAAAACCATAATTTGTCCAGTATTTAATATTGGCATAAAAACTTCTTTTTTAAAAAGTTCCCAACATGAAAAAATATTTTTAAAAGAAAGATAAAAAATACAAAGAGTAATAGCACCAATATAAGCAGCCAATAATGAAGGAAATAAATTAAATAAAATATATAAAAATATTTTTATATAGCTGGAAAAAAAATTGATTTTAAATGTTAAAAATAATTAATAGTAGAGGAGCATATGTATATGCAAAATACAAAAATAGATGAAGGCAAAAATTAAATAGAACAGAAAAATTTTTAGTCCAAACTTTGTTTAATAAATAAAAAATTTTAATTCAGAGGTAAATAATTAAAAAATAACCTAGTACATACCTAATTCCGATATTTTCTTCTTCTTCTTCTTCTACGTTTTCTTCTTCATTTGTAATATTTAATCCTTTATGTTGTTGTATTTGTATAATTTGTAATGAACACCAAATAACACTTGCAAACACAAATAAAAATAAAAAAATAAATGGACGAATAAATGAAGATTTTTTATTAAATAATTGTTGTTGTTGTTGGTGTTGTAATTGTAGCTTAATTAATTTAAAAAAATATTCAATTTATTTTACTATCTTTTTATTTAAATTATTTTTATAAGTAATTAATTTAATTTAATAAATATATTTACATTCTTAATAACATTTTGTAGTCCATTAATAAATTTATTAAAATATACATTTCCATCTTTATAAAGCCAATAGAATGAAGCTAATCCATTTAAAGTAAATGTTAATTGAATACTTGATTTAGCCCATGATATTGTTAAATTCTAAAAAAAAGAAAAGAAATTATTAATTTTAAAAATCTAAGTAAGAAAAATATTTTTAAAATTAAAAACCTCTGTTCTAAATAATTCAACAATATAATAAATACTTCTAATAATAAATAGAAATGAACATAAAATTAAAACAATTCTTTTTATTCTACTTCTTTCAATTTCAGTAAAAATTCTAGAAAAGTAATAAAAAGGCCCAAAAATCTTTAAAAATAAATGATTAAATTATTATTAATTTTATTACTTGGGGAAGAGACTGTGAAGTTATTTGAGGTAAATCATTAATAATATTATTATTTAAAATAGAATGAGAAGAATTAAAAGATGATGAAAACATTATTCAAAGATAATTCTAGTAAAAAAATTTTTTTAATATGCCGAAATTTTAATAAATTTTTATAATAATAAAAATAAACTCCACTTTAAATTAAAAATAAAGTCTTATCCAAAATAATTAAAATCGAATAGAAATAATTAAAGTTGATATTTTGGAATAATTCATAAGACCAGGTTATAGTTAATAATTATTTAAATATTATCTACATACATAAATATAAGAGAATAAAGAATAATAGTTAAATAAATTTATAAAAAATATATATTTTATAGTTTATGATCGTTTTAATTGAGAAGGGGTTTACAGGTAAAAAGCTTTACAAACCTATTCATCGATTTCCAAATTCATCAGAAAACGATAAATTGGAGTGACAGAGGTAAGAATATTAAGTAAATAATATTATTTACTTTTATTTTTAACTTTTCTCTCAATTTTATTTTTCCTTTTATTATATTTTGCTTTAATCTGTTATATACATTCTAATAAAATATTAAATTTTACTGATAAAAAATAAACATAACACAGCTACGAGATCACCAGTAAAAATTCAAATTGTAGTAGAGGAAAAGAAAATTCGCTAAAAACTAAAAAATATTTAAATTATATTAAAAATATAAAAATAGTTGAAAACGTCATTTTATTAAAATAATAACCAATATATGGTGTTGTGACAATTGCGGACGTGCGATTGAGGATATGAAATTTATTAGCCCACAAATGCCACCACAATTGTCGATCCACAATAACTCATCCACAATTGTCATATGTCCCATAAATATTTATTCTTATTTTTTTTTTAATGAAAAATATAAAATAATAATTAGAATCAACAGATAATAATGCAAGTAAAAATAGTTTTAAAAGAATATTCTTTCATTGGGAATAAATAATAAAAATTAATTCTTTTATTAAAATTTTTCGACTAAAAAATTTAAAAATTATTTGTAATTTCAATTTAATCCTTCTAGTTTATTATTAAAATATTTTGAAAAAATATTTATTATTTTTTGGTATTTTAAATAAAACAAATGCATAAAAGGAAAATTAAAAAATAGTTTAAAGGGAATTTTCTTGAAATATAGCAAAATGTAACAACTAAAAAACTTTATTTTCTTAAAGTCTTTATTATTTAAGGGGAAATCTCTCTACAGATAATATACTTAGAAAGATATAAAAATAAATCATTATTAGTGATAGATGCTGGACAGGATCCGCCCCAATTTTACAGTTTGGGAGCATAATTCACGATAGTTCCGGGCCATATTAATCCCAAAAAGCTAATAGATCCAGTAGAGCTCTAACCATAAGACACAAATCAGGAATAATTAAATAAATAATTTTTAAAAAATTGGTAATTTTAAAAAGAGGAATGCCCATTATTATTTTGTTGTTGCAACATTCTTTGTTCTGCTTTCATTATTTGTTGCTGTTTTTGTTGATTTAAAAAATTATTTTGTTGCTGAAATTGTGAAGAATTTGAGGACGAAAATAAATCAAAAGAAGTGTTATTATTATTTGTATTAATTAATTGTTGTTGTTGAACTAAAAGATTTGTAGTAGTTGATTGTTGTTCTATTATTCCACTTCCTGTACTTATTCTTCTTCCATTTACATTACTAACAATTCCTGGAGTAGTAGAAGGGTCACGATAAATACTTGGTGCACGAGAAGAATGGTTAGAATTGAGGGAAAGTTTTTCAAATTGTTCTTCGGCAGCTTGTTCAAGTAGAACAGTTAGATCCTAAAAATGGATATATTAATTAGTAAGAAAAGGGAAAATGCTTTAAATAAGAGAAAGAAAAGGTTTAGATTATAAGATCAGAATTTATTAGAAAATAACCAAAACTTCCTCTATATGTAATATTTCCTTAAAATTAAACCTGTTTAGACTTCCCCCAAAAATTGCATAATTGTATCACTTCCCGAACAAAATCATCATTAGCACAATGCGCTGAAGGAAGACGATAATTTGTTTGATTATTACTAGTTCCACCAAAGAAGTATGGATTAAAAGGTGAATAACTACTGCTATTTGGAATAGGTGAAGTACCCTTTGGTTGTACGATATCATCAAATTCCATGTCAGCGCTAGGAGGTTTTACTTTGCATGTAACTACAGCACGCATGGCAGTAAATCTAAATAAAAATATATTTATTTTTGTAGGTTTAAATCTATCTTAGAATTTAAATCTACAAATTTATAATTTAAGACACAGAAATTTAAAAAATATTTTCTAACGTTATTTGCTGCATTGCCCCAACATCTCCGCTATGTGTAACATTAGAAGAAATACATCGACTTGTTTCCAATTCTCCAACACCACCAGGACTTTTTTCGTTAAAGTGTTCAAGTAAAAGTTCACCAATTTGAAGAGGCTCTCCATTGGCATTAATTAAATATTTTATTTTTTCAGTTAAAGCAATATCACGAAGATATTCAACCAAACTTTTTGCTTGTAATTTTTTCAAGTCTAATGGTTCTAAATGCATTGGTTCTACATAAGAAGTTGAAGTGGGGATCGAAACCTTCAAAAAATATAAAAATTTTAGGGTAAACTTTGAATTCCCGAAACTTTAGAGATATTGAAATTTGGAAAAGAATTATTCAATGAAATGTTACGAAATTCTCTATTTTCCGGGAAAAATAAGTAAAACAATTAATTAATAATAGAAACAACCTGTTCATCATTTGCTAATATTGTAGTATCAATTCCGGATGAATGCTGATGTACTGTTGACTTCAACGTAATACAGATTGTTCCACCAGTTACAAACGAAAGACGCATAATTAATGCAGATGGATATGGAGCAAGAAGTGTAGCAACCTTGCAATGATTTTTAAATTTACGAAAAAATATAAACCTGATCAAATTCCATGAACCCCATCAATAAATTTTTTTCCCATAATTTTTTAACGCAAGTTTTGTTGTCCTATAAAAAATGGAATAAGTAGAATGTAAAACTTTCTGGAAAGAATGAATTAAAATTTCGGAAATTAGCTAAATATAATTTGTCCCAGATTGTTTATTGTTAGAGTAAACAATGAAGACTATCAAACCTGAAATAGTTGTAGAAGTTCAAGAAGTCCCCTCCATACACTAAAACGTACATTTGTTGATCCGCATTCATATCGCAAATGTGGGCATAAAATATTTTTA